>CAUIUS010000001.1:5225000-5825000 GCA_961210405.1 Drosophila mercatorum | reverse complement strand
TTAATGTGAAATGCGTTTTAGTATTTGAAGATGATATAAATATTATATTAATACCATATATAGTTATAACTCTTTAAATGAGACTCTAAATTGTAATAAGTATAACTGATCAGCTGATCAAGATTCGGTCCAATTGGCCGGAAGTAAGCAAACCTCTCAGTATCTTCAGTTTGCAGAGTTTTGTAGTAAATATGTTCAAACTTCAGATACAAATATATCTCGGATAGTACTGATCGAATCGACTCGAATGAAGAGCATTTGCTAGTCGGCCGCATTTGAGTGCCGCATTCTTGGATGTTTGTCTTGAATGCGCTTCGACTATTTTTACTGTTTCCGGAGGAGAGACCCACTCGGTCGGTGGGCGGCTTATCGAAATGGTCAGCTGAGTGAAGAGTCGGATCAAGCAGGCCACGCATACAAACATTCTTCATTCATGGCCAAAAGCGGCAAATAAGCATTTGTGTCACGCATTCCAAATATCCTGTAAGCAAGTAGCGAGCCCCAAAGGGGTATGCGCAACGCTTGCGTACTATATAGTAAAAGTAGATCAAATATGTATGTATGTAGAAATACATATATGTACTATATATGATCTACTTTATGGAACAAAGAATAAGATAAAATTAAGATAAATTCTATAAATTTATAGTTTGTTCTGTTAATATTCGCCCCGTTTACAGGGTATTTGCAAGTTCATCAACTTGAGTTTCTTGCATTTTCGTGGCAATCAGCTTGATGATGATTTACTTATTGATATGCCCAACACATAATTGTATACGCACACACACACACACACACACATACACCCTCAGTGTATGCATGGCTATTTATGATAACGCTGCACTTGTTGTTGCTGTTGTTCTTTATATGTTTTGTTGCTTGTGTACTTTAGTATCAATGTCAAGTTAACCATACAAAGCAAAATAAAAGGTTTTGTCAACTACAACTACAACAGCAACAGCATTTAGTGACCCCAATTAAAGTGGCGGCGTGTGGGTGGGTGCAAGGCGTACACCTGTTGCATTGACTTGGCTGAAACATAAATAAATCAGCTGTCAGAAGGGCGGCCAAGCTCGTCGCGTCGCTCGTCATAAAGACCAGCCATAAATCATATGCAAAGCTTGGCTATTTACATAAATGTTAATTTAATGTTATTATGCTCTCTCTTTCACTCTCTCACACATTCACTTTACGCTGCTCTGTTGACAGACAACAGCGCTGAGCTTCGGCTATTTACATAAATGTTAATTAAGTATCGTCTCACTCCCTCTCTCTCTCTCTGCTATGTTTACAGACAACAGAGCTTCGCTATTTACATTTAATGTTAATCAAGTGTTGTCCTCTCTCTCGCTCTTTCTCTCACTCACCCACTTTCCCAACACTGTTTATTTGCAGACAACAAAGTGACAGCCAGCAATAAATAACGGTACATTGGTTAACAGCGCAAAAGCAGCCGTTTAGCCATGACACAAACCCAGCACACAATGCGCAGCTGCAGCAGCAGCAGCAGCAACAGCGATTTACAGCATGCGCAACAGCGACGCCGACGTCAAATGCCGCCGCTGCTGCTGCTGCTGCTGTTGCCTGTGATCAGCTGTGGCATTTCCCCTGCCAACGCTGCGTCAGCGCAGTCGCGCTTCTCTCCAGCCCACGGCAGAATACGTCCGCCGCGTCAGATATTTGAGGAAGATGCTGGTGCGGCCGCCGCCGCCGCCGCTGCAGTTGCCGCCGATGTCGAGGCTGCGGAGGCAACAAGCTGCTGCCATGGCGCAGCAGCCACATCTGTCGAGCCTGTCACGGTAAGTACACACACACACACACAAATACACATAGACATAGACATAGACATAGAGCCCGCTGGGAGTTGGCGCCAATGCGACGCACCTCAACCAAGACGCAGACGCTGCATATTTGGGTCAGCTGCAGTTGCCGTTGACGTTGACGTTGCCGTTGCCGTTGCAGCAGCCGCACGGTCGTCCATTCAGTCTGCTCACTGGGCTGATAAGCCACGCAAATGGACAGCGGCGCCTCGCTGCCCTCGCCGGGTCCGGGGCCGTGTCCGGACCGGGGCCGCCTTGACTCCAACTGCTCGGGGGCGTTACTCATGCTCCCACCTCGCCACGCGTATTTGCTTAGCAATTGTGTTTGCACCAATTAAAAGATAAATCTTTCCCGCTCTTACGTCTTACATCTCTCTCTCTCTCTCTCTCTCCCTCCCACCCGTACAGCAGCGGAAATGAACCTGGGATTTTGGCATATTTGTGCGAGCCGAAGCTTTTTGTCAATATTTACTTAGATACAGTCGCAGATACAGTTAGAGATATACATATGCACATATGTACCAGCCACAGATACCGTTACGGCTACAGCTAGGGATACGGTTACATAAACGTAAACAAATACGTTTATCGGAACCAATCGGATCGCATTACGCGGCTCGACTTTGTGCTTTTCTCAGAACTTGAGTGTGCACGGAAGATCTGGGAATTGAACTTGTATAAATAAGTATATATATCTATATAGTTATGTTTCCGATTTGGGTTCTGCATGAGTCTAAGCTGCTTCGTGGTTAGTAAAGCCCATGGCTGACCGTAAGCCTTACGCTTAACAGAGCTATAAACACGTCTTCAGTTCTATATTGCAGTTGAAAAAGTCAACCATATGCATATAGGTATATCCCGCCCGATATGCAAGATATTCATTCTCATGCGGAAAAGTCAAAGGAAAACGAAGGCGGAGTGCTGCTTCAAGCCGTGAAACTCTTTCACTTGCTTAGCTCCGTTTTGTATATAGTATATTCAGATATATAGATATAGATATATATATATATATTGTTTAGGTTAGTTGCACTCACCTCAAGTAGACTCCTCATGAATGCAACGCGTTGATGGGTTCGATATACGTATCCGTATATACAATTTAGATTTGGGCACTTTTCGTTAATATACTTTATGTTCAGCAGACTTTAGGTATACTAATGTGATCCGATTTCTATTTGGATTTGTGTTATGCCTACGTTCGGTATGCTACTACGATCGAGAGACTTATGCGGACTCGGCTTCATCTGAGTTCTAGTAGGTCAAGGCCTACTGGCTGGGATTGACTTTGAATATATAGATATAGATATAGATATAGATATAGATATAGATATAGATATAGATATAGATATAGATATAGATATAGATATAGATATAGATATAGATATAGATATAGATATAGATATAGATATAGATATAGATATAGATATAGATATAGATATAGATATATATATATATATATATATATATAGATATAGGTATAGGTATAGGTATAGGTATAGGTATAGGTATAGGTATAGGTATAGGTATAGGTATAGGTATAGGTATAGGTATAGGTATAGGTATAGGTATAGGTATAGGTATAGGTATAGGTATAGGTATAGGTATGGATATGGATATGGGTATGGATGTAGAATGGAATTTACATATATTTATATTTAAGTCACAATAGACTTAAGTATATTCTCTCTCTCTCTCTCTCTCTCTCTCTCTCTCTTTACCCGTGAACTTTACGTGCTAATTAGTTGACAACAGCCGCAGTAGCAGTAGCCGCTGCTGTGACGTCTGATTGTGATTCACGGTGAAGAGGCGCGGGATGTGGCGTGAGGGAATGAGGAACGAGCAAAGCGCTGGAACATCGTTTGGCGCTAATGTTAGCGACGTGTCAATTGGTCAATCAGGCAATATATGTAACGGCGACATTGGAACGTGTGTAGAACTCTGTGGCGGGGTCCGAAGCACATGCCTGGCATACCCTTCGGGCCAGTTGACTCAGCCGTAAGCCGTAAGCCGTAAGCCGTAAGATGTTGGCAACACACAAATACTCCGGGCATACATACGTAGTATATATAGAGCTTATCTGGCATTTCGAAATGCTGCGCGTGTTTCCATTCGATTTGATGGCTACCGAATCGATGACTAATCAGGCGAGAGGGAGACAGAGAGCGGGAGAGAGAGAGAGAGAGAGAGAGAGAGAGAGAGAGCGGGAGAGAGAGAGGGAAAGAGACAGGGCAAGCTGAGCTGAAACCGTCAGACGAATTCTCTAGCACCGACAGACGCCGCAGGTGTTTTTTCCTCTATTGTTTTTTTGTATTCTTTAGTCCCAAAGCATGTGCTCAGCTGTGTTTTCCTATGTTTGCCGAAAAACAGCTTCTGGAACTTGAATATCGTCTATATTACACTGGACAACAAATTTGAAGCGTTGAACGTTCATACATATACATCTATACTGTTCCAGAGTGATAGACTATTACTACTAACAATCATATTATAGTTAGACAAGTAGATCATAGTTGATCCATTCCAATTAATAATCATATCATATCATATCATATCATATATTATATCATATATCATATCATATCATATATTATATCATATATCATGTCATATATTATATCATATATCATATCATATAATATCATATATTATATCATATATCATATCATATATTATATCATATATCATATCATATATTATATCATATCATATCATATATCATATCATATCATCATACTTTGTACTATAAATAGATCATAGTTAATCATTGTACGTAGAGCTTCCTGGCTCCAAAAATATTTTAAAATTTCTAAAAATCTATGAGTTATAGTCAAGAGAGTTATCAAAAGGGTTCACTGGGAATTAGGTGTATAAAGACTGTAGAGCAGCTGCTCAGTAAATTGAATATGCCGTATATATCTGGCAAGATAAAGGCTTCTCTCAGGGCCTATCGTGCCTCGACTGTTCACTCGATATCTCTTTCATTTTTAGCTTAGAATATATCTATAACTCAATATATATATATCCATAGCTGGGTTCCTCAAATTGCCTCAGTTTCAGATCTATGGCAAGGCCTTGCTCACTTCTCATTTACCAACTTTTGTAGGACAGTGTTTCTTTTTTGTTTTTATTGGAATTTCAGTTGAAACTTGTGCAAATATTTTGTTGTATTTGCTGTTCAATTATGATTTAGAGCTATTATAAAACTATATGAAATTGTTTTTATGGGACTGCGACGGGGCTCTGGTACTTTAAAGGAATTCATTTGTCTCCAGAACTGAAGACTTTTTTCGATATAGATCATTAGCTTTTATTACTTTATTGTCTTGATTATATATATTTATTATCTTTATCAATTGCAATCGTGCCACTCGAAAATAGTTTTCTCTAGCTCTACCCCAGTCCGAAGTTTCAGGCTATCAGTTATCCAAGGGCATTCAAGATGATTCACAATAGAATAGCGTTACGTGTGGACTAACTATTTGCTATTGACTTAATTCCTAAAGCGACTTATTTTATGGCACCCACAATCCGGCCGGAAGTTGCTATAATGTGCTATAATGATATATATTTGATATATGTACATATATATATATATCTATATATTACTCACAATTGCACTCTTTATAGCCCCGATGAGTTTTTGTCTTACACCTTTTACCTGATACTTTACACGTTGCCCATTCTTGCCTCTGCATTCACTCGGCAGATAACGCTCACCTATCTCTGGTTATCAATCATGAAAGATAGCTTTCATTCTCGACATTTCTAGAAGTATGTGGGAACCGCTACATTTCCGGGAAATATACCTCATTATGGCTTAAATATGTTATTATTATTGTTAACAACATTTGATATACCTCTATATATACAGATGTATATATATATATGTATATATATATATACATATGTACACATATATATTTGTAGTTGATATACAGCTTAGTCCGAATTATTTATTATAACTTCTATTATATACATTTCTAAACTTAACTCCGAATTATGCCGTTAACATATTTGACTCCCAGCTATGTCTATGATATATGAATTTTACTCCGAAATATGCTGTCTGCACGTGCATTTCACTCCGAATGATGCCCTCTATATCCGAAGTTAACTCCGAATTAAGACATTAGTATATTTTACTCCGAATCATGCCGCCCCACCATAATTTAATGTGAATTTGGCCAATGGCGCATGCATTTAACTCCGAATTATAGCTTCAACATTGGCAGTTCACTCCGAATTATGCCACTCTACATGTGGATTTTATTCCGAATTATACCATCAACATATTTTACTGCAAATCATATTGCCTACATAATTTACTCCGAAATATACCATTATCACATGCACTTAACTCCGAATTACACCGCCAAGTCATGTATTTCACTCCGAATTATGACCTCTATATACGCACTTTAAGCCTAATCTTTGATTTTATTCCGAACTCTATTGTTAACTTTGATTTCATTCCGAATTCTGTCGTTAACTTTGATTTTATTCCGAATTTTGTTGTCCATATATGTATGCTACTCCGAACTCTGCTCTCAATATATGTCTCTTACTCCGAAATATGTCTACAAATGAAATGGATCTCTGGATATTTATAGATATAATCACTATAGCTTGAAACAGTAGCTGGGCATAAGCAGAGTATCTCTTAGTCAGCCACAGCCCATTGAAGCCATCTAATTCGTTTTTTTTCCTTTCTTTCTCTCACACAGCTCGCGCTGGAACTGGGCAATGTGACAACAGACTACGATGGCTCCGGCGAGAACTCCTCCAAGGGTAAGCTAACAGAAGAAGAGAAAGAGGAAGAAGCAGCTCAACTAATTTTTTTCTATTCAATCTCCACAGAGAACTTCAAGCGTAGCGTGGCACGTGGTATGTCTATAAGAGAATGAGCATTCGATATTTCGCTCGCTGCTAATTGGCTAAAAATTTCGCCCTTTTTAGCTGCCATTCGGAATGCGACGCCCGCGAGCTGCTCGCCGCAGCCGACGATCGTGGAGCTGAAGCCGCTGACGGAGCAGTCCGGGGAGCAGACGGCTTCGAATGTCTACTACTCGCCGGCGTGCACACGGCTGAATCGGTGCAATGGGTGCTGCGGGTCGACGCTGATCTCGTGCCAGCCGACGCAGACGGAGACGCTGCAGCTGCGCGTGCGCAAGGTGGAGCGGTTCGGGGCGAGCAGCAAGCGCGGCTACGTCATTGTCAATGTGGAGCAGCATCTGGCGTGCAAGTGCGACTGCCGGATCAAGCTGGAGGACTGCAACGCGTACCAGGAGTACCGCAAGGATCTGTGCCGCTGCGAGTGCCAGAACACAGACGCGCGCGACAAGTGCCTCGAGCAGTCCGACCACAAGTACTGGGACGACGCCAACTGCACCTGCGCCTGCCGCTACAATCAGAGCTGCACCACCGGCACCGTCTTCGACGAGACCCAATGCAAATGCACCGATGTGAGTGACCCTCGGCAGGTGGCCAACTCGATAGTTAGCTAGCTCCAGATTGCTTTCCGCTTCCGGCTCTGGCTCTGGTTCTGGTTCTGGTTCTGGTTCTGGTTGCGGGTTACTTTGTTCTGTGACTGGTTGGTTGAGGGTGCGCTGTGCCGTTAGTCATCCATCTGTATTGTCCCAAAACTCACGCAAGAAGCAATTGCGATAGAAACCACAGGTTTATTATTTAAAACTGTACAGCTTGTATTGATTTATATAGTATACAGCATAGGGTTATATGTGGAAGAGCATGTCGGGTAAATAATCCATTAGCCAATCAATCTATAAGATTTATACAGCGTGTCCCAAAACTCACGCAAGAAGTAATTGCGATAGAAAACACAGGTTTATGGTTAAAAATTGTGTGGAAGAACATATCGGGTAAATTTTCTGATTTCTAAATTAATAAAGCCAGCAAGATGAAACTGAGATGGGTTTGCTCGAACAACCACCATCCTCTTGAACTTGAATTCTTTAGAAAATATTGCTCAAGATTAAAAATTCGTTCCATTTATATTAACCCTAAACTGTCAGCTGTCACGCTATAGATTTTTTTTAGTTGACAACACTTTATCATATAAATGGCGCAAATTTCACATCTTGCGTGATTTTTGGGACACCCTCTATATAGAGTTATATATGTAAATATGTCGGCCTGGCCTGGAGCTTAACTGTCTTTAGCTTTAGCTTAAGTTGTGATTTCTGTATTTGTGTTTACTTAAATGTGTTTTTCTCTGTTTTCGTTTCTTTTAATCCTTTATTTTAGATCAAGAGTCTCGAGTATTATTCCTAGACTATATACATATATATACCATATACTATATACTTAAAAAAAAACCTACTTGTTGCTGTAGTTGTTGTTGTTGCTCTGATTGCGAAGGCAGCTTTAAAATAAATATAAAAAATATATATATATATATATATATATATATATATATATATATATATATATATATATATATATATATATATATAATCATAATCATAATCAGTCATAGCAACAACAACAGCTCGATAACATCGAACTATTTGTTATTCCAAGAACAATGTGATACGCGCGAATCGGAGTTTGTTTAGGAGAATCTTTTTTGTTGTAAGGCAAATGTAGCTTAGAGCTGAGTTGAGGCCCAGAAAAGAGAACTTGAGAGAGAAAATGAAAGAATATATGACAGTATATGACCATATATGACCAGCATATATGACCATATATGAGAGAAAAACACACACAACGTCTATGGTGTTGCCTTGTGTGAGTATTTGTCTTAATTTATGTATATAATAATATATCCCATATCTTAAGATCTTGCATGTGCTTGACTATATATATAACTATCTATTCCCGAATCCCAACCAGCTTGATTATACAGTTTATATCGCTTTATATTCCCCTTACTGGCTAATATTAACCAAACTGACATATCATCATATATATATTATATAGTATATATACTAATCTTTCTCTCTCTCTCTCTTTCTCTCGCACAGCCTTCGGCGCCCGCCGACGTGGCCGACCGCAGACGCTTCATCGTTCAGGCCGTCGCCGTGGAGCCCGACAACAGCACCCTCTACAGCGTCTAGGCAGGCAGGCAGGCAGCGGATCACAATACCTATTTATACACAAACCCATAGCTTTACTATCATATATGGCTATATACGCCGATATATACGTACATGCATATATATCGTTCATTTATTTCAGTATTGCTAACTCTTTCAATTCGTTTCTTTAGTGTTTTTGTGTCTTTGGCTAACAGAACTCGTGCATTCCATTTATTCATTATTATTATTATCATAATTACTATTACTATTATCATTATCATTATTATTACTATTATTATATGTTCTATCCATCATAGCCAATTTAAGTTTGAAACTTTGCGCCTTTTAAATCCATCTCTCTGTCCATCTAGCTCTTAGCAATCGCAGTTCTCTGTGTCTCTGTATGAACTAATTGCAGACTGCAAACAGATATATATATATATATATATATATCCTATATATTGTATATATATATATATGTATGGTATATATATGTACATTTTCGTTATATTCCAAAAAGAAACACAACAAAAACACTTTTTAAAATAATAAAAAAATTATAACTAAAAATGTAGAAATTCTGCTTTAATTTATATGATGAAAGGAGGCATATGGGAGTATATATAGTATATATAGTAGTATATATTGTACATAGCAGTATAAATGTCTAGATTTATACATATATGCTATATAGAAGTACATATGATATATGCGAGTATATATATCATATATAGGCATATATAAGTTAACACCCAATGCAGTAGGCTGGAGTCTCCTGTCAGACGCACCAACGGAGTCGAGATGCGCCAGACCATATGGGGATATGGCAAACCCAACATCTAATACTCAGTGCATTATTAAACATTATACAAATATCAGAGAATGTCAAGTCTGTTGTCATGGAAATATAACTCAGCCCCCAATACTTTAGTAGTGTGAGACGGCTCAACTTATATGATATATGGGAGTATAAATGATATATTGCCGTATATATATGATGTAAAGGAGTATAAAAATTATATGACATAGTTGATTATATATGATATATGGGAGTATATGTATCTTATATAGGAGTATATGTGATATGATAGGTATATCCTGTCATAGCCATAGGCAGTTGGGCTGTACCGATCTGAACTGAAGTTATGCCAGCTTCAGATAATTCCTCCAGGCCACATATGCTCACCAGAACTAGCCGTAGATCGCTGTATCAGCAGCTTGCGAATGTCTTTGCTTTGTCTTTGCGGCTTCAGTTGCTTCCTCAGTTGAAGGAGGATAAAGGCGTGGCATATAGGAGGAAATTTGAAAGTATAGATATAGCCTCTAGCTAGAGTCAACAATCAGAAGCTTCGCCCAAGGCACCTCAAGGATCAGCAATGGATGAGCTACTTTAAAGATACCGAAGACTAAAAGTATTCACCTTAAAAACCCATTTATATATAGAAGCCGATCTGAGCCAAGAACTCGGAAACCTTAAGATTCTGGCAAAATATTGATAAGAAACGCGAAAAGTAAACAAATTTCCCACTTTCCGCTCGCCCCTCTGCCACCAGGCATTAATTTATAGCAACTGATAGATATTACGATTTAGTAGCATCATCATCATCATCATCGTCGTCGTCGCCGATCAACCTAAATTAATAGTCCGCTTAGGCCGTGTCGCCCTCTTATATTGGCGCTTGATAAGCGCAATCGATCGACGCCAGCGAAGCACTCATAAATCCTGTTGCTGAATGTCAGCAGATTAGATATGCCCCACTCGGTGGCGAAATCTGCGTTAGTTTCTACATTATAAATAGCTCAGCGGATCGGGCTATAAAACCCAAGTGGTGCGCGGTGGTGCGCCTCAGTTAGTTTAGCCACGATGAATGACCGTTTGCTGGCTGTGGTTGGAGCCGTCTTGCTGCTGGCTTGTGCCGGCCAGGCAGCGCCTGGCAGTCCCAACGGACGGATTGTGGGCGGCGAGGATGCCGCCAAGGCGCAGTTCCCCCACCAGATCTCGCTGCGCAACGCCGGCTCGCACAGCTGCGGTGGGTCGATCATCTCGCGCAACTGGGTGCTGACGGCGGCCCACTGCGTCTCCTACTTCGATGACCAGGATGAGCTGGTCGTCAACCCGGCCAGTCGGTACACCATTCGCGCCGGCAGCAATGACCGTTTCGACGGAGGCGTTCTGGTCCAGGTGGTTGAGGTCGTCGTTCACGAGGACTACGGCAACTTCCTCAACGACGTGGCCGTGCTGCGCGTCGAGTCGCCCTTCATCTACTCGACCAGCATCCAGCCCATCGGACTGCCCACCCAGAATACGCCGGACAACGCTGACATCATTGTCTCCGGCTGGGGTCGCCTGACCCACGGCGGCGACATACCGCGCTATCTCCAGTGGACCACGCTCACCTCGCTGTCGCTGAAGGAGTGCGAGAACCGCATTAGCTACGGCTATCCGATCATCCTGTGCCTGCTGCACGAGGCGGACAATGGCGTCTGCAACGGCGACTCCGGCGGACCCGCCCACTACAACAACGAAGTCGTGGGCATCGCTGGCTTCGTTTACGGCGGCTGCGGCACCACCAACCCGGACGGCTATGCGCGCGTCTACGAGTTCGTGGACTGGATCAAGGCCCACACCGACATCCCGTAGAGTGACTTCGATATATAGCGAAAACTTTGTACAGCTCGAAATAAACTGAAAGCCTAAATGGAAGTCTCTCCGTATCCGTATCCGCATCCGTAAAATAATGATAGTCGCTGGTACAATCGAAAGAGGATATTAGTTTAATTCAAGTGATCCACTAGGATAGATTAATGCTGTATGATTTGATGGCTACAATTATTGGAATCTCGGACATTATTAAGGTATGAGGGTGGCGGGGGGTAAAGCAGGCGTGAGCTCGCTGGCTTTTACCGTTAGGCATCGTATTGAACATAGTCGTGATCGTGATCGTGATCGTCGTCGTCGTCGTCCTTGGGTCATCCATCGTCCGGGCACTGCATGTAGATTTGTATATCCAGTCTATAGCTGAGCTGCTCGAGCCGACGTCGAGCGATCGGATCTCATTTGACGTCGAGGGTGCGCTGGAACATGTGCATGGCCAGGGAGCGCAGTCCCTCGCTGACGATGGGCACGTTGCGCGGGAAGTCGCATTCGCGGGCCGGCAGGCCGCACAGTTGGCGCCGCAAGCGCAAGTCCTGCCGGGAGCTGAGCGCCCGACTGCCCGGACCGCAGACGTTGCCCACGAGTCGCTGTCGCTCGGCCGCGGCGCTGCGCAGGCCCATCTGGACACAGGCCAGCGGCTCCACGTGCTCCGTATCCAATAGTTCGCGATAGTCGTGAGCCGGCGTCGTCTTGCCCGTCTCCAATGTGTCGCGCTCCGGCTCTGTCTTGACCAGCAGCGCTCTCTGCTCCTCCTGGAGCAGTTGCTGGCGCGATTCCTCGATCACCTGACGCGCATATTTGGTGCCCGCCATGCCGAAGCTGATGCCCATGTCGAGGAGCACACGATGTGGCTGCCAGCGCTGCTTGGCCGACGTGTTGCGGTCGACGCCCTGCTGTGCCGCATGCTCCGTCGCCTGCTGACGCGTCTCCGCAATCAAACCCTGCCAGTCGACGCCCAAAGCATCACCAATGCCTGCAAAGCGAAGTGCATGAATTAAATCTGTGCTGTCATCCTGCATCCAACATTGCGTGGAAGGCAGAGAGGATATATATGCATCCCAGTTCTTAGCTTAGAGCTCGTGCTGTTGCTGTCTCTTACCCTTGTGCCGCGCGTCCTCTTCCAACTCGCCGTCGGAGATCTCCTCAAAGTCCAGCACCTCGTCGACCTCCTCGTTCTTAATGCTTGTCTGTGACTGTAACTGTGACTGCAACTGTGACTGTGACTGTGAATGTGACTGTAACTGTGACTGAGGCTGCGACTCGCCTTTGCCGTGCTCTTCACTGTTGGACAGCGCGTCCGTGGACAGCTCCTGGGCGGCAGCCAGCGCGCTATCCATCTGCAGCTCGCTCTTGGGCTTCACCTTGTCCGTCTTGTTCAGTATATCGTCGTCACTGTCACTGATCTCGCTCAGCTCGCCGTTGGGCTTCGGCTCCTGCTTCAGCTGGCGCAGCGAGTTCTCCATGGCGGCCGTCTGCTCGGAGGCTGGCTCACCGGCTCCGGCGCCTTGGCCGGGCTCTGGCGTGTCCACCGAGTCCTCGGAGGCATCCTCCTGCTTAATGTTGGCCAGCTTGCTCACCTGGGCCAAGATGCCCGGATTAGTGGTGGCATTGGCTGCGCTCTGTGCGGCCGCCTTGGCTGCGGCCACGGCAGTGGTGGCCGCCGCCACAGCGCTGGCCTGGGCAGCGGCATTGCTGGGCTTCGGCTGGGCATGGGCGTGGGTGGGTGCCTGGGCAGTGGACACCGTTGTAGTCGCTGCTGTGGGCGGCATATGGGGGTGCTTCTTGAGAAACGTGTTGCCGCCGCCGCCCATGCTGCTACCCATACTTCCGCCGCCGCCTCCGCCGTAGGGCATACGCTTGTGGGGAAAACCGCGCGTGCTGCCACCGCCGCCGCCATGGTATCCGCCGGGCGGCTGCACCGGCAGCGTCATCAGCGGCGGTGGGTGCGATCTGTAGCCTCGCTCGCCGTGCTCATGACCATGCGATGGTCCACCGCCGCCGCGACGAAAGCCGCGTCCACCGCCCCGCTCGCCGCGTGAATGCACATGGTGGTGCGGCGACGAGGACGGCGCATGATGCGGTGGCTGCGCCTCGCCGCCAGCCCCGTTGCTCCGGCCGAAGTTGGGCTCGTCGTTGTCGCGCCAGTCGTTGTTCGCCTGCTGCCAGGGGCGTGGCTTGTCCCGCTGATCGTGCTCGAGCCAGGCGGGCTCGTTCTTCACCACACCGACGTTACCGTCCCCGCACTCCTCGCGCTCGTCGGCATCCCAGTCGGGCTCCGAGGCGGAATGATGCTGTGGCTTGCCCTGCTGCTGGCTGGGTGGCTTCGGCCGTTTGGGGCCGCCCACGAAACCGGCGGCACGTCCAGGTGTTCCGTTGCCATTGACACCACCACCACCGCCGCCGCCGCCGCCACCACCACCGCCGCCGCCGCTGCTACCGTTATTACCGCCCCCACCGCCGTTATCCTCATCCCAGTCGCGCTCCCACTCGGCACGATAGTCGCCGCGCGATGGCAAACGCTCGCGTTCCCGCTCCCTGTTCCGCTCCCGTTCGCGCAGCACGCGCTCGCGCTCCTCCGCATAGAGGGCATCGTCGGCGTCCAGCTCGCGATAGTCGCGCAGATCGCGCGCCTCCAGCCACGCCTCCCGATCCCTCGAGTAGCGCGCATCCATATACGCACGCTTGTACGCGCTGAAAAAGAGAATTGCATGAGATTAGCTCTTGGCATGGGAAGGATTTGCGATAGAGGAAGCAGGATTGGGGGAGGATCATCATCGAGATTCGGTCTTGGTCTGTTATAGACAATATATAGTTACCGCTCTCGCTCCTCCTCCGAGTAGAGATCCCGGGGATCGCGCAGCCGCGGCGGATAGTGGTCTGGCAAGGGGCTGAGGTCGCGGCGCCTTTGGTCGCCGTAGCGACGCATCTCGTTGATGAGCCCGTGGCGCTCGGCCTCCATCAGTTCCTGTTCGCGCTCGTAGACGTCCAGGTCGCGCTTGTCGCGCACATGACGACCCGCCCGCTCCACTGTCTCCAGCGAGCGCTCCCGGCTGCCGTACGGCATGGCCATGTCCATGTCGCGGACGCCTGGAGCGCCGTAGGGCTTCTTGCCGTCCTCCTCCTCCTGGCGACGCATCTTCTCGCGGGCCAAGCGCTCGCGCTCCCGCTGCCGTTCCTGGCAGCGCGCCAGCGCCTCGGCTCGCTCCTTGTCCCGGGCCGCCTCGCGCTCGGCACGCTCCCGCTCTCGATCGCGCCGATCCCGCTCCCGTTCACGCAGCGAGAGGTCATCGTGGCGCTGCAGCTTGTGCTCGTGTCGCTGCCGCTCGTGCTCCCGCTCAACACGGTCTCGCTCCCTCTCCCTCTCACGTTCTATGCGCTCGCGTTCGCGCTCCCGCTCGCGCTCACGCTCCAGCGACGGCGTGCGTCCGCGCGCCCGTGTCTGAATGATGATCTTCTCCCGGGACATGAGCTGATGATGCATGCGGGCGGCGGGCGTGCCATTCGGACCCAGGCCCGAGCCAGGACCCGGGCTCTTCTGTCGCTTGCCCACCACATCCTGGTGTATGCGTATTTTGGTGGTTGTGGTGGTGCTGGAGGCGCCTGTGGGCGACCGACTGCTGCCCAAGCGATGGTGATCCCGATCCCGCTCGCGTTCCCGCTCCCGATGCACGCTCCTTAGCTTCTCGCGCTCCCGTTCGCGCTGCTCCTTGCTGGCCACGCGCAAATGCTTGCGCTCCGCCAGCTTCTTCAGCTTGGCCTGGGTGGCCGGCGACAGGGCGCGATGGCCGTGGACGCTCAGCGCGGCAGCAGCTCGCTTCTTGAGCCGCGCCTCCTTCAGCTTGCGCTTGATATGATTGCGCTTGGCCACCAGCTTCTTCTGCACATGATCCCTGTCCCGGTCACGATCGCGCTCCCGCTCCCGCTTGTCGCGCTTCCGCCGCTCGTCGCCCGACGACGTGCTGCCCGTGCGGCGCGAGCTCTTCTTCTTCCGATGATGCCGCTCAGCGGCGCGCTGATGCGGATGGGCATGGCCGTGGTGGTCACGCTCGCTGTCGGAGCTGCTGTACGAGCTGCTGCCGCTGTCCGTGTCCGTGCTGGAGCTGTCGCTGCTGGAGTGGGTGTGCCGTGACTTCTTGTACCGACGCAATTGCTCTTTGGCCTTCTTCTCCATCTCCATCGCAATGCAGCTCAAAACTAAAACTCGCTTTGCCTTTGCACAATTCCCGCGCTTACTTTATTATTGTTTTCTTTAACTTTCTGTTGATGTTTATGTTTATAACTTGGCGTCGTTTATTTTGCAATTTTGTAGCCACTATTTGTCAGCTTATTTATTTTTCTAATTTAGAATTGCATTTCTGGAAACTTATCGATATATTTGCAACGCTGGCGATGCGCTGGCAAGCCTATCCAAGGCCATTGTCAACAGGTGGCGCTGCAACAAGGGCGCGCAATTTGAAATCGACACGCGAGCTTATGAAGGAAATGGCGTGTGCTGCGTAGCAAAATATACAACAAATAATATATGTACATAGGACTCAGTTCGAATTTGTGGCATTTAGCTTGTTCGTAGCTAACTTTTTTTTCCGTTTTTTTTTTTTTTTTTTTACAATAATTGTTACAATTTGAGGATTTAATGTACATTATGCTATGTATGCCGCGTGTTGTTGCGTCCGCTTGCATGTTGTCCGTTGTCGCGCCTAGCTCGGCTCCTGCCATTTCGTGTGCTGGCACTGAGGTGGTAAATGCGCAGATTAGCCCAGCTCATGCCCAATAATGAGTTAACAAAAATATAACAATAACAACTGCAATTGTAATGGGGAGGTGGGTGGGAGTGGCCAAGCATCAGGCGTTAGGCGTTAAGGCGTTAGGTTCGATCGATCGATCGATCAATCGCTAGAGCTTGCGGAGCTTTTCGGGCACAACTAACGGATTATCGCGGCGTATCTCGGTGGCGCCCATCTCGCGGTAGTCGAAGCTGCAGTCGTGCCGGTCGCTGTAGCGATGGAATGCGCAAAAGGTGCCGCCGCAGCGGCACGCGAATCCGCCGGTGAGGCCGAACTTCTTGCCGCACTTGTCGCAGCCCTTCTGCTTCGGCTGCTCCTGCACCTGGCCCTTGTCGTCCTTGGCGGCTGCAGCGGCATCCGCAGCCGCAGCCGAAGCCGCAGCAGGCTCTGGCTCCGGCTCTCCAGACGAACGCTGAGTGCCGCCCTCGGCGCGCTGCTCCTCAATCTGCTGATGCTGCACGTGCACAGCACCCGCTGCTTGCTCCTCTGGGAGGCTAGCGCCCGACCCGGTGACGGCCAGCCCAACGGGTGCGTTCGACTCCATTATCTTAGACTTGAGGGTGCGCTTGGTGCCGCCGTCGTTTGCTATTGAGTCAATAGTGTCCTCCTGCGCCTTGCCAAACTCGCGAACTTTTCTATTCTCCATCGCAACCGGGTTTTCAGATTCGATTGTCAAAGCCTTCCGTATAATTTTTATTGAATTTTGCTGCCCAAGTCTACTACGACTTCCAAGTGTCTGAACAACCAGCAGATGAATGTGCATTAAAGCAACGAAACGCCAAAAATCTCCTAGATATGGGACATCCCTTCACTCAACTCTGCCTATCGACCATCGATTATCGACTATCGACTATCGAGTTTACTGTACTTCATCCACTGACAGATCTGAGCTGACTTCAAACAAAAATCGGAATTAGCTTTATTCGTTGATCACACTAAGTAGGCCAGGAATGGGAGGATTAGCGTCTAGGCATTGCCATTGATGACGTCCTGTATGTGGCGTCGGTACCAGTCGCCCACGGAGGTGCGCAGCACGCAGACGAAGGCGCCGTAGCACCAGTCGCGCGCCGTCCTGGCCGAGCGGCGAGCACGCGCATTGCAGCCGCTGATGGCGGGCACCGTCTGCCCCGGATTGAGGCGCCTGGGCCCGCCGAAGCTCTCGACAATGCGCATCGGATCGAAGCCGGTGGCGTCGTGCCACAGCTGCAGCCGCGTCCAGAAGCAGTGGACGTAGCGATGCACATGCGGCGCATTGCTGTACAGCTGCCGGTCCAGGGCCGAGCGCTGACTCGCGCTAAGCCGCTCGCTGCGAAAGCATTGATCCCGGGCGCGCAGCAAGGCCAGCGACAGGGCGGACCTGGACGTGGCCAGCGTCGGTGGCGGCAGCGGTGACGGGCTGCAGTGTGACGTCAGCAGCAACAGCTGTAAGTGTTGAAAATCGAATTTGAATTTGAATTTAAATTTGAATCGATATGCTATCGATAAGACAGTTCGATAACACAGCTGGGAAGTCTGAGCAAAGTCTTAAATGAGTTTAAGCAGGTTTCCAGCTAAGTTGAGGTCTAGTTGGAAGGGCACTTTGTATATAGATATAGATATAGGTATATGGGCAGTCTGACTGACTCACCAGCAGCGACATCCAGAGCGGATCGCGTATGGATGTCATCTTGGGTCCAGCCCTGGAGCAGCACTGAGCGGCAGCCGGATAAACGCAGATTGCTGATTGCGCTTATCAAGCTGAGCATTGTCGTTGATAGCCAGTGCCCTGCACACCGCCACCGCCACCGCCTGCCCTTCCACCCACCCAACCGGATGACGTCAGCAAATTGGCATTTGGCACGTAACGTGTTACGTAGTTGGAGCCAGAACCGTATCCAGTTGGCTGGGCAATCGAATTGGATTGGCAGTCACAGCTGCCGTTCGTCATCTGTTTTATGTTAACACATAAGTCGGGCACGGAATCTATATATATATATATATATATATATCTGTGTGTGGATCGTTGATCACCTATGTATGTATGTGGATCATGTGCATATGGAACGCAGCGGCAACATTTTTGTAAGATTCCCCACACTTGTAAACAATATTTTCGCCTTATATCTATATATCAATATATAAATTTATATTTTTGCTTGATCTGGCAAATGGCGCAGAAGCCAAAAGTCCATAGCCAAAGCCGAAAACCGAAATCCCCAAGCAAATCAAATTCAATTCGATTCGACAGGCAGCCGAAACGAGCGCATTCAAATTGATTGCGTTTAAGTATATTAAAATCGAATAGAGCTTTACAGCAGATCTCCAAGGCTGCTGCTTCTGCTGCTGCTGCTGGGGACTGCCATCTGGACGTGATCATCATGTACTTGTATGCACTCCTCTCCGTCTCTCCCTA
Organism: Drosophila mercatorum; assembly: GCA_961210405.1. Classification (NCBI taxonomy): domain Eukaryota; kingdom Metazoa; phylum Arthropoda; class Insecta; order Diptera; family Drosophilidae; genus Drosophila; species Drosophila mercatorum. The sequence goes on along the minus strand of CAUIUS010000001.1, from coordinate 5,806,311 downwards.
TCTGAGTCTGCCTCTGCCTCTCCTCTGGCTCTGCCTCTGGCTAACATCTTGCTGCAATGTTTTCTCAAAATTCCCATGGCATTTCGAATCGCATGATCAGTCAGTTACAAATGCGGAAATACTATATATGATATAATGGAAAATCTATATAAATTATATATATAATATACTTAGACATTGAATCCCCCAAAGCTTTTGCCGGGATCTGCTAGAAAATCATAATTTTAGACTCCTGCTGCCCTCAGATATAGAATATATCTGTATCTGTATCTGTATCTGTATCTGTATCTGTATCTGTATCTGTATCTGTATCTGTATCTGTATCTGTATCTGTATCTGTATCTGTATCTGTATCTGTATCTGTATCTGTATCTGTATCTGTATCTGTATCTGTATCTGTATCTGTATCTGTATCTGTATCTGTATCTGTATCTGTATCTGTATCTGTATCTGTATCTGTATCTGTATCTGTATCTGTATCTGTATCTGTATCTGTATCTGTATCTGTATCTGTATCTGTATCTGTATCTGTATCTGTATCTGTATCTGTATCTGTATCTGTATCTGTATCTGTATCTGTATCTGTATCTGTATCTGTATCTGTATCTGTATCCACATCTGTATCTATTCTTAATCCCTAGAGCCACTCTTTTCTCTCTCTTTATTCCCTGCACATTATCATATCTCTGCCCATCCAGCTGTTAAATGGATTCATCTAGAAATAGTTAGTAGGATCCCTAGTAACACCTGATAATGAGTATGAAATACGGGGAAGTTTCTATCTTGAACTTTTGTAATACTCTGAATTCACGTGAATTTGGAGTATTTTGATTTTCTAAAAGCTTAGGCAACAGGCCGAAGGTGGTATAGCTCACTCGATGGAGTAAGTATATACATATGTATATAGTAAGTATATATCTTGCCTAGCTAGATATTTACTACAGACACTCCTGTAAGCCCTATGCAGTAGAAGCTTTTCAGTATTTTTTCGATAATTCAGCTCTTTTCGAAATTATCGATCTAAAATCGATATAAACTAAGATCTTTTATATTTTTGATATTAAATAAAAATAGAAATTCTTTATTTCAAATACTAGACGAAGCACCCAAATAAGTCTAGAAGAACAAGTACTTAAGAATTAATTTCCTACGTACATACTAAATGCCATAAGCGGAGCAAAAATGCAGCCAAAGCGCAGCTGAAACTCTCTCTCAACTCTGCTCAAGCGCTGTCTACCCGCAGCCTGCTCAAACACTCAAACTCTGCTCAAGCGCTGCCCTAGCTCTGCCCCAGCTCTGCCCAAAAACTGCTCAAACTCTGCTCAGGCACAACTTCAGCGCTGCCCTAGCTCAGCTCAAGCGCTGCCCTAGCTCAGCTTAAGCAATGCCTAAACTCTGCCCAAACGCTGCTCTAACTCAGTTCTCAAGTTCTGCCGAAACGCAGCCTGCTCAAACTCTCAAACTCTGCTCAAGCGCTGCCCTAGCTCTGCCCCAGCTCTGCCCAAAAACGTCTCAAACTCTGCTCAGGCACAACTTCAGCGCTGCCCTAGCTCAGCTCAAGCGCTGCCCTAGCTCAGCTTAAGCAATGCCTAAACTCTGCCCAAACGCTGCTCTAACTCAGTTCTCAAGTTCTGCCGAAACGCAGCCTGCTCAAACACTCAAACTCTGCTCAAGCGCTGCCGTAGCTCTGCCCAAAAACTGCTCAAACTCTGCTCAGGCACAACTTCAGCGCTGCCCTAGCTCAGCTCAAGCGCTGCCCTAGCTCAGCTCTAGCGCTGCCCTAGCTCAGCTTAAGCAATGCCTAAACTCTGCCCAAACGCTGCTCTAACTCAGTTCTCAAGTTCTGCCGAAACGCAGCCTGCTCAAACACTCAAACTCTGCTCAAGCGCTGCCGTAGCTCTGCCCAAAAACTGCTCAAACTCTGCTCAGGCACAACTTCAGCGCTGCCCTAGCTCAGCTCTAGCGCTGCCCTAGCTCAGCTCAAGTGCAGTCTGCACAGTTAGCTCAGCGTGTGCCTGTATGTGTGTGTATATACTCCAACAGTGCTCAAACTCTGCCCTAGCTCAGCTTAAGTGCAGTCGCTGCATAAACTGCACAGTTAGCAGATCGCCTGCCTGTGTGTGTGTGTGTGTGCATGTTATGCTAAGTCTCTGCATGCATAACAGCTGTTAAGAACGACTGGGATTAACAGAGTTTAGAGTATTTCCCCGTCATTTGCTGCCAGCTGCAGTTATCCAACTCGTTTGCACTTATCTTATTTACATCATTTGTTATTTGCAAGTCATACATACATATGTATATATAAATAGTGAGCTGTAAGAATCTTTCTCTCACTTTACATGACACTTGGCTACACTAGTTGGGTGGTTGGGGGGAGTGGGAGTGGGAACTTGTGATATGTGGTATGGGGATGTCAACTCAACGCCAAATTTGCCGCCATCAACTGACGTCGCCGTCGCCGTCGTGACAAAGTCTCGCAAATATTTTAATTGCAATTTTTTCTTTGCCGAGTGCCCGCCGTGTTGGTCGCATCGCATCGCATTTTCCTACCTTAAAATTATAAGTTAAATTAACAATTTTTAATTGACTCTGAAAATTAAAACAGCAACACGACGAGAGCTGCACTCAGTCTTTTCGCCTGTTCTTCTTCTTCTTTTTTGTTTTTGCAGCAAATTTTCATAGATATTTTGTGTAATAAATTGCCAAATATTATTTTAGATTTTTAGATACCCTAAGAAAATGGGGAAAATCTAAACTAAAATGGCCATATAGACTAGCCGTAAAACAGACAACTTTGTAGGACGAAAAATTCCTAATGAAAAATGATTTATGAGTGCCGAAGCCAGAGGGTGATTGATGGATATGGCTAAGCGAATCGGGTGTATATATAATGAACTATAAGTGATGCATTACTATGTATGTTTATGCATATGCATATGCATATGCAGTAAATACAATATATATTCGATTTTATGATATATATGTATGCAACAGATAAAATATATATTAGATTTTTACTATATGTACATACATATATGCACCTGCTAAGGTATACATTATATATTATTATATATACGTATATACTTCAGATAAAATATACATTCGATTTATATTATATATATGTATATATACACACCAGATTCTCTTAACCATATCCATCAGCTACTCTCGCTTAGGTACTTTCTTAAAACATTTATATATAAATAATATATGTATATATATTTTTTATTTTTGTATAACATCTTCATATTCAAATTATCATATTTATATATATTTTTATATATATTTTAATATATTTATATTTTATTTATTTTTTATTGAATAGAATCCAACAGCCGAGCTCTGTAGTGCCTTGAGCTAGTTAGGTTTATATATATATATATATATATATATATATATATATATATATATATATATATATATATATATATATATATATATATATATATATATATATATATATATATATATATATATATATATATATATATATATATATATATATATATATATATATATATATATATATATATATGTATATTTATATAAATATAAATCTTATATATCTATATCTTTTATCTACATTATCTATTCATGCACTTACAGGGTATCTAACAGCTGAGCTGTGCTGCCCAGGCTGCGCTGCTGCTACTTTTTGTCTTTAGGCATTTACAGCAATTTGCTGCAGTCGTCCCACGCGGCGTATGAATGCTTAGATGTGAGTGTGTGTGTGTGTGTGTGTGTGTGTGTGTGTGTAATCATTGAGTCTGCTAGCTGCTGTTAAAATCTATGTATTTTGTTTTTTTTTTTATTTTTTTATATTTTTTTTTTAGATTTGTGCAGCGGAAGCAGCGCTGAGCACATGACACTGAGGACAGCGGCTGCAAGTGGCCAGGTGGAGTGGCAAGCTGGAGAGCGGAAGCGGAGCTGTTATTAGGGCGACAATTTTTGACATGTTCGCTGACATGGCAGTGTCCGCTGGCGATCTCGATCCCGATTCCGATCTCGATCTCGATGGCGTCAAATTTTCAATGGGCAACGGCGCGTAGCGCGGAACGAGTGAAAGCGCCAACAATTTGCACTTGTTCGAGGCAAAGATATATATATGTACATATATATATATATATAAATATTATTATAATATTATAATGCATACGGCATATTTTGCGGGCCGCAGACTTGCTTGATTTGTTTGGCATTTAATTCAATTTGATTAAATTCAAGTTGTTGTTGGCCGCGTTGGCAGCGTTGGCCGACCTGAGGCGAGGCCGCAGGTGATGGGACGGACGGTGTCAACATGGGCGTTAGTCAATTGTCATGTTGTTTTGCGATCGCCCAACCTAACAACAATTTGCCGTTAGTTGGCATCACACTCCGGATTCTGTGTCGCCGCACATGATTGCCCGCCCGCAGCGCACTGAGACGCAGATACAACATATTATGCATGCTTATTCCCATGAATTTTACACAATTATTAGCCTAGTCTCCGTCTTCATTCACATCGCCTGTTTGTTCATATACACATATGTACATATATATCATTTTGTATATTAATTTATTTACAATTAACAATTTAAATTTAGCGATGTTTGTGCAAAGAAACTAAAGCAAAATGCAAAAGAATTCTTAAAAGTAATAAATTCAATTAAATAAAAATAATAAATAAATAGAAATATTTAAAAAATATGAACTAAGTAAATAAATAAAAATAAAAATAAAATAAGAAAATAAATAAATGGTAAATAAATAAATAAGAATAAAATAAAGAAATATGTAAATAAAATTAGAAATAAAATTAAATAAATAAATAATAAATGAAAAATAAAATTAAAAAAAAATTAATTAAATAAATAAAAATAAAATAAAGAAAAATATAAACTAAATAAATAAATAAAAATAAAAATAAAAATAAAATAAAAAATGTAATAATAATAATAAAAAATTGTATAACTTGAGAGAAATTAAAGAGAAATATATTTAAAAAATATAAATCAAATAAAATATAATATATAATATGAGAGAAATAATATATAAATATAATTTAAAAAAAAATATCAATTGAAAATAAATAAAAGCCAAATAAAATATATAATTCGGGAACCAAAAAATATAAATATAATTTATAAATGTAAATAAAAAGTCAAATATATAATTTGAGAAATAAAAAAATTATCTTAAAAAAATAAATTGCTTAGTAATAATTAAATTAAAATAAATTTAAAAAAATAATTAAAAAGAAATAAATAAATAAAAATGAAAATAATATAAATATAATAAAAACTGATTAAGAAATAAAAATAAAAAAAAAAAAATATAAATCTAATAAGAAATAAAAAGGGAAAAATAATATAAATACAAAAAGAAATATATAAATAAAAATTTTTTTTAAAAAAATGTGTAAATATAAAAATAAATAAATAAATTTAAAAAAGTATAATTAAAGAGATATAAATAAATAAAATCAATAAATGTAAATGAAAGTAATCAAAAACATAATCAAAATAGATTGAAATAGATTCCAATTGGCATCGATTAGGAGCAGTTGCATTTGACTGCAGAGCCTAATCAGTAAAATGACACTATATAGATCACTGATACTGGTCATCATCAGCTGTTTGTGAGCAGATAAGAGATACAGTCGATGCCTATAGCCTAGCCACGTAAGCTGTTAGTTGAATGAAAACCCTTTGATTGACTTGCATCGATTGATAAACTTTATTTGGTCGACAACTGGGGCTTAGGAGCTATGGTTCCTGACCACCGGTTCCTCGTTGGGGCAGTCGAAGGTCACCTCAATGCCATTGGGCAGCCACGATCTGCTCCAGATGGCCACATCGCACACCTTCGTCTCGTTATTGCTGTCGATCAGCTCTACCTTATACCTATTCACGTTGCCGGCAACTACCTGAGAGCTCGCCGATAAAATCTTCGAAACACTGAAAAAAAAAGAGAACAAAAATTCTCTAGAGAAAGCTCAAGCAGTTTGGGTTGTTGGGGTGCCTACCGATAGTAGGGTCCTGTGCCAGCTGCCAGCTTAGAGAGTGAGCTCTCCAGGGTCTTCCTCGCGTGCTCCAAGTCGTCACCGCTCAGCTCGCGAGGCGCACCGAATCCCAGTCCCTGGGGGGAGCCGCTGACCAGCACAACAGCCGCACAGACCAACAAAACTTTTGCCACGAACATTTCTCACTCCAAGCGACGAATCAACACTGAGCATGGGCTCCGCCAGCTGGAATCGATTTATATAGCATCAGACGGTCTCCGTCGATCACCGTCGGTGTCTTATCAATGTTTCACGTTGAAAACTTGACCCAATTGTATCAAAGACTAATCTCTGCTAGCACTATATTATAATATAATACTCAATAATTATATATGCATACATATATGTAGAAACTATTTTAAAAATATATGTATATGTTTGTATATGGAAGCTGATATTTGTTTTGAATGTTTGTCTGAGCCAACTTTGTGACTAGATGAGTGAAAACAAATTCGAATAAAAACAAAACCTCTTTGTCTAATCAGAATTATGGAGAAGTATAAAAATATATCTATAAATGATATAGAATTATATATTATATATGTATATAAATAATTAAAAAAATATATATAAATATATATCTTTGAACATATTTAAAAATTACAAGAAAAAGTTTTAGTAGAAGTAAAAAAATAATAATAATAAATAATAATTAGAGAGCTTCACATAGATTCCGATTGGCACAGCTTAGCACAATGAAAGATTGTCTGAATGATAGAGATACGCTCTAATAGAGTTGTTCTCTTCTCGCATACTATTCCAGCTGATTCTCATCTTCTCTCGCCTGTCTAGCCAAGGTACAGAGAGACCTAATTCATATGTATTTGCTTAATTAGCTGATTCCTATTAGAATAGATTATTTCCTCCGAGTTGAAGGCAGTCTTTCTAGATTAATGTGTTTTTCTTTGTAATACATATATACATATATGTACTTATATATTTTAATTAAGCAGTAAATTAAAAGCGACAGACTAATGTTTACATTATGCATACATAATTAGATTTCGTCAGGCTAATCGTAAAGGTCGCTGGCTACAGACGATTTTTTTTTTAAGTTTTAGAAATCACAAATTTAATTCGAGGCCGGAAACACTTGATTAAAGTACTTGAGTACCTAAATTTCGTATATTATATATGTATGTATGTATATATATATATATATATATATATATATATATATATATATATATATATATATGTATATGATTATGTATATACTATACAAAAATATAAATACTTAAGGAAGATCAATATATAGTATTTTTTATGAGTATAAAACTTATTCGAAACAATTAATTTTTTATTTATTTTGTTTTAATTTTTTATACATACATATATATGTTTTATTTTTCATATTTTTAATAATTGTTTTATATAATAAACACTTACATTTTTTATTTATTTTGTTTTAATTTTTTAAACATTTTTTTTATTTTGAAAATAATTTTTATTTTTTAATTTTTTAATATTTTTTATATTTAAAAAAAATTCAATATTTTTAATAATTATTTTATGTAATAAATACTTACATTTTTTATTTATTTTGTTTTAATTTTTTAAATATTTTTTCATTTTTAATTTTTTAAATATATATTTTTTTAATTTTTTTATTTCATTTAATTATTTTTTATTTTTCCATATTTTTAATAATTATTTTAATCAATAATCACGCTATAAATAATAAATAAAAAAAAATATATATATATATATATATATAAACATCATTATGATGTAAAAATAGGAATACTAATAATAAGCATACATCATCAAACATCATTCAGGCCTTCGCGCTGTTGGAGTCGTAAACCCCATAAATTGCTTAGCTGGAGGCGGCTGTGGCTTCCTCCTGCGGCTGTCATGTCCAATATACTCGGTAATTGTACATGGATCAGGCGACGGAGACGATTAATTGCGGATCCCATCAAAGTTGGGGCACGAGTGTGCAGCAGGCACAGGCACAGGCACGGGCACGGGCACGGGCACAACAAACATTCGAACACGAATGTCGAATGATTTAAGCTTGTCGCGTATGTATTTTGCATCTCTCCCGCTCTCCCTCTCTCCCACTCCAATCGCCCATTCATTTTTGGCGCTCCTCCAGCGGGCTGTCAGAAGTGCACAAGTCTGTGCCCCTGCGCCTCGGGCACAGCACAGTCTTACCCTCAGCCTCAGTCCCAGTCCCAGTCCCAGTCGCAGCCGCAGCCGCAGCCGCGTGCTCGTCCATTCAACTGGCGGCGCATTTGAGGCATTCAAGCGTTTGGGCGGCCTGCGACTCGCATTTGCTGGGGACGCGCGGCTTATTCATCAATCCATCCAGCCATAGACATCTGCAGCCGCTGCTGTCAGCTATAACTTGTCGCCCCGTTATTTTATTATATATATACATATACATATGTGTGTGTTTGTGTTTCTTTTCGCCAGATTTTTGCGCTTAACACTTGTAATCCGTTTCACCTCTTGAGTGTGACGGCGCCAATGGCGATGTCCCCAATGGCGGAGGGGCCAGAATAGTGTTTTGACTTGGGTGTGGGCGTTGACGTCGTTCCACTTCTGATATTTAGAGGTGCTGTTCGCTTTCTCTATCTCTCTCTCTCTCTCTCTCTCTCTCTGCCACTCTCTCTCTTTGTCACCTGCTCTCTATCTTTGCCTCCTTCTCTTTGTCATTCTCACTTTGTCAGCTTCTCTTTATCTCGTTTCATTTATTTTCTCTGTTTACCTATATCGTTCTGTCTCTCTAACTCTCTATCTCTTTCTCATTCTCAGTTTCAGTCTCAGTCTCCCTCTATCTCCCTCTTTGCCACTTTCTTTCCATCTTCTCTCAATCATTTTCCATTTCTCTCTATGCCTTTCAGTCTCTCTGACTCTCTCTTTCTCTTTGTCCTCTCTCTCTCTCTACCTCTCTCTTTGTCATTCTCTCTTGTCACTCTCTACTTCTGTTTCTATTTCTCTGCATATCTTTCTGACTTTCTCTTGCTCTCTATCTCTCTCTCTCTCTCTCTCTCTCTCTTTTGTCACTCTTTCTCAAAGCCTTCTCATTAATTCTGTATTTTATTTGAACTCATTCATTCTCTCATTTTCTTTCTATCTCTCTCTCTCTTTCTCTCTCTCTCAGTCTCTATCGCTCTCCTTTGCCTCTCACTTCCTTTTTCTATATCTTCAAATCTCCTTCCCTCTCTACACTATCCTTTTTCTCTCTCTCTCTCTCTCTCTGTCTCTCTCTCTATCTCTCTCTCTCTCTCTCTATATCTCTCTCTCTCTCTATCTCAATCCACAATCCCTTTGGCTTGTTTGCTCTCACTTTCCCTTAAATCTCACTCTCATTCTCTCCCACTCTCCCTCTCTCCCTCTCTCTCTCTCTCTCTTTCTCTCTCTGCTGCATTCGACAGAGCTTTACACTTGACTTCATTACACTAGCATTAACACACTGCCAGCTATTAAGTCATCATCATCGTCATTGTCATCATCATCATCATCATCATCGTCATTGTCATCATCATGATCATCACGAACATTATCCACTGTTTCTGCTTCTTCGGCTGTGGCTCGCCTCTGATCCGACTCGGCACTCGCCTCGCCTCGCCTCGTGCCGCGCAAGCCGAAACGCGAAACGAAAATTGTTCGATTTTCGGATTTTTGCACGAAAGATTTTCCGACTTTTCACATAAAAAGTCATGTAAGGCTGGAAAACGGCGACAGTTTGCGAACGGCAGCCGTGAAACTCGTGGCACAAAATCGAAAAACAAAAAACATAATCGAGTGCTGAGAACTAAAAACAAAATTAAAATTCTATAAAAAATAATCAAAATTGAAATTTGAAAATTGAAAATTGAAATTTGAAATCAAAAGAAATTGCGATTCAGATCAAGATTCAGTTGGAAGAGCAAAGAGACTTTCGGGAAGGTTTTGTTCATTTTTGTTTGGTGGCACTGGTGAGATTGTGGTTGGGCGTGGTTGAAGGAGGTGTTGTGGTGTTCGAGGATCGATAATGATTTGCCCGAAGCGTACGTCGGAGCTGCTGGATTTGCATCTGGCGCCGTTCAAGGACAAGGATCCCGCCTGGGAGGTGGGCGTGTCAAAGATCGCCGGGCGCGGCGTGATGGCCACGCGCCAGCTGAAGCGCGGCGAGATCATCTTCCAGGACAGCCCGCTCCTGATCGGCCTGGCCGCCCACGAGGAGGACACGCTGAATGCGTGCAGCGTCTGCTTCAAGATGCTGCCCGACACGCGCTTCATGTGCCGCCAGGGCTGCGGCCTGCCCGTCTGCAGTCTGTGCGCCAAGAAGAAGCAGCACAAGACGGACTGCGACATGTTCAAGGCGTGGGGCTCGAACGAGCCGGACGTGGCCAACTCGGTGATCATACGGCTGCTGTGCGTGGCGCGCGCCATCAACCTGACCAAAGATCAGCGCGACCTGATCTACTGCCTGCAGGCGAATCTGGACAACAATCATCGCACCGAGGTGCGGAATGCGGCCAAGTGCTTCAAGAGCTTCCCCACCGACAAGAAGATCGTGGAGATCATGAACCGCACCGTCGCCGTGCTGAGGACGAACGGGTTCGACAAGACCACAGATCGCACCACCGACAACCAGGAGTTCAACTATCGCGCCCTCTATCCGCTGTTCGCCGTCATGAACCACGACTGCATTCCCAACTCGTATTACACCTTCGAGGAGAAGACCAACAACATGATCGTCCGTGCCGCCGTCGACATCGCCGAGGGCGAGGAGATCACCACCACCTATACGAAGCTCTTCACGGGCAACATCGCGCGACATCTCTTCCTCAAGATGAAGAAGGGCTTCACGTGCAAGTGCCCACGCTGCTTGGACTCGACGGTGAGTTGAAATCGTGGATCGATTCAGATGGGAAATGGGGAAATATATAGAACTAAGATAAGATTGATGTAAATATGTTGAGATATTAACGAGGGATTTATTATAGATGTGGGGGAGATGCTATGGACTGAACGGCTGGCTAAAGGACTGATTGATCGACTGGTTGATTGACGAATTGATCAATTGACTGATCTAATGAATGACTGATCGACTGACTATTTGAATGACTGATTGACTGACTGAACAGCTGACTGAGTGACTGACTGTTGAACTGATGGATTGATTGACTGACTGACTGATCGAGTCACTGACTGATTGAATGGCTTATTAGCTAACTGATTGACTGACTGATGGACTCACCGATTGACTAACTGGTTGGCTGACTAATTGATTGACTGATTGATTGATTGATTGATTAACTGAACAACTGACTGATAGACTGGCTGATTGATTGACTGATTCAGCAACTGACTGCTCGATTAACTGATTTAATGAATGTCTGATCGACTGACTATTGGAATGACTGATTGACTGATTGACTGACTGAACAACTGACTGAGTGACTAACTGATGGACTGATTGATTGACTGATTGAACAACTGACTGACTGATGGACTGATTGATTGATCAACTGAATGACTGATTGATTGACTAGCTCATTAACTAACTAATCAACTGACTGAGCGTCTGACTGATGGACTGATGGATTGAGTGATTGACTGACTGAGCGAATCACTGACTGATTGAATGACTGATTAACTGACTGGTTGGCCGACTGATTGATTGGCTAACTGATTGACTGACTGATGGATTGACTGATAGAATAAATGACTGATGGAATAACTGGGCGACTGGCTAATGGACTGATTGACTGACTGATCGAATCACTGACTGATTGACTGACTGATTAACTGACTGAAATTAAGTTTACATTCCAACTTGACCCATTCTCATTGGACTTTCCGAATAGTACTTTAATCTACGAATTGAATGCCTCAGTTAAGCGATTCTTTTCTCACCTCATTTCGACGTATATATTTCAGCCTCAATTGTTTTCCACTTATAAATTTCATTGAAGTCAACTGAATATTCGGTTCGAATCAGTTTGAGTACTCATTGGGAATCACCTGAATTTTCTAGATAATTTTTCGCATTTTCCATCAATGGGAATTGGAATGGGAATTGCAGCTGCAATTTGTGGCCGGCGGCTGTTTCGACTTGATTGAGTGGCCAACGATTTGCAATTTCAACGCGCAGCGCGCAGCGCACAGCGCCGACCAGCCACAATTTACAGCCGAAGGTGTTGACTGATCGAGCAGCTGTATAAACTACTTGTTCAACCACATGCGAGTACACACTCACACACACACACACTCATATACACGTGTCAGTGATTGTCTTTATACTCTTAGCCAAAAAAAAAAAAAGCAGACATCTCTTGTATCTAATAATCGCATTCCCATTGATCTTGCCTGAATTTGATGATGATATCTCAGCTCTCATGGAAACGCTAAGTTGGGGTTAGTTCAAAATTGTTTGTCTGCTAGATATATGTAGCTATATACACACATATGTACATATATGCATGATCACATCTGACTCATGTTGTAGATATGCTTGCTGATGTTCTTTCTATAAGTTCCCGGCGCGTGCCTGGCTTTGTTTTTATTCAAATCAAATTTATGGAAAAACCACAAATTTCCATTTATTTATATTTAAATATTTTTTAATTTTAAAATTCGGATTTATTTGAATTTATTTAACATTTTAAGTTTGAATTAAAATTTGAATTTACTTAAATTTTAATTTTAGCTTGCTAAAGATTTTGTTTTTGAAATAAAACTTAACAAATTATTTTTTTTTTAATTTAATAAATTTTTTATTTTTATTAAATGCCTTCAGCAGCATTATGATTTCAGTCAAGTATTGCTTAAAGCCAAAAAATAAATAAATATTAAATTAAATACTAAAAGAATACTTTTCTTTATATATTCAGCAGATTGCATTCATATAAATATTTTATTTAAAATACTGAACTATAATCCAAGCAAAGTTTTTGAGCCTCAAACAGCTGAAAGCCCAAAACTTAGGTCATTCATCAGTCAGAGAAGGTCTTCAGACTTATTCGGATTTTTATGGCAAATAAAAGAGATCAGAACAAACTGGAAAGTCAAGTGAAAGTATTGCACTGATCCAGTTTATCATAGTATTCAAAAACTGAATATCTCAACTAACTAAAGTCTTCTTTTGCGTAAACTAATTTACCAAAGTTGGGAATTATTCTTTAAATATCAGCTAGCTGGATTTGGCTTATAATACAGATAATTGAATTGCCTTATATAAGCATCTACTTAAATATATATATGCATTATGTATAAATCAAGTAGTTCAAGTGAGAATATATCGCATAAACAGCCGGAGTCAGGCGATGGGAAGGGCGTGTCACGCACAATGATCTATTTGCTAAGCGAAAAGCCGCAGGAAAATGCACAAATTTTGGCTTTTTGTTTTGCTTTTTCTCGCCTTTTTCCGCTTTTATTTCGTATTTTTGCCAGCCGAAGCAAACAATGAGAGAATTTACATTAAGGATTTCCTGCGCCCATCGACAACCATCCGAAAGCAATTAAACACACAGGCAACAGCGCCATTCGGGATGTTGTTGTTGTTGTCGTCGTTGTTGTTGTTGATGTTGTTGTTGATATGCATGCTGTTGTTCTGAGTCTTCGGTATTTTTTGTTTTTGTTGGCTGGGCCATAAATTCGATCAGCTTCCAGGCGCAACAAGTGGCAAATAGCAAAACGCGCCACGCAATGCAAACAATCCCAACAAACAAGCAACAGCCACAGCCACAGCCACGGCACAAATCAAAATATAAGTAAGTGTGCGCTCATTTCTCGGGTATGCTCGACTAGCTGATGTGCTGTAAGCCAATTACCACTAGGCATATATTTGTATATGTAACTAAATATATTTTTAAAATATTTAATTTTTTTTTATAAGTATTTAACGTATTTTTATGCTATTTAGATATATATTTTATAATAATTAAGATATGTTTTCATGACTAAATAAACATATATGTTATATTAAAAAATATTTATTTTAATATAAAAATAAAATAATGTATTTTCATATTAAAATAAATACATTTTTAAATATTTCATATATTTTTATTATTATTTAAATATACTTAATATTTAAAAATATATTTATTTTGATATGAAAATACATTATTAAATTTTTATATTATAATAAATATATTTTATATTTAATATAAAAATATAATAATGTATTTTCATATCAAAATAAATATATTTTTAAATATTAAATATATTTTAATAATAATAAAAATATATTTATAATATTGAGAAACATATTTTATAATAAAGTAGACATATTTCTTAATAATAGAAAAGTTTAATTATAAAAAATATATATTAAGTTTAATTTTTAATTTAAGTCTAAATTTAATTTTTAATTTATAAAGTATTTTAAAAAGATATAACATACAAAATGTTATATTTTTTTAAAATACTTAATAAATTTTCATATTAAAATAAACATATTTTTAAATATTTAATTTATTTTTATAATAATATAAATATATTTTTATTATAATTTAAAATATTTATTTAAAATATTCTTCTTTAATATATTTTACAAGTATTTAATATATTTTGTTTATATTTATGATACTTAATATATTTTTATAGTAGAATAAATACTATTAAACAGTTAGTATATTTCTATAATAATGCACTCGATGCCAGCTGACTTAGTCTAAGTGCGACTCTTGCAGAGAGGCATTTGAGTCTTGAGTGTGAGAGAGCAGGCAGGGAGCGGGAAAGCTCAAGAGGCATGCATTTGAGTGAGCTGACTTAGAGAGAGAGAGAGAGAGAGAGTCAGCTTGCAGCTCCGACTGAGCGAGCATTAACTGCATTCACTTCCACTCAGCTGAGCCAGCAGCAGCTGCGCTCAGTGCAAGTTCGACACTTGATGTGAGCAGAGCTGAAGCGTTGCCTGAGCTGACTCGATAGACAGACTGCCCTCACTTCCACCTACTTTCCATAAATGCAGAGTATAGCAAAAACAAACAAGAACAACACCATCAACATCAACATCATCAACAATACTAATAATAATAATAATAATAACAAGAGCAGAACGAAATTCGATGTGTTTATTTTTAACAGCGAAAGCAATTCAATTAAATCACAAATAAATATGTAAATTCCAAAAAGCTTTTAATTTGCATGAATATTTCGAGCGTTTCGCATGCCTGCACACATCTATATAGATCTATATAGATCTGTAGATCTGTTTAGCTATAGCTCTATATAACAATTGTGTATCCTAAGCCTGTGCGTATCCACCACGTACGTATATCCGCATCCGTTAGCAAATCATTTCTGAAATTTTGATTTTGATTTTGATTTCTCGCTGATCTCTCTCTCTCTCTCTCTCCCTCTGCCCTGGTGACAGTGGCTGTCGCGCGTTTTATGACTTTTAAATTTTTTATTGGCATATTTCATGCGCAGATACACACTATATATATACACTATATATATAGTCAGAGCAGATTCATGCGGATTTTCTTGGCCACGGCCATTGGGCGCATACATGTCGCCAGTCATGAAGTCAATCGTCGCCCGCCCGCCCAGCCGGACTCACTTACAATTTAGTGAGCAATTATAACGGCAATTTAATGCCTTTGACTAGCTCATCAACTGCCCGAAATAGTTGCTTAAGTCTTTCGCCCTGACGCTTAAGTGCCCATCAGCTGTCGCCACGGGCGCCGCCACTGTTGGGGCCGCCCGCGCTGGCCAGCGCGACTCAAGTTCATTTGGTTCACTGAACTTTTTTCGGTTCTTAGGGGCAAACTGGGGGCAGCCACAGCAATATCAGCCATTTATCATGCTTATATAGTATCATGAGAGAAAATCGAAGAAATATTTGAAAAATCTTTACAAATTTCAAAAATTAATGCAAGCTCTCTAGATATATTTCATAGTTATCAGGAGACAAGCCTTGCCTTGGGAAACCCCTAACTATGTCCATATTGCTATGATCATTATACCATTATTATAATATATCTATTAAATATTTCTAGATATTTTCTATTTAAGCGTAATTCAGAAAGTCTTAACAAATATTACAAAATTTGTTTTGAGATATCTTAAGAAATATAAAAAGTTTTTCTAAACTAATTTTAAGGTCAAGAGTAGAATGATTTAGATCAATTTTTTACTTTTGACATCTCAGTATAATAGACTATAGCAAACTGATCATAGTATACTATATAACTGATAAATATAATATAGCCCAAGCTGACTATCAACGATGACTGATAAATATAAACATATATCAGATCAGATATCAAGTCAGCTACCAATTGGTATATCTGTTATCTTTAGATATATCAATGTCGAAATGGTATACCCAGTTATATAAAGTGGGCATATGTGTTAGAGTATTTGAAAGTCAATAATGATCTATACCTAGTTTTTGATATAGTTATAATACTAAATTTCAAATATCAAATATCAGATATATAACTGGGCAGACTTTTTGAGTAGTTTAAATACCTATACGACTATAAGATATATACACTAGATTGCTCATATTAGAACTAGATTGGATATCTGATAGATATCTTTTTATATAGAGTGGTATTTAGTGGTATATAGTGGTATATAGTGGTATATAGTGGTATATACTGGTATATAATGGTATATAATGGTATATATAGTGGTATATACTGGTATATAATGGTATTTAGCAGTATTTAGTGATATATAATGGTATATACTGGTATATAATGGTATATACTAATATATAATGGTATATACTGGTATATAATGGTATATAATGGTATATACTGGTATTTAGTGTTATATACTGGTATATACTGGTATGTACTGGTTTATAATGCTATATAATGGTATATACTGGTATATAACTAATTCGAAAGTTAGCAAAGACCTAAGTTTCGTTCTTGATCTATATAGCCAACTGGCCAATCGGCTTAAGCCTTTGAGCCTTAAGCCTTAAACATTCAACTTATTTCAGATATTTAATACTAAAACTATACTTTGAGATATCAGTTATTAGAGATATATATATGTATATTGCTGACCATACTTCTTGAGTTATATGAAGTTAATAATATCGAATATAGGTCGCATATCAGATATACTTGACCTATGCTGATCAGGATATATAACCAGTTTTGAATCAGCTTTTAGATGATCTTCTTTGTCTCCGTAGCTAGAGCGTAGCGCTTCGGTTATCCGGTAGTCCATAACTCAATTGGATTTATCCCGTAATTTATTACTGTCGTACTTTTGGCTGAAATTTATGGTTGGCTAATTAGCGCAAATATTCGGAGGCCTCGAACTGAACAAATTGGATTTGAAGAACGGAACGATGACGTGGCCAACCTTGGCGCAAGGAGCACGCTCTCTCTCTCTCTCTCTCTCTCTCTCTGTCTGTCTCTCTCCGGACGGATCTTTGTCAATCTAGCGACGATCTGTTCCATACCAAATCTGTTATTAAGCATCATGTTTTTTATGTGTCACATTATTTACGATCTGCATAGAAACGTGCATATAGTATACGCATGGATATATAGTGTAGTGTCTGGTGTGTATACACCCGTATCTATATGTACATATATCTGGCTATATCTGTGGGGTATTTTTAGCACATCTGCCGAAGAGGAATGCCAAATATTTGCGCATGTGAATGCCCGAACTGATCTTGATCTGTTTGTCTGTTTGATCTGATTGCAGGAGAAGGGCTCGTTCATCTCGGGCCTCTACTGCAGGGACACCAACTGCAGCGGGCTGGTGGTGCCGGAGATCACCGGGCTGCCCCATCCCAATTGGAACTGCTTGGTGTGCAAGCAGAAGTCGACGCATGCGCAGATGATGAAGTCGCAGGACTTCGCCAGCGGCGCCATCAACGCCAAGGTCAACTCGAACTCGCTGCGCACGCTCGTCCACTATCTGAACGAGAAGAGCGACAGCTTCATACCGAGCAGCAACTATGTGGTGATCGATGCCAAGATGTCGGTGCTGAATCGGCTGGCGCAGGGGCGCGAGGACTGCAACGAGGATCTGGTGTCGAGCACGCGCCTGCGCTACAGCCGCGACATCACCCAGATCATGGACAAGCTCGGCCTGGGCGACTCCCTGCTGCGCGCCCAGCTGGAGCAGCAGCTCCACAAGGAGGAGGAGCGACGCGCCAAGAAGCAACAGGAGCTAGCCGAAAAACAGCGCCAGCTCGCCGAGCTCGAGCAGAAGGCAGCCGAGGCGGACAAGCTGCTCGCCACCCTAGCCGTAACCGAGGACCCAGCCGGAGCAGCGGCTCCTACTCCGGCTCCTGCTGAGCAGGCCTAAAGAGGCAATGCTAATGCCAATGCCAATGATCCCAGCTCTTGTTCGTTTATTGTCTATTCTAGTATATATATCTATATATATATATACATGTTTTTTTTTTTTATCAAACTCAAATGTATTTGTATTTATTTATTTATAATCATTTCAAATATATATATATATATATACATATATATACATATGTGTGTGTGTGTGTGTGTCTACTTACATTGAAAGCAGTTTTCCTTTCATGTTCTCTTTGTTCCGAGATCTGAAATTAATGACGCATCGCCCGAGTGCCGAACGCACATTTTCCCGGGGCTTTAGCATCGATTTGTCAAAACGCTTTCTAATCCCAATGTCAGCAAATGTTTTTTATTATATTATTATTATTTTATGCTCAAACATTTGTTTCTTGTTCTTTGCTGGCTGAACCCACTGAAAGTGGCCGCAAATCTGGGCATAATGATTTTCTTATAGTGCATGCCACAGGCAGAAGGGGGCGTGGCAGAAGCCGTGAAGTATATAGAGGCTTGATTGGGGAAGACGCGCTGAGGGGAGGGGGGGACTGATGGATAGACATGGCAAGCGATTGTCTGTCGGTTCGTCCGTCCGTCCATCCATCAATCTATCAATCCATCCATCCGTCCGTCCATTCATCCATCCTTCCGTCCTTCCGTCCGTCTCTCTGTCTGTCTCTCCGTCAATCTGTACGTCTGTATGTCTGTCTGTCCGTCCGTTTCTCTGTATATCTATCTGTCCGTCTTTCTATCCGTCCGCCTGTCCGTCTTTCTGTCCGTCTTTCTGTCCGTCTTTCTGTCCGTCTTTCTATCCGTCCGCCTGTCCGTCTTTCTGTCCGTCTTTCTGTCCGTCTTTCTATCCGTCCGCCTGTCCGTCTTTCTGTCCGTCTTTCTGTCCGTCTTTCTGTCCGTCTTTCTGTCCGTCTTTCTGTCCGTCTTTCTGTCCGTCCGTTAAGTTACTATAGACTAGCTCAAGCGCAGTCGCTTGATATCAGCTCTTGATAGATATATCAGCTCTAGGCAGGGTATCTGCTAGTCGTTCCCTGTCGCGCACTCTTAGTCATTTTCTTTGTTATTCGCTTGGGCCATAAATCAGAGTATATTAGCTTTCAGCACTATTATTATATCTGGATTATAGGCCAAATCCACTCAAACTTATGTCGCTTAGAGTCAACAAATCTAGCTCTTCCAGAGTCTTTCCGGCACTCCTTGAGCGTGCATTGTGCAGTCGGCTACCGTCGCAGTGCAGTGCAGTGCATGGATTTTCGCATTAGACGAAGATTTTCATTTGATTTGTTAAAAATTTGTTTTATTTGCCATAAAAAGTTGCAGAGGCCGTTAAAGTTTTGGGGGCCGCGTCTATTTTGGTTACGGCAAATGCGGCGCGACGCGACGCGATGCTTGCGGCCTCCTTTATACGTATATTTATATACCTCACGTATATACATATATACTATATATGCATATATGTATATGTATATGTATATGTATGTGTATACACTTACATTCTCTCACTACTTACATTCTAGATGCTTGTAATAAATATTTGTTTCGCCTTCCCAAATAAATTCGACTGCGACTAAATTGCTCATTAAAAAGGAAATTTGCCAAAAATTTCGACCAAAATTTGCAAAAATTTCTAAAAAATGTTGCAAAAGTTTGCTCAAATATATGAAAAATATATGCATATTGCGGGTAAGGTCAACAGCGATAACCTAAAGCAGTTGGGAAACTCTAGCTAAAGCTGGAGAGGAAACATAGAACTGTGCATAAGTACAGCGCAGCTCAGCTGAATAGGTTCGAATGGGTTCGTTTTATTATGTATATAATTATTATATTATGCATATATCTTCAAGTAAAACTCCGCTTGGAATGATATCGAGTCAGTTGCGCTGAAGCAGAAGTTGCTGACTTGAAGATGAGTTGAAAAAGAAAGTCTTTGCTGTCATTTTTGTAAGAATATACAGTAGAATCCGGCTATAACGCCTTGAGTGTCGTCGACAGAAGATTTTACGTCGAAAGACGCTCTAACCGAAAGTGAGACACTGTAAGCAGTGCACCAATGCTCCCTCACTCTCTCTCTCTCTCTCCCTCTCTCTCTCTCTCTCTCTCTCTCTCTCTCTCTCTCTCTCTCCTCAGCTTTGCTAAGGCAACAGAGAGCAGCGAGTGAGTACAGCAACATCGGTTAAATTATGGTAAATATCATCTGTATAAGCGGAAACATACTAAGCGGAGGCTCTTTCATATAAAGTTTGTATGGGAGTCAACCAAGTCATCGAATTTTCGTAGCAATGACCGGACGGACGTGAGAAGCGGAGTCGCTATAGCCGGATTCTACATATATTTCGAGAATTCTTCAGTTAAATTTCTACATCTATTTATTATTAATATTTTATTAGTATTAAATATAAATATAATTTTTTGTATTTTTTTTGTTGCATATTTATTATTAATATTATAATTTATCTATTTATATTTATTTTATATATTTATATTTATAATTTATATTTATATATTTTATTTATTTATTTATTTATAATTTAATTTATTTTATTATTATTTTTTTATTATTATTTATGTTAATATTTTATTTATTTATTGTAAACATTATTATGATTTATTTATATAATTTAAAAAAATGTTTTTTCTTAGTATTATTATTATTATTATTATTATTATTATTATTATTATATCTATTATTATTACAATTATTTTTACTAATCTTAATATTATTATTATTTTAATTATTATTATTATTATTATTATTATTATTATTACTATTATTATTTTATAGCTGTCAGACTTTCCGCCGAAACATCCCTCTATCTATCTCAGAAACTATAAGAGCTAGAGACTTGTCATTAATGTAGATCTTATCCAGTTTCTTTCAACTAATCAAACAACTTTCACCATTTCAATAATATCTATGAGAGATATAGTATCTCCGAAAGTAGTTAAAGTAACTCTAATGTTAGTTCAAGTTTAACTAATTTGAATGCCTAAAAAAGATATTAGCAAATCCTGAACATATTGCACTAAAATATGTTTGAATTACTCTTAGAATACCTATAGATCTAGTATATATGGTAAATTTATATATAAAATATAAAAAATGAAAAGAAAAAAAAACAATAAAGTGTCATAAATATTTGGTAAAGCTGAGCAAATTTTGAGAGCTGCGAAATCGTAAATAAAAGTGTAATAAAAATCTCAATAAATTACGCCACATATAGATTAATGGAGCGGGCAGCTCACGAGCGGCCAACTGCTTTATGCTTATATATATATATATATGTATATATATCATATCTGTAGAATATCTAAAAGTAGTGCGAGTTGTCGCCCTAATCACAAATTGCTTTTAGCATTAGCTAACACGAACTGAAGATCTAAAGACTAAAGCACTTGTCCTATGACAGACATACATCCTATATATATGACAGATATGTATGTATATATGTCTGATGTATATGTTAACAGTATTTTAAGTGACATTTTATTTAGTTTGTTGTTCAAATAAGTTAATATAGCATGAACTATCTGCCTTCTTGCCCTTCTATATACTATAGATCTTTAATATATATCTGACTTATCTCGATGCTCAACAGTCGCGGCCAATTAGCTAGGTTTACTCATGAGACGCAGCTAAATTTGTTGTCAACAGATGGCGCTGTCGCTGTCGCTGTCAACGGATATCGAGTACTTTGTCTGTTTATATTAGCTGGGACATTATGTTCCCAGTTCGCAGCGCAATTGATGGCCATTGATTGGCTCTTGACGTTCGGCCATCAATCTGAGATTTTGGCAGCTGAATTTGATGAAATAGTCATTAGGCAAGTGGGTATTTAGCGTGTTTTTCTTTCGCATTTCACTGCAATTTATTATCATCTGTTTCCCATTCGAATATTTAAGCATGCTTACCGCCCCCCCATGGCCAAGATCTCAGCATCCAATCCGACCTCCAAAGTAATTTATGCATTTTTAATAAACCCGAAAGAGCCAAAATTATTGTGCTCGTAAATTGTGCAATTACACCGCCAGATGGCGATACCAAACAGCTGCATCGGATCGATATGAACTATAAATAATACATATACTATATACATATGGCTATATACTATTTATACATTACAATTATATTTTAACAAAGTGTCAACAATAACTTTGCAGATCTTAAATCAATTGACAAAAACTTTAGCAAGCAAAGCTTCGAATTTATACATTTAAATTATAACCGCTTTGAAGCGCAAGTAACATAGCACGCTGCTTCATGCGGCTAGCATTTAAGAGTTGCATAGCAGACAGCTTTAATCCGTATGCAAGCTGAGCGCCATGAGCGCTGCTCGCTGCTCTCATTGAGTGCAATTGGCTGAGCGCCTGCAGTGCATGCAGAGGTAAAGCACAAGAACTCAACTCCAGCAACAACACTAAAGAGTAAATATTGTTGAGCAGAATTGCAGAGGGCAGCAGGCAGAAGAATTTTAGTTGGGCGCTGGAGTTCTAGTGAAGCGGACGCAAAGCGCAGCGCTAACACGTAGATGGGCGTTTATTTATATTAATTATTTGCATATATTCACACTTGCTTAAAACTACATTTGCCAACAAAAAAAACTTGTTAATTTAATATTTAGCTTAATATATTATGCCTAGTATATATGATATGTATTAATACAGATGTATGTGTATGTAATTATTTTAAATATACTATATAACATCATTTAAAAGTTTCAACGCTCGATATATCGCTATCGATATCGATATTTGACTACATTTGACTGCGCAATTGGCGCCAAGATTTCGGCTTGCTTTAATCAGCTGCAAATTTAGGCGTGTTTTTTTTTTTTAAAGTAAACAAGATAACGGCCATTTTATCTGCTAGCAACTGTTTTCGCTGTTATGTTTATAATATTTACATACATGTTTAGTTTATATGACGATCTTTTAGCATTGCTGTGCTTTTTGCGCTGCTAAAGCGCAACGGCGCTGCAAGCTTTCGTAAAGCTTTTACATTTGCTTCAACTGTAATACGAACGACGATCGCAAGACAAACAACAACAAAGCAAACGCTCTGTCTGAATGCATGCGTGTGAGTGCGTGAGTATGTGTGTGTGGCTGTAATGCTGGTCTTCGATCAACGCTGACGTCGCTGGCGACGCCGACTGCGCTGCCAGCCGCCTTCTGATTTGTTTTTAAGCAAATATTTTCACGAGCAAAAAACCATTTGGAATTGTGCGTTTCCAGTGTGAAGACCGATTTCTGTTTTTTTTTGTCTCTCTCTCGTCCAACTCGACTGAAATACAATTTTAGTTCTGCCTTCGTCTTTCATTCACAAAGTGTGAGTGAATAAGCGAACGCCGTGCTCCAATCAGCGGATCAGAATCAACAGAAACCGAAACCGAACCCGAACCCGAAACTATCAGCGGATCGCCTAGAGGTTTGTTTTAATTAAGTTCAATTGAATGACAGCGCCCAAAAAAAAAGTTGAAACCAATGAGATCAGGAAAAAACTAACTCAATTAGCATCCGCGATGTTAACCAGAAGAGTTAGAGCCAAATCTCGAGCGGTGTTTGAGCCGTATTAGAATAATTTTCGCATTTGCATAGCTGATTTCTGTCTGAGGATCCATAAACGACGAAAATGAAACTGGAATTCCAAATAATACTAGCTGTCAGCTGATAATGGAACGGGGGGCCCACGTCAAAGGGGGCGTGTGTGTGTGTATGTGTGTGTGTGTGTGTGTGTGTGTGTGTGTGTGTGTGTGTGTGTGTGTGTGTGTGTGTGTGTGTGTGTGTGTGTGTGTGTGTGTGTGTGTGTGTGTGTGTGTGTGTGTGTGTGTGTGTGTGTGTGTGCCCGCCCGCCCATAACAAGTCTCAAATTCGTAGTGTCCACACAGTCAACTGAGACTATGATGGACAATTGAAATACATATAATAGTTGATCAAAAATATATATATTTATAATTCTTTCGAATCTCGATTTATATATACAAGTATATAGAGCTTATCAAATCAGAGTTCACATCTCAACTGTGCCGCTTCGCCTTAGGCGCTCAAGCCTGTTGCTCGGCTCGACTAGTTCCATATTTGACTTTCGCAAGCATCGACGTAGTTTCTATATAGTTTTCAGTAATCAAAGTAAGTTTTGCAATAGATTTTCGCAATTGTACGTCTGTGTGTGTGTGTGTGGGGCTCTACGAGTGCCCAGCTAATCAATGGAACAGCTGCGGCACGTGGAAAATAAATATAAAAGAAAAGGGGAAATAGACGTAGGGGAAATTCATAGAATATGATCAAGGTGAAGGATACAATAATAATAATTTAAAAAAAAATAAAATAAATAAAAATATTAATTAAAAAATAAAATAAATAAAAATAATAATTAAAAAATAATTAAAAACAAGTAAACAATAAAATAAAAAGAAAATAAATTAAAAAATAATAAATAAATAAAAAATTAAATTAAATAATAATAAAAGAATAAAAATAAAAAAATAAGAAAAATATTTTTTAAAACAAAAATGAATGAACAATTTAAAAAATAAATAAATAAATATATGTATATATTTATCTATATTTATAAAATAATTTTAATAATAAGATACAAAATATATTAAATATAAGAGACAAAAATACGTATATATTTTAATATAAAATATAAGGAAAAATCTTATCAAAACAATATTTTTTCTTTATAATTAAAATTATACGTATATTACACAATTAAAATTTGTTTATATACAATATAGTATGTATGTATACATATATAATACATAATTATATTAAAAAATTAAATTAAAACTTTTTACATAGATTTATATATATATATATATATATATATATATATATATATATATATATATATATATATATATATATATATATATATATATATATATATATATATATATATATATATATATATATATATATATATATATATATATATATATATATATATATATATATATATATTTTTTTTTTTTAATTTGATATATGATGTTATTAAATTTTAGGCAAAATATAACTATCTATTTTTTTTAATTTAATTTGTAAAATTTAATTCAAAATTAAATTATTAGATTGTATTAAATTATGATTATTAATTAGGCAAAATAAAAAATAAATACTTTTTATTTTAGGCAAAATAAAATAAAATAAAAATAGTTTTTGTTTTATTTTGTCTAATAATAATAATTTAATATATCTAAAAAATTAGAAAAGAAATTGTTTTAGTTTAATTTTTCTCAAATTTTATAATACTACAACTTAAATACAAAAACTTAAAAAAAAATAGTTTTATTTTATTTTGCCTAATTAATAATCATAATTTAATATATGTATTAAAAAGATTAAATTATTTGTATTAGGCAAAATAAAATAAAAACAATTTTTATTTCAGTTTAAGTTTTCGTACTATAATTAATTTAACAAATTTTATAATACAATATATTATAAAATTGAAGAAAAATTAAACTAAAACAATTTCTTTTTAGTTGTTAATTATAATAAAGGCACAACTATAATTTTTAAGTTTTTTCTATTATAACTCTATCATATTCTAAAATTGTATGCAAAATTAAGTGAAACTATTTTTTGTTTATATATTTTTGTACATATTTGTATATATATATGTGTATATTTTATATGAATTATATTAGGAACTCGGCAATGACGTGTTGCCTGCCTCCACATGAGATGATAATGTAATACGCAGAAAGCATATTATGATTAAACTGCCCATCAGCATCATAAACATACGCACCCATATAAACACATATATGCATATATGCTTGTATCTGTAGCAAAAATATATGGGTCTTGTGTAGATTGTAAGGCACGTACATAGTTGTATCAGTAGTCGTAGTCGTAGCTATAGCTGTTGCTATATATACACATAGATACAACAATTGGTTGGCAAGCGAACCGTTAACTAGCCTAATCTTTCGAGTGTGCGGCATCGAACCATGCCCGCTTGATAAGAAGGGCCCAAGCTAGGCATATATATAGTATATATATATAATAATTTTCTATGTATATATGTATATAGATGTGTATATAGAAAGTATCAACTATAAGACCCCTGCGTGGCGATTAGATCAGTTTCAGTTTCAAGACCAAACAACCGTATACTTATACTATATATACTATATACTATATACTATATAGTCAGCTAACTAACTGATACTACTCTATCCACAGCCCATAGTCGAGAGTCAGCGAGTCCAGGAGGAAGCGAATCAGGCAATCTTCAATCAAGATGAGTCCGCCGGCAATGCTAAGCAAAGACGCGCCCGATATTGAGGTAGGTCCGCTATAATTTCACCGTTAGCTCAACGTTTTTTTTACCGTTTGGGCTGTTTGGCGCAGGATCTGTTGGCGTTGAATCCGCGCGTTAAGACGCAGTGCAGCGTGGTGCCCACCAAGCAGACCAAGGAGATCAAGAAGCACTGGAAGCGCAATGTCGACCACACGGCGGTGCCCTGCACCACGCTGGCCAACAACTTCGAGGACATCAAGCACACGACGCTGTCGGAGCGCGGGGCTCTGGAGGAGGCCGCGCGCTGTCTGAAGTGCGCCGATGCGCCCTGCCAGAAGTCCTGCCCCACGCAGCTGGACATCAAGAGCTTCATCACGTCCATTGCGAACAAGAATTTCTACGGCGCCGCCAAGGCCATCTTCTCGGACAATCCGCTCGGGCTGACCTGCGGCATGGTCTGCCCGACGAGCGACCTCTGCGTCGGCGGCTGCAACCTGCAGGCCTCCGAGGCGGGCCCCATCAACATCGGCGGCCTGCAGCAGTTCGCTACGGAGGTGTTCAAGCAGATGGGCGTCCACCAGCGACGCTCGCCCCGACTGCAGCCGCTGGCGCAGCCCAACAAGAAGATCGCGTTGATCGGCGGCGGACCTGCCTCACTCTCGTGCGCCACATTCCTGGCCCGACTGGGCTACGATGACGTCACCATCTACGAGCGCCGCAGCTACCTGGGCGGCCTGAGCGCCGCCGAGATACCGCAGTATCGTCTGCCCATCGATGTCGTCAACTTCGAGATTGATCTGGTCAAGGATCTGGGCGTTGGGTTCGAAATGCAGCGATCGCTCAGCACCAAGGATCTGACCATTCAGGTGAGTTGGCCATGGATGCAGATGTACATGCATATACATATACATATGTGTATGTACATACATACATATGTATGTATTTGTATGTATGAATGCATGTATGTATACATATGTACATGCTTATTTGAATATATGAATGCATCAATGCATAAATATGTAAATACATCAATACATCAATTTATAAATACATCAATATACATATCAATACGTAAATACATAAATACTTACATAAATATGTACCTAAATACTTCCAATACATCAATACATTAATAGATATATGTACATAGACTACATATTCATACATGCATTCACACACACAGATATGTATGTACATGCATTTGCACTCATGTACATGTGTCTGTCTCTTTCTCTCCTCCCGCATTTACTCCTCAAGCTCAACATCACATAAATATGCGCGCACACACATGCATACCTATTCACCTACACTGTAAGCTCTCGATATCTTATGCCAGTTCGTAACACTGATAAATATCGATAGCTTGTTAGTTTGCTTGCCTTCAGCATTACTTGAAGGTCAGCTGAGCTAAAGCCAGCACAGTGATATATGGGTCATAAATGTGCGGATTGCATAAAGCCCAGTTCTTCGAATCTAATCGCGTTTAATAACGTATAGTCTACCCAGATATAGTAGAGGGCTCAACACGGCACAAGCCCAGTCGCTACATAAAGTGCGCAGTTAGCGACGCAAACGCAGTATCTTTCTCTCTCTCTCTCTCTCTCTCTTTCTGTGTGTGTGAGTAAGCATACGTATGCATGTGTAAAGCAAATGCACAACAAGTCTAGCATAAGCAGAGCAAAGCAACATCACGTTCGATGCATTTCGTGTTTATGTGTGTGTGAGTATGCTTGCTTATGCATGTGTATGAGTGGCTTGCGCACCCTGTAGAACTCGATTTCTGCTATGCAAAATCACTTCCAGCTGCATACAAAATGAAGTTCCAAACACATGAAAACTTTTATTGGCCGTCCAACAGGAGTTAGAACAGATGCAGAGGGAGTTTGAGAAACTGTTAATTGCTGCTGTGAAAAAGCATAGAAATTTGATTATGTAATATAATATTATAATGTAGTTTTACATAGAAATTTAGACTAATCTAACTTCCATTTGTGTCTTCAACAGGGATTGCTGTCTTCCGGACACGATGCCGTCTTCGTGGGCATCGGACTGCCGGAGCCAAAGATCGATCCAATTTTCGCTGGCTTGAACACTCAGTCGGGCTTCTTTACGTCCAAGAACTTCTTGCCGCTGGTCTCGGACGGCTCGAAGCCCGGTCTGTGCGCCTGCAAGTCCGCCCAGACGCTGCCCAAGCTCTATGGCAATGTGATTGTCCTGGGCGCCGGCGACACGGCCTTCGATTGCGCCACCTCGGCGCTGCGCTGTGGTGCGCGTCGCGTGTTCGTTGTCTTCCGCAAGGGCTCGACCGGCATCCGGGCCGTGCCCGAAGAAGTGGAGCTGGCGCGTGAGGAGCGTTGCGAGCTGATGCCGTTCCTGAGTCCACGCAAGGTCATCGTCAAGGATGGCCAGATCACTGCCATGGAGTTCTGTCGCACCGAGCAGAACGACCAGGACGAATGGGTGGAGGATGAGGAGCAGACCGTGCGCCTCAAGGCCAACTTCATCATCTCCGCCTTCGGCTCGGGTCTGCAGGATGCTGACGTTAAGGAGGCGCTCGCGCCGCTATCATTCCGCAGCGGACTGCCCGTCGTGGATCGCCAGACCATGCAGAGCAGCGTGCCGCAGGTCTTCCTGGGCGGTGATCTGGCCGGCGTGGCCAACACCACCGTGGAGTCGGTCAACGATGGCAAAGTCGCCGCCTGGAGCATCCACTGCCAGCTTCAGGGCCTGCCCCTGGACACACCCGCCGCCCTGCCGCTCTTCTACACGGACATCGACAACGTCGACATTTCCGTCGAGATGTGCGGCCTCAAGTTCGAGAATCCGTTCGGCCTGGCCTCGGCACCGCCCACCACCAGCGCAGCGATGATACGCCGCAGCTTCGAGCAGGGCTGGGGCTTCGTGGTGACCAAGACATTTGGCCTCGACAAGGACATGGTCACCAATGTGTCGCCCCGCATAGTGCGCGGCACTACGTCCGGCTACAGGTACGGGCCGCAGCAGGGCTGCTTCCTCAACATTGAGCTGATATCGGAGAAGCGAGCCGAGTACTGGCTGCGCTCGATTGGCGAGCTGAAGCGCGACTTTCCGGAGAAGATCATCATTGCGAGCATCATGTGCGGCTACAATGAGCAGGACTGGACGGAGCTGGCCGTCCGGGCGGAACAATCGGGCGCCGACGCCCTCGAGCTGAATCTGTCCTGCCCCCATGGCATGGGCGAAAGCGGCATGGGCTTGGCCTGCGGCCAGGATCCCAAGCTGGTGGAGGACATCTCGCGCTGGGTGCGCAAGGCCGTCAAAGTACCCTTCTTCATCAAGCTGACGCCGAACATAACGGACATTGTGTCCATTGCCCAGGCGGCGCATCGCGGCGGCGCCAATGGCGGCTCGGCCATCAACACGGTCCAGGGCCTGATGAGCCTGAAGGCGGACGCGACGGCTTGGCCGGCGATTGGCAAGGAGCAGCGCACCACATACGGCGGAGTCTCCGGCAATGCCACTCGGCCCATGGCGCTGCGTGCCGTCTCGGAGATAGCCAAAAAGCTGCCCAAGGAGTTCGCGATCCTGGGCATTGGCGGCATCGATTCCGGTGAGGTGGCGCTGCAGTTCATCCAGGCTGGCGCTACGGTCCTGCAGATTTGCTCGTCCGTACAGAACCAAGACTTTACGCTCATCGAAGACTACTGCACCAGCCTGAAGGCGCTGCTCTATCTGAAGGCCAATCCGCCGCCCAACAATGGCGCCTTCTGGGATGGCCAGTCGCCGCCCACGCCCGTGCATCAGAAGGGCAAGCCGGTGGTCCACCTGACCGGCACTGGCAACCAGACGCTGGGCTTCTTTGGTCCCTACCAGCAGCAGCGCGACATCAAGCTGGCCGATCTGCGCAAGGAGAAGGGCGCCCTCTGGGACGCCGAGCAGACCACCGTCGACACCTCCAACAAGGGCGCGATCGTCAAGCTGGCGCCCAAGATAACGGACGTAATAGGCGCGGCGCTGCCACGCATTGGTGCCTACAAGAGCCTCGACAACAAGCAGCAGAAGGTGGCCCTCATCAATGATGTGAGAGTGCTCAGATATAGCTATATATAAGTAGTGATATATATATATATATTTGAATTGTTTTAGGATATGTGCATCAACTGCGGCAAGTGCTATATGACGTGCGCCGACTCCGGATATCAGGCAATCGAGTTCGATAAGGACACGCACTTGCCGCACGTCAACGACGACTGCACCGGCTGCACGCTCTGCGTCTCCGTCTGTCCCATCATCGATTGCATTCGGTAAGTGGAGACGCTCAACTACCTGACTGTCTATTATCACTAATTGCCATACATTATATATATACCCCATATATATTTATCAATTTCTTATTTCATTCATATCTTAGCATGGAGCCCAAGCAAATACCACACGTCATCAAGCGAGGAGTCGAGGACAAGGACAAGACGTTCTACGCACATGCGCTAAGCCAATGTCAATAATTATATAATAATATTCAGTTACTATATATATAGAATATTCTGATCATTATTTTTTTTTTAACTTGAAACCACCAATAAAGTAAAGAAAACTAGCAAAATGAAATAATAAATTATTTTTCTTAATTTAACAGTCAAAAAAGTGCTATAAAAATTTTAAAAATCCATAATAATGTTTGCAGAAAATACAGGAAAATACTTACCATATCCCTCTCGCTCTAACTCTATCTCTATATCTTTCACTCTCACACCCTCTCTCTCGGTCTTTACTCATACCGTTAACCATTGCGCCCTCTATGAGGTTGCGCTGTAATACTAAACTACAATATGAGTAAGCAAATGTTAAATTTCACAAGTGGCGCCATCTATGAGCTCGCACTTGCTCACAAGAAAGCTCAACAGTTAAATGAATATAACTGGTTTATTTTGAGCTGTGTGTGTGTGTTAGTTTATTCAAATAAACAAATTAACACCAATATTAATGTCAACAAATTAATTCAAGCTTAAGGTCACACTGATCAAATCAATTTACGCTTGTATCATGTTTAGGACAAGGTCAAGTGGGCACTGTGACGTCACATTCTGCAATTATGCGCCGCGGAACCTCTAATCAAGGTTGCACAGCCTCGGCAGTTCGTTGTGAATGGCAATTCTGCAGCTGTTTTGTTATTAGTTTGGGCCCAATGCAGCAGCTAAGAAATTGTTGTTAATGGCCACCGAAACACAGTGTTCCAGTCCATCAAATGCCGCCACAGATGACAATAATGGACTGCTGTCGGCGACCGTGATTGCTGGCCTAAAGAACTTGGGCACCATCTTAACGGCGGTCATCAGTAAAACGCTAATTGCCAATTCATTGAAGTTGACGCTCCATCCAGATGCAAGTGAGCACAGCTTAAACACAAATTTATCAAATATATTCTAGGCTTAAACCATTTGTGTGTGTGTTTACAGTTATTGCACCAGTGCCCGAAATTTATGCAACGAACGCGGCCAGCGCCAAGCAGAGCGAATATGCCGTGGTCGCGCTCTACGCCGTGGCCACCAAGCACGGCTGGAGCAGCGTCACGCTGCGGCAGCAGCTGGAGGCTCTGGAGCTGAATGCCAGTGCGGTTGATGAGCTGACCCGCGTCTACGAGGACAACCGCAAGGATCTTGTGCTGCGCCAGCTGCAGCTGGGCCACAATTTTCCACACATTACCGACGTGCAGTGGCGCATCGTCTGCGACGTGAAGTCATCGACGGCGGACTGCAGCAGCGGGGCGCCGCACTTCAACATCAATCTGGGACACTATCGCCAGAGCAGCGGTGAGCGCATCACGGACGTGGAGTTCGTGTGCAACGCCGAGGAGCTGCAGTCGCTGGTCAACCGGCTGAAGGACATCGAGAGGCACTGCAACCAGGTGGCCGTGGCTTAGACTACAAATAATTCAAGATCCCATTTCCTATTTCCTCATATATATATATATGTATATGTATATATACAGATACATATATTTCATATATATATACATATGTATACGT
Source organism: Drosophila mercatorum (assembly GCA_961210405.1). NCBI lineage: Eukaryota > Metazoa > Arthropoda > Insecta > Diptera > Drosophilidae > Drosophila > Drosophila mercatorum. The sequence goes on along the minus strand of CAUIUS010000001.1, from coordinate 5,773,773 downwards.
ATGTATATTCACGTGTATTACAAACATATGAGGGTGTAAATAGTTGTACACAATATTTGTGACAGGTCGGAGAACAAATCATGACAATTATTGGCACGTTTCGTTACCTAAACTTAACGGTATCCCGTTGCGTTGCTATCTGTCGCGCTGGCCAGCCCTGGACGGCTGGTCGGCGATTGGCTGATCGACTGGTGCGGCTATGTGGGGGCCATCGTTAGATTTTCTTCTCATTTTCTTTTCTTTGCTTTTCTCTTCATTTTTTGTTTTGGTTTTGGCTAAACTGAAATTTCTCTACAAATCGTTTTTATAGCTAGCCCGCCTGTGACACTGTCAATGGGGCGCGTCCTCGAATCGAGATTTGTACTCGGCGGGCGCCAGCAGCTCCACGAGCAGACTGTAGTTGTTTGGCGCCGTGCAGAATATTGTGCCGGAGAAGCAGGCGGCGTCATTATCCTCGGGGGCGATGAGGACGCATTCGTTGTGTTTGGACAGGCGCATGTTAAGGCCGCGAAAGCGAGTGTCCTGTTTGTATAGTATCGAGGCGTCTCTGGGTAAAAAGTATGGCCGGCCACTGAATGGATTCAGGAAGTCCGCCCAATAGCCCATCGAGATCAAACGGTCGCTGATCTCTCTCGCGGCGAGCACAAACTGTAAATGCAACAGGAATATTTCAGACCATGCACGATTGTCGCTGTGAATGGTCGAAATGCGATTGGACTAACCTTGGCAGCGCCTTGCTCTATGTCGCCTTCGTAGCGCAGCGTCAGCAGCGTTACGCCGCTGTCTCTCTGGCCGACGGCCCGGACTGGGAACAGCTCGAAAATGGAATCGCGTATTAGTGTGGGACACTGGCAGCAGGAGAACTCCAGCCGGGGCGTGGGCAAGTTAGCTTCCTTGAAGAAATTGACTAGATTGGCCAGTGGCTCAAGGAGGCCCACTGTCGATGTGTCGCCCTGCCAAGCAGGGCCTGTGGCATTTGGTAAATAGAAGCGATTTTGTCGTTGTAGAGTCAATTCCCAGTTGGGCTCACCCTCAAGGCTATTGCGATCGTCTGCGTCGAGTGCGTTAGGTGTGAGATTCATATGGATATGGATATGGATATGGATATGGATATGGATATGGCTACTTACCGTCGTCGACGCGGCGTGATTTGGAAACGGTTTTGAAGGGTTCGCCAGCATCGGACGGTGGCCCATTCCGTTTCGAATAGGCTGCAATGCGTTCACCACATGCCGACTGCACTGGCTGCGGACTGAGCAGGTTCCTCAGCACGCCATGCCTCACGGAGGACGTACCCAGCAGGCACCGTCCAAACAGTTGGCTCAACGTACGCGACATTATATCACAGGCACTGGCAAGCAGACGCGCAATTGATATTTGGCACTAAAGCGACTAAAGCTCCGTCCGAGCAACGGTCACACTGGCAGCGCAGCAGCTGTTGAATGACGAACAATAATACCGCAAATCGCAATCGCGTTAGCTATTAAAAATTTCACGTTGAATTTTGTATTTTATTTGAGAGTCCTCAATTGAGAGTGTCGAAACTTAAACTATAGCCAGATTTTTGTTTTGTTTCCCTTTGGTTTGACTTTTTTCTCGCTTCTCTGCTACGGTTGCGTTGATAGTTCAATCGAACGCCCAAGTTGTCACCTCACAGAAAAAACAAAACGAGAAACAAAAATTGAAAATAAAAGCAAAACAAAACAAAATATGGTTTTTGGATTACCTTTCGTAATAAAAAAGTTAGTTAAAAATTAAAATACTTGAATTTACAAGCTCCAGGATTGGAAACAAATTTTTTTTCAAAAAATTTCAAAGTCGTCAAAAGATCACCCCGTTATAAAATGAATGAGAAAATGTTTCGGGAGCATATGTGCTCCGTTACGGATATAGAAAAGCCAACGTGATGCACACAGATGTGAAGAGTTGGGAAACTCGGTAGATGTCTTTTGTATTAATATACGTATATATTATATTATATTAGATCAATAGTAATAATGATAATTGCAATCTCTAAAGCATTTCAAATTTAGACTCGATAGAAGCATTCAATGGCCCGATCTGGGCAGTTGTCGTAGGGTTTGAACATGGCATCATCCAGTTCAGCCACTGGCACGCAGGCGCAGTGGAAGTTCTTGTTGTTGCGGTCGTAGAGTTTGCGCGGATAGCCGACCCACTCGCGCTCCTTGCCATCGCCGCTCGTTGTGCTGCACCAGACGCGAGTGCCCTGCGCCTCGGACCACTCGATGTTGCAGCCGGGGTATCGGTTGCGCAGCTCGTCCGCTTCTGCCTTGGCTATCTTCGCCTCGTCCAGTAGTACAAGGAATTTGTTATGGTAGACGGTTGCCTGACCCTTCTCGTCGTAGAAGCGACCAATCAGCTTGCCCTTATAGGTGTATTCCTTCTCGTAGAATTGCTGCCACTTGGCCAGCTCAAGCAGATCGCCGACCTTCAGGCTGAGCACATCATCAGCCTTCGCCGGATCGTAGTGCTCGAACTCGCCGCTTACAAACGAAACGGAAGCGTCACGGCCCACGAAGAAGTTGTAGCTGCAACCGGGTCCGTAATGCTTTACGCCACGGCTAACGTCAAAGACGGAGCCAAGCAGCGCCAAGTAGATGGGTGCCCCATTCTCACCGTTGTATGTGGACAGCTGCGCCGCCGTAAAGATGCTGCCGCGTGTATCCCTGAACTTTACAGCGACACCGTCCGCTGGCTCGTTGTTGAAATAACGTCCAACTGCTATTTCTACGAGCTGCACGATATCCTTCTGGTAAACTCTCGCCAGAACGGCTATAAGGATCAATAAGAAGGCAAATCGGTATTTTGAGAGTCGTTCCACAAAGCCAAACATTCTACAGCTGTATTTTAACTGACGTCCAAGTGGGAGTGTGTGTGCGTGTATAGTCGTACAGAATAATTTAATTCAGCTTTGTATGCTGCTCACTACGAAAGTTAGCACGAAATGCCACGTCCATATATAGCCTTACTTAAATGACAGCTCAGTCTAGGATACATTATTTAAAAGCCGATTGTTTTCTTTGCTGTCAAATGACTTCAAATATATGTATGTATGCATACATCGATTGTTCTTGTGCTCAATATTAAGTCGCAATAAGAAGCTGTCAGCTGCGTACCGAGCTTAAATGAAGTTACGGTTGTCAGCACAGCTGACTCTTGCCATTCAAAGCTAACGCTAACAATGTGTGAATGGCAATGCCAGAAACCCGTTACTGTAGAGCAGCCATTTTTATCAGTTCAATTATTCTCTTGCAAACTAGTTAAATTCGAAACATGATTATTGACGATACCGCGAAGTCCGTAATCCCCATCGATGCGGCAAAAGTGAAAAAAATATGGATTCACTGCAATTGTTGCTTCGAGCATTATGTAAATGACAAAGCAGTTATATTTCTGCTGGCATGCCAGCACGTAATTTGCGAAAAATGCGTTACGGCCAGCTTGGGTCGCGTTCCCGGTGATGCACCCACTTATGTGTGCCCAATCTGCCGCAAGATGGTGCGTGGCCGTCAGGTGAACAATGCATTGCCCCCAAATCTCAAGGCAATGTTTCACCCGGCTCCGTGGCACGACGGCTTGTCCCACGACCTCATTGACGCATTTCAGCGAGCTAACTGTAAAAATTTTGAGAAATTCATAATGAAGAAGGTGAGAGAAAGACGGTAAAATAAGCGAATATAGTAACAATTTGATTGCAGGAAAAGGAAGAGCAGAAGCTAAATAAGGATTTATTGTTAGCGCGCGGCGTGTGCCAAAAACAATACATGGAGCAGCACCGACTGCGCAGGGTGCTTCGAGAGCTGAAGTTCTGTGTGCGCAAAATAAGTGAACAAGTTAAAATTAAAAAACAAAAACAAGCGCAAGCTCGGTGAGTAATTTATTCTAGTAATTTCGAAATTCTTAATTTTGAATTTCCTGCTCTGCTTTCAGGCGGGCAAAGCGTGCAAAGAAAGCCGAAAAGCAGAACCGGAGACATTCATTGCCGGAAGTGAAGAGTGTGCCTATAACAAGCTTTTCACATCACAATAATTATTCATTTGACTTGTAAATTTCAAGCATTACATTATATTACATCTTTGAAATACATTTGAATCAGTTAATTTGCGCACCTTACGCGCCGTTTACCAGCACTATTTGTCATGTTCTTCTTCTTGTTGTAATGCGCTTGCCACCAGTGCTGGCAGCTCTTCGGGTCTGTAAAATAGCCAGAAATAGCTAAACAATAAATTAAATGCTTTAGAAAATAAACTATTAAAGTTATAGTGTAAATTTCATATCTGCAGCCGTAAAGCACAGCGAAATCAGTGTAAGTAGTAATTCATTTGGTATTGGCGACCTAAATACATATATATGTATATTAATATTTATTATTTTTAGATTGCTATTGTGAGAAGCGCATTTAAAACAATTATTTAATCAACTTTCATTAGTTTGATGTCATTCACATTTTGATGGTCGTTTCTTTATTTTTTGCTACCGCATTTCCGTGTAACTTTGACCAACAATCCATCAAAATGTTACACTTGCCCCATTCTTACAGCAAAAGGCCAGATTTGACGGGAAAAGAGCTAAGTTTGCAACACTGCCCGTTGGCAGCGAGCATCAACTGCGACGCCGCCATCTTGGAAGCAGTCGAGACGGTGCGACTGTGTGACTGTGCATCTGCCAATACAATTTGAGTGTATGTTTTTATTAAACTCGAGTGAATAGCACACGCGAATGGCAAATAGAAAAGAAGTTGCGCATTAAAATCGGCGCTTTGGGTTACAATTTGGGAAACAGTGGCAACGACCGCTGCACAAACTTATTTTACAACGATACGATCCGAAGCGAAAATTGTACAGCGCCAGGCGAAAAAGAAAAGAAAACCACAACATGATGAACGGGAGCAAACCAGGCGTGGTTTTAAACTGCCGCACATGCACCCGTGCATGTAAACAATACAAATCGCTGCAGGAGGAAATTGAAATCGGGCCCGAGGGCACCACTACTCTGGCTAATATGCTCAATTTCTGTTCCAGTCTGTCGTTCGAGGAGCAGGACGGAGCCGCAATGCCACAGCACATCTGCATGCATTGCCTGCAGCTGCTGGAGCAGGCGTTCAACTTCAAGCGCATGGTGATTGACTCCGATGAGCTGCTGCGCCTGGCCCTCGAGGAGGATGAGAACAGTGCCAATGTCAGTAGCGACAACCAGGAGTACGTTATGATCGAGCTGCTGGGCGACGAGACAGATCAGGATGCGTCCTCTAAACTCGACTCCAGTCTGCATGATGTTGCCGCACAGGTCGAAGCGTACAGCGAGCAGGACCAGGAACCGGAGCCGGAGCATGAGGAATTTGTCGTCGAAGACGTGTGCGTTGATGCCGAGGAAGAAGTGGGCGCAGAGACGGAGACAGAGACAGAGGATGCCAACGAACCGCTGCACGAATTCGAAGCAGCCGACGTAGAGTACGTGACAATCAAGAGCGAATACGATTCGCAGGTGGAGGACGAAGACGACATCGAAATTATGGACTCGCCGCGTCTGGAGACGGTCAGCGAGCAAATGCAAATCCAGATGCTGGACGACCAGATGGTCATGATGGGCGAAGAGCCCATCGACGAGGTGATTGGCGAAGTCGAAGCTGACGATATACTGGACATCGAGCGTGAGGAGCACTTGGTAAGCACACATCCCGTCACACATATAGATGAAAGCGAGGATTCATATTCAATAATTTTCAGTTGGCTGGGGATAGCGAGGGCGAGGATTTTCTAGAGGATTCCGTGGATGGCTCTCAATCGCTTCCGGTTGCTGCCGGACCCGGAGCCGAGGTGCTGCCGCACGTCTGTCATGTGTGCAATAAAGCATTCCGCCAGCAGTGCCGTCTGAACCAGCACATGCGCTCGCACGTGGACGAGAAGCTGTACGCGTGCGAGATGTGCGGCAAGAAGCTGAAGCACTTGCGTAACTACAAGGAGCACATGCTGACCCACACCAATGCCAAGCCGCATCAGTGTTTGGTCTGCACACGCTACTATCGCACCACATCCAGCCTGGCGGCCCACATGCGCACGCACGCCGAGGACAAGCCGTATAAGTGTGATCAGTGCGGACGTAGCTATGCGGCGTTCGATCATCTGCGTCGCCACAAGCTGACCCACACCGGGGAGCGTCCCTATGCCTGTGATCTGTGCGACAAGGCCTACTACGACTCGTCGTCGCTGCGCCAGCACAAGATCAGCCATACGGGCGAGAAGGCGTTCACGTGTGAGATTTGCGGCGTTGGACTGTCCCAGAAGTCCGGCTACAAGAAGCACATGCTGGTGCATTCCGGCGAAAAGCCGCACAAATGTCCCATCTGCGGACGTGCCTTTACCTTCACCAGTAACCTGAACGCCCACGTGCGCCTGCACTCCGGCGAGAAGCCGTTCAAGTGCGACAAGTGCATGAAGGCATTCCCAACCAAGAAGCGCCTTAATAGCCACATGCGTGTCCACAACAAGGAGGCGCCCGTGACCGCATCCAGCAACACCGTCAGCACAAATACCACACCCGTGGCGGCTGGCCGTCGCACGGCCGTCAACTTGGCCGATGCTATTGATCAGCCGGTGTCCAGCTCCAAAGTGGTTGTCGTGCTCTAAACGCCGTAGCGGCTGCTAAGATTAGTTTTAAACACACACACACACACACATAATTATATATAGAATTTTACACCTACCTATATATAGATATATATAGAGAGAGATATTTATATAGCCATAGACATTTGTATATATACACGGACACGTACACGTACACGGTCATGTTCATCTAACGAAAAGCTTGTGATTGCCCAAACCGTAAATGTGCTTTACAAAGAATCGCACACCCTATGACAAATATCGTGCGCATCCACGACTACAGAAAGGATGTGTTTTTTCCTTCTTTCGATTTTAACGATAACTGAGCTATATACATATATTTACTATAAAGTAAACTATAGTTTGTTATTTTTTTCTTTTTTTTTAAATTTGTAATGTAGACTTTGAAATGTTCAAAAGATGTCAATATATATATGTATATATATATATATGTATGTGAGTTGTCCGCCGATTTTGGAATTGATCGATCACATATATGCATATAAATGTATATATATATATATGCATGTATATATATATTTATTTGTATATTGAAAAGGCTGTAATTAGTTGTACTCTGGCAACGTGTATGTAACAAAAACAAATAAAGATTTTTTTGAAATCGGAATTTTTGAATGTTAAATGTAAAATATTTGGAATATGTATATGTATATATATATGACATAATATCTTTAATTTATGTATATATTTTTTGTTTTAAATATATATATTTTTTATATTATATACATATATTTAAACATTCGAACTGCCTTATCAATCTGCTGAATCTGAGCTGTCTACAGTTTCGCTCTCATATATATAATATATAGTATATATATATGGGCTGGGGCATTCGAAAAGTAACCAACTTCAGACATATATTCATAAGCCAACTGAGAGCTCTCGAGTTCAGAGAGCTTCTCACATATCTGCAGCAAAGCTAGAGCTTGGTGAACTTGGCCCATAAAACAATTTGAAAGGGGACCAAACACTCTGTATAGAAGCTGAGTCAGCAGCTGCTGTGGAGATGTGGAGCCTGACGACCTTGAACGGGAAATGTATTCCAAAATCAAGCATATCAGTCGCAGACCAAGAGGGCTCGAAGATGACGAAGTCAAAGGATTATGCTCTCTAACACAAAGTCATTCACTGGACAAGGCAACACTCGAGCAGCTAAAGCAAGCTATTGTCCTTGAGTGAGCACAAGAAGATGCAGAAGAGTCCTAGCCAGGCAGAGTCCTATCGAGCCAAAGCTGAATACTACCTGAAATGATTAAAAGGTTTCTTAGATATATATATATATATATATATATATATATATATATAGTATGTATATAGCATATGATTCATATTAAAAATGCCAAAATTTTATTTGCTTCTATCAGGTTTTCTGTTCTCTGTGTGGTGGGTGATGGTGGTAGTGGTGGAGCCGCGTCACCGGTTCACGTTTGGGCCTCGGCCGATGGACTGCCGGGCGGTCTGCGTGTGTGGGAGCGCCTGTGGGCGATCAGGTTGCTGGAGTAGCGGAAGCTGCGTCCGCAGGTCTCACAGCTGTGCGGCTTCTCGCCCGTGTGGGTGAGCATGTGCTTCTTGTAGCCGGACTTCTGGGTCAAGCCCTTGCCGCAGATGTCGCAGGTGAAGGGCTTCACCCCGCTGTGGCTGAACAGGTGCGAGCGCAGCGACGAGGCCTGCCTGTATATCTTGCCGCAGAACATACACTTGTTCGGATTGTTGGGATTGTGCAGCGTCACATGGCCGTCGTAGGCGTTGCGGGTCTTGAAGGATTCACCGCAAATGCTGCACACAAAGGGCCGATCCTCGCCGTGCAGCTGCATGTGATATTTGAAGGAGTTGCTGGTGCTGAGCTGCTTGCCGCACGTCTGCAATAGATCGTTGGGTTAGAGATGTGACGTACTATGTATAGAGGGATTGCTCACCGGACACTGGAGGGCGGGATTGTTGGACTTGCGGCGGGGCTGCTGCTGGTGCCGGGAGCGCAGCTTGGTTCTCATGCCGGGCTGTGCATTGTGCGATGCCTGGTCGTTCTCGTAGTCCTCGGTCAGCTCGTAGTTCACCTCAAAGACCTGCGTGCTCGGCTCGTCGCTCTCCAGTTCTTCCTCGGGCTCGGGCTGCTGCTGCTGCTCGTCGTCTCCTTGGGTGGATGCGACGCTCTCCGCGGGCGTTTCCCTTCCCTCTAGCACATAGACGTATTCATCGCTGGCCGCCGAGGCTATGGGAGTGTCCGTGTCAGCTTCCGCCTCCGTCTCAGCCTCAACATCGACCGGCGAAGGCGTCCGGGATATGGTGGCTCGCGTTAAGCGGGCATGGCGCTTCCTCAGCACATGATCCGTGCGCAGCGCATTGCACCTGAAATCGTACGCCTGGCTGAGCAGCTTGACGCACGCCTGGCACAGGTGGGTGGGCAGGAAGTGCTCCTCCTCGAGCACCTGCACATTGATGCAGTAGCTGAGCAGCGCGCCGAGCGTCGTCAGCTCGCCGCCAATGATGTGCGGCTTGAAGAGTGAAATTGTATCCAGAGATGGCACATTGCAGACACGGCACGGCTGTAGTTCAAGGGATGGCTTGTCCTCCGAAACGGACATGTTTTTTTGTACTTATTATTTCTCTACTTGATTCTGTTCTGACTGGACTTGCTGAGGCTGAGAGTGTTGTGTTTTGCTTTGCTTTGCGGCTTTTGTTGTTTGTACACAATTCAAGTCAGTTCTAATTGACAACAGAGTTGCCAGATCGTTTCGTTACAAAAAGAAAAAAGTCAGCTGATGCGGCCAGTGTGACCGTAGAAGAGAGAATTATATGCAAGAATTTTCGCTGCCATGCCGGTTAAGTCCTAGGGTGTTCGACCTGGGCTACTGAAGCAATTGAAAGAAAACTGCATTTTTTCACTGAGCAAGCAGAGGAATTAGTGCGCAGCACTTAATCAGCACAAAAATGAGCATGGCGCCAGTCCCAGTCATACAAATAATTCGATTAAATACGCCACGTGCTTCCCTCAACACATTTGCTAACCGATTGCGGCGCACATTTGCATTGGGTAATCAGTCGCTGTCGCTGTCGCCGCCCTCGTCGTCGCTGTCGCTATCGACGTCTGTTCATGTCCGTTCGCTATCCACGGGCGCTTCGATACACACACACAAGGTTCAGGTAGCAAGCGCAGGCCGAAGATGCTATAGCAATGCCAGTAAGTAGTTTCCCAGCGGCTCTGACCCCATATTGCTGATTACTCAACACATCATCCGCAGAAGAGCCGTCGACCGCAGCCGCGTCGGAAGCAACGACGCCGTTGCTCTCCAAACTCTTTCCACAAACTTCGCCCGACGCCGACAGCAATGCTGAGCAGGAGCGCAAGAAGCGCGAGGAGGACGAGGCCAAGGAGAACGAGCGCGCCTGGAAGCGCATGAAACTGGGGTGAGAATCACCCAACCCACTCGCTATCTACTCCAATGTGACACATCTTGTATTTTATATCCTTTCAGCTTTGCCATCTTCGGCGGCGGCGGCATTGCCACGGTTCTGTGGGGCATCTACAAGTTCGGGCAGCCCGAAGTGGATGCTGAAGGCCAGACCATCGAGGATGAGTTCACAAATAAGCCGCTGGTCCAACAGTATTTGCAGCGCATGTGGAAATCCTTGCACTATTATCAGAAGATGATTCAGGAGCCGTCGCGGGCCAAACTATTGCCCGATCCGCTCAAGCATCCGTACGTGCAGCCGCGCTACACGCTTGTGCTCGAGATGAAGGATGTGCTCGTGCATCCCGACTGGACATATCAGACTGGCTGGCGCTTCAAGAAGCGCCCCGGCGTCGATCACTTCCTCCAGGAGTGCGCCAAAGACTTTGAGATTGTCGTCTTCACGGCCGAACAGGGCATGACAGTGTTTCCCATCCTGGATGCCCTCGATCCCAACGGCTACATCATGTACCGCCTGGTGCGCGATGCCACCCACTTCGTGGACGGCCACCATGTCAAGAACTTGGACAATCTAAATCGTGACCTGAGACGCGTAAGTTCACTACTCCATGAGATTACGCTCATTCACTACAGAGTCGATTCCTCCTCCAGGTTATTGTCGTTGACTGGGATGACAATGCCACTAAGATGCATCCCGACAACACTTTCGGCATTGCGCGCTGGCACGGCAACGACGACGATGCCCAGCTGCTAGATTTGATAGCCTTCTTGAAGAGTATGAATAGCGAATCCTAATCCTAATCTCGAGCCTACTAATCCTAATACACTTTGTCCCTTGCAGTCATTGCGCAAAATGATGTGGACGATGTGCGAGAGGTGCTGCACTATTATCGCCAGTTCGAGGACCCCATTGGCCAGTTCAGGGATAACCAGCGCAAGCTGGCGGAGCAGATGCAGGAGGCCGAGCGCATCGAGCAGTCGAAAACCAAGCCGATGGTCAAGCAATGGTCACGCAGCATTCTCGGCCGCTAACTGCCATTCGTTCCATTGATCCATCGATGCTGCTATTTCTCCGTCGTAGCCCACACAAAAGCCATAGTCTTTATTTATATAGCAGCTTTACCCAGTTACAAACTACATAGACGTACACTCACGATCCCACTCCTTATATTTTAGTGAAGGGCATGGCCGAGCAGGAGGAGGAGGAGGCGTCCACGAAGAAATCCCAATCACAGTGCTGCTCGAACAATCGAAAATGTGAAGGTTCTAGCGTGTCGGCAAAATGCACTGTATTCTTTTATACAAACTAAATTAAAAGCAGTTGTTTTATTCATATTTTCTTTACCATCGCTAGTTTTATTCTTATTTTCCATTTATCCTTTTTTTTTTTGGAAATGTAATTATCCTAAAATGCTTATATATTAATAAAATTAATTAAAGTACATTCGACTGTATATATCCTTAGGAAAATCGAACAAGATATACATTTAATTACATTTGCAATTAATTTTAATTACAAGTATTTTGAATTTGGCGCTCAATTCTATGCGATCTTGCTGGCTACACACACATACACATTTGAATATGTGTGCGATGATCAAAATTGCGCTTGTTTGATTACATATGTCGATGAATATTGACAAATGCCGATGTATCGATAAGCATAAGTTTTAAACGATTTTTCACTGAAATTTATCTTTTAAATTTCACTTTTTAAGCTAACAATACTAATTTTCTTTTTTACTTAATATAGAAAATTGTACGTTAATATTCCATTAATACCTAATTAATTGCAGAAAAAAGATCAAATAGCACTCAGCTTTTGCACGTGTGCAAAACTAAAATAGTCGATATATAAAATATATCGAGACTCTCCATGCAAGTACGAGCACCGCCTTAATCTGACTACAGCAAGTGATCGTTGCTGATGTTTTCAGCATGTATGTTTTATTTTTATTAAGCATAATAAAAAAATGTATCTAAGTAAATCTCCGATAATATAAACTGAAAAAGTAACATATATATTTTCTGTTATCAACTATCGCATATTAAGTATAGTGCTGTAAACTGATAATATATCGATAAGAATAACAGGCAAAACAGTGCTGTAAATTGATAATACATCGATAAGAATAACAGACTGACTGTGAAATTGGTCGAACATGCATTAGCTTGTTCAGCCACTAACATTTCTTTAACAGAAACCAATTTTTTTCGACAGACGACGGGCGAGGAAATTATGCGCAGCGCGTTGTTGTGGTTATTTTTTTTATTTATTTTTTCGTAAATATATACATACACCAAAAAGTGCATAATTGGAATGAAAGGCAAACATAAAGTGTTCCATTCACAAGTGTATATGCATTTGGCATTAACTTTCGACTGAAAGTTGAGCGCACGATATTGCAGGCAACGCCATCATCGTCGCCGTCGTCGTCGTCGTCGTTTGTGTGCGGAGCGGTGTGGTGTGCTTAGGAACGACGAGAAGAGAAGCGGACAAACGACGAGGAATATCGCAAAAAAAAAAAACGTTGCAGCTAAAGCAACAACGTGCGTGCCTGTGTGTGTGTGAGTGTGTTTGTCGAAAGAAAAGCATTAAAAAGCCAGAAGAGAAGAGGAAGCGGCAGCAGGAGAAAAAAAAGCGAAACGAAACGAAAGAGCAGAGCGCAAGGTGGGAACCAAGAACAACGAACTAGACGGCAAAACGGGTGACAGGCGCGACAAGAAAGACAAGAAAAACAGGAGTACTAACGGCCGTACAAATATACTAAAAGGGCGAAGACAACAACTGCAACAACAACTACAACACTAACACGAGCAGCAACAACAACGCTAAAATGTTAGCCAGCGCCAAGAACAAACAATTCAAATAGTGTTCATTTGGATAAAGCAACAAAAAAGAAGAAACAAAAAATCGCATTTGCCGCTTGCCCCAACCACACGACACGCTGTGTGTACATGTGTGCGTGTGGGTGTAGGTGTAGTTGCCTGTGTGTGTGTAAGTGCGTGTGTGCCTGTGACGACCGCCAGCAACAACAACAACGACAACAACAAACGCTAGCTAAATTATAACAGTGAGAATCTGTAGAAACAACAACAACAACATCAACAACAGCAAGCAGCAGTCGCTCGATCCCTCGTCTCGTCTCGCCTCGCCTCGCCGTCTCTTATGTTGTTTTCTGTCTGTCACACTTGCAGTTCCATACGATCCGGCATCGCAACGTCATCGTCATCGAGCTATCGAGTTATCGATAGCAGCAATCAGCCTCATCATCAACATCAGCACAGGTTCCACACCGGCCATATCAACTGACGTTGCAGCAACACCAAAAACAATCACAACAACAACCACAACAACAACAACAGCAACAGCAACAACAGCAACACAATGCCCAAATGCGATGTGAAAACCCGTTACATTCCGGCGACTTTCGCATGGATTGTGCTGTTACTTACAACATTTCTCTTCTTCTTCTATCCGTAAGTATCCCAAAAATGATATACACCACAAACAAATAAATGGTTCAGTTTCCCTCAAGTATATATATACTATACAGTTGTAGTGTTCTCAGCTCTTAACTTTTGCATAAAAACTGCAATATGATTTATGTAGTTTAATAGAAATTCCTAGATTCTCCGTCAAATAGTTCGTTTTGCTGCAAAGTACTTTGTATACCCTGTACGGCTGTGCAGGCAAACGGGTATATTAGTTCACGAACTTCAACTTGTCGCTGGCATGAATATTCTTTTATACCCTTAAGTATATCTCTTCCTTGCTCTGCTCACTCAGCGTGTTGCAACAGGGTATCTCTGCAGCCAAAGCCCCTGCTCCTCTAAGCTCCGCCTGGGCTGGGCCCGCCATTTATTATCCGTTATTTACTTTGCGCTCATTTTCGTGGATTATAGCGAAGCTGCATCAGGACTTTTTCCTAAAGCACACTGCACTCCTTCTTGCGCCTCAATCCCGTGTTTCTTTTCTCCTTCCCTTTCGTAATTGTTGGGCAAATAGTTTTCGCTGTGGGTGGAGCATGAAAAACGACCGCGACTTGCGTAATGGCATAATTTATATAGTTGACAACTTCCATACAAATTCGTATGCTTGGCGTATATGCTTCACTGGATCCTGGCCGCATTTGCAATATATTTTCCCGCGATAGAGTTAATTCTCTGACAGAGGCGTGGCCGTTGAGTCGATCTGGCCAAGCAAATACTTAAGAATAACTATATATTCTTTTATTTATACAGCACAAATATATGCCTGGCTTTTGCTCGATAACTCAAGCTCTTTTCTTATCGATGCAATGACTTGCAGAGCCCAGGCTGTAGAAACGATTAAGTTACTGTTTCGATTAGACAGACTTTTTCATATATTCACAAAAGCTGTTTCCAATACTAGAAACTTGGCTTAGTCAAGCTCTGAAGCAGTTAATAAGCTGGTGGTGCAGCTGTTCTAGAAGTTAGTCAATAACTAAGTGCGCATTCTTACAGCTCCAAGTGGGTTAAGCGCTCATACAAATCTGCGTCATATAACTACATATATTTACATATATGTCTTCTATATCCATATATATGTCTTCTATATCTATATATATGTTTTCTATATCTATATATATATATATATCTTCGATATCTATATACTACCAATTTGAATTCAACTTTGCAATTGGTTTTCTTTCTTTTGGTCGATAATCGCTCTTACCTCGCTCGTCGGCTCCACTCAGCCCGGCCCGACTCGCTGTAGTTGATTCATTTATTTATATATAATTGAATTGTTTTTGTTATTTTCCGGTTCTCATTTAATTGCCGTTTGTTTACATATGTGGCGTCATATGATATGTCGCGTATCGCCCTATATGGCAGACGCCCTTAGCTCCTCGCGATTCGCATTTGAGTCGGACTTTAGTTGGGGCTCGGCTTGGATACAGTGCGCTGATGTGATGTTTCTACTTTTGCTTTTCATATTAATCTATTGTTTATTATTATTGTTATTGTCATTGTTATTGCTATTGGAGTTGTGGCTTCAGGTGGCCAGGGCAGGACTTTGCTTTGGGGCCACTGGGCGGCTTTTGGCACGCGAATGCCACAGGTTGCGCGGCCATTGTCCAAGAGAAACGACCTAATGCCCAGTGTACGACTAGCAGATACCCTGCATTTACATTCAGATGAACTGTTAACTGTTGCTAGCCAGCTAAACCGACTGCAGCTGCACATGCCGTGCACTAATTAGTACAGGGTATAGCGCAATCATCAATTAAAAGAACAATGCTGATGACGCGCCCCGAAAAATTGAAAAAATCAACAAAAGCGAAACGCGCAAAGCACGCGAAATTCGCGACTAGAGCAACTAAAACAATAAAAAATGAAAAGACAGCAGCAGCAGCAGCAGTAGAAACTAATACAAATATATAACAATATATGTGTGTATATCTATATATATGTATATTTATATATGTATATATGTACATGTATGTGCACATGTGTTGGGGCACACCGATAGCAGCGACAGGCAACAAGAGCCATTAAAGTGCGTCATTTTAACAATCGGCTTGCTCGTACTCGTACTCGTACTCGTCGGTCCGTCCGCCCGCCCCCACAGTCGCCATTTCCCACCCAAATGGTCACACCATTTGTTTTACCTTCGCTCACCTGCCTCTGCCCGACCCCAGCCGTGCCGCGAACCATCCACCCTCAATAGCGTTCGCCAGGCAACCGTTGATATTGTAAAAGCCGCCGCTGAGCGATTTACCTTGCGACGGTGTCGAATTTTCCACCAGTTGCCCAAAGCGCGTTCAAACACACACACACATGCGCACACCAACACAAACACACACACACACAGAGCTTAGTGTTGCTATCTATTTGATAATACCATTCCGAGGCACCAAAACAAATTTCAACTTGCTCAATTCAAGTTTTAAATACAGTTGTTGAGACACTCAGCACAGTTAAATGTATAATATTATAGATATTCTTTTATAGATATATAGATAGGTTTAATAAAACTGTATACACATATATACTATATAAATTGTACATAGTATATATATATCTTACTTGACAAGGGCATATCTGTTGTGCTTAGCTAAAAATCTATCTTACGCTCACATTCTTGTAGCTTGAAATCTTATTGAACTGTCATATTTCAACATGGTAACAGTAATTCCAAGAATCTGGCCATGTGTGAGTCAGAAATTAAAAAAAATTGTAGACAAATACGAATTTACTTGGCTCTCTGATATGCGCTTATCATAAAAGCTCGTATTCAGAAACAGATGGTCAATGCGATCGATAGTCGAAATAAATTATATAGCGTAGAGAAACCTATGCTAAGATTGTGCATATGTATATAAGTGATAAATGTTCGCTACCTCTAATATATGTATATGTATATGACAAATGAAATATATCTTCAGTTAACTCCTCACTCCCAATTGACTAAAAGAAACATCCTTAGGTTGCCTTAACCTACTAGATAGAGCCCTTCTATGCACTTCTCACTAAGCATTATACCGTCGCTCAGCCCTCTGCCAAGCATCTTTGCCCAGACCAGGACGGTATTTAGTCTCTGTTACGATGATTCCTGCTGCTGTTCGCTCTGCAGTCAAATTCGACACTTTTCCCCATCTTTTGTAGGTATTTGCCAAAGGTAACCATGACCCCATGACCAGAGAGAGGGAGAGAGAGAGAGAAAAGGCGTCTCACACTACCCTTTTCATTTCTCCCTCTGTGCACTTTCTGCCCTCTGCATATTGACCACTTTTGCCGACTTTGTGGACTTCACAGAAAATTCGCAATTTTGTATACATACATATTTATTCATAAATAAATAACAAATATTATATTTCGCTCAACGAGCAAATTGCGCCATTTAACTGATTTTCGCGAATTCCTTTGTTGCTTTCGCAGCTTTTGCACGAAACGAAATTAAATTCAAATGAATTGTGACCAGTTTCAAAGTAACTATAATTAAGTAAACACCCTACACAAACAGCCTGTAGTTTGGGGTATAATGGCCAGAAACTTGATAAGCGGAAAGCCTACTGGAAATAGGTGAAATAGGAGAAGTAGGCAGAACATTATAGTTTCTAGAAGTCCGAATATGCAAAAGATGGGAGGAAGTGAAAAAGAGAATATAAGATTCTCTTATAGTCTCTAAAAGATAAGCTTAAAGAATGTATGTAGTAGGCCTTGAGACCTTACAGTCTTTATAAAAATCTTTAGATATTCCATATGAAAATCTATAGATATCTTATAATTTCTGTAAGAATATTATAGTCTCTATAAGAATCTATAGATATTCCATATAAAAATCTATAGATATCTTAAAATATCTATAAGAATCTATGGGTATCTTATAATCTCTTAAAGAATCTATGGATATCTTATAATCTCTTAAAGAATCTATAGATATATTATAGTCTCTATAAGAATCTGCGGATATTCTATAATAGAATCCTTAGATCTTGTGTAACAATCTATAGAAAATAAGAATCTGTAGATATATTGTATCTAAAAGATATTTTAAAGTCTCTGTAAGAATCTATAGATATCTTATAGTCTCTATAAAAATCTATGGATATTCTATATAAGAATCTTTAGATCTTGTGTAAGAATCTATAGAAATCCAATAGATCTATATCTATATCCTATATCTGTAGATATCTTTTATCTATAAGAATGTATAGATATTTTATAGTCTCCATAAGAATCAATAGATATCTTTTAGTCTCTATAAGAATCTATAGATACCTTAGAATATCTCTAAGAATCTATGGATATTCTATATAAGAATCTTTAGATCTTGTGTAGAAAATAAGATATTTTAAAGTCTCTATAAGAATCTATAGATATCTTTTATAGTCTCTATAAGAATCTATAGATATCTTATGGTCTCTTTTTCATTTCATTCCAACTTCTGCTCTCTCTCTCTCTCTCTCTCTCTCTCTCTCTCTCTCTGCCCCTCACCATCTCTGTTAACTGTTAACCTTCATTTAGGCCGCGACTTTTACTTTGATTCGAATTGAAGACGGCGAAAGAAACATAAAAATAGCATAGAAAAAGTTTTGCTTTTAATTAAAACTCAAAGTGAAGTGTTTATGGCATCCATTAGATGCGAAGGTCAGCGAGATTAAGGAGGCCGAAGGATGGCATGCAAGGCTAGCTATCACCCACCTGTGGCTGTAGCCAAAGTGCTCGGCTAAGATATGAGAATATCGAATATGATTCAAAGGGGATAAAGATATCAGAAAGGGCAAAGTGGAGTGGGCACAAGAGCATGACTTGACTGAGCTTCGTCATGCTTATCCTTATTAAATATATATTAATTTGGGCAACTGCTTGTTAGGCACGAATACGCACCGCTTCGCCCTGGCAACGGGCTTAGGGTATGTGAAAGAAAGAAATTAGAAAATGAGTCGGCTGACAGCAGATGAAGCAGCTACAAGTTTCAATTATTATTATTTTTCTCTTTGCCGCTGAGCCGTTTCAATTAAAAGTTGTAATTTGTGTTAAAAGCATTTCAAGGATTTAATTTGATTTTTTGGGCCGTCAACGCAGAGCCATAGAAACTGTTGCTGTTGATATTATTTGGCCTTTTGTTTTTATCAGCCAGAGTTGTTGCTGTTACTATGGGGGGGCACCTTTCGATGGACATGGACAAACAAGTGTAAGTGTGTGTGAGTGAGGGTGTGCGTGTGCTCTTGAAGTGCTCCAAACCAAAACCATTTGACTAATTATATTAGGGCAAACTTTGCCTACGGCTTCAATTAGGCCACATTCTTGAGCGCAAAGCTTAAGCGACTGGAGGTTAGCCACTAAGATATGTCCATATATATATATATACATATATATATATATTACTATATATATATAGTACAATGTACACATACGCGAAGTTGTAGATAGAATCGAATTACGACAAGGCAAATATGATGGCAAAAACTTTTCTTTTAGGCCATGTCTCTGCTACTGTACTTAATCATTTTGTTGCTCACTGCTTGAGGGTCGAAATGAAAAAAGCTGAAAAAATACAAGCCAAGCAACGCCTTCACATTGAACGCCCACAGCTGTGCGTAGCCTGCCAAACGCAGTCCACAGATATTTCTATCTGCCAGCCGTTGACCAGCGCGCTTTGCCCCTCGATAAACTGAAGCAAAGTTTGCGCCGCAATGCGAAGCTTGTGTCTGCTGCAGGCAGCAACTGCGCCACGGGCAGCACACTGGATGGCATGCAGGTAGAGCTTAAAGTAACCGAGCGACAAAGCAACTTTATTTGAATTTGTAACTTGCAGGTGTACGGGTATAAATGGAGAGAGCTCTAATATATAAGTATATAGCATATAAAAGTATATAAAGAGAGAGAGAGAGAGAGAGAGAGAGTGAGTCATGTAGAGATATAAATATATAGAATGAAGCTGTAGAATAACCTAAAAAGTAAGCAAATCATGACATTCAGCCTGAAGACCGGGTATCTTCTAGGCGTGTTCAAAGCATATATAGAGATATAAATCTTAACAAAGAAAAATTGAGAGTTGAGTAAGCTAAATTTATAATTTTAAAAAGAAAATAGCCAAATAACTCTACCTATGGACCGGGTATCTGCGAGTCGTGCTGTATAAAAGTAGAGCATAAAAAGAAATTATTCTATATATAGATATAATTATTTAGAGAGAAAATGTAGAATTTGTTTAATAGAATATATCATTTGATACAGAAAGTAACCAAATCAACCTAGAGACCAGACCGGGTATCTGCAAGTCGTGCTTTGCAAAGTATAGGGATATAGAAAGAAAATGTAGAATTAGGTATGCTGAATCTAATAGTCTACAAAGAAAGTAGCCAAATGACACCATTCCCCGCCTATAGATCTGGACCGGGTATCAGCAAGTCGTGCATTGCCAAGTAGATTGCAGTATTCAACAACAATTCAACTGCAGTCTGGTTTAACTAAAACTGTCTTAGATCTTATCGATTTCTAGTTAAGCGAATCTAAAAATTGAAATTTGCTTTAGCCAAGGGCCTGCTTACAGGGTAACTGAGAGTGGCTAAAGATATAAAGACGTCGACTAACATTTTATTATGCACTCTTAAATCAAGGCGTCACCCACACAGCAGTGAAATATGTACATACAATGTATGTTGCACACCCACACACGTACACACGCGACCCTCATACTCACACAATCTGCCTCTCCCCCTCTCTCTCTCTCTCTCTTTCTCTCTCTCTGTCTCTCTCTCTCTCTTTCTCTCTCTCTCTCTCTCTCTCTGTCTCTCTCTCTTGCTTTCCCTGTCTTCTACTGTTGCTGCTGCTGCTGGCATACCTTTTGAGCTTTTCCGTATGTTTTGTCAACTTGTTAATGAAAATAAATTTTTGACGCTGCCGCTGGCGTCGACGGCGACGTCGCTGACATTGCTCGCTCTCGAACTTTTGCTGATAATAATAACAAAAAGTGACTATAAAAAAGACATGTGCATACTGTGTGTAGTTGTTGTTGTTGTTGCTGTTGCCGTTGCCGTTGCCGTTGCTGCTGTTGCTATCTCGCTGATAATATCCGCCGGTCATCGCCAACCTCAACAACAACAACACAAAAGCCTGAACAAAACTGGCAATGAGAAACAATAAACAAAGGCGAAAAAAAGAACCATAAACAACAGACACACGCACATGTTTCATACAAAGATTTCAAAGCAGAAACAATAGAAGCAAGCGTGTATATGTAACTAACAGATACCCTGTAATGTAAACATGTCGAAACTTGCAAGCAATTGCCAACTAAATCAACTTGATGTAGAACTATGTTATAGAAATATCATTATTTAAAGAGAGAAATATCATTATAATCAGCTATTTCTGATCTATATATAATGGTATAACAGCAGTAAAATAGTTATCTACTTTGATGTACTGCCTTTTGCTAACTCGCTCTCTTTTTATACCTCCCTCTCTCTATATCTCTCTATCTACCTATCTGTCTCTTCCCCCCTCTTCCCCCCTCTACACCTATCTATCTATCTATCTATCTATCTATCTATCTATCTATCTATCTATCTATCTCTCTATCTCTCTCTCTCTCTCTCTCGCTCTCTATCTATATATTTATATATCTATCTGTCTATCTGTATTCTCTCATCTCTCTCTCTCTCTCTCTCTTCGTTTATATATTTATCCATACCTCTCTATCTCTCTCCCTTTCTCTGTCTCTTTCCTTCTTTCTTTTTCCCACTGTCCTTATATCTATCTATAACTCTCTCCCTCCCAGCTCACACTTCTCAGCATTTACAGGGTATTGGCCAAAGCGTCAGCAGCAAAGTCGACCCCCCCATCATTGATTGTTAGGTAAATTAAGCCGCACCGAGTCGAGTCGAGTCGAGTCGAGTCGAAACGAATCGAACTGAAGTGTCATTTGCACGCCTATTGCTCGGCTTTGCCTTCTGCTCGGTTTGAGCTTTGACTTTGGCTTTGGCTTTGGGCTGGGGTCGGGGATGTTTGCTGCTCTTGTTGTGCTATTGGGGCGATGCTACGATTGCCGATGTCTAATTTCAAAGTTTAGAAACTAGAGAACGAGGGAATGAAAGAGAGGGCAAGATATACATATAGGGGTAGGGCTGAGAGCACCTTCCGCCTGCCAGCACCCACTTTCCATTTACACTTCGTTTGTCATTGCCATTTCCATTTCGATGCCCATTAACATTCGCATCACTTTGCCGTGTACTCAAATAGCAATTACGTTTACGTTTACGTCGACGTCGACGTCGACGTAGACGTTGACGCTGCCATTGCCGTAGTACGACAAACGTCAATGACGTCGCCATTGAGCCCAGTGACACCTGGCAATAACTAAGCCCGGGGGCGCTGCGTTTTTTCAGATTTCGATTCTCATTTGGATTCTGGTAATTAAGCAATTACGGGCTTAAACAACAAGTAAGCCTGTACCCAATGCGGGTTCAAGCGACTGTGCAATACCCGTTCGCCTCAGTTCATTCATAATCTGTATATAACTGCAGATTAATACAGATAAATTGTATATTTATATACTTGTTGTTGCACATGTCAGGGCATTCAGCTGATTTGCATATATTGCCTTAATAGCTGTCATAAATAGTTGATCAAATTATCAATTAATTGCAATTGCAATTGCAGCTCGTGAACAAAAAACGAATAAAAAAGGTTGCAAATAATTGTCAAAATATATCAATTGAAATGAATGTTTAAAGGGCAAGGCTTCATCTGAAATCGAACTGAGAGAGAGGGCTATAAAAAGATAAAAGTAATCATTAATGCGCATATTTATATATATTTATTATGATTTTGTATAAAATGGAGTTGAAATATATGTAATAGGCAGAGGCAGGCGTGGCAAGCCTCAGTTCAACACGAGAACTGAGTAGCTTAAGCCCTGCTCGACCCTCCGCAATCTATAAGAGCTAGAGACTCGAGTTTGTTTCATGTTATCGATTATAAAACCTATCGAAATTC
Organism: Drosophila mercatorum; assembly: GCA_961210405.1. Taxonomy (NCBI): domain Eukaryota; kingdom Metazoa; phylum Arthropoda; class Insecta; order Diptera; family Drosophilidae; genus Drosophila; species Drosophila mercatorum. Next base: position 5,751,242 of record CAUIUS010000001.1, on the reverse strand, counting down.
AGTTATAAAACAATCTTCCTTCGATAAAACAATCTTCCAAGCTAGATACGAGTATGGTTTGCAGGGGTATCTCCAAGTCGCTTACGCCCCACGCACATTCCCATTCCCACTTGATGCAGCTTGTTTGTCCGTCTTGGTCCACTCAACAATAAATGTAATAAAAAGTATTGCAAGTGGCTCTGTTTGCTTTCAGTGGAAAATAATTGTTTTACTATCGAACTGGAACAGAGCCCGCGCAGCGCGTCGTTTGTGTCGCAAAGCAATTTAAATGTAATCAAAGCCCAATCAAACTCAATCTAATATTGATTTTTTGCATACGTTCTGCATGCAAAGGGAAATTGTGCATAGTTCGAGCAGTCGAACATACATATATATATATATCTATATCAGTTATAGGCTCTATCATCAGCTGATGATCTTAACTGAAGAAAGAACTGAAATTTGAAGAGAGAGCGGGCCCTTTCGCTCTGCTGTCTGTTGTCTGGTTAACAATTTGGGCCACGATGAAAAATGACTTCCTGTCGGCGTTGTCACCGTTGACTGTTGCCGCTGATTGTGGGCTGCGCTGGGGGATGAACGCGACTTCATGCTAGAAAATTACAAATTTTAATTAGTACAAAATCTACGCATCAAATGCAAAATAAATGGAAAAAGCGTCACCAGACGGCGACGGCGGCGGCACAATGCAAAATGTTGCCTAAAAGTCTCGAAGTCGGGCGAGCGCACATCGAGCGAGTACTTGTTGTTGCTGTCGCACCGTTTGGGGGCCACTAAACCCCCCCCCCCCCCTGGGTCCGCCGAGTGTCGCTTGTCTCTTGGCTCTCGGCTCTCGGCTGGCGGGTGGGTGGGTGGTTGGCTGTTTGGTTGCCTAGAGAAAATGGAATTGGAAATGGAAAAATGTTTCACGTCTCGACCGACGCTGGCAACATTGAGCGAGATTATTTTTAGCGATAAACAAACACACACATAGACATATTATATACATATGCACAAACACACGCACATATTACGCATACGCCACGGAGCACGTCGCAGTGCCTCCGAGTCACTCATCCAAATTCAAAGCGGGGCTAACCAAATTAATTTCGCCGGCTGTCATAACACATTAAAAAGCTAGCAAAAGCAAAAGCAAAAGCAAAAGCCAAGACAAAACAAAATTATATGTATATATGTACATATATATAAATTGAATAAAAAAGAGACAGAGAAAAAACGGCACAATCTACTCTATCAACACTCGACTTTTTCTATCTATCTTTAAGTTTTTGGAAGCGTTTTCCCTAATGTCCGGCCACTCACACACACACACACACATACAGACACAGTCGACATACATATTTAGTTGAGAAGTTTTATGTTTGACAGCGGCGGCAACAGATTTCGTTTATTTAAGGCCACAAATTTGGGGCAGCTTGAACTAATTATATATTTAAGCAAATCGCAGCCGTTGCTAAGAAATCTTTTCTAGATGTACATATATGCCGTAATATAATACGAATGTGCTCCAATATTTACATAACTCCAATCAGCGTGGCATGCCTCGATAATAAGACTAAACACAACTGTTCATAGAATAAACAAGGGAAGCAAAAACCTTTGCGAAGCCACAGTACTCGCTCAATAAGCAGAAAAGCCCAAACTCAAATTGCGAGCAATGCGAAACGACCATATAAACAAATGTATAATGTAAACAAACTATGTATAATATAATATAAACAAATTTATATATTCAATATCAAAATATATAAAGTATATATAAGATCAAAATTAACAAAATGTTTATAAAATAAAATAAAAATAAATAAAATATATAAAAATAAAAATAAATAAAATATATAAAAATAAAAATAAATAAAATATATAAAAATAAATAAAAATATATTAAATTAAGTAAAATATATATAAAATGAAATCAAAATAAATAAAATATATATAAAATGAAAAACAAATAATATAATATATAAAAAATAATAAATTAATTAAAATAAATAAATAAAAAAATATATATATATAAAATTAAGATAAAATAAAATAAAAATAAATTAAATACATATAATTAAAAAATATATGAATAAATAAAATAATTACAAAACAAACAAAAAAATATAAAAAATTAAAATAAATAAAAAATATACAAAATACAAAAAGAAGTGTAAAAATATTAAAATACATATTATATGCAGAAAGAAACATACAAAATGTATATAAGATATTTCTATATAAGATATTTCCATTATTTCTAAAGTCTAATAGAAAAATGGTTTATAAACATTTGATATTCGCTATGCTAGCTGCGATTTCCAATGTTTTTCCAATAGAATTTCGTTTGTTTTTCCTTGGGGCAACAAAGTCAAAGACCTAGAATATACAAATCGAAGATTGCCCATGTTAATTCGATTCAATTATCATTAATGTTCGACTCTATTGATAATATATATATAATATATATATGGCCATGTGCATTTGTATATAGAAATAGGCAGAGTCTAGAGTATATATATATATATTTATATATTCAGCAGGGAAGACTATTTCATTAACTACTCTCTCTCTCTCGCTCTCTCTCTCTCTCGTTGTTGAGCAAACCTCATTAGTTTTTCACACACAAGGCTACTTGTGGCATTGGATCTGTAATCCGAACGCACATACATTTGTGTGTATGTGTTTGTATACACTCTATATACACAGAGTGGCAGAGATGCGGCGTCCAAGTCCAAGACTGACGCAATTGAAATAAACAAGAAATGAAATTTGGGTTATATATTGGCCAGAGAGATGTTTGCTATTTCTGCTAGTTTTAGTTGTTAGACACTTTTGATGGAGATGGCACTGAGACTGGGAGTGAGCCGGGGGCTGGGCCTGAGACTGAGACTAAGGTTGGGGCTGTGAGTGAGGCGGGGGCTGGGGCTGAGACTGGGATTGAGACTGAGACAGAATGAGACTGAGACAGACTGAGAATGAGACTGAGAATGAGGATGAGGCTGAGACTGAATGAGACTGAGACTGTGACTGACTGAAGGATGAAGACTGAGGACTGAGGATGACATTACAATGGCAAATAAAGTATTGAAATATATATAGATCTCTTAAGAATGAAGAGTTTATTATATGACTTTCAAGAGTTTCTAGAATTTATAATCAAAAGGCTTAACATAAGTCAAACTTCATATGCATATAGCGTATAGTATAATATATAGCTATATATATCAGCTCAATTTATGATAAATATGTGCACTTTGTGAATTATAAAGGTTCTTCGTAATGTAGGGGTCCGTTTTGGCATGGTTGAGCTGCCATAAAGGGCCAATAGGCCAGAAAGGGTCCGCATAGCTGACTGACCTTGCACTGTAGCCAGTAACCCAGTTAGGGCGAACTTTATGTACTTTAAGCGTCGCTTTTCACTGCTGAAAAAACAAGAGAAAACGGTAAAAAAAGCTGAAAAAATCAATTTTCAGTCTCTTTGGCCGCAACTCATAAATAAATATTTAACTTTATATGGCGCTGGCGCTGGCGCATGACAACAGGCAGGGAGGACTCTTCATTTCGCTCTGCCTTTTTGGAGCATCAGCCTAAGCTATCATCATCATCATCGTCGTCGTCGTCGTCGTCGTCGTCGTCGTCGTCGTCGTCGTCGTCGTCATCATCATTATTATCGACCCGAACTGAGTCACGCCCGTTCTATGCTATGCCGCCTCTGGTTTGCCCTTCATGACTTTGTAAAGTTCCCATCCGGCGGAATTGGAATTCGGTTCAAGCTGAAATAACTGAGCATTTTTTGCGTGTGTTCATTTCAAGTTCTCGTCAATTGCCCAATAATCAGCCCAACAATATATTCTAACACCTGCCGACGCTAATAAATTGAAAGAATATCCCAATTGTGGCTGTGGGTGATGGGGGGGATATGTTTAACTACGAGTTGATGCCTGTACTTATGCAATCGGAGCAACTGATGAGCTAAGCGCAAGTCTATCGGCTGATTGATGCTGATTAGTAGTTGCTGCTGATCAGCTGATTAACTAACTAGCTGATTACAACCTTTACTTGTTGCCAGATCAAGCTAAGTTTCTTAAGACTAGAGATTAGCTGGAAAACTAGGTAGATGATGCTCAGAATATATAAATATGTATATAAGTTAAGATTGGAATAGATAAAGATTGAGTAGGGATTGTCTAATGGATTATATTGATAGATAGTAAATGTATCTGGGTAATATATCTTTATAAAGATCAAAAATGAGGTAGGAGGTTGAAGAGGAACAAAAATACTAGAAAATAATATTATATATCTGAATATATGAAGAGATAGAAAGAGAGATAGAGAGAGAGGGAGATTAAGTGAGTGAGAGAGAGGAAGAAAGGGAGAGAGATAGAGATAGATATAGAGAGATAGAGAGAGGGATATATGTATCTGGCTTTCAGGCTTGCTTAGCCTAGCTGAACTCCTTTTGCTTTCGATCTAATTTACAATTTGGATTATTGGCGCCATTCGCTCTAGAGTGAAGTGTCAGCTCTTGTCTCTGTCGCCACTCGCAGTGCGTGGCCCATTTTGGCTCAGCGACAACTGGTCGTCGATGACGCTGGCTAGCCAGACGATGACTAATGCCCCCAGCTCTCTGATAGCGAATGATATTTTTGTACACACTCATCCGTGTGTGTGTGTTAGTTAAGCTCTGCATGACACAGGCAACCAGATAGAGAGGGCAAGGAGAGAGCCTCCTCATCATTATTTCTTCTCTTCGAGCGAGAGCTGCAGCTGCAGAGAGATACAGAGAGAGAGAGAGAGAGAGAGAGAGCGTGTGTGCGTGCCTGTTAACTTCTTTTGCCTTGGCTGGCTACGGCTGCTTCAATTAATTGCACAATTTAAAGGGTCGTGAGCGAAACCACTTACACAGCTTCATGTGTGACTGTGACGGTGACTGTGACTGTGACTGTGACTCGCGACTGCAGCTGACAGTGTGGGGCCTCTCGCTATGTCGCATTACACAAGAATTCAATTTCCTCAACAGAATGCCGACAGCTAAGGATATCAGGCAGCTGAAGCTGCCTGCGTGCACCGGATGTGCCCTTGCCAAGGCTTTCCAGTTTACAGTATCCACTTAGCTGCCCGCTGTGAATCTATTCACTTCGAATCTGGTTGGCTGTCAAGCTGCGGGAATTGCTCGACGACGTCCTTGAGCCTCGGAATCCTCCTCTCTATCTGTTGCACGCAAAATTTCAATCCTAATGAAATCAGTGCGCAAATATGAAACGCAAAAGCCATCGAGAACTCGCAATCAATTTGCGGTTGAATTTAGTCGGTGGTTGGAAGTGTTTCTGTTTAGCTGCAGCGGCAGACAGCTACATGGCAGGAGGACATGGACATCACTCGATATGCTGGCTGCAAGTAGGTTTCTAATTTGTTTCAATTTGATGGCCAACATTAATTGATGTCTGTTAGGCTTCAGCTCTGGCTGTTTTCCTTTGTTGATTGCATGCTGGTGCATGGTGTTAGGCGCGCTCTCTCTCTCTCTCCCTCTCTCTCTCTCTCTGTCTTTCTCTTCTCTTTTTGTATTCCCGTGTCGCTGAGGACCTGCAGCATATAGTCACGACCTACATTAAGCACACAGACGCTGTGGGTGCGGGCTGTTACACTGGATAAATGAGTGCAAACGCCAGCGGAATCCGTGAGCAAACTTGTATAGCAACCGATACCAAGGCAGCCAGTCAGCCAGCATCCTGCTCGTGCCTATGTACGTACGTGCTGCTTATACATGAGTATTCACTCACTCTCCCTCTCTCTCTCTCTCTGTCTGTCTCTCTCTCTCTGTCTCGCTTGCTGTTCCATTTTGTAGTTGTTCTCTCTTCAGTCAACATGACGCTGGCGCCTGCAACTTGAAGGCAGGAAGAGCTCATGTCTCATATTTCCTAAATCTCCTTTAAGCTTCTGCTCGAGCCGAGTCGCCGAGCCGCTTATTTATACCAAATTAAAATCTAAGCATGTAATTAGAATTTTTGCAGGACGAATCAGGCTAACCCCTTGCGCTGGCTTAAGCAAGCTGTTTGCTCTGCATACATTACATGGAGCCGGGATCTGAATCGTTGCATGTGGCAAGGCTTTTCTTGTTTCCTCTTCTCTGCATTGAGTCCAGTTCCAGTTGCCGTTGCCGTTTGCCGTTTAATTAGTTGCAGCTAGTTAATCGAGTCCAACTAGTCTTAATTAGGCAACTTCTAAACTGAAACTCTCGCAGCGCCCATTCACAATCGGCGAAACTTGAACAAAAGTTTTAAGCAATTTACTCAAAATGTGTGTCCTTGCACCTGCCAGTTGCCAGTTGCCAGTTGCCAGTTAGCAGTTATCCAAGGCTGCACGTGACCTTAACCGTAACTGGAACCCGAATACGTGTGGGCGCTGCAGCACGGCCACGGGCTTGCCATTTTAATTTCAAGTGCGAGGGCTGTTCATTAAGTTGCTGAAGAGATGAGATGAGATGGGATGACATGGGATGGGATGACTTAATCAGCAATTTATCAAATTTATTTAAGGCGAGGCAAGTAAACTGGAAAATGAAAAGAAATATCTGAAATACTATCAACAAGACAAGACAGCATTAGCAAAGGCTACTATAGTAAGAATGATATATATATATATATATATCAAAAGCAAGAGAAATACAAGTTCTATTTAACTTTAGCATAGACTACTATAGTATTTACTAATTGCTGCTTATAAGTAGTTTAAATTGAACTATGAATGAGTTTTTAAGCATTGAAGGTAGACTAGGATAAATATACATATATAAAAGTCAAGAGAAATATCTGTTATATATTGCTAATATCAGAGTAAGCTAAGCTTATGCTAACTTAAGCATATACTAATATAGTAATTACTAGAGAAGTCTGAGGTCTCTCCTTACCAACAGAAATAGTAAATTCCCTTTGAGCTGGAGAAATGTGCATAAAATGCCTGTGAAATTCTCAGTTTTACACAGCTTGACTAAATCTCTAATTGGGAATAATGGAAATTGAATTGATTCGTGAATTTATTAGCAATTTCAATTGGAAATTCAATTTCATCTCATGTGCTCGAGGAAATCAAATCGAAATGAATATGCTGACTGGCTGGGTGGCTGGCGGGGTGGCTGTCAGAGTGAATCAATTAGATGTGTTTTGGGTTTAATTGTTGGCCGGATTCATTTACTGGTGGTGGGCAGCTTACAAGTGTTTCGCAGCGGATTACATGCACTTTGTCCACTGCCTTCGCAGTGGAATCAATGCCAAATGCATTTGGAAAACTGCTCAAAGTTATGCCTGCCTGTGAGTGTGTGTGGGTGTGTGTGTGGGTGTATATGTTCCAGTTGAGTGGACTCTAAACTGATTACAGCATATGGCAAATAGGTTTGCATAAGGCTGAGGGGCGTGCTGTTGCTGTTGCTGTGAATTGTAATGTAATTGATATTTTTTGCTCCTTTGCAGCTGCCAATACTATGTGAAGAGCCATCCGTGGGTGCTGGCCTACCAGGGCGTCATCACGTTCTTTGTGCTGGCCAACTTCACGCTGGCGACATTCATGGACCCGGGCGTTATACCCAAAGGTATGTAGCGTGCTAAACGGTGCCCAGCGTCATCCGCACAGCCTAAGTTTTGACTGCATTCTAGCCTCGCCCGACGAAGACTGCGAGGAGGAGTTCCGTGCACCGCTCTACAAGAATGCCGAGATAAACGGCATCACCGTCAAGATGAAGTGGTGCGTCACCTGCAAGTTCTATCGCCCGCCCCGCTGCTCCCACTGCTCAGTGTGCAATCACTGCATTGAGGTAAGTCGAGCTGCATTTAGCTACATTTAATATTCACAATTTAATATTCAATTCTCGCTTGCAGACGTTCGATCATCACTGTCCCTGGGTGAATAATTGCATTGGGAGGCGCAATTATAGGTTCTTCTTCTTCTTTCTCGTCTCACTCTCAATCCATATGCTGAGCATCTTCTCGCTGTGCCTGTTCTACGTGCTCAAAATCATGCCCAACATCAAGCAGACGGCACCCATTGTCGCGTATCCTTTTTAACAAATCCATATTAAAGACTATCCCAGAGATATCCTAGATATCTAAGGGTTGTCAACTAAATATTGAAGTATTCCTTTGTCAGATTGGTTTGGCTTAACTTAACTTTATATAGGATGATACTGATGGGGCTTGTCACCGTGTTGGCCATACCCATATTCGGGCTGACGGGCTTCCATATGGTGCTGGTGTCGCGGGGTCGCACCACCAACGAGCAGGTGACGGGCAAGTTCAAGGGCGGCTACAATCCATTCTCGCGCGGCTGCTGGCACAACTGCTGCTACACGCAGTTCGGACCACAGTATCCCAGGTAATGTTTTTGGGATATTTCGTCGTAATGAAATCAATAACTCAGCTTTTGTATTTGAGGAGCAGCCTGCTGAAGCCGAAGAAGTACGCATCGCGGCGATCACAGACGCAAAATCAAGCCATTAGCACTATATGCAACGATCGGACCAATCAACAGACCAACGCCGGCAGCGGCAGCGGGGCCGGAGCCGGTGGCAATGGCAGCACAGCCGGCGGTGTCGGTAGCGGTATGCGCGGCACCGCGGTACAATATTCACCCCGCTCCTACTACGAGCCGAGTCGGGAGAAGCGCGGAATTCAGGTAAAGACATATATGGCCGAGGGCAATGGTTATAATCAACGGTCGGGCAGCACAACGCTTTATAGTAAGGTGGGTAACATTTTGCAAACCAAAACGAAACATTGCAGTAATTGCTATGCAAAACGATTATAATTCTCCTCTCTCTATATATATACTAAACACACACTCTGTTCATGTATCTGTATCTACTACTACTACTACTGTATCTCTGTATCTAAGCCTATGTATCTCTGTATCTGTTTGTATCTTTGTTTGTGTACATAATTGGCGGACAACACCTGGTCGGTCGGTCGGCCGGTCGGTCGACCGCTGCTGTCGCCACTTGTTGTCCGGCTCCTAATTTTCATTTACTCTCTCTATCTCTGTCTCTGTTTAATTGTTTGGTTGAGTTCGATTGGTATTTGAATATTATTTAGTTTAGTGAGAGTTACTTGGCTTGTATCTAAGACCTAACCACGCATTAACTGACTGCTAACTAATGCTTATTTGTTGCCATTTGATTTCTGTTTCTGTTTCTGTTTCTGTTTAACATGCGCATTGGAATCGTTGCGTTCGCTTTGCTTCATTTCTACTCTTTTAACGTATTTATAAGTTACTCACGTCCTCACCTACAACATCTAATGCATACATAACTCTCCCCCATGGCTCTTCATATAACTATACATATATATATATATATGTATATGTATATTTAATGCACAGTTTGTTTGCCCGTCGACCCGTAATTATTGATTGGCTTTTAGCTTAAAAAAAAAGAGAAAAGAAAAGTAAATAATTAAAAGTTGATCTAAGAACTGCCGTCGCCTCTGAGCTTTTAGTTGTACGTAATAATAATTTGAAGCTTCTTTTTGCCGTGACCTGACCCGGGCTCTGTCCGTAGTCGTAGCCGCTTTTTTGGTAGCACTAACTGCGCAATAGTTGACGCCTCAAGTACTCAATGCCCCCACAGTAAACCACGGCTAACACGCACACGCACACGCACACCTGCAGAATCAATCACAGTTGAATAAGCAGCAAAAGTCTTTAACACTATTCGTTATGTCGCCAACACTGTTGCTATTCATTCTCTCTCTCTCTCTCACGCTTTCTCTCTCTCTCTCTCTCTCTCTCTCTGTCTCTTGCTTAAGCTTGGTTTATTTTCCTGCAAGACTGCACTTGCGTAGATTTGAAAAGGATTTGCCATGCAACACCACAAAAATGTGTCCTTGCTGTGACTTGGCCAAGAACAAAGCACAAATCGGAAAATATTTCAATAAATCCAGCAGATGAATATCATATTTCGAGTGTGAATAGACAGGACTGGGCACTCGAAGTGGTCAGAAATTCGGTTTGGAAACCGATTTGAAGGCAGAGCATGTATGAAGCTAATCAGATATTCATTCGAATGCACTTTGGCTCGATATGAGTTGCTCGAGTGTGACTTTGCTGGACAATAGTTTTCTTCAGACTTCTCCCATGGAGCATCATCCATAGGATAAGCTTTGGCTGACTTTCTTTCCTTATGCATAGATAACTACATACTATATAAATATAGCTGCTATAGGGCAAAGCTTCGAGTGCCTAGTTATCGCTTAGGGGCTATAACAGCTGGTTGATTCCAAAGAATTATAAACAATGCTTCAGATTTATGCTATAATACAAAGAATTTTGATTAGACTTCTAGCAAATTGTATGCTTAAAGGCTTCCATTTAAAGCTTTAAGAATTATACTTAATATATATTTGAAGACTCTGCCATAGATGAAAAGGTTTGCTAGACAAGACTAAACAATAAGTAAGAAAGTCATTGAAGCCTACCAATATGCTCACTTTGCCATTGAGAGTAGAGTATTAAGAATATTAGGGAATAATGCACCAAAACCTATATGCTCGTCTTAACATTGAGGTGTAGACTCTACACTACTCTACACTGTAGAGCATTAGCTAATAACTATATGGCCTCAGAGTCAGCCATAGATCAAGCATAGATGGCAGAGTAAAATGCCAAGCAAAGAGGGACATTGCACCAAAACCTATATGCTCGTCTTAACATTGAGTGTAGTGTATTATTTGCTGATTTATATGGGCTATACACGTGTACTCTACCTGTATTCTTGTTGTTGTTTCGGGAACGTACTTAGAGCTTTGGTCACAGCCGAATCTAAATTAATTTGCTTTCATTTCCTCCTAGTTTAGTTTAGTTTAGTTTAGTTTAATCTAAAGGCTTCGATTAGTTTGCTCTCTGTTCCTTTTTAGTTGCTGTATCATCCGTGTGTATTACTCGGGTTCGTTTCGTTTCGTTTCGTTACGTTTAATTTGAACTGTTGCATGTGGTTTTAAGTACTTTAGTTTAGTTCGCTGTTTTGGCTAATGTGAAAGCTTTTGCAAAAGTTACTGCTCTGTTGTCCAAATTAGTCTGGCTGCATCTGTGCTATAAGCTCGCTCGCAGATTGTCGGGCAGCAACTTCGCCATTTAGTCTAGAACATTTGTACGAACTCAAGATTGGTCCATAAACAAAAAACAATACAAAAACTCTACACTTTCTGCAAGCACCGAAAAAGGTAAAATCAAAAAAATAAACAAAACAAAAAAAAAAAGTGAATAAAATAAATATTTAATATAAATATATATATATACATATAATTTTTTTGTAATTGAATTTAATTTAATTAATTAGTTTCTTTTTGAAAACATATTGATTGATTGACTTGAAATTTGTCACATGATGATTAGTTTTTCAGTTGCTTCTCCTCACTTAAGATTGATTAAATATATATATATTGAATTGGACTAAAATCTCCGAAATTTCCAATCACTCCCAACTTTAAATCTCTTTCAATATCTACATATATATATATATATATATATATATATATATATATATATATATATATATATATATATATATATATATATATATATATATATATATATATATATATATATATATCTATCTATCAATATACATATATATATTTTGTTTCTCTCTTGCTCTCTTTATTTCCTTCTCTGCTCTTTGATCTGATCTGAATGCCCAGCAAATTCGGTGAATTTCGTAGCTTTGACCTATCGATTCCCCTGTGCAGTTCATATCATATAAGCCCCACCCACGTATACCTCCCCCCCTATCTAAATCAACAAAATTCGCAAGCAAAGAACACTGTAAAAAGATTACAGCTGCGCGGATTCGGGCAGCATACACACTGTGCGTTATGTCGATGCAGGAGGCAAACTATTGGCATCGTTCGCTTCTGGCCAAGATTGGGCCTGCTGGCATTTGGCATTTGGCATCTGGCATTTGGCAATCGATTCATTTGTCCAACCCACACAAAACCCACACAAGTTTCGTTTTCATTTGGTTTCAAGTACAAATCGATCAATCGCAACTATTCTGTTTTATGTAGGCCTAAGGTTGTCTGTCTGTGTTGAGCACGTTGTGCAGACTGTGGCGAGCTCTTTACTAATCTGTCTGAGCAATTTGTGTGCGCTTTGAACTTTTCGCAGCTGTCGCCGGGACGGGAGTGCTCCGACACGGACCTGGAGCCGCCGCCCGCCTCACAGAGCCAAGACTGCGAGCCGACGCCGCCGCTGCAGCGGCACAACTCGACCAACTTCTACCTGCCGCAGGTGAGCGACTCGGCGCCTGGCATCAACATGAGCAACATGAACAATGGCAACATTGCGAGCGGTGCGGGTGGTGCCTCCAATTCAGCCCAGTCTGGCGGCGGTGGCGACTCTCCGCGCCACCTCCGCATGTACCATCCGCGGCACAGTCCGCACGCGCGCACCAGGTAAGTGACTGCTGAATATCCTTGCCACTGCCTCTGACCAATTGCTCCAATTGCTTTCAGGGGCCTGGATCCGCAGCGCGGCTACACGAGCGACCCACTGTCGCCGGACCAGCCTGGCGGTGGCTATGTCGTCAACGGCCAGCAGGGCATATCAGTAGCACAAAGCCAGCGCGGTGGCACCACTACGGCCACGCCTACCATGCAACAACGAATCAAGCCACTGGGCGTCGCCACACCACTCGTCAGCGCCAGTCCAGTGAGAAGGTGAGTGCTGTCCGCCTCCTCATCCCCAGTCGCCGCTAAATCTACAGCTAGCTAGCTATATATATAGTACTATATATATATATATATATATATATATATATATATATTCATGCCTTGAGCTTGCCTTGTATTGACACTGTGAACTTGTGCTTCAATATGTCGTTGCCGCTGTAACTTTTATTGCCATCGCTGCTGATGATCGGCTTGCTTATAACGACCATAGGATAGTATCGGCTGTGGCAGTGCGGCCCTCAGTTGTTCATCGTTGACATGTTGTGTTGGCTTGGAGAGTACTTTGATCTAGGCCTGTAGCATATAAGCAGAGTTCGCTGTACTTGCTGTGCTCATGGAGAGGTCACTGAACCTCCTCTGTCTATCCCTTTTGTATCTATGTATCTCGTATCTCTCTCTCGCTCTCTCACTCTCTGTATGTATGTATCTATCTCCCTCTATTCCGTTGTACCACCTACATGCTTCAGTCGCACACATCTCGCCCTCTCTCTCTCTCTCTCTGTCTCTCTTATGCCCTTTATCCTTCATCCACATGTCCTGTGCATATATATATTCGAGCACAAAAGCTTTTCTCCTCCCATGATTTGTTTTACACACTTTTCGACTAATTATTTTCAAACTTTTCTTTTTTTCCGTTTTCTTTGTTTATTTTATTTTTCTCGATGTAGTCAATACTCAAATTCTGAGAACAGTACTAATTCCTAGGCTTAGCTTACCAAAAACAAAAACAAAAACAGAAACAGAAACAAAAAACACTAAGAAAACCAAAAAACAAGAAATTAGCTAGAGTTAATGTGAAAAGTGAGACGATATCAAACTATGATTACGACTAATTATATCTATATATATATATAGAGTTGATATAGTTAAGAGCCTAGCGTGTATAATACAAATCAAGCTGAATGAGGCGCGCACTGCAGCCTTGAGCCTGAACCCGAGCCATATCCTGACCAGAAACAGATCCCCACTCGAGCTCCTTTCGAGACAAACGTTGCCCACATAACTGTCCACGTAGACGTCAGGCGACGACACGCAACAGGCGACAGTTGTCCCTTTAACGTTTCCGTCCACACACACACACACACATATATATATACACTCACACACACACACACTCCGAGACACTTTCCTAGAAATTGTACCACAACAACTAGCGTCAACACCAAGCAAGCGCACCCACTCTATGTACTCTACTACTACCTTAGCTTTCATTTGATTGAAGGTGAGTGAACTCTTGATTTTGGTGCCGTTTCACTGTCTTTGTTTTCATCCATGATATATATACCCTTGCAGTGGCCACTACATGGGCATTATATAGTCGAGTTGTCTGCCTTTCAGTTAGTTCAGCTCGCTGTCCGTGCTCAGTCCGTCAAAGAGAGAACAGTTCCTGCTATAAAAGGAGAATCAATTTTCCCAGCTTTGCCAAGTTTTCCTTGTTGTCTCGGCCAGTTCTCGAGCCGCTCTTGGCCGAGTCCTTGGCTGTATGCGTCTGCAGGGGTATTTCCGCTTCGGGCCGTCCGAGGATAGTTCGTATTCCGGGGAGGACTCACCACCCACCCACCCCCCTCTCATGCGAATCGATCAACTCAAAGCAATCACTCAGCAGGCTTTGCTCATTGTCTGGGACCTGGGCCTAACAACACTTCTCCTCACTCACTCACTCATTCATTCATTCATTCAGAAAGAAAGAAAACAGAAATGATACACCGACACGAACGTCATAGCTCGCTCAATATGTCAGGCTAGTATCGAAAGTGAGGCAAATCAAACAAATTCTCCTATCCTTGTTTTGTTGTACTCCTATTAAAAATTTGTAATTTTTTTTTCGGCAAACAAGTTGAATTCCGCCAAATTACGGTGCCATCGGTTTTCGAATTTCACAATCACTAAAAGCCAATCGACATTATGAGTAGGAACAAACAACAGCAGCACCACCACCACCACCACCCGCAGCAGCAGCAGCAGCGGCAGTCGACGCCACAGCAGTCGTCGCAGCAGTCGCCGCAGCAGCCGCAGCCGCAGCAGCAACAGCAGAAATCGTCGCGCGTGAAGTCGCTGGGTCTGGTGCACAAGACGCTGCCACTGACAGCCGCGACGCCGCCGCAGCTGCGCAATCGTCGTCAGTTCCAGTTCAACGGCATGAGCTTCGAGACGAATCCGATGTCGTTACAGAGATCGCGTGCCGGCCGGGACGGCGATGCTGGCGATGGCCGATCACCAGCGCCGGAGGAGCGCCGCGATTCGTCATCCAATCAGACGTACAAGGCGCCCCTGCTGCCGCCGCCCAGTCGGACCTATAAGCAGCGCAGCTGCCACAGCAACCTGTCCGCTGGCAATGAGTCGAGCAGCGTCCGGACGACGGCACAGACGTCCGTCAATCAGCAGTCGGAGAATGACAGCGGCAAGCAGCAGGGCGGGGGCGAGGATGCCCATAGCAACAGTTGCAAATGCAACTGCAGTCATAGCAGCGCCAGCAACAACAGCAACAGTAACAACAACAGCAACAACAACAACAACAGCAACAACAACCAGACTGACATTAGCAATAATGCCAACAAGAGCATCAGCAACGCTGAGCGCTTCCAGAAGATCTTGGCCAAGTACGGCAAGCATGTAAAGGACTACGACGCAGGCGCCACACGCAGCAGCAGCAGCGCCAACAGCGCCAACAACGTGAACAACAGAAACAGCAACAATAGCAACAATACCAGCAAAAACAACAGCAACAACAACAGCAACAACAACAACACGGCCGCCATCAAGGGCAGCTACAGCCGCAGCATGAACGCCAGCGGCAATCTGAACAGGAACTACAGCAACAGGTACCCAACGGAGCCTGACGGGACAGTGAAGGAGACCGTGCTGGGCGAGCCGAACAACGATCCGGAACCGGATGCGTTCCCGCTGCGCACATACAATCGGTCGTTGAGGCTGAGCGGCTTTCGGTACGGCCAGATGCGAGCCGGCGGCGGCGGCTTCGGTACCATTGTCGCCGACGACTCCAAGATGGACTACATCACGCTGGCGGGCTTCCTGCTGGGCTATCTGACGTCGCACGTGCTCTTCTTCCTGTGCTGGTACTTCACCTGGCTGAAGGGGCAAGTGGTGAGGCTGCGCAACCACTTCCTTGGTCAGGCGAATCTTTGGGAGTTCTTCGACTTCGAGGACACCACACGCTACTCAATGCAGACCAAATTGCTACTCGCGCCCATCATACTTGGCTGCAGCGTACTCTACTGTGTCGTCAACGTACTCCATTTGATGATCAAGCTGGTGCGCGCCGACGTGCCGCGCACCGTCATCGACTTTGTGCAACGCATCGCCCGCAGCCACTGGCCCTAGCTGTCAGCCCAGTCTCACAGCCAGCTAACTGATGTGTAACACACACACACCCACACACACACACACACATACATATATATATACACACAAATTGGTGTCGAAGTGTATTTAATAAAGACATAACGTGGTCTCATTTCTAAAATGGTTTCTGCACAATCGATAACCGATAACTGATAGCCGACAATTGATAATCGATAACCGATATCTGATAACCGATATCCCATCTAGTGATGGCCCTAACCACCTGTGCTCGTGCGCGCTCTCTGCCACATGTTCTTTAACCCGTTTGACTAATCCTCCTAACGATATTGTGGTCCAACACAGATACACACCTGCATACACAGCCACACACAACTCATGACTACTCCACACACACACAGACAGATTTACATAATGTTAATACGCTGTCAAGTCCTAACATTAACATGGCGCGCGCTGTTAATGATCGCAGTCTCAGTGTTATTCGTTCACATAACTCTCTCGCTCTCTCGATCTCTCTCTCTCTCTCGATCTCTAACTCTCTACTGAGCTTGCTCGCTTGAATCATTCTTCTCTCACACGCATTCTCGACTGGTCCTCCTTCGCAGATCCAATCCGGGCACGCCCACGCAGCCACGACGCCCCGACTTCATCGGGCTGAACGCCCAGGCAGCCCAGCAACAGCAGCAGCAGCAGGCGGCCGCAGCGGCAGCGGCCTACTATGAGTACACCAGCGGGCTGCCGCCGCAGCATCCGCAGGGGCCGACGATCCAGCACCAGCAGCAGTTGCTGCTCCAGCAGCAGCGCGTCATGCTGCAGCACCAGGCACAGCAGCAGCAGCAGCAACAACAAGGTGAGTATTGCATATATATATCCATATATTCCTAGCTAATCCGTCCTTCTTGTCCCCCTCGCAGTGCTGCAGCAGCAGCAGCAGTCGCTGGCGCAGGCTGCCTATGGCGGCAGTCCGCAGCGGCGCTTCCTCTCCGAGGGCGAGCTGGTGCGCCAGGGCGCGGGCGGGGAGCTCTCCTATGCGCGCTCCAACAACACCGTGGACAACATACGCGAGCTGGCGGGCAGTCCGCAGCGCGGCGTCTACATGTGGAAGGACACCTCGCCGGGCTTTGGCGGCGGCGGCGGTGGCGGCGGCGGACCGGCTAGCGTCAGCATTGGCAGCAGTGCGGGCACTCTGCCAAGCAGCAGCAACACGGCCGGCATGATGCAGCACGCGCAGTACATAACGACGGCCGGCGGTGGCGCCCATCCACTCATCATGACCCACTCGCGCCTGCAGGACTACGCCAATCAGCAGCAGCAACAACAGCAGCAGCAGCAACAGCAGCAGGCAGCCCTAGCGAACGCAGCAGCAGCCGCCGCTGCCTCATATCATCGCTCCAATCCCACATCGCCCACAAGCTTGCCCCAGACGTCCGGCGCACAGACGTACATTCTGCGCTACGGCGGCGGTGCCGGAGCCGGAGCACAGTCGGGCAGCAGCGGCAGCATTGCCAACATGCCGACCAGCAATGCGGGCACTGGGTCCGGCGGCTATCAGCCGCAACTGCGCGGCGGCGTTGCCGTTTTTCCGCCTAACCCGCTGGCCGGCGTCAATGTGAGCAGCGCGGCCGGAGCGCTGCAGCCGCAGCCCTCGCCCCAGATCAAGCGCAAGCAGACCCCGACGCGGCCAATGAGCTTCGTGCGCGCCCTGGAAATGACCGACTCGATGGAGATGCAGACACTGGAGCAGCAGCAGGCGGCGGCGGCGGCTGCCACAATAGCGCGCAACAACGGAGGCCTGCCCAGCGGCATGCCGGCGAGCCTGGCTCAGCAGAATGCAGCGGCAGCCGCCGCTGCTGCGGCCGTTGGACGCAATGCAGCAGCCGCAGCGGCCGCGGCTGCCTCGAATGCGACTGGCACACCCGACCGTGCCAGCATCTATGATATGAACTATGAGATCTCCGTATAACCCGTGGTTGTGCCCGTCGTCGTAATGCCACCCGCCTCAACAGCCAGCAGCGCAGCAGTTGTCACGGCAACGGCCACGGCCGCCTTCTATGCGCCACACCCACACCCACAACAACAACAGCAACACCAACAACAACAGCAGCAGTATCAGCAGCAGCAGCACACCTTACTTAGCCACGGGACAGAGCCGGCGGCGTACGCTTCGGTGCCCGTACCCATGCCCGTGCCCATGCCCGTGCCCGTGCCCGTATCCGTGCTGGTGGCGAAGCACTGCAACGGGATCAGCCAGAGCAGCACCCGGAACGCCAGCAAGACGCCCAACAAGCGCAAGTTCTCCACGTTCTTCTGAAGCTACAGTCATATATATATATATATATATATGTATATATACATATATACATATATGTATATAGATAGATAGATAGATATGTATATGTATGTATGTATGTATGTAACGGGATATCGCAAAGCTGTTCGGTTTGGCTTGGCTTTGATTTCTTTATATATTTTACCTCTAACTTACTGTTAAAGTTTTATTTCGATCGATTTATATTTTTTAACTAATTTATTTAAACATTTTTGGAATTTTTACCTAAGAATTGAAAAGTTGGATGTCCAGAGAGAGAATTGTAAATAGAGAAAAGAACTATTTGTAACTATCAGTTTTTAACTAACGCATAAGCAACAGGAATTTTACTATCCTTTCTTTTCACACACACACACACACTCATGTGTCACGAGCCCAGGACAAACTATACTAAGGATCCAAATTAATTAAGCTAACTGCGATTTGTTTTTAATCTAATTGTTCAGCTATATATATATATATATTCGTATAGATAAAGGTATATATACATATTTGCATTGCAATCAAATTGAATATATATATATATACAGACATATATATGTATATATATATATATATGGGCAGTCAAGGCTCGAGTGGCGAGCTTAAGTAGCAATCTACATATAGAACTATGTAACTACTACGACTATTGAAACTACACCTAATGAAAAACGCCAAAATTTGTTAACGAGTAACGAAGATAACTTATTATACATACACATATACATATACATATATATATATATAGAAAGAGATATATATATATGTGCAGTGGTCGCAAATTTTCAATATTTTAAGAAACATTTTTAAATACTTTTTACTATCGAAATTAAATCTAATTTGATCACTGCACATAGGCATGCCTATATATGTATATATATATGCTTTGCATTATATAATTATGTTTGCAATATATATATATATATATATATAATGTGTGTGTGTACATATGTGACTATGTATGTATTCGGCTAAACAGCGCTTACAGCTCCAACAGCGAGTCCAGTCGACTCCTCGGCTGCGCTGGCCTCTAATGTCGTCCACTTTGAATTATTGTATGAATTTTGTTGTACATAACTGTGTATATTTGTATGTGTGAAACATGTATGTATTATGTTGAGGCCAAGTTGTTACAGCCAAGCATTTAATTGTTGTCATCAGCCTACATAGAGAGCGAGAGAGGAAGAGGAAGAGAGAGAGAGAGAGAGAGAGAGAGAGCGATGTAACAAATCTTGGCCCAAGCTTATGTGTATCTGTATATTTATATAGCTTTGTTGTTATTTTTTTAAGTGCAATTAGTGTTTATTTTTGTGCTCTGCCGCTTGTTAATGATCAATCAAGAGGACTTCGAAACAATCAAACTGCGACCACAATAGGGCTCCTTGTCATCCCGCATCACGTATCCCGCACCTCGAACCCGAATCCAATCCAATCCGCCGCCCAACTCACCCAACCCAGTTTAGAGAAATTGTATTGAATGGGAATCGATCGAAGCGATTTGCTTTTAGTTCGCTAGACAGCATAACAAATGCAACAAATAAATAGAATTAATGTTTGTAATAAAGCTAGGCTATATCTAATTGAGTGTTTGGGCGCACGCCCAGCAGAGTCCGCCGGAGGCACGAGGAGATCCAGACGCAGGCGTGCGCACCACTGGAACAATAGTCGAGGGCGAAGTATTCTAAGTGTTTTTTGCTAACAAATTAAAAAGTAATAAATTGATGAAATTATATAAATATATACCTACACGAATCGAGTGCATATATATCTGTATGTATGTATGTCTATGGTGTGTCTGCATGTGTATTCAAATACATGCATGCAATTGTAACTGAAACAGAAACAAGAAACAAGAACATTGTAACATTGTTTTAGATTTTTATACCAAATTTAATTAATGTCAAATCATGTTGTTTAAACAATATATATATATATACATATATTTATATAACAAGATATATATGATATATGATATATACTATTTTTTTTATGCCGCATTCAGTTATGCAGAGAGAGAGAGAGAGAGAGCAACTCAAAGAGTATCTGCCCCGAATCAAATCAAATCAAACGAGAGTCAGCAGACGACATCACACATGAGTTTTTTTATTGTTTTTTTTTTTTTTAATTTAATGAAAAGTTGTTTTTTTTTCTTTGTATACTGTGTGTACTTTGTAAAATATACAATAACAAATTTAATAGCAACATTAACAGCAAGGCAATTAATATATAATAAAGATAATGAAAAATAAATACATAAATTGAGAGTTTTTATTGAAGATGTATGTCGATGTATCATCGATCTGACTGGCCTTATATATAAAATCCTTATAAATTTAACTCTGTATAAAGTCTATATGTTTGGGATATATGTATATAGGAGTGTACATATCGTGTGCATGTATAATCTCTTGGTTTCCATGCTTTCTGTAGCGAAATATCTTTAATGTCTGTCATTGTCCCAGAATATACAGATCTATCGTATCCCATAGGGCTGCTCAATTAACGTCATGGAGTAGGTAGTCTTCTTTGTCTATGCTATCTAATTGAGATTATTCTTATGCTTGAAAATTCCTTTATATTTCCAATTTACTTGAATTAGGAATGCGATTTAAGCTTGTCAAGTTTGGCATCTCAGGAGGCATTGCAAATTTGATTTTAGCTGCGACGTTAAGGCATTTTCTCATTCCACTTCGTCGAGGGCTAAGAAATACTTAGTTCGTTGAAAAGTGCTGAGAACTTGAAAAGTTGGAAAAACAGAACACTAATAATGTTGCCGACGACACGCACTGCTTCGACGATTACCAGAAACACCGTTGTGGACTCCGTAACGGTCTTGCACAGGTACAACATACTGACGTACAGCTTATCCACGCAGAGCAGTCCCATGAGCAGCGTAACCACGGCGGGTCAGGTGGCTGTGAAGTCGGAGTATGTGGTGGATAGCCTGGCCGCGCTCTTTGCCGGCCTCAGCGTCATGTCCACAGGCAAATCCACTGGCAGCACAAGCACATCGGCCACAACAAATATCCAGAAACCATAAACTGGCAGGATCAGGCCTAATAGCTAAAAGCTAAACATCAATAAAAGCTTTACAGCGGGTAAGCTGCATTTGCCTTTATCTATAATTCCATATGCAAAGCTAATCATAATTTTCTTCATCCCAACAGAAATTACTACGCGATCCATGGACACTACAAATAGGATATATGGAACCACATAATATACACAATAATTCATCATTCAGATACAAATATTCTATATTTTTCTATATAAATATATATAACTGAAGCTCATGCAAGGACAAGGATCCTTAATAATTACATTTCATTTCTAGTCCAATGACTCCCACATAAAATGCTGAATCATATGCCAAATTGGAATAAAGCTGTCAAAATTATATGAGCTTCTGCAATATATATGTAAGAACTTTATTAAAAATCTTGTAATAATGTAATTCGGGTCATTTTTTGAAACATTAGAAACTGAAGCAGCTTCTTTCAGATGAGGCCAAATAGGCAGTAGGAATATCGAATATTATATTTGTGATAGCAAATGAATATGTTCAAATCTCTAGTAGGTGCTATAAGCCTGCCTAGGATAAATTTTTGGTAAGTTTTGGGAGTTATATAATATATATTTTTATATATTTATATGTATATAACTCCAATCCAATACCAGAGTAAAGCTCCAAATAAAACACGTAGATATAGATTTATTTCAAAAAAAAATTTATTGAGTTTTATTTTAATACATACAATGCTTTTTTTGTTGTTGTTTATCCACTGAAAATGTAAATGTGTGTGTTGGTGTGTGCAAGTGTGTGTGAGTGTTGGTGTGTGCGTTGGTATGTTTAAATTGTTGGTCAGCTTCAAAACGATGACGTTGAATATGTTATGTTATAGCGTATGCGTAAAGATATCGATATAGATATAGATATATGCATATATATGTATGTATATGTATATGTATATGTCTGTGTGTATGCATGTGTTACTATTTAAATGTAAATACACGTGTGCTTGTTCGTTCAGCATGATGTTCCAAATGCCACACACTGTTACAAAAATTACATAATTTTATTATGCCTTCTATTTAACGTATAAAAACTTGGTTAATTATTTTATAAATAATTTGCTATGCGTGTAAGTATGTATGTATGTATATATATATAAGTATGTATGTATGTATGTATGTGTATATTGAGTAAACATTTATCGCTCGTATATATGTATGTATATGTATGTATGCTGCATCTAAGTCGTTTATATGCATAGAGATGTGCCGTGTGCTAAATTGCTGCAACACGTTAAAGCCAACCAGACGACACTCGGAGACAACATCGAAATATTTAATTCATTCATTAATGGGAGGGGGGATACATAAGGAAAATCGTTCAGCGAGTAGAGAAATGAGTTGAGAAATTCCCAAAAAGAAAAACAAAAATCGGAGCGAATAGAGAGAGAGAGCGAGAGTTCCTCTCCCTTGCAGCTCGTCTCGTTTAAGCTAATACTTATTGAACATACAACATACATCGCTTTGTCGCTTGGCTTTGCCCATGTTTCTGCTCCTCCACATATCATATCATGTGTGCATCCTTAAGTGCTACAGCAACAAAATGCATATTTGGATATTAATTTTATATAATTATTAATATATATATAGATAAAAAAAACCACTTACTTAAGTCTACTTAAAAAAAAAAAAAAAAATCGAGCGACGCAGAGAAATATGTGTGATCAGGTTCAAAGATTAGACATTTATATATGTGGATGTATATATATATATATATATATATATATATATATATATATATATATATATATATATATATATATATATATATATATATACGATATATATGAAAATGGATAAACAAATATTTTTGCTTCGAGCTAGCCGTGGGCATATGCGCCCCAGCTTTATGCGCATGCGCACGCGCCTAAGCCTAGCCTACACTCTATAAAGTACACGTGAGATGATTATTCCTATATACATTTGGCAAACGATGTCTAGAACTCCTTCAGGCTGCCGCCGCGCTTCAGCTTGGTGAGCCGCTTCAGGCTGGCGCTCAGCATGCCGCTGGAGCCAGTCGCCGCCAGACGCTCACCATCCGATCGCCAGCTGCCGGCGCTGCTGGTGCCGCTGCCGCGGTCGCGATCCCGATGCGTGAACGTGCCACGGAAGCGGACGCGACTGCGACGCTGCTCGGCGACGCGGCGCCAGAGGTCGGTCAGCGGCGGATGGTGCTGGTGCGGGTGCTGCTGCAGCGTGCAGCAGCACATCAACTCCTGAGATTATAACTTCTTCTCCCACACCACGATATGCGCGTCGTTGGAGTTGGCGGTGAGCGGCGAGAAGCTGCCGGAGCCGCCGCCGCTGCCGCCTGACCCGGAGGCAGCGCCTGCAGTCGCACCACCAGCCCCCGAGCCGCCCTTCTGGCCGGGCGAGCTGCCGCTGCTGTTGTACCACACGTGGCGCCAATAGCCGCGTCCGCCCATCAGCGTGATCACCGTGCGTGGCCCGTCGGCGTTCTGCTGCTGCTGCTGCTTCGAGTTCTGCTTCTGCTTGCGCTTCAAGGTGGCCACGGCAGCGGGCGCCGCCTGCTTGTCCGCGGCGGCTGCCTGCATGTGCTTGAAGCCCTCCTCGGACTTGGGCGCGCTGTTCGAGTGGTGCTGCTGGTGTATGTCCGCGGTGGTCATCAGCCCGTTCTCCGATATGTTGCCCAGGTCGCTGCCGGTGCCCGAGGTCTTGTGGCTGGCGCTGCTGCTGTTGCGCGAGACGGATCGGCCGCCGAACAGCCGGATGCCCATGCTCTCCTCGCTGCCCGACGACGTGTACAGGCTGGAGGACTTCGAGTCCACCGACCAGTTGGACAGGTCGAGCGAGCGCGGCCGCGAGGCCTTCATGCGCAGGCGTCTGTCCAGGGTGCACACCTTGCCGGGAATGGCCGCCAGCTCGGGATCGGAGCGACGCATGCCCTCGTACATCATGTCCATCAGGTTGCCCTGGTTGCCCTCCTCGGCGTCGTAGTTCTCCTTCACGAAGATCAGCTTGCCGTACAGCCCGTACACATCGCAGTAGCCGTGCTCCCCGTGCTGCGACAGCGCGCTCGCGTTGCCGTGCAGTCCGCCGGCTCCGTTGGCAGCCGCTGCCGCCGCTGCGGCGGAGCCCAGGCCACGCGGCAGAGTCTTGGACATGCGAGAAGTGGAGTCACCGCCAGCGCCAGCGCCAGCGCCCAGATCCCGGAAGCGCTTGCGATGGAATGCGGGCGAGTTGGCGAGCGAGGCGCGTATCTTGGCGGTGAAGCTTTGGTCCAGGGAGTGCTGCTTGTCCAGCTTGGAGCAGCGCGGCGAGGAGGCGGCCGAGACGCTGATCGTGGCCACATTCGAGTCTGCTGTGGGCTCCACGCTCGCAGCAGGAGTGGGCTCCTCCTTGGGCAGATCGCGACGCAGGATGACCGTGGTCTCCTCCAGGTCCGTTTCGGCCAGCTTCTTGGGATCCGCATCGATGGCGGGCAGCTGCAGATCCTCGCCCATGCTGGGCACACTGGGCACCAGCGGAGCTGAGACCGTGGCCCCGGCCAGCGGCTTGTAGGTCGGATAAACTTTCGGTATGAGCGGCAGCAGGAACGTGATCGGTCCAAAGTGGGCGTGGCAGGACATATTAATGCCGCCACTGATGATGGGCACGCCCTCGAGCCGCGGCAGCGGTATGGTGACAGCGATGCCCACGTTCGTGCCCACCCAGAGCAGGCCCTTGCAGGCCATCAGGGCCGTCACGTAGATGGAGCTGTTGTTCAGGGGCTGCTCCTTCTTGGCGTCGTGGCGCAGCACACTGGATGCGATGTTGATGTCCTGCAGATGCTTGAAGGTCTCCGTGTGGTAGAGACAGAGCATCGTCGAGTTCTTCAGCGATATCCAGAGCCCGATGCCCGAGTGGGCCATCAGGTTCACCTGCTGGCTGGCCCCATGCTGCACCTCGAAGCTGCGCTGCAGCTCCCCGTTGAGGGCATTCAGCACGTAGACCCGGTTGCTGCACGCGGCGTAGATGTTCATGTTGATGGGCAGCATGCTGGGCACGCCCAGGCCGGAGTCGCCGAGGGCGACGTGCTGGGGATCGCGCAGCTGCCAGACGCCGTCGTGGGCGCGCCTGTAGATGAGGACGGTGGCGTTCGAGAGGGCCACGTAGACGGCGTCGAAGTGGTAGAGGATGCGCTGCACAGCCCCGGGCACCGCATAGCTGCCCAGCTGCTCCTCCTGCTCGGGATTGCGGGCCGAGTAGATGAGCAGCTTGCGGCTGTCGGTGCCCAGCCAGACGAGGTCGCCCAGCAGGCTGCTGTGCTCCTCGCGCGTCCGGCACTGGTCCAGCCCCTTGACGAACTCCAGCGCCGAGACCTGTGTCTCCACCAGATCAAAGCTGCCCGCCTCCCGCAAGTTGCCCGCCTGCTGCGGATGCTGGGCCAGCACGGTGATGTGCGAGGATGTGCCGTCGCTGCTGCACATCCACAGATAGTTCAGCTGCTTGTGCCGGCGGCGCGCGTTGCCGCTCTGCTTCGTGTCGTTGGCGATGCTATAATAGCAACCACAGCGCACCTGGGCAGGGATGAGACAGAGTGAGAGAGAGAGAGAGAGAGAGAGAGAGAGAGAGAGAAGAAGGAGACATTAGAAAACTACTCTGCTGGACAGATGTGGACTGGTCACTCACCTCCGTTTGATGCTGTGAGCGGTAGACGGGCATCGCCTTGACGAACAGCGGCATCTTGCGCGACTGCTTCTGCTGGACGGCCTCCTGGAGCTGCTGCTGCTCGTAGGTGTGCAGCGTGGCCTGGGGGCTGCCTGGGGACTGCGAGCCGTGGGCATTGGCATGCTGGTGATGGGCATGCCCATGCCCATGATGTGGCTGCGAGACCGAGCGCTCCCAGGCGGGCGAGTTGTTCGGGTCGAGAGCGAGCTGAGCGAGCCTCAGCTCCGTGATCCACTCCTTCTTCACGTTGGGCGTCTGGGTTTGGAACGTGAATGTCTCCTCCTTGCCGGACTTGTGGCGGCCGATGAGCTGCAGACAGCAGGAGTCCACCCAGGCCATCTCCTCGTCCTTGCGCTGTATGGAGCCCTGGATGGTGTTGAGCACGTTGCGCGTCGTATTCGAGTTGAGCTCCTTGTAGCTGCCCTTCAGGGTGCCCACCAGGTCGTGGATGCGCGATATCACCTCGTAGTCGTACATCAGGGTGCTCATCTCGTTGCACAGATTGTCCGCTCCGTTGGTCAGCTGTGCCGCCGGCGAGCTGTGCGGATCGACGCTGGCAAATGGCGAGCCCAGGCCGACCAGCCCGGTCTGCCCATGCCCATGCCCATGGCCGTGGCCGTGGCCACCGAGCGTGGCGTTGGCGTAGCCGCCAGCGCTGTTCGTGTTGCTGGTGCTGCCATTCGACTTCAGACTGCCGCCACGATTCAAGCCTAGAGGAGAGGAGAGAGTTGTTAGCTGTTCAGCTGTTTAGATCAATCACGCAATCTACCTGCTGTTAGGATCCTTGATAAAGTGGCCGATGCACTGTTGTCCACGATCTCGACATCGTTGACTGGGAACATCCACTTGAAGGTGAGCTTCTCGGTGGCCCCAAAGTCGTGCGACTGCTTGGGGGCGACGGACACGCAGATGACCTTGTCGTTGAGGAGCAGCAGGCGGCGCTGCTTGCACTTGACTATGAAGCCGGCCTGGTTGAACTCCATGTGGGTGACGTTGTCCTCGCGCAGCAGGTAGCGCGCCCGGTTGCCGCAGCTGTCGCTGACGCTGTTCAGGGAGCGCGTGTTGAAGGTGCCGCTGATGTGGCCGAGCATCTCCTTGAAGGCCTGGTACTGCTCCGCCACGCGCTTGCTCTCGTTGAGCAGCTCGGCGAGCAGCTCCAGCTGGGAGAGGGCCAGCTGCAGGGACATGCGATCGTGGTGGCCCTGCGGCGTGTACTTGAGCAGGTCCTGCAGAAAGAGTATGAACTGGGGAAAGCGCTGCACGGGCTTCACCATCAGCCCGAAGAACGACAGCCGATCGTGGGCGCTGATCTGCTTCACCTTGAAGAAGTCAGCCAGGGCCGACTTGCGCTTCTCCTCCATCTTGGCCAGCTCCATGGCCGCCGAGAAGTTGTTGATGAAGCCCGAGTATATCTCCAGCAGCTGCGGCTTCCCGAACGCGCTCACAAAGCAATCCCCGATCTTCTCATCCCGATCCCAGTTGCGCACGCACTCGGCCAACGAGATGCGGAACAGCTTGTGCGAGTGCAGAATGTCCGGCAAGCAGTGGAACAGCGTGGCGATCTTCACAGGGTTCAGCACCGGTGGACTGCACTCCTCCAGCGGCTTCTTGTAATCCTGCCAAGCAAAGGACACAAATAAATGAGATATTAGTAAAGAAAAGAAAAACACATTCAAGCAGCTGCTTAGCTCCTGCTACAGTTGTCGTTGCTTTACCACAGTTTGAAAGATCTCTCTCTCTCTCTCTCTTTCTCTCTCTCTCTGTTTGCCGTTCGAAATGCTGGGTATTTATAGTTTGGTATTTTTTAATGGGTGTTCAACTAGTTTTGTAACTACTTTTTTTTCATGTTGAGGTGGTTTGAGATGGTTAAATGATTGATGTAAATTGTGGAGTGTTGTGAATGAGTGTTTAAGATACAATTTACAAAGATGTGAGTGTGAATTGTGAGTGAGTGTGTTAGTTATGACGGAGAGTGGCGGCATATGACGGTGGGAATTGGATGGCATGTAAAGAAGAAAACAAATGAGTTGTCATGAGAGAGATAAACATTAGCATAAGTCGGCGGATAATAAAGCCAAGACCTTCAAGGCTGGAGGACAGGCTGGAGGGAAAGAACAGAAAAGAACTGAATATGATGTAGACACTCGGCTAGCCGAAGATCAAATGCTCCACTATATTAGATATGATTCGTTGATATGAGCTGAGAACTGAGTTAGAGACAGGCTAAAGACGTATGATCTACAGATGGGGTGAATGATAAGCGTAGTTTGGTATGGTTAAGCTATAATCATAGATATCTTAAAATAATATATTATAATAATATATTTTTAATAGGTATACTATTCATAGACTCTACAGAAAAGTTATTCAAGGGAAACTATTATGCAGTATTAGGATAAAACTAAGGAAGACTGGGTCTACTTGAAGGAAAAGAAAGGAAAAGTCAGCGAAAACGTAGGAAAAATTGTATGAACTGAACTTTTGTAGATCTTAAGCCTCAAGAGCAGCTCTCTTTCCACTCAGTTGACTGATTCGTATTCTGATAAGGGTACAGAAATCTTGTCAATCCGGGCAGATCCGACGCAAGAGTTGTTCTGTATTTGTATACGAACTTAAAAGGAATCAAAAACAAAAGCCAGTCACAAGGCAGTCATGACATTTGACTGGCATAAGCATGTTCGACATACACACACACACACACGCATCCGAAATAGCAGCTCAAATTTAACATTTGTTTATTTATATATAAGGAAATTGGAAAAGAGTACAAAATATCAGAATATTTAATTTATATGCATTTGCGACTATATGAGATTTAATCCGATTTTGGCAAACACGATGACAACGACACCGACAGTGAAAGTGACAGAGGAGAACAAATTGCATTGCGCAGTCCGAAGCAAGGACGTAACTGTGGAACTGGACGCGGATGAGGTATCGCTGGTGGCTGACACATTCAGCAAGGTGCAGCTATATTTGCGCTCCGACACGAACCGGGGCTATGCCCAGCTCAATGCGCCGGGCCTCTACAGCTTTAGACTGCCGGAGTATCCCAATGGCGATCCAGAGAGCATCACACACAACGAGGATAACGACTCGAGGCTGACTGACAGCTGGACGAACGAGAGGATGGAGCAGATCAATTTCATAAGCAAGGAGGACGAGCAGCTGCTCAACCGCATACAGCGCGACGACGAGACTGGCGAATTCTACATGCTGATGCCCCTCGAGGTGGACGTGCTACTGCAAACCGAGCTGCCAATTATAACCACGGAGCCGCCAACGAGCCTCGATGCGACGGAGTCTACGACGACCATAATCGGCAGTGGCGATGATGACAAGGACGATAAGGACGACGTGAATGCGTCGCAAACGACACTGACTGATAATACCCTAGCAACACCAGCAACTCCAGAGCAAGACGAGGCAACCGATACGGGCATACTCAGCGAACACGAGATCTGCAGGTTTGTGGTGCCGCAGCTGAGCCTGAACTTCAAGCTGACGCTGCAAGTTGGCGAACTGAGTGGGGACGAGGAGAACGAGGGAAATGTCGTTATAATGCACGTGAACGACGAGAAAAAGAAGGACCTCGATGACGATGAGGAGAGTGACGAGTATGGAGTGTGGAGTTCGGACGATGAGGAGGATGGAGTTAACAAGTATGAGTATTACGAGGATGCGGATGACGAGGATGAAGATGACGAGGATGGAGTTAACGGGCATGATGATGACTGGGATACAGTTACCAAGCATGTGGATAAGGAATATGGAGTTAACAAGCATGTGGATAACGGATATGGAGTTAACAAGCATGTGGATAACGAGAATGCCGTTTACAAGGATGTGGATAACGAATATGGAGTTAACAAGGATCTGGATTCTGATGATGCAGTTTACAAGGATGTGGAAAAGGATAGTGAGGATGCAGTTAACAAGAATGTGGATAATGAATATGGAGTTAACAAGGATCTGGATAACGAGGATGGAGTTAACAAGGATCTGGATTCTGATGATGCAGTTTACAAGGATGTGGAAAAGGATAGTGAGGATGCAGTTAACAAGAATGTGGATAATGAATATGGAGTTAACAAGGATCTGGATAACAAGGATGGAGTTAACTGGCATGAGGATGACTGGGATACAGTTACCAAGCATGTGGATAACGAATATGGAGTTAGCAAGGATGTGGATGTCGAGGATGCAGTTTACAAAGATGTGGATAACGAGGATAAGGATACTGAGGAAATGGATAACGAAGACGGATTTAACAAGGATGTGGATAACGAGAATGGAGTTAACAAAGATATGCATAACGAGGATAAGGATAACGAGGATAAGGAAACCGAGGATAAGCAGGACGAAAATGAAGTTAGGGATAACGAGGATAGGGATGATGAGATTAGAGTAAACGAGGATAAGCATGACGACAAGGAAGTTAACGAGGATAAGGATAACGAGGATAAGCATGACAACAAGGAAGTTAACGAGGATAAGGAAAACGAGAATAAGGATAACGAGGATAAGCATGACAACAAGGAAGTTAACGAGGATAAGGAAAAGGAGGATAAGAATAGCGAGGATAATAATGTAGAGCTGCTTAACGAGGTTGTGGACGAGAATGTCGACGACCTTAAAGACGACGAATAACTTCCTCTGGCCAAAATCAATGTCCCCCATTCCAGCTCAGCTGCCACCGCAACAATTCAAGCAAAGTCTCATCGGAAAGCCATGTATCGATGCGCCCCAGTCCCAAACAACAATTGTGCTGGTTTTAATTGATAAATTTAGTGTTAAAACTAGAAATGAGTTCTGTGTGCGGGTTGGGTTCCTTTGGTAGCTTCAGTTCTCTACTCACATTGACTAGACGTTGCAGCGTGGCCACGTAGGAGTTCTCGCTGTGCACGATGGCGGCCACGATGTGGCGTCGCTTGAGCTGCTGCTGGGAGAGGCCGGGCGGTGCCGGCGGCAGCATTGGCACTATGAGTCGGCTGTGGGTGGTGCGTGCGGTGCCGTTGGCCCGACTGCCCGGCGGTATCATCAGATCCATGTCGAAGCGATTGTTCTCCGGCGCTGAGTTCTCGTCGTCCTCGTACTGCAACAGGGTTAGCAATAAGTCAATTGAGTATGTGAGGGGAAGGAGGGGAGGAGTGGGGTTAGACCTACCTCTGGCACGCCTGGCATCATCTTGCTGGCGCCCAAGTTGGCCAGCTTCTGTGGCGAGGCGGCGTCCAGCGTCGCGTTCGCTGTCGCCGGCTTCGGTGCGGCTGCGGCCGAGGCATCCGGCATATCGAAACTGGAGCCGGCCAGCTGCCGGCCATCGCGCCCGTCGCGACCACCCACATCGTACTGGTGTGAGGAGCCGCGGCGTATGGAGAACCAACGCGACAGCCGCCCGCCCGGCGATTCACCGGGCGCCGTATTATCCTCACGCTGCGACGATGCGGCCCCCGACCCGGAGCCGGTGGTGCCGGAGCCGGTGGGCATCGTGCAGGCGCTGGCCCGTCGCATAATCATGTTGCTGTCGCGGCTGCTGGCCTGGCTGGCGCTCTGGCTGCACTGCGGCTGGGCGCTGAGTGTGCTCGGACTGGCGCTAGAGGAGCTCGCCGAGGCAGCCGTGCGCCATTTGTCGAACGACAAATGCTGCTTGGCCTTGTTGAAGGTGGAACGCAATTGGGAATTGCGTTGGTTGCCGGCGCTTAACGAACTCACGCTGCTGCCGGTCTGGTCCTCTTCGGTGAAGTGCTCCTCGTCGGAGTGGCTCGCTGTGGGCGGCTCTCGAGGCTCGCGTCCCGGCGATTTGGTGTCCCGCTCGCTGCTGCTGCTCGCGCTGCTCCCAACACCGACACCAACACCAACGGCAGCCTGGCCACCGTTGGCGCTGAAGCTTCCGCCGGCAATTGTGGCGCTGTCTGCCTGCTGGCTGACCTGGCAGCCCTTGGCCCGCTGCTGCTGCTGCTCCGCAATGCGGCGACTAAACGCGCTCTGCAGCTGTGCTGTGGTCACGCTCGCCTTCTGACTGGCGACCCCCAAGCCCGACGATGACTGAAGCTGTGCCTTTGGCTGTGACTGTTGTTGTTGCTGCTGTTCTTCCGGCTCCGCCAAAGTGTCCTCCCATGAGCTGGAATCTAGTTTGTTTTCATCTGCAAGGCAAAGAGAGAGTGTGAGTGTGAGTACGGATTTGGCTGACTGATTGGCTGGATGACGCCATGCGATTGGCAATTAAAAGGCGGCACTTTAACGCCAGCTGGATTAAGCCAAGTGGCTGGCTCCAGCCAGCAGTTGGCCATGTGCACTGGCATGCGTGGGCTGCCCTCAGGGGCACAGCATCAAAGTCAACGCCGACAGAGCTCAGCACCACCTGGCAATGCCCAGCTGCTAGATACCCTGTTGCCGCTGAGTAGTGGCCGTAAGCCAATTGGCCAATTGAGCACTCAATATGCACACTTGGCCTACGCTCGCAGAGAGCATTCGAATCAAAGTTCTGGCCGCCAAGCGCAAGAACTGTCGTCGCTTCGGTCGTAACTCGTTAGCGCCGCCGGCTGGCTGTGTGGGTTTGCTTTGAAGTGGCCACAGCCACAGGCGGTAGCAGCCAGCAATATTGAAAGCAACCAGCAGCAACAGCAGCAGCAGCAACACCCACGCACAGCATTAGCAGATTTTTGCATTTGCCTTGCGGGCACTGACTGAGCGAGTGAGCATTTATCATGCAAACAATACTAGCCGTGACAGACAATATGGCTAAGACAAGAGGCAACGAGAACATAACAATTGCTGCTCAGATTGCTGCCAATTCACGTGGTCGTAATTAATCATGCAGCAGAAGTATGCGATAACTCTTAATGCTGCCGTTATATCCTTAACCCATAAAAGGGGCGTGGCCGGGGCTTGGCGCGGCTCGACTTGGCTCTAATGCAACATCAATAACAATGCCAACAAGATAGACACTTGCGCAACAAAATGGCCGACGACTGCGTGGGCAGCGACCAAGAAAATGTCGGCTGATAAATATTTGCCATTTTCAAAGCATCCTCAACCATGTGTGTGTGTGTGTGTGTGTGTGTGTGTGTGGAGCAAACAGTGCCTGCCACTGGCAGACTTACCACCCATACAGAGACTCCCCGACAACAACAACAACAACAACTCGCTTTTACAAAATTGAGTTTGTGTAACTTTTATTTGGTACCCGAACGCGTTTAGCTATACCCTGCCAGCCCAACTGAGTCGGGCATATATGTGGATTGCCACAACTTTGCTGCCCTTTGTTACGTCTCCAGCTGCTGGGCATTGGAAAGTCGAGCCGATGCAGACGTGCTCCTATCCCATATTAGTACTAATGTTGTTATTTCTGGGCTTCATAATGTGCCAAAGTTTGGCATCTCTCCGAAAGGCATTCAATTGATTGGGGCTAGAGCTTAATTTGATTGCTCCCAGCGCTTTGCATGTGTGTGTGTGTGTGTGTTTACTGATACAGCCTAAGAATCTGTATCTATATATATATACTATATGTACATATATTTTGATTAACTTAAGTCAAGCCCAAGTTGGGGCACACGCTGCTGAGCTTAAGCCCGTAATTAATATCGAATAACTCTTTCCTATATATACTTATGTATATATAAATACGGATAATGAGCAGATGCCCGAATATCTTAGGGCAAATTTATTTGGCTTTTTGTGCTTTGGCACACACTGAGATTTTCTCTTTAAGTAAATGCTCTCGATTGTAACCCTAACTTGAATAAGACCCGAATACCTAATATACGGACGAACGGACGGATAGAAGGACGGACGGACAGACTGGCGAATAGAAGCACGAACAGAGAGAGGGAGAGACGGACGGACGAACAGAATCATGGACGGACGGACGAATAGAGGAACGGATGGACTGACAGACAGATGTGGCTAGATTGGCTCGTAGCTCGCTGTCCTAGCTGCCTTCACAGACAGACGGACGGACGGATAGACGAATACGACTAGATTGACTCAGCATATTGTGCTCATCGAGAATACATATATATATACTTTATATGTAGTTTCTGCCACGCTCAGAGTTCCCTGCTCAACAGGTTGCCACGAAAAGCAGCAGGGCTAGCAATAACTGGGAGTTGACATTACGCATACGCCTAGTCTGCCGACACAGCTTAGCTTAACTGAGCTATTATGGTTCTGCTTCAGTTGATGACATGATTTGCGCTGCATTCTGTGGGCAGCGCTGCCCTTGGCTCGCTGCGCAGACTTAGCTCGACTCGTTTCAGCCCACACACGCGCTGCAGCTGGTGACCACTGGCTGTTGGCTTGCCAGTGGCTTACATATTTCGCTGGCTGCATTTTCGCTTATGGCTTTCGGCTCGGTTGGGCAATGCGCGCACGCAGAGATTGCACATTCATTATGGTTAAGCGCAACTCCAGGGGCCTCTCCACGCCTTGTGCCGAGTGCGTCGAGATTTGCGAAAAACTCGAAGCTTGCAAATCCAAATTAATCATACGCCACGCGAGCCGTGGAGGTGGCAAAATGCGCACCATTTGCATAACAAGCCCAGTTAACTGGCAGTCAGTCAGTCAGTCAGTCAGTCAGTCAGTCGATCAGTCAATTAGTTATTCAGCTGAATGGAGCCGTCGAAGAAGTTGCCAGTCGTTCGTCAGACGACAGTTGACAGTGCTTTATTCATAACTGCGGCCGAACTGCAATTGGTTGGCGTGATTAATGAGCTTCATTAAACGCGGCTCGCAGAGTGCCCACTGAAGAAACGCGGACCGAAATGCTAATGACTTGCGCATTTACTTAAATTATACAAATTATATTTCATTGTTTGGCAGCTCGGCGCTGCCCACACAGACAACGAATGCGAAATCCAAATCGAAGCAAAATAATCGAGACTGGCTCGACTGGCAGATACCCTAACCAAGCTCTTCTTACCCGCGCCATCGTTAACTAATTTAGTTAATTGCTAAAAAGGAAAGACAAGCCTATATATTAGGCTAAACTAAGAGAGAGAGAGAGAGAGAGAAAGAAGTGTCTCTCTCTCTCTTTTTTTGCAGGGTATGCGGCAAGAGTAAGCGACAAGCAAACGTGCCTTGGGCAAGTTTTAAAAGCTGTGGCTAATTGAAATGACAGCGCAAAGTGGCCACAAAGTTGGCATCGAATTGGCTTTTAGCCTGGCTTAAACAGTCTAAACAAAGTTGTCTGCATTTGCTTTATTACTACATTTGTCTTGGCTGGCCAACACAAATTCAGGTCAGAAAGAGAGAGAGAGAGAGGGCGGCAGAGATAGGATCTGGCGGGAGAGCTGGCGAGAGGATCTCTGAGACAGCCTTGGCCACTGGCACTTGCAATTGCAATTGCACTTCTCGACGTTTTTGTTCCAGGCGAAAGTCACCTGCTGCGCTTTATGCAACATGCGGTCTAATTAGGCCACCAGGCAGCGGGCCACACGCCACTTGCCAGGTTACTGCCAGCTCTGCCAGCTTGCGGCACGAGTTTCAAAGTAATTTTCGTGTGTCTGAAATTGAGAAGTACGCAGAACGCTGCACGCTGCACGCAGCGCACATGCACTTTAAAGCAGCGCATAAGCTCTCGAGCCAAGTTGGCCAAGTTTGTGAAAGGGCGACACATAGTTATGGTGGGCGTAGGTAGCCTGGTTAGCCGGGATCTCATTACGTGCGGCTCCTGCCATGCTCAGAGCGTAACACGTGTGTATAATAAGTGTGTGGAAATTGCTTTCTATTTGCAATTTTGATGACGTTGCCAAAGCAGCGCGTGCCTCTGCCATAAACTAATTATTATAATGTAAATCACACACGCAACCCAAGATGAAGATGGCGAACTTGATTTGGGTTTGAATATGGGTTTGGGCTCGGGCTCGGGCTCGGGCCGCCCAGGAAGCTGTGTGCGCCCGCAGCAATAGAAACTTCATAAAATACCAACTGGCTTATCCACTCACATAATTATAAGCATGTGTGTGTGTGTCTGTGTGTGTGCCTCTGTGTGTGTGTGTGGGTGGCTTGGCTCCAATCTCGGGCATATGAAAAATGAAATACAGGCATCACCGCACATTCGCGGCATGTCTTTGCCGTCTGGCAAACTTATCGCCCATATAGTGCCTGCGCCCTGCGAGGGCTTTAATTACCTGAATTTCATTAATACTTATTATGACAAGTGGTTTCAGTGGCCACCCTTCTAGCATAATATAATGCTCAGCTTAATTTGCTCACTATTTACTTTACCCTCCTCTTATAGCAGACCAAAATGTGCGCAGCAGCTGCTGCTCATCAGGTGAAATCGGGCTAAGAATCTGACAAGAGCCAAGAACAGCACAAGCTTATATAGTACCACGATCTGTAGAGCAAGAGGAGCTGAAAACTTTCTGCCAAGACTTGAGTCTGGAACTATTTGAAATGAAAGGCTGTCTTATAGTTGAGCTCCTAAGCTAAGGGCTGTATTATAGAAATCGATAATCGATAATCGATAATCTCTATTATTCTCTACTATGCTCTCTCGTTTCTTAAGATACAAAATTGCAGCGCAAATCGTTCTCTAACTATATCTTGAGCTCTATTTATAGCTTTTATAATCTTTCATTTATGCTTCATATGCAAAGTATCGATTTGTGGTATCGATATATACATATATTTATCGATTTGCATGAACGCCAAACAACATTGAAAAGAACGCACAGCTGAGGAGTTGCCTGGGTCAATTCACCTCATGATCATGATATAAGCTAATCAAATCGGAGATATGAATAGCTCATATTATTATATAGTTTATATAGCTTAGCCGTTATCATGCCCGGCTCATTTACATTTCGCTCGAACGCCGCATATTTCATATGCATAACATGTGTAAACACACGTAATAAAGTGCATAAACAAACACTGGAAACGTATCAGTCACATCGCCTGGGACATCGCTAGGGAAAGCCGAATCCAGAACATGGACGGACGACGGACGACGGACGCGTATGTGCACAGCATGTGCATACATATTTATGCTTGTGGACGTGGATGTGGCACACATGTGCTCCAATGTGCATTTAGCTAGCGAGCCACTATCATCATCATCATCATCATCGTCGTCGTCGTCGTCATCATCATTATCTTGAGCATGTGCAGTGGGAAAGCAGAGCTGAAACTGTGTCAGCCGGAGCGAATTGAATGAAGAGCTGCAGCCACCAGCTAATCCACGGGCCAACAATAAATGGCATCGGAATTAGGTAGTCAGGCGATAAGTCAGGCCCGACGGAGCGCTCAGACGAGTCAAGTGATAAACTTGTTCAGTTTAACGATTTCATTACTCAAATTGCAATCGACACAGGCGCGCGAACATTGCAAACGTTCGATTTGGGCAATAAAATTTACATTTGAACACCTTTTGTTGCCTGAACAACAGGAAATGCTATGGGTGCGATTGGGCAAATCTAGTATATTGACTTCAAATATATCTATATTTCGGTATGGAATGTGCTTATGAATATGAAATGGAAATATGTTGAAGACTATTCAGAATTGAAGGAATTAAGATTGAAAATTACTGAAATTACTGATTGCAGATCCATTTGCTTGTATTAGAACAGGGCAAGCCATAGGCAATAGAGTCTAGTCTAGAGTCTAGAGTAATTTGGAACAAATCTCAACAAATAAGGAAAAGTTATCTAATACTAACTTCCACAATACTAGCTCATCTGTGTACTTTAAAGGCGACAACTTAAGTCAGCCGATATATAACAATAACTATTGATATATAGATCTATGGATATTGATATATAGATAGCTAGATGATATATAGATAGCTATAGATATATAGAACAATATATATAATGTTTTATCTTCTTTTATCTATAGATCTATATGTCTATAGTTCTCTATATATCATCTGGCATAAGTCTAAATCCATAGACCTAGACCATAGTATCAATATTATATTATTTAGTTTTCATATGATGAATCTCTGTTGTAAAATATTTAAAGTTCTTTTAAGATATGTTCCATAAAGCCAAGATCCTAACTATGGCTTATTCTTCTGTTAAATTTGTATAACTTTTCATTAATCTTTAAAGCTTTAATCACATATTCCTTTGATAATTATGAATAGAGGAGACTACGAAGAGAGTTAGAGAATTTCAGCCTACAATGACTAACTTTAGCTGTTCTCTGCTTTCCCATTTTACTACCATTTACAAATATTTTCCTTTTTCTTTCTTCTCTTTTTCTCTCTGTAGAGAACATTTTCTAATGCCCCGATTCCATAATTGACACAATGGAAATATTTTCAAAAAAAAAAAAAGAAAAGTTTCATATGCAATCAGAAGGAAATTGAAGCACTCTTTGATTGTTTGTTTGTTGGCTGTTTGCTGTTGGCTGTTTGCTGTTTGCTGTTTGCTATTCGCTGCTTGCTGTAGAGTGTGTCGTCCGCACTTTTTCCACAATTGTCCTTAATTTGGCTTGCTTGACTTTTAGTCGTTGCGGTTGCTTCATGCATAAACTATGAGGCCAAAGTGGCTGACAACAGACAATGTGACCAAAGTTGACCTTGGTAAGCATTCACACACACAGAGAGAGAGGGAGGGGGAGAGACAGGGAGAAACACGCAAGCACACCTATACACAGACACACACACGCGACAACTTGCCCATTTACCAACTTTCTTCGCTGAATGGGCTTTAATTAGCAATAATTAACAATGGGCGGTATTTTTTTTTTAGTTTTTTTTTTTTTTGGTATCAAGTGAAGAGTTGCGAACTAGTTTGCATCCATATTGAGAGCTAGTTGCACTGGCATGGCCACGTACCGTTAGCAACGTGCAACGTGCCAGTTGCAATGTGTCCCACATGAATTATTTAGCTCTGCTCTGATTGGATACCTTGGGCATGTGAAAATGTTGGAATCGAATTAAACTGTTTGCCTCGTCGCATGCGAGCAAATGCCACAGCCATGCCACAGCTAGGCAGGCAGGCAGGCAGGCAGGCAGGCAACAGCAACATATACACATCTGGCTGACCCTCCCAATCCACCGTCGTCATCATCATCATCAATGGCCTGGGCAACAGTCGAGAACAGAGACCAGAGAACAGAGACCCTTGTCAGGCGCAGTGCAAGTCAATTGCTTTGCCAACTTGACGCAGAGCCAGTGCGTCCACTTAATGCTGGATAGACACTTGCCACTGCCACTGGCTCTCTATGCTGGGCGCAATTGCCACCGCTGCAGACGCTGCAACTGCCTGCTGCAACTGCAACTGCAACTGCAACTGCGAAGCATGCAAACCACACACACACACACTCTTTTCGTTTCTACCTATTTTAAGGAATTTTCTTGACGCTTTTTAAAAGGAAACTCGTCTCGAGCAAAAGAGAAAGAGATAGATAGAGAGAGAGAGAGAGAGCTGCCGATAGAGAGGAGTCAAGCGATGCTAGATGAATGTGGGCCCTTAAATGCCACATGCCTTTGACTATTTATAGGCGGGCGCTGAGTTGCAAACAATGCGGCGACGTCAAGTGGCCCGACTGGCGCTGCGGCCCCCATTACCCACCGCCTGCCCCACACCCACACCCCACCACAGTAGCAGCAGCAGCAATCTCGACTGTAAAACTTGAGCTTACGTCTGCTGCTCTTGTTGGTTTTTGGTCACTAGCCTTAGCCAGTCTAAGGTAAAGGATGAGCGCTGCAGGACTTGAAAAGGCTGCTGGCAGCTGACATTGCCACTGCCACTGCCACTGCTGCTGCTACTGCTGCTGCTGCTGCTGCTGCTGCTGTTATTCATGAGTTCTCTGCCTTTGAGCCCTCTTTAAATTAAATTTACCGAGTGCAGCCAGCTGGTCTGGGCTGGAGCCCTGTGCATCTATCGAAACGCACACCTCAAATAGGCCCGCATATAGCCAAATTTAGTGGGCATGAATGAGCTTTGGCCACATTTCATTCCATCGAAAGATTGACAAGTAGCAACAGTAGTGCACACGCACGGGGACAATTACGGATAAATTTCTACGGATTTCAGCATTTGATATACATATTCTATACGGAAGTATAGCTTATGGGCTCTGAGATCACCATGTTTGACGTATAGAGATGCGGACGGAGAGTCAGATGGGCAACGTAGAGACAGATGGCTACATCGACTCAGTACGTTATCCAGATCGACAATACATCTACTTTATGTCCTCTGCCACGCCTGTTACACTCATCTCAAAACTTAGCCAATTACCTGGCATAGGAAACTCTTAGCAACTGATCAAATCTGCTCAGAGAGAGAGAGAGAGAGAGAGAGAGAGAGAGAGAGAGAGAGAGAGAAAGAGAGAGAGAGTTATGAATCCGCAACTTGTTTCAGCTTTCAGCCAAATATATTTTCAACATACAAAACTTTCCATGAATTTGACGCTTTTCAGTCTTTGGCATATTTTTTTTTTTTTTTTTTTTGGCCAGCAGCAACTGCAACATTGCGAAACATAAGCAGCCAAGTTTCCCCCTTTTCGTTCGTAGTTGTCAAATGTTTGTGTTTACTTTGAGTTCTCCGTGGGGCCGTGCACGCGTTATCAAATGGAGTCGACCGCCTGCCCGACCGCCCGCTCGCCCGACCGCCCGACTCGACTCGACTCGACTCTATGCTCTGCCCATGCCCAGTTGGTTTGCCAGACGGCCTGCAGTTGCCCTTTGATTGTTTGCCAACGCGTTTTTTTTTTTTTATTTGTTTATGATATTTATACATACGCAGATATAAACAACGAGCGAGTGTGTGTGACACGGTTTCACTTTCATTGGCGCTTATCAGAGATGATTTTGTTTCTGCCCTAGCTAAAGAGCTGCGTTTGTTGTCGCCGCCGCCGCCGTCGCCGCAGTCGCGCGTAAGCGCAGTGGCCCAATAAATGACTTTGTATACGCACTTGGGCTTAGAGTGCGACTGCATTCGGAGTGGACAGTGGAGCGAGTCGATTATTATGAGCAGGAGTCGCGGCTTTCCTGCTCAAATTTTGGGTAATTGCAATTTACATAAATTTTGTTGTCAGCTGTCGGCAGCCGGCAATTTGCGCACATTTATAAACATTTTGTTTTCTGTTGGCTAAAGACAAAGCACAAAGCACAGCGAGGCTATAATTATGGCCAACAACATAATTTATGAGTCTGCTTGATGAGCCTGACGGGCCTACCTGCCTGCCTGCCCGGCTGCCCGGCTGCTGGCTGGCCGGCAGCGCAATTACTAAGCCTGCGCGCTGTGACTTCAATAAAATAATAAGCAATAATAATAATTGATCATGAGCGAGTCGATCAAAACTATTCGAAAAATGCAGCAACTAAATGACTGCCAAAGGCAGCAGCAGCAGCAGCAACGGCAGCTGGTAAAAGCCAAGTGCAGTGGCCAAGAATGCGCGCAAGTTCAAAGTGAAAGTCAACAGCGAGCGACAGCGACATCAACAACCTGGAGACAGCTGCTCTCCCAGCGGCCGACAATCGAGTGGACATTAAAAGCAAAAGTTGCCTTAAAAGCTGTAAACTGCAAGAATTCAAAGTCAAGAGCAGCTTGAACGTCTCAGACATAAGCTGCACAAGATTTATGAAACACATTTTAAAGCAAATGAAGTTATATACTAAATGAACTGACTTCAGCAAGGACACCCGCTAAGGGAACAACTACTCTAAAGCTTCTCAAGAGCTATTCACATATAAGAAACAAATTAAGTAAGTAAGACAGAGGTTAAAGCTGCATTCAACTGGATATCGAACTGCGACTTGACTCAACTTAAAGCAAATGAAACTCTAGCAAAAGTAAATCTCCTTTAACAAATCCTAGCTCAAGCAACATCTGCTCTCCGACTTGACTCAACTTAAAGCAAATGAAACTAAAGTAAATCTCCTTTAGCATATCCTAGCTCAAGCAACATCTGCTCTCCGACTTGACTCAACTTAAAGCAAATGAAACTAAAGTAAATCTCCTTTAACATATCCTAGCTCAAGCAACATCTGCTCTATATGAAACCCTCTGTAAAGCAGTTCAAATCTGTTTTACTATCAGCCTAATTTCTCTCTTCATTCAAACTCAAATCAAATTGAGCCTTGGCTCAACTGAAAGCAAATGACATCATATCGACTATCTATATCCATATACAAGCAATATCTGCTCTATACTCTATCTTTGACGAAGTTTATCTGATGAGAGCCTCAACACTCGTCACATTAGCTCTACTATCAGCTTGATTCTCCTCTAGACTCTTCTCGAAATTGAGATTCAGATCAAAGTTCCACTCAAGCTGAAAACGAATTGAGAAGCGGCACGGATTGTGCTCGGATTGCGAGTTGGAATCTTACGGCTGTTTTCGATTTCATGTCGAGCCGCAACGGAAGTGGCTTTGATCTGCCACGAGCAGTGCGCGAAGGTGAGTGCCATTTCCCGTTATTACGTGCACCAATTGCAGCTCAATATCAAAGACAAAATGCAAGCAAATGTCAAAACTTTGCGGTTGACAGCATCAACCTCAGTCGCAGTCGCAGCCGCAGTCGCAGTCATAGCCGCAGCCACTGTCTCTCACTGGCTCCCCCGCCTTTTGGAGTGCGTCGTCTGATTGACTTTGAGGAAGTTACGCCGTATGCGCCCAGTCCCACCCGATGCTCTACCAACTTCAGCTTCAGCTTCAGCCAATGCCCTCAGCGGCGAAATGGAAATGGAAATGCAACTTTGGCTTCATCTGTGTTGGCTTTGTTTACGCATTTTCTTGCCGTTGTTGTTGCTTTGCTCCCCCTCTATCTGCTGTTTGTTATTGTCCGCTAACCCAACATATTGTTGCTCAGCTTTGCATTTTATCTTTGGAAAGTGCACGCACACACACACACCAACCCACCCACTCTCTACCTCACTGTCATGCCCAACCCTCAACGCTGTCCCCAACTTTAGCCCCCGGTTCAAACTCCAAAAACATTCGAAGCTCCATTGCTGTGTTTAATATTAAATTTCGTTCATGTTTGAGTTGTTGTTGTTGCTGTTGTTGTTGTTGTTGTTGATGTTGC
This sequence comes from Drosophila mercatorum, assembly GCA_961210405.1. Classification (NCBI taxonomy): domain Eukaryota; kingdom Metazoa; phylum Arthropoda; class Insecta; order Diptera; family Drosophilidae; genus Drosophila; species Drosophila mercatorum. The sequence continues at coordinate 5,708,179 of CAUIUS010000001.1, read as the reverse complement.
CGCCGTTGTTTAATGTTAATGTTGATGTTGTTGATGTTGGCATTTCTTATTGTTGTCTTCTTTCATGTCTTACACGCATTTCCATTCCATATGCATTTTTCTTCTTCTTCGTCTTCGTTTTCGATTTGCATGTCAATTTTCGTGCGTTTACTTTTGCTGCTGCTGTTGTTGTTGTTGTTGTTGTTGCATTTGTTGTTGTTGCATTTGTTGGCTTTGGTTTGGGGATCGTTTTCTAACATTAATATTATTATTGTTGTTGTGCCTTGTTGGCCAGCTGCTCAAGCGGAAGTTACACTGTGTTCTCAAAGAAGAAGTAGGAGCGCTTCAGACGGCAATGACTGACTACGAGATACCCTGACTTGTGTAGTTCTGCTATTCCAATCAGTTTCACAATCAAATCCTCTCAGCTGGACGGAAAGTCGTACGGATAGCTCGTTGTCCTGCTGAAGCATACGTCTACTTATGCTCTCTGCCCTGCTATGCTATCTGCCCCGACTATATATGTATATTTGTTGTACTTTAACCTGAATGCATTCCATTCACAGTATCAATATAGCACAGATGCTAGAGAAGTCCTTGATCACATCATCGCTTCAATTGAGAATCAATCTGATTATATTGCAAGCATATATATAAATATATATACATATATATATTTGTATATGATCGGCAGCCTCGCTCGCTTAATTGGTAGTCATGATCACATTTGTTTCACATTTCCGCCAAACAAAAACGATGACTGAACCAGCCGACCGAGTGCCGGACTTAACTAACACTTAATTGTATATATCTAGTTGATTTGAGCTGGATGTGGCAGGTGGCGGGTGGCGGGTGGCGGACAGCGGGCAGCGGGCGAGTTTCGTTAAATGAATGCCATTAATAGGTTTTGGCAACAGGTTAAGCGACTCTCGAACAACTCGAGGCAACGCAAATGCTAAATGTCATACGGCAAAAGGTAATCGTAACAAATAAGCCAGCTGGGCGACTGGGCAATGCTCTGCTGAGAGAAGAACTACTCCAGCCGAATGTTGCCAGCTGAGTGGACTTTGGCAGCCATTTGAATACTGAACACATAAACAATGTTCGCTTGAGGCTGGCGGCTTTCGGCTGTCTGTCAGTCTGGAGTTAGGGTATTATAATATAATAACAATAAGAACGACGACAGCAGAAAAAGCAAAAGCCAAAGCAAAAGCAAAAGCAAAAAGCAAGTCCAATCAAATAATAAATATAGTCAGAGTTAAGCAAACTCGTTTCGTTGTCGGCTATTTAAAGCTGTCGAGTAATGCCAAAATACACACACAGAGCACACAGCAACAACATATGAAAAGTATTTTGCTAATATTCATTAATGGATTTGCGACACATCTTGCGATAGTTTGGCTGCTGCGCAGAAGCTGTCATAACGACGCCAACTCGAGCGGGAGAGCTATGTTAATATATTCATATGGAGGCTGGCTGGCTGGCTGGTTGGCTGGTTGGCTTTATGATTGATTCTTTGGCGCTGGGTCAATGCGACATGTGGCGATTGCAACACTCGGCTGGCATCCATAGGCGACAAACTTGACCTTAATTTGGCAACGCCATTGGCGCCGTTGCGTGCGGCCAGCCAGCCGACAGGCCTGGCCAAAATGTGTTGCCACATGAAGTGGGCCACTTAACCTTTCTGGTTGGTCAGCAGTGGTGTAAATGTGATCGTCTATGCCACCCAGTGGCCTGTCAACTGCCAGTGCAATTGCCACCTGCGAACCGAAGTCAATTGCCATCGTCGCCTGCACTCGATGTGAGCTCAGCATGTGGCCAGCAGGCAAATGCAATAAATGTGTACAACAACAACAACAACAACAACAACAAGAGCAGCAACAGCACGAACAGCAACAGCTATGTAAACAAACCGAATGTGTAACACACAACCTTGAAGTTGTAAAGAGCCTCTAGTCGAGGCATTGCATTGCGCAACTGGCCAACTGGCAAATGGCCCAGACACCAGCGACCAAGTTGTGCGTGCCTGTGGGCGGTTCTCTGCACTAATTTGTTCAAGAATTCAATTTCGCTGGCATTAACTGCGAGCAGCGATAAAAAACAAAAAACAAAAAAGCGACGACGACGACGAGGCGCCACAAATCTTGATAAAGCACATATAAACGAAACGAAACGAAATGAAACGAAAGTATTTAAGCATTTAAGCACACGCATGAAATGCGTGAGTAAATCGATTGTTAAGCTGCGATACGCTCGCGGGCAGGGATTATCTTCAAGGTGCATCTATCTATCTATCTATCTATCTATCTATCCATACCTGTTGCTGCTTGTCTCTGCGACAGCGAATGGCCACCGCACTAACTGCACTTGCATACCTCGCACACACGCACGCACACAACACTCGAATCGCCGCTTACTTTTGATCAACATCAACATTAGTTAGTCGTTGACTGTGACAGCGCCAGAGGGATAAGCATTTCACCAAACATGTCAAATGAACAATGTCAATGAGACAAGTTTCGAGTGGTCGTTGAAGCGGCAGATACCCTGTAAGCAGTTGAGCAGATTAAGCATAGAAGTGAGCCTCTTCAGAGAGTTATCTTTCAAGTCTGAGGTGGCTTCTATTTATCGTGCCTTCGGAGTATATTCAGAGTATATGCGGAGTATATTCGGAGTATGTCTCAAGAATATTCGGAGTATATCTCAAGTATATTCCGAGCAATCTTAAATATATCCCAAGAATACTGAGTATATCTCGAGTATATCTTGAACATATCCTAAGTATATCATGAACATATTCGGAGTATATTCGGAATGAATTCGGAGTATATTCGGAGTATATGCGGAGTATATTTGGAGTATGTCTCAAGTATATTCCGAGCATACCCCTGGTATATCCTGAGTATATTCGGAGTATATTCGGAGTAATCTTAAGTATATCCCAAGAATACTGGGTATATCTCGAGTATATTCTGCACATACCCTAAGTATATCCTGAACATATTCGGAGTATATTCGGAATGAATTCGGAGTATATTCGGAGTATATGCGGAGTATATGCGGAGTATGTCTCAAGTATATTCCGAGCACATCCTTGGTATATCCTGAGTATATTCAGAGTATATTCGGAGTAATCTAAAGTATATCCCAAGTATACTGAGTATATCTCGAGTATATCTTGAACATACCCTAAGTATATCCTGAACATATTCGGAGTATATTCGCAAGGAATTCGGAGTATATTCGGAGTATATCCCAAACGTACCCTGAGTATATTCTGAGTATATCTCGAGCACATCCGGAGTATATCTTAAATATACCCTAATTATATCCCGAATATATCCCCAGCATATCCCCAATAACACCCCGCCGAGTATACTCCGGCCATACCCCAAGTACACCCCTCTTCACTTTCTCATACAGCATATCAGCACATAGTTGCAGCAAGTCGCACATCCATTATTCATTGACAAACAACAAGCGAGCGAACAGGTGGCTGTGAAAGTGCGTGCGCCGATTCGATTGCACAAATTGCACCTGAGCTTCGTCGAATCGACTGAAAAACTCACACACAAAATATGAGCACGAAATTGAAATCTAGGCAAATAGCTCCGGTAAGAAAACTACAAATAGAATTGCATAATTTGTGTGTCGGCTTTTAATTAACAGACAAACGCCACACGACAACAAAGTGGAGCAACTGTCACAAGTGAACGACAGGGAGATACCCTGTAGAATAAAGTTTAAGCCGTCTCTGATACCAGTTTGAGGTCAGCACTTGCGGTCTGTCTATATAATAGACATTACGGTATCTATATGGTAAATCAGCTTTAGCTATAAGCAATGCAATTAAGATTTATAGTAAATACTATATGCTAATAGGAGATACTATACTAGATACTATATCTAGATACTAGATACTAGATACTAGATACTAGATACTAGATACTATATCTTAGCCCACATATCAGAGTAATTCTCGAGCTACAGGGTATCTCGAGCAAGCTGTCAGCGCCAATTGAATTTGTAAGCGCTGCAATTACAACAACATTTAGGCCAGGCCAGGCCGATCCGAGCCGAGCTGAGTCCGAGTCTGAGTCTGAGCTGTTATCGAGAAAACGCAACAGGTTTCCACCGTGAATTAGCATATTTTCATTTTCTATGCTGCAATGGATATGGATGCGCTAAATGGCTGGACAAACCGTTCACAGCTCGGCGCACGGCGCGAGCCAATTTGATAGCTTAAGCATTATGCAATACATTTTCGGGTAGCTTAGTGTAAATGATATGGGCACTTGAGCAACTGTGCTGTGCTGTGCTGGCCTGGCCAACTGGCCACCTCTGACCAACTCTGGCTGATTGGCTTAGCTCATTCATAATTCATGGCTGGGCGCCCACGCGATCTTTGGGTTTTCTTCGATCGTCGATCGTCGATCTTCGACAGCTTCATTAGTTGCCGCGGCGGCGTTAATGAAAATGCAAATGCGACATTTTCCACATCGTTAAAATCGATGTCTGATTCGGTTTCTCTGCACACCCTGCACAGGAATGGCTCAATGGGCTTAAACAAAGCTCTGGGCATGCCCACAAATTAACATAAGATCCAGTGACAGCTGTGCGGACATTTAATATCCAACTGAATGCGTCATTTTATTCAAATACGCAGAATATCAGCAGCTTGCAGCGAGCGCACATTGTTTGGGTCAGGCATATTCCCGTATCGTAATACCTACGGCAATTAAACAAATATTTTCATTATAATTGCAGCAGCGCACGCGTCACCTTAAGATATGCGACAACTGCAAGCAGTTTCTAGACTCATTCATAAAGTTTGTGCCATGTCCGGCTGGCTATCCATCCATATATGCTCGCCTGATGAGATCATTCAAATAGATCGCATATGCCAAGATTAGGCTATTCCAATAGATCATATCTATAATATATATTCATATTTCATATCTATATAGATATAAAGCTGATGAAATTACTTAGCATTTCCCACATTCGATCCATCAATAGGTAATTAAAGTCTCGGGCATGCTGGCATTTGCAAATACAAGTCGCGTCTTTAAGTCCATTAGCTGCCTGAGCGTATCAGCCAACGACAAGAGAACGGCGGACAGTTAAAGAGCTTTGAGCACTTAAGGCCCACAGTCAACTGACAATTCTGTGAAGTGCCATCGATAGTGTCCTAATGGCCATTTAAGCATTTCAGCTGGGCACATTATGTAGGCTTCGATCACGAACGATCGGAGTGAGATATGTAAGTTGAAGTTATCTTTACGTGACGGCCATGCTATATATGAAATCTCAGTCAGATCTCATTCTAATTACAGGCCAATATTTTAGCAATTTGGCCCAAACGAACTCCCACCGGCAGCTAAATAATTTCATATTAGACTTAATAGAGCTTTGTGCCGTGCTGTGGGCAGTGGGCGCCTGCCGCGGAGTGTTGTAATTTTAGAAAATTATTTAAAATCCCTCAGACGCAGCAGATTATTCGTCTCACAGGGCAGGCCGGCCAGTGGCAACAACAGGCAAGCAAACACGTAATACGTAACACGTAAAAAAGCAAAGAATTTTATTATTATTAAATAAAGCCGAAAAAGGGGCCGCCAGAGAATCCTTTAAGCTGTTCAGCTGTGAGCTGCCAGCTTCTGGGCTCTTGTGCAAGGTAAATTTAGCTCGCAGCTCGTAGGCGAGTGAAAGCATTTACCCACTCATTGAGCTGTTTCCAGGGAGTGGGCGTGGCGGGCGGGCGGTCGGTCGGATAGGCATACGAAAACACAAAGAGTCCTAGCTGAAGGCGGTTAATCTTGCGAAATGAATTTACTCTGCTCTTGTTATACCCTGTAACGATTAAGCATTCGGCTCTGCTCAGCTGATAGAATCTGCTGAGAGTCTTGGTCAGGCTCGAGCTACCAGCCAGAGTTCTATGCAGGGTATAATTACTTCGCCCACTCTTGACTGGGGCCATTTGACTTGCCGCTGCTGCTGGCAGTTGGAAGTTGGAAATTAATTTGGTCGTACTCAAAATGCGCCTGTAATTTACAGCACATTCTTCGAGTGGAGCGACAAGCAAATAAAACATTGTGCCAAACGCGCCCACAAAATGTGTTTTGACAGCCAAGCGACAAGCGACAAAACGGCTAAATGACGATAGGGAAACATTGAGGAATGGTATGAATATATATATATATATATATATATATATATATATATATATATATATATATATATATATATATATATATATATGTATATATATATATATATGTATGTATGTGTGTGCATATTCCAAGTTGAAAACCTAAAAGCCAAATAGACCATGACGACGACAAGCGCTGTTTCGGGGCCGCATCGCCGTCAGTTGCTGTTGTAATGGAAACTTACATTTGGGTGTGTTCTCTTGTTCTTGCTCTCGCTCTGCTCCTCACTTATGAGACAATAATACATAGATATATATATATATATATATATATATATATATGTGTGTGTGTGTGTATCTAAACAAAAGAGACAAAACATGGCAACAATAACAACTTTGTTATAGTTGAACGTCGACAGGCCCAACCAAAATGTGTCCATGTGTGTTTACGCTCATGTACTTAGATTAACGGGCGGTGAGACGGTGGCCAGGTACGGAACGAGGCGGACACACACATGGCAGTCAGAACGCAGTCGCTGGCGCTACGCTCACCGGAGACAAGCGCGACATTCATTCGACAACGATGGCATATCACATTTCAAATGCGCAAACATTTAAACGTGCCAAATGCCACACGGGAGGCCTCTGTTGGCCCACAGCCGGCGGCGGAGATGGAGGCGCTGCCGCTGTCGCTGCCACTGCCGGAAAGTTGGAACAAGACATACCTGTCGCAGGTGCGTGATGCACTTACTCGACAGCTGCGTTTATGTCTGACCTCTTCTGTGAGCTTTTGTATTACGTTTTTTTGTTGTTGTTGTTGTTGTTGTTGTGCTAAGAAAGCTTTGTATGCAACAAGTGGAGAACACGTTGTATGGGCTAATTAAGATACGGACGGCAGTCAGTCCCCACGGCTAGAATGCGCCGCTCGCAATCAACGGGATGGGGTTTGGCTACGGCTTTGTGCCGCACAATCGAAGCGTTTCGTTTGAATGCACGCGACATTGACTCACCTGAAAAGAAATGGAGGAAGCACACAAATTTTGAGGTTAGCTTTAATGCAACATTATCGAGGTTAATATTATCGACACACATACATGCCTGCACGCGTGCCTATGTAGACAAAGAACAAATGTATAATGATTAGGAGCAAAGCAAAGCTGGACTGAGTTGAGGCACATTTACTATATATCGGACCTGCTTCCGGAGAAACACCTCTTGAACTTGGCCTGACTCTAACTCGGATATTCTCTGACCGATTGCAGAGTTTTATATCATTTTCAATTCGTGTGACTAAAGGCTAACGATTCGCTTTGAAAAGTTCAATTTTTGGCAAAAAATCTGATGTAACCCCTTATCATTTTTTTCAAAATTGTTTCAACTTTGACTAACCATAACTTAAACATTTTTTTGTCGGATTTTGGAATAACATACCTTATTAGAAGCGTATTGATTCGAACTATCGACGTCTATTCAGCGTTTTTTTTTAATATTTTCTTAATTTCCAAAAAATACCTCTCTAACTTTGCCTGACTCTAGCTCGAATAATTTTCAAAAATTGATTATTATATTATACATATAATGATTTTTTATTTAATTAATTTTTATTTAATTTTATTTAAAATAATTAATTTGCATTTAATTTATTTTTATTTAATTTCTATTTCATTAATTAATTTTTATTTGATTTATTTTGTATTCAGGTTTTTTTAGATTAATTTTTTATTAAATAATTTTCAATTTAATAATTTTATTTAGCAAAACTTAATCTCGTGTGCCAATCGCTAGGTTCTCAGCAATATTTTTGACTATTGAAAAGAAGCTCATAGAATTTCAAGTCAATATTTGATTTCTCATATTCGCATTCTGGGCAGAGCTGTTCGTTAGTTGATAGTTTGTTATTGTATTCCCAGGCCAGCTTTCAGTTTCATCAACATCAGTTGGATTTCTTATAAATATTTAGTTGAGGTTCATATGCCATATAAACACAATTTGCTTCTTCTGCAGAATGACAATTCGATTCGCTCTCCCCCAGCCATAGGCTCTATATTTCTCTCTCTCTCTCTCTCTCTGTCTCTGAAGGAGTGAGAACTAACAGAGTATGCAAGCCAGCAATGAGTATTATGCAGGATAGCACACAAACCCACACGGATAAAGTTGTTTATCCACAGCTCACAGCCTCTCTCTCTCTCTCTATAATTGCTCTATAATTCGTAGTTTAATTCACATAATACTGTTATTTAATAGTCGAAAGTTTTAAGCTTTAACTAAACGGAAATAAACTTCTAAATTCCTGAACGAACCCAATTGCTTAGATCTCTCCTCCCTCTCTGTATTTGGCATTGGCTATGCAGTTGCTGCTGTTTCCGTTTCTATTCGCTTTTCTAATTATGAAGCTGCAGCGCGTCAGGTGGATGTGGGCGCAGGCGCCCACACGCTACAGCCAACAACAACAACAACAACAACAACAACAACAACAACAACAACAACAACAACAACAACAGCAGCAGCGAGGCAAATCAATGAAAAGCAACCAAAATGCCGACAAACGAAAGTGAAAATTGCCGTTGTTGTTGCAGTTGTAGTCGTTGTTCAGGTTGTTGTTGCTGTAGCTGGTTTCGCTTTTTAGTTAATAAGATAAATTTTGCAGTCGCTGCCGGCTTAGGTTTTCAGCTTTGAGTAACTGCGAGACGATGCGATACGATGCGGTGCGATGTGATGCGATGTGATGCGAGCGCCTTTGTTTGTCTCTAAGGCGCTTAAAATATTTCACGCTTTTCTTTGCCCCGTGGGCGACATGCAAATTGAAGGCGAGACAATGTATTAAACATGCAGCAAACAGCACACGAAACAGTTGTTTGTTGTTTGGCAGCTCAACAACGAGGGCAGTTCGATGGCTAATCAAAGTGGTCAAGCGACAGAGAGTCTCAAATGGAACTTGGATACCAGAAGAAGCAAAGATTTTGTCTTTTGATATATATATATATATGTATATACATATATTCTTAGTCAACTATCTAGGCTGACACTAATCAGGCTGTCCTTCATCTGTTATCCTTATCAAAGGTTTGTCACTTCCGCTCGAGCATTTCGATTATAAATAAAACATATCGAAGCGGGCTCGACGCTCTTCATATGCTAAGGCATTAGACATATGGCATGGCATTTGCATGTTTCAACAGTTTCCGTTTATGTTTGCATATTTTATAATGCGGCACAATTTATGGCGCCCCCAGTGAGAGATGGCGTCATTATATAGCCAGCCGATGCCAATGGATATATGCCAAAGCTAACGAAAGAAAGAAAGAGAGAAAGAAACAAGTAAGAACGTTGCTGTCGGACGCAACCGACAGCGAAATACTATTTCACGTCCCAGCAGCTCACAGGGGCCTCTATCACATTATATTTTTTTTGGAATTAACCCTAAATCCCCACTGTCGCCGCTCAAATTAGCTGGAGATTAAAAGTTTTCATTGGAAGTGGCCAGACAGTTTCAATTAAGATCGAAGCTTAGAACCCTTACCTTAGCAAAAATACGCACCTAAATTGAGAGAGATGGCATCTCTCAAAATGAGAGAGGTGGCAACTCTGAACATGTGATTTAAGTTCGTTGACGAGCGTAGAGGTGTGGGCTCGAACCCCAGTGCAGTCATGTTGATATTTTTGTTATATTTTCTTTATTTAGTTATTTTGTATTAATAAAATATTCTTTTCAAACATATATATAATATATAATATATATATATATATTTATATATATGTATATATATAATTTGACAAATCAAAAGACAAGGTCGAAGGTCACAAAGTAATTATTTGGCGCGTTATTGGCTCAGAAGCTGCAGATTTTTCAGTTTTGATTTGCCACGCCCCCAGTCGCCGTAGGCAAATAATTTTGGCATGTGCATAGAGTGGGCGCTCAGGAATATAACTGTAAAGTTTGGATGCTTACATTCGAAAAATGCAAAAATTACAGGGTATTTTTGTACGGCATCCCCTTTTGGGGCGTAAGAATAATTTTTGGGGAATCGATAGTGGAGGCCCCCAATAACTTAGCATCCAATTTTGAAGCTTCTAGCACTAAAACTGTGGAAGATATAAGCTGATAAAAGTGTCCATGGGCGATAAAGTTTGGCCCGATTGCCACGCCCCTAATGAACGTATACACATATTTTTTGGCATGCTCATAGAGTGGGCATTTAGGAATATAACTGTAAAGTTTGGATGCTTACATTCGAAAAATGCGAAAATTACAGGGTTTTTTTATACGGCATGCCCCTTTTGGGGCGTAACAATTATTTTTAGGGAGTCGATAGAGGAGGCTCCAAGTAACTTAGCATCCAATTTTCAAGCTTCTAGCACTAAAACTGTAGGAGATATAAGCTAATATTAGTTGCCACGCCCCCTGTGGGCGTAGATATATCCGCCATAGCTTTTTGATTGTGGGATGTTAACCCGAGTATATATACCAAGTCTCAAGTCTCTAGCATCAATGGCGCTCAAAATATAACAGAATTAGTAAAATCACCATATATTCAGATCCGATTTGCCACGCCCCTAGTGGGCGTGGCCATAATTTTTTTTAGGCGATCTTTGTAGGATCATAACAGTAATCAGCGTGTCAAATTTGAGAGTTATAGCTTTAAGACTTTAGAAGATACAGTTTGACCCGATTTGCCACGCCCCCAATGGGCGTAGATATATCCGCCATAGCTTTTTGATTTTGGGATGTCGACATGAGTGTTCAGTTAAAATCTCAACTCTCTAGCTCTTCTAGAAGTAGTGTTTCTGGGATACAGGAAAATTCATTTTCCGATTTGCCACGCCCCTAGTGGGCGTATCGGGAAAATCTTGACACTTTATCTGACGAGGGTATACACGAGTATATATTTCAAATTTCAAGTCTCTAGCTTTAATAGCGTGGAAATGGTTTGCGTTCATACGGACAGACGGACAAACTGATTTTGCACAAAACCAATATACTATATCACTACGTGAAATAGTATAAAAAGTGAATAAAGAAGGAAAATCAACAAACGTTGACAAATTGCAATATTAATTTTTGATTGCCGTTGAGTTTCAGTTTCATTTTGATTTTCCGTTGCATTTGCATTTGAAATAATTCATTCAGTCAGGGCCCCAGCCCCATAAAGCGCACATAAAAATCAATTATAAACTGCCCATAAGCTGTCATAAAAAACGATTTGAATACATGCTTTAAATAGTGTTTGCATGTTCAACTCCCACGACAGTAAATACACACACAAAACGCCCCCGACTTTGACATTGAAGTTGCCACAACAAAACAAAACAAAAGCAAAAATATATATATATTTATATATATATAGATGGAGTCAGCAGTTAACTTTGAATATCGTTTATCGACGGCTTCGTGATGACAGATTGCTATCAATGGAACCAAGCCTCGTTTGTCTCAGTGTCAATGCCAGGAAATTCGCGTACAGTAGACACTCGACATGGACAACTACTATGGTGTTTAGAGTGTTGATACAAATCTACTGCCTGCCGCTGACATGCCCACAGTCTCGACCTGGCCATAACGCTCATGCTAATTAAGATAATATGCGTGTAACGGGCAAGGGAACATCTGCCTGAAGCCTTATTACAGACAGATTCGCGTGCGAGATACGGCAGTTGGGCCTGTCGGGAGCGAATGAGGCGGCTTCTCAAGTTCAGGACACTAAAAACAATTATACAAATTGTCAAGAGCGAGACAGAGAGAGAGAGAGAGAGAGAGAGAGAGAGAAAGGGAGACGAAAGATAAGTAAACTTCTAAGAACGATATCTGAATAAAAGTCAAGCTAAGCAGCTACTAAGGCCGCTCAAGTTGAAAGTGAATTTGAGGCATTCTCGCAGCCAGCGACAGCAAATTAAATGCTCATTAGCATATTCCAAGGAGCCAACTGATACACCCAGCTAGACTGTGGGGACAGACGGATGCGGCCACGCACGATTTCACAGCCACAGCCAGGCTGACTCTCTGGCTGTCTCTCTGGCAGGAAGTCGATTCCGGTGGCGATGACGACGCACCGACGCAGCGATGAGAGCATGAGTCTGATGTTGACAACAAAGCGTTGGAGCCGCCTCAAAGCGGCATGGCTTAGCCAAAAGCCGAGAGCTATGTGCATGGCGGGGGCTGGGGATCGTCAGCCCCTCTCCGAGAGCTGGGGTAAAATAAATTAATTTGCTTTACTTTACGTTGTATTTATGCCCCGTGTGAGCAGCTCGCGTTCCCCTCCGCTCTCCCTCTCTCTCTCTCTCGCTCTCTCTCTCGCTCTCTGTCTCTCTCTGTGTGTGCCACATTGTTTGGCATATTTCATCGTCTGGCTGCCGGAATGGCCAGGGACTTGGAGTTCTATGCGGTTCCTTTGCGTGTCATTCAATTTACATTAATTTAGTTGATGTTCCAGTCGCGGCTGAGGGCGGCACTTTGGCAGGGGCGTGCCCCGGCAATTTGATTAGCCAACCGAACGGAGATACACAGAGACAGCGGGAGAGGGAGACGGCGAGAGAGAGAGGGAGAGAGCGAAAGGGAGCATGGGAAATGAAAACGTTTCCTCTCACTTCGACGGTCTGTCAATCAATCAATCAATCGGTGGGCGTGGCAGACGCATCCTGGCCCTAGCCAGAGCCTGTAAAGGTGCTGCAGACGGCGTACATCTAATTTGACCTTTGCGGGCTACATTACGCGAAAATGCGAAAATTTCGAGAGCGGGTCAACGGCCCCATGGGCGCTGTGCACCACCAGCCAAAGGAAAGCAACGGAGTCAGCACTAAAAATTCTGCGAATGCGCTTAGGCAAAGGAAAGCCAGCAAGCGGTCCGACGGACGGACGGACGGAGGGAGGGTCTGACGATGGGCCGTTCTTTCAAACCAACTGGCGAGTGGGGGGGGGGGGGGGGGTTGTGTGTGGTGTACTGGGTCGATTCAAGCGAACTCATCCAATTCGAACGAATCGCGACGGTTTCGTCAATGGTGAGTGAGTCACACCTGGTTAACGGGAACGGGCCAAGGGTTCCGCCAAGCACCCAGCGCCCGAACGAAAGTGTGAGAAAAGAACCGCAATTCGTTGACTGGGTTACTCTGTGTAGCCAGCGAGTCATAAATTGCACACGTCAGCCAAAGAGATACAAATGTATCTACAGGCTCTGCACGATGCTACACAGCCCCCGGACCATTGCCCGAAAAAGATTTTAATTGGTTTGCTATGTGTGTGTGTGTGTGTGTGTGTGAAGTTTGGCAGCAGGCAATGGGCTTTTCAACAAGTTTTCAGTGTTTTCTTTTTACCTATATGCAGATATATATATATACTACACACATATATATATATATATATACATATATGTATCTTGTAGCTTTCGCACACTTTTTTGTGCCTTTGTTCAACTCGAGTTTATCAAAATGTTTAATTTTATTTCTTTGTCGCTCGACGACGACGACGACGACGACGACGCGCACATATTTAAGTCAAGGACGTGACTTTTGTAGCAAGTTTTGCCCTTCGGCACTGCACGCAGTGCGACGGCGACGTCGACGTCGACTGCTGCTTTGGGTTCACTTTTTTGCCAGTTACAGTTTGTGACCATTAAACAAATATGTCTTTGATTTCAGCCAAATAGTTACTCATGTTTGTCACGCCGTGCTCCACAGCAACAGCAACCTGAGCAGCATCTTAGCCTCGCATTTGTAATTTGATTATGTATTAGACTCTCTCGCATGAATACATAAGTCCAAATGTTAAAGGAGACAGGACATTTGCCAGCCATTTACTCGCCCAAACAGATTCAGCTCACGCACTTTATTTCGGATATAGGTATACATCTATCTATATATATGTATATATACGTATAATACTATTTGTCCAGACGGACTGGCGGCCGCACTGATTGATTGCTGATCAACGCAGCATGAAAGCTAACGGCAAAGACACACACACACATATATATACATATGTATATATATTTATTATTGATATATGTACATATTTGTCGGAGGACAGCAATACAATCACGTTTATTAGATTGCCAACACAATTTGTGGACATGCAACGGAAAATGAAATTCGATATGAAATGCGATAACTTTTGGATCAAAGGCAGGACCTAAGAATACCTTAAAATATATAGTCTGTGACTGTTCCTGCTATATCAGATTATATATATATAGTTATGTATAGCTAGGCTTATTTGTTGTCCGCCTGAACACATAAACATTCATATGTCTGTCCGTATATCCATTCATATGTCCAGCCGTATATCAATTCACCTATCCGTCCGTTTGTCAGTCCGCCCGTCCGTCTATCTATTCATATGCCCGTCCGTATATCCATTTATATGTCCGTCCGTCCGCTAGTCTGGCCCTACGTATATTCATTCACCTATCCGTCCGTTTGTCTGTCCACCCGTCCGTCTATACATTCATCTATCCGTCCGTCCGTTAGTCTGTCCCTACGTATATTCATTCACCTATCCGTCCGTTTGCCTGTCCGTCCGTCCGTCTATACATTCATCTATCCGTCCGTTTGTCTGTCCGTCCGTCCGTATATTCATTCATCTGTCCGTCCGTCTACTGTTCCGTTAACCACTATTGAAGCTGTATCGGGTATATATTAAAGCTAGGTCAGGTATATATCTTTCTACATTCCTCTAGCAATCCGGTATTTCGAACTCTCTTTAAATTGCTAGAAACTTCCAGTTGGGAATATACCCGTATACTCGAACATCCCACCCATTGACCTACTCTACCTATAAGCTTCCGGAATATTAAAAATACTCTCTACTTCCCAAAGTTTCAGTTCCTCAGCCCCAAAATCGGACTACGATGCTACTCTACGCTTCGCACAATATAATTCACATAATTTCTTAGCCTTTTAGCCGAATTCCCACTCAAATGCTTCGCCTTTAAAACATGTTTGGCCGCAGTTTTATTTGCTCTAGAGCCGACGACCTTTGACTTTTAATAAAATTCCTTTTACATTACCGCGCATTAATTATTAAAAGGCTATTAGCTGAGCGCACATGCCCAAGGAGAAGGCTACGACGCCTCGGGTCCAAGCCTGCAGTTAGCTGTGGAGTTAACGCTTCAGTTATGCATCTTAAGTTATTGGCACACGCGAACTGCAGCTGAAATGAGGCCAGCGCAGTTGTCAACACTTCTGCGTTTGCCAAACAGTGTTGACTAACGCCATTGAGTTGGGGCTGAGCGGTCCATTTGCCCAGCTGCTGGCAGTGCATTCGGCGCGGGGCCAAGAGCAAATAGCTAATTGGAAATTGGCACACCTGCTGTGCTAGGGCGCAGCCCCGGACGCCCAGACAATGGGATAAGCTATGTGTAGCTAGCTGACTGGTCAGCCAGCTACTCTATTGCCATTTCTCAATGATTCAACAATTTAAATGAAATTCACATTCAAATTTTGCATTCAACTTGGGCCACAATCAAATTGAATTTAAGTTTTTAGAGTCAAGGTGGTAGATAGGCTAGGCTGGGCTTAAGGTAGGTAAATCTGGAATAGGAAAAAGAATTGGCAGAGGTCTGTAACTAAATATACTTGATGAGAACTTAAAACTATATCTTTCATATATATAGAAAATGAACAAAGCTGAGAGATTTGACAATGGATTCGAGGTTGATATTACTTTGGCTTTCGTTGTCTATAGGATAGATCTTAAGTCTTTAATGTGTATCTCTGATGCATAGAAAATGAACGCAGTTAGTGTAATATGAGAGGCTTGATAATGTATGCCAAAATAATAGCAATTGGTCTTTACTTGGGATATGACTTTGATCAGCCATTCGCCTCGATTATTGAAGGCGCAGGCTTTGGGGTGCATGAGCATAGCTGATGCCAAAGCGGCAGTCAGCCTCGATTAGAAATGCCAAAACTTATAATTGAAATGTTGTAAAAGCAACAGCAGCAGTCGAAACACCAACAGCAACAGCAACAACCAACAAAAACAGAAGCAAATACACGTGCCATTGAAATATGCATTTTGATTTCCTGCTCGAGAAATACGTTGCATTTGAGTGATATGACAGCAGTTGAATACCCTGCCAGAGGGCAATAGGGTCAGCTTTCCTGTTGCTGCTGGCAATTAGCTACTGCTCGCCGCTCAGCTCAGCTGGGACGGACAATTTCACCGGACAGCGAGCAATCAATCAAAGAAAGTTTTTCCAATGCATTTCAACACAATTCGGCGGCAATTAGATATATTAATGACATGAGCTGCCGGCAGCACAGAAATCTGTTATTAATGAGCTCTGGTCAGGCAAGAGAGAGAGAGAGAGAAAGAGAGAGAGAGAGAATGTCCAGAGAACAGTGACTGACTCAGCTGCCAAGTGGATAAGATGTTGAGAATCGATGCTGGGAAGCTCTGAGCTCTGAGTTCTGATCGCGCAGCTCGACGAGGGCCAATGCAGCGTTTGCGATTGCGAAAACTCAAGCAGATCACGCAGATCTTGCTCACCCACAGCGAACTTAAAAAGGGAACAACAACTGTCTATCAACAGCAACAACAAGAACAAGCACAAGCACAAGCAAGCAACAATGCCCAAGCTGAACGCACAGCATTCAAGGCTAATTGTGCAATAATTTATGAAATGGCAACACAAACAAAGCAACCAATTTAAATACCAATATACATATGTGTCTGTCATGCAAATGCATATATACATACATATATAGCTGTCATATATATAGATATATATATACTTGCTGCATATAGAGTGCTTGTTCCGAGAGTACAGAGGCCGCAGAGTTTGGGGCGCAATAATTAAGAATAACTCAAAGAGCAACGTTTAAAAACATTAAAATTAAGTCATTAAGGAACATAAATTAAATAAATATACTCCATTGGAATATTTGAGTGAAGGGTATGCCAGGCTTTGAGTTCAGTTTGTGTGAGATACAAATGAGCCTTAAAGCTGTTTGTTGAATTGAATATGGGATAAAAGAAGAAGATAAAAGTGTATATAATAGGCATAGGGATGAGGTATTTTGCAGTCGAGCATGCCACATGAAAGACACATATCTATATATATGTAAGGTATCTGCAAGTCGATCATGCTACATATATATATATATATATATATATATATATATATATATATATATATATATATATATATATATATATATATATATATATATATATATATATATATATATATATATATATATATATATATATATATATATATATATATATATATATATACATTTCATGTTTTACTTTGACTCTTTCAAGTCGCATCTAATAGGCATAAGGACAAGGTATATTCCAGTTGATCATGCCTCCTATAAATCGCATATTCATATATGTAACAGTCATAGTAATGGCCACGATATATTCAAGTCAATCATACCTCATGGATAAGGATAAAGGTATATTTCAGCTGATCTACACACTTTGAGGTCATATATTCATATATCAAATGGGCAAGGATATATACAAGTTGAGCATGCCTCTTATATATGTATATACATGGATAGGGTATATTCGAGTGGATCATGCTTCATTTCAGTCATAATAGTCATGCGAATAAAGTATGTATTCAGTTTAATCTGCGCCTCTTCCAAGGCACACTTAATATGCATAGGGTTAAGGTATACTCGAGCTGATCATGCCCTTTAGTAACTCATAAGGATAAGCTGTGTATCAACTATACGTTCCAATCGATCTCCTCTCAGCTCGCTTCAAGTTTACCTCACAGCCCATACACAATGTGCAAATCATAGCCGCAATTAAGCGCCGACAAATGCTGTGCAACTTACTTAAAAACTCATCACACACTTATATACATATATCTACATACATATATCTATATATAAATTTAATTTAAATTTTGTTATTTTTTGTATTATTTGTATTTCTCTAAAGGCAAATGTGCAAAATGAATTAAAACTTGAGCACGTACAACAACAAAGGCGAAAATAGCAAATTGCAAATTGCAAATTGCAAATTGAATGCAAAGTCTAGAAACGGCTTGAGCTTATGACACCGAAACGTTCAGGCAATTAAATTCAATGATCCAAATGAAATGCAGGCAAAATAAACGCAAATTCAATTTGGAAAATTATAAACAAAACGCGAAACGCGAAACGCAAACGCAAACTGCTTAACAGCTTCGCCAATTGAGCGTGCTGGTGCACCGCCAGCTGCCGCACCACCGACTGCACCACCAAAGTTGCCAAATTGAGAAATGCTGAACTCTTGACGCTCGCACACATACACACATGTGTGTGAGTAAACAAACGTTGTTGTTGTCGGCCCATTCAAATGAATTTAATATAAGAGCAAAAGCAACAACAACAACAAATGGCTAAGCTTCCGGAATTAAAGATTCAGCAACAACACGAATTCAAATCCGTTTTTGGCAGCTGGCAACAAACTTTTGATGGTTCAAGGCAAAAACAACAACAACAACAACAAAGACTCATCACAGCGAAATCTGGTCAACTGGTCAAGTGGCGTCCGATGTGTGCCCGCCCGTGCGCCGGGTTCATGGCATGACAAACACCCAATTAGCTCTCGGTCGCTGCTAAGGGAACGCCTTTACACACTCGCTGAGCGGCCGTCGACACACCAAACTATTGGCAAACAACACACAAACTGCGCCGCTGCTGGGGCCTCTGCTGCGTTCTGCCCATCAAAGACACCAGACACTGCCTCTGCGGGCACGAAAAGCCAACAACAATACAATCAATGCTCTGCGCACTTAGCTGGGATCACCGAGTGTCGAATGGCAATTGCTATATATAAAGCAATTATATAATATATATATAGATATAATTATGTATTTAGTTGTGTTCATGAAAAGGGGCAATGTTGAGTTGAGCTGCGGAAAAGCCATTTAGTTAACTTTTCTTTCTCCAGCCCTCAGCTGCACATGTTCCTCAGTTTACCTCTCTCTCTCTCTCTTTAAGTTACTAACTTAATATAGTAAAATTAATACTAGTTTCAGCTTGCTTACATAATATTTTATTTATCATCTTTTGCTTCACGAATTCCTGGTTCTGCTCTGCTTACTCACAATGACAATGACAATTTCTGAACGTCTTCTCTGCTTCATTCACTGACAATCGAAACGACCCTGGCTATATTTGACTATATTGACATCCCAGTCTCTATCTTCGTCTCTCTCTCTCTCTCTCTCAGAATTATCAGAGGATGCAAACTAGAAGTGAGCTGAGTGCAGCCAAGACACAAACCCACTCGGATAATGTTTTTAAAGAAAGTTGCAGTTGTATTAGTTCGAGTCTAGGCAGCTTCCTAGACTCATCACTGCAAAAGGCAATTGAAGAGAGATTTAGGAAAGTTAAAGAAGAGACTACTACAGTATAAATAGCGGATAATGACTGAGAAACTAGTAAGAAAAACCTATATAAACCATATCAATTTTCCATATTTATTCATAGTAAACAAAGACAACTTTAAGCTACAGAGAAAACAGCTCAAAGTCTTATGCTAACTTCTTGTTAGCAATTATAGGGCATGTCTTGGTCGAGCATTGCCCATGCGCACACGTTGAACTTGCTTGTCTCTGGCGCTGCCGCTGCCGCTGTCACTGTCACTGTCACTGTCCGCTGTCTTGTTTGACAAATTATGAACACGTTTTTGTATTTAAATAATGATTTCACGTAGCTGTTGGTCTTTCGATTTTTGGCTTGGTGCGTCGAACTGCCCCTCGAACTGCTGATAAGATCGATTGCCGATGTCAGCGATGACGACACTCAGCGATAGACCTTCGATTGGACGCTCTGTCACTCTCTGCCCCACTCTCAGTGGGTGGGGCGGCGGCAAGGCTCTCGCAGAACATTGCCACTGCAGACTCTGGTGGCCAGTCTCACAGCAGAAGCGATTATGTAGGCTGCAGAGATCAGCATCAGCATAGCTGCTCAGGGTGCATTGAACCATGCGCGAGTTGAAAAGTCGAAAGGCAAACACACCGATTATACAACAAGCAATTCGCATTCGAATTGGGCTTTGACATTGCCCACTGTTCACTGGCCACTGGCCACTGGACACTGTTCACTGGCCACACACAGAGAGCTTCGATCAACGATCAGAGATCTTAACACTTAACACTTGGCCAGTGAGTGGTCGGTCAACAGGTTGACTGACCGAAGCTGCTGCTGCTGCTGCTGCTAACATCTTTTGCTTATTAATTGTGATAATGCAAAAGAGAAAGGCAATTGCCGATTGAATACTTTTAGCTGCGACTGTTTTGATTATTTGCCAGCTGACATAGTGCGGTCAAGCTGGGTCAATGGATGTCAGATGGAGAATGCATGAATGTTGGATGAGATACCTTATAAAAGGTATGACCGGCTAAGCAGCCAGCCAGTTCGTCGGTTCGTCAGTTCGTCTATTCTCGTGCTAGCCGGGCTCTTGCTGCATCCCTAGAGATGAGGATGAGTCAGTCGTGATATGTTTGTGTGATAATTTTAGCTTGCCATGTTCTGCCGAGCAATAAATGCCAGCACACACGCACACACTTACAGAGACTGAGGTACAGTGAGTCATGGCGAATGGCAAACAGCAAAGTGCGATGCAACGCAGTTAGTTTTGGCAGCCGCAGATAGAGACAGCGACAACGAGAGAGACTCACACATATGCATATGCCGAATACAGAAAACCAGATACAGTTCTTGTTCTTAGTGTATCTGTTGTTGTTTCTTTTGATATATAACATTAAGTTCCCGCAGAACATGACTCACGTGGTAGAGCGAGCTGGAGATTTGTGGCCAACAGATAAGTTGACCGCCAGCGTTGTCCACTCCTCCTCAAGCTTTTATAATTGTTTGTTCAAATTGTTTGCTTACCTGCAAAGAAGAGAGCAAAAAGCAAGAAGCAAATAAGATTATGACAGTTTATAGATTTAATTATGAGATTAGATAAGCGTATGTATGAGACGCCGACTGCAAGCGTTAGCCCTAAGCCAGGTCAACTATAGGGAATTCCTGGGAAAAGGTTAAGATTTGGATCTGTTAGGTAGTGCTCAGATAGATATACACTTTCTACACACTCTCTATGATTACAGGGTAACAGAGTCAGGCAATCGATATACCAGAGACAGCTAAACAGTGCTGAGATATATATACTAGCTTTAGTCAGTCTCTTATGATTATAGGTTATCAGAGACAGGTATAGATAGATATATTCCTTTAAGGAACTCTCTCTGATGCCAGGGTAACAATCACCGCTCTCTAGCCATCTCTGCTGATGAATCAAAGAAATATGCAAACCTCAATCCGCAGTTGGTCTAACTGGAGTGAGTGATTCTTATTGGAAGTTTTTCGTAGAAAGTAAAAGTAAAAGGCGCCACAAGCTGCGTGTGGGCATGGCCCAAAAGCTGATTGAAAAGTGAAAAGCATTCGAGAAAACAATACGAATAGAAATACAAAATGCGAATGTTATTACGAGGCAAACCAGCAACAGGCAACAGCAACAGACGTCGGACTAACTAATTGTTGGACAGCGACTTAGTACAGACTTCGGAGCGAGCAAAAGGAGGGCAGGGATGGGCCGGCTAATAACTTAGTCGAAAGAAAAGTGAAAAGAGCAAAACGCTCATAAAAATAAAAATAGAAATAGAAATGGACATGACAATGACAATGGAAATAGAAATGGAAATGAATGTGGACGTGGACGTGGATGTGGACGCGGACAGGGAAATGGAAGTGGCAGTGGAGAATATATGGAAAAAGCCAACAGAAATTGAGGCCGACGCGTAAATTACAAATCAATATATGTACAATATATGCATGGGCTAAACCTGCCCATTTGGCCGGACTGCGGCGGATTGGCTGTCGCCCATCGGAGGCGAACCAGGCTGCTGCCTGGCAATGAACCCCGGCCGAGGAATGCACTCGGAGCGGAGAATGGGCATCAAAATGAAAATGAAAATGAGTTGTCGTTGTCGTTGTCGTTGTCCCTGTTGCTGCTGTCGTTGGGCTCAAGAGTTTTCTTGCTAAATTGCTGCAATAGCGCCTAAATCCAAATGCCGGCGACAAAGCGACGACAACGACAACAACTTTAATGATGTTGTGCCAGCAGCAGCAGCAGCGGCAGGAGATGCCGTGCCACAAGTAACTGGGGAGAAGTTCTAGCTTAAGCATATCGAACTTGAAATACTCTGCAATAAAAGTAAAAGAAAAGCAAATTGTTGCTTGCTAGTATCATCAGTTTTCATTAGCCAACTTTACTGTCAAGCGAGACAAACTGTTCGGGCTTGTGTATATACTCTATGCATACCCTTTACGGGCGCATGCACAGGAATGTGCAGCGATTTCATGTGTCAACAAGCGCAAAGCCAGACTGATGTTGACTAGAGACAGAGACTAGACTATGTATAATAATAGCAGCTGAGCAGCAGCAGCAAAGGACTAGTCGACTGCTTGATACTCTATGATAACTACGAGTACCTTCTGCAGTCGGTCGCAGCTTATGTGGCAAGGCATACCCGACTGTTCTATATACTCTGTATACACAGTCTATGCATTGCAATTGAAGCTCTTATTAAAATATTTTGACTGGCATCATTATGATAGGCAGATGAGGCGGCTTAGGCTTAAGATGTGATGTGAAGACATTGTCAATTTGAGCGTTCATTGGCCACGTTAAGACGACAGCAGCTTAGCGCTTTGATAAGGCAGCCAATTCAAAGGGCCAATGGCTTAAAAATGTCCTCAATTTCCCCACTGTTTTCTCTCTCTCTCTCTCTCTCTCTCTCACTCTCTCTCTCTCTCTCTCTCTCTCTCTCTCTCTCTCTCTCTCTCTCTGTATTTTCCCGCTTGACAATTGTTGCTGTTTATTGTTAACTTTTGCGAAACTTGAGCATTGCAATCGCTAAGCTGAACTTAGCCCGGCAAGCGGCTGACAGCTGGGTTGCTGCTGATATCAGTGGAGGAGAGCTGCTGCCGCTCAATCAAAGCAATAACAACAACAATTGTTCACAGCTCAACTGGCCGCCTTTCGCAAATGCCACCCAAGTGGCAGAGCAAAAACAAAAACAAAGGCAAATAGCCAATTAATGAGCAATTCACAATGAGAACGACGCCGAGTTGGAGGAGGACAATGCTGATGATGACGCTCTCGATGACGAGGATTGACTGCGCTGATTGGCATGAATTCAACGCATGAGCAACCGCCGCGACGATAGGCACATCTTTTGGCAATGATTACTCTGGAAATTCACACAGCAGAAGCAGATTAAAGCGAATTGCTCATTTTAATTGCATTGAGTGCATCCCAGTTGCAGCAACACAAACAAACGTTCGATTTGACGCATCAAATGCCAAGCAAATGCGCTTAGTACTGCTTATAAACTAGATTTAGTTTAGGCATTTAGCCGCAGAGTTAACAGCTTTAGCAAGTAGGAACTTAACAGTCGGTCGCTACTGACTGCAGAATACTTATTCAAGGAACAGCTGACAGCTTCTAAAGATCTTTCCGATTTTGCCACGCCCCGAATTGATTATATATATGTATATATATCAAATTTGTCACAGTAAAATAATAGCCTTGGATATACATCTATATCTATATCTACCTTTTCTCAAGTCTCAATTATCTAGTGTATCTCAGATACCGGAAAATGCATGTTCCGCTTTGCCACGCCTCTAGTGGGCGTAACGGAAAAACCTTAAGACTTTATCAGAGTAGGGTATACATGAGTATATATTCAAAAGTCTCTAGCTTTGCATTCACACGAACAGCCGGACGGAGAGACAGCAGTACGGCCATTGCACGGAACCCATATAAAAATCTGCTATTCTTGCAGCTTTCTTCGACAATTTGCAATCAGCTTATGTTTGTTTGTCTTATCGTTTATTCACTGTACGTCTATTTGATTTGATAATTGATAATCAACTCGCAGACTCTGCCGATATCATTTGAAAGCGCCTGATGCGAGCCCAGCTCCGAGTCGACGCTTGTTTACCATGAACTCTCTGGCTGTTGTCGCTGCCATTAATAATGAACATATTGTTATCGCGCATCATTACAAGTCATTACAAAGTCAAGCGCACAACCAACACGCTCTCACACACACACACACACACTCATTGATTTGCGCTTGCAATTTCTTCTTTGTTAATGCGAACACACAAATATTTGCATAAACAAATCGCCTGTCAGTCAGAGTTGCTTTGGTTCTTAGCATTCGCCCCTCAGACTAGTTTCAATTGAAATTTAGCTAAACAGCTGGCCTTAGCAGGGGAGTTGGGGGGCCTGGCGGGTGACAGGTACGCCGAGTACCTGTGCCTGCAATAACAGCTTTTATACACACACACAGAGAGAGAGCCAACCCAACCCAGTTGGGCAAGTGTGAATGGCCCCAGCAGAACATTGTCAATATAAATTTAGATTAAATATCAGCAAAGCGCAAAGCGCAAAGCTTTTGACAGGTTTTGTTCTCAGTCGTCAACACACACACACGCACACACAAACACACACACACACGCACACACTCACATTTGTATTCACATTCACAGATTCACAATTGAAGCTCGTCGCTGTTGATGCGTGTCAAGCAGCGCGACTCGCTCTCCGCCGCCTCGATATTCAATTGTGCAGGCATTAGTATGATAAATGATATCAGGGCTTACAGCCCGGACGGACGCCTATCTGCCCGCTGAACCAGCGCTCATTGTGTGCGTGTATTTGCTCTTTGCATTCGTTTTGTTGTGCGTTTAGCACAACAATTTATGTGCATACGCATTCTGTTTTTGCTCTGCTCGGCCTCAGTTCTAGGGCCAGTTTCAGCGAGGGCTATTCGTAAAGTTGAAGCCTATGGCCGGCCTATGGCTATGCCTAAACTCAACTTTGCTGTGGTTTCTTGAATTGATTACTTAGCAAAGCAATTGCAATTTTATTATTATTTATTTGCGTTTTATTTTATTTTATTTTATTTGTGGGTATTCAATTTTAGTAACTTTTTATTTGATTTCAGTTTATTTGCTATGTTTTATTTTATTTCATATTCATATTCTATATTTTATAATTTATATGCTATATTTCATTTTTTATATTTTATAAATGATATTTTATATTTTTTATTTTTTATTTTTTTATATTTTTTTTAAATATATTTTTATATTTTATACTATTTTTATTTATTTATTATATTTTATTTTTTGTATTTTATTTTTATATTTTATTTTTTATGTTTTATTTTCTTTATATTTTATTTTTTTATATTTTATTTTTTTTATGTTTTATATTTTATTTTTTATATTTTATAATTTTATTATATTTTTATTTTGTTTTATTTTATTTTAATTTATTTTTATTTTCATTATAATAATCTTTATTTGATTTTTATTAACAATTTTATTTCATTTTAAATTTAGAATTTTTAAATTCATTTTCTTTTCTATATATATTTTATTTTATATTTCATTTTTCATATTTCATTTTATTTTATTCAATTAATTTTATAAATAGATATTTGATTATACTCTTCAATTTGATCAATTTCCCTTCAGTTGCAATTGATATTTTCCTATATTTTTCCCTAGATTTTTGTTGTCTTCGACGTACCTTTTGCTGTGTTATTTGAGCCCAGCACTGCCGCTTCACTATAAATATATATATCAGTATCTGTATATATCATATGCTTTTCGAGCGATCCACGAATCGCGAAACGCACAAGCGTAAAATAAAACTGCCCACTGCGTCTCTATCATCAATTGTGTTATGGTATTCGAATTGATATAAATTACGAATCGCTCGCTCGAAGCGATACGATGCGATGCGATGCGATGCGTCGCTGGCTTCCGCACTGGACGAGTTTCGCTGGACTTAAGCTAAACACTATCTGGTTGTAAGTGGCGCAGAGGCAGTATCGATGCCATTTCCTGCAGCCGAACAAGAATATGGCAGTCGAGCATGGCCGACTGCGCAATGCTCGCTTAAGCTGGGGAGATATAATCCAAATTTAACTAGAATATTGGCAAGAGAAGCCAATATGCTCGAGAGATGCAAAGAGTCAGAGATGCGAGGCTTATTAAAAATCAGTTGTGCACAAAAGAAAACCAAATTTGCTTATGCAAATGATATAATAACGCCCAGGCAGCGACACGTTGTAGCAATTCAATTAGCAGATAAATTATTTTTACTCGCCCATAATTTATGCAAAGTTTTGGGGTGTAGCCCATGGCCCAACCCCCCTCAATGCCAACGTACAAATATCAAAGGTCGCGAGCAGAAAAAATTCGAATTCCGATGAAAAGCAAGGTCCGGTGAGGAAGTTTATATATATATACAAATATATATACATATATATATATATATATATATATATAAGTAAAGTTCAAGGTAATTTACAGAAAAGGAAGCGAATGATAAACGAAATGATTGAATACCCTGCAAAGTGAATATGCTTCCAGCTGTGACAGACATCGTCATCATCATCATCATCATCATCGGCATGGCAATACTATTATTAAGTATACGGCAAATCGAAGGCCGAAAATCATATAAATCAATAAAAGTGGAATACAAAAAACAACAACAGAAAAGGAAAACAAATCACGGCATTAAATGTTGATTGAAAACTGTGGGAAATCGCAGTAGCAGTGGACAGCCGACAAAGCAGCGCTAGCAGCGCAACAAATCGATGTGCCACGCCCCCCACCCCCACCCCCGCCCCCATTTGAGCTAGCAAACAACAAATTGATTTACAAAATTTCGTTAAAGATTGTCAAGTGAGCAGCGGGGAGGGGGACAAGCAACACCTGCTGAGAGTGGGCAAGTGGGCGGATGTATGCATTGTATATCCTGATTACCACGCCTCATTTGGCAGTCAATTAAGGGCATCAGCTCGGAGCTGAGAAGCAGCCAGCCAAATAGAGAAGAAGTTTATTGCGAGCGAGCCCTGCACAATGAGATTAAAAATCTGCTTTAATTGAAGCCAATTCGTTGGGTCAAAGGAAGTGGATATAGAGGAGGTTATCAAGATATATACTGCAATGAGTCAGTTTATATATACTCTTAGTGGCAACTTTAAATATTTATAAGCAACTCCAAAGTTTATCTTTAAAAACTTTCCAGACAACCAATACGCCCACGCTGACGCAGCACTGCAGGGTATATTTGTTCACGCAACAATTGGGAGCAATTGCTAAGGTCGTGGGTTGTTTTTTGCGCCATATTTGCATTGGCCATCATTAGCATGGCTTGTGTAAACAGCACTCAGGAGCTAACAGCTAACAGGTAACAGCTAACAGGTGAGATATAACAGGTTGCCGCCCTCGGCTCTCTCTCTCTCTCGCCGCATGAAATTTATCCGCACCACACGCATCGGACCAGCCCAACTGCTGCTGCTGCTGCTGCTGCGGCGGCTGTGGCGGCTGTGGCTGCTCCACAACTGATGTGGCCATAACGAAGGGGTGGCTAATTGGTAACATGATTTGTGCTATCCCCAACTCTGCGGCGCAGTTCGGAATCTTGTCTAATTACCGTGGCGGTTTGGCTACGTTCTGTGGGTGGCAGAGATCGACCTGAGCTCACCGAATATGACTTGCAAAATAAACCAAGAGCAAACAAGGTAAGAATGCTGAAGTCGGCTGTTACTGACTGCTGAATACTTATTCTTATAACTCTTGATACTCTGTCAGATGAGGATAGAACAAGAGTATATATTCCATATATGAATCTAATGCTAAAGTCGGCTGTTACTGACTGCTGAATACTTATTCTTATAACTCTTGATACCCTTTTAGATGAGGATAGATCAAGCGTATATATTCCATATATGAATCTAATGCTAAAGTCGGCTGTTACTGACTGCTGAATACTTATTCTCATAACTCTTGATACCCTATCAGAAGTATCAAATGGATAGACGGACGGACATTGCATAAAACCAATATACTCATTTCACTTTAGTAATAGAGTATAAAAAGTGAGTGGAACTACGTAAGCGAGCCTACCTTAACGTCAGTTTAATTAGCTGAACTAGGCCACGAAAAGTCAAGTTACAGCAATATCTGAGAGTGTGAACAGGAGTCGCAGATATATATATATATATATATATATATATATGTATGTATGTTTGTAAATGTATGCCAATAGATGGCGCGCTAATGGCAGCTGATTAATTTGAAAATATCAACAAATTGTGTTGGCTTTAAAAGACGTCAGCAAACTCAGCCTAAGACTCGCAGATACCCTGTAGAGTGACACAGGCAAAGGCATTTCAACTACCTCGTTGTATGTCAGCTATATAAGCCCAACAACTCAGCTCTATTTATCATGAAATCAGCATAGGCAAAAACACAAAACTCAACAAAATATTGACGACTCTTAATGATGTTCAATGCAAAAGGTTAATGCTAACATTTGCTTAATATTTCGCAGCTCGAGTCGGAGTCGAGTTCAGGCCGCTCGACAACCTCGGCAAAGGCGCCTCGCATTTGTCAAACAACTCAACTTTGACTTGCGGCATTTGCGCCTGCGCAGCGCTATCCTGGCTAGCCGGGCCACGGGGCGGGGCGTACCTGGCGTATCTGGCAATGGGGCGCATGATTGATGATGAAAATGTTCACAGACAAAAAAAAACACACACAAACACAAATGAAAAACGACACGAATGTTGAAAGCCGTCGTGAGAGGCAAACGCAGTGCGACGGTGACGGCGACGGCAATTGCAATAGCGTTGACAATGACGAAGACGATGACGATAACGATAGCGATAACGATAACTGCGCTGTCGTCTATAAGAGCTCAGGTCAAATGTCAATGCAGCCGAAATAAATAATATTTGAGTCTCAGCTATTCTCAGCGTAGCTCCAGTTAAGATTTGATGACCTCGAATATATGTCGGAGCCATGATTAGTAGTGGCTTAGGGCGTCTTATCGATAATTATATCAGTGTTAGCAACAGTGTTGCATAATTTGCTAGAACTTTAATATCATGAGGGATGCTAAGCGGAAGAGAGAGCGAGAAAGCTTAAGAGAATCTCTATTAGCCATTAGCCGATATACATATATATCTAGTACTACTACCATATGCCTCAGCAGGATAACTCAACCTTTAAATTGTTATCAATCTATAAGCGCTGCTGGCTTAGGCACATATATCTTCTCTCGGGTTCATGCATCAATTCTTTCGGCAAAAAGGTTGCCAAATTTTATTCACTTTATTTATTTTGGTTTGAAAGTGTTGAATAACGGGCTTACCGCCTCGTAAAATCATGCGTGTATCGATTTAAGGATCTCGCATATCCTTTTAGTCCCTTTTGTGCAAAGCCCAGCCAGCTTCAGCAAGCGAGTATATTAGCTTTCGATTTAATAAGATAACGATAATCGATAATCGATAAGTCCAATTGGAATGCCAAGCAGAACATCTTCAGCAGTCAACTTAGCATAGACAGCACTCAGCTGGCAAGCAGAGTATTCTCAAGTCGTTTATAGCCGCTTGCAATGTTCTCACGACGGTTCTTCTTGTGCTCTTTTTAGGCGCATTTTCCCAAATGCAAAATCACGTAGCCGCCGTGTGTGAAGCGGCTGCTGTTGCTGCTGTTGCTGCTGCTGCTGTGTGTGAAACTGTCATAAAAGTGAGATAAACATCGCTCCAGGCACAAGCAGCGGCAGCTACAACTCGAGCAGCGTCTGGAGGCGCACAAGCGTGCTTAAGATTTACGGCTCGTTCGGGGCCGGGCCATCAAAATAGTTGAAAACAATTAACTCGCGCATAAAGCCGACAGCTGCTCCGCGCTTCAAGCGGAAGGTTTATTATTTATCTCTCACTCCCTCTTCCCCTCTCTCTCTCTCTCTCTCTCTCTCTCTTTCTTTCAACAAACAAAAATTTAAACAAATTAAACGCAGCAAACTCCAGTCTTTAGCCAGTCAGTTGTTGACACATTGCTCTAAAATCAAATTAAATAAAAAAAAACCAACAAGAAGAGTGCAATCGGGCGCTACCGACTGAAAAATACTTAGTCATAGCCCAGCTGATAGCTCCAATAGAGTTTCAGACTTGCCACGCCTCCAAATGGTATAGGCATATAACTTTTAGCAAATCAATAGAGAAAGTTCACAGTAATATAGTCATAAAATATCGTAGAAAATACAATTTTAGCTGATTGCCACGCCCCTATAGGCAAAGATATATGTATCACATATTTTGGATCTTGGATTATCAATAGGAATATATATACACTACATAAATTCTTGAGCTCTTCATCAAGTGCCTTTTCTGAGATACCGGAATAGGCATTTTCCAGCTTGCCACGCCCCCTAGTGGGACTAAATATACTTCAAATTTGCATTCATATGGACAACAGGTCGAACATTGCTCAAAGCCAATATACTCGTTTCACTCTCGTGAATGGGCACCACAATTTTGTGGGCGAAGCGCAAAAAATTTGTTTACTTTTGGCTGCAGTTGACATAATGCCAATGTGTGTGTATGCGTGTGTGTGTGTGTGTTAAGTTGATTTAGTGATATTGCCTGCTGGGCTTCCTTCTTATATTTTCTGGTTGCTCTGCGACTCGTTTTTCTAGCCTTTTCCGTCTCGAGTTCTAATGCCTTCTCCGATGATGCGGCGAACGTGGGAATTCAGCAGCGAGTTCAACTGGAGTTCAGTTGTTCACTGTGTGGCTGGCTTAGCTGCCCCCAATCCCCCTACCCATTCCCATCCCCATCCCCATCCGCAAGTTTGTTCGGATCGTAAATAACAATTCGTTGGCCGCACAAGATAAATCGCTATTGACATTCAACTTAAGCTATTTATTTATATATATATATATATATAGATAGAGAGAGAGAGAGATTTTATGGCCTGAGAACTAGTCGATATTATTATTATTATATTATATAGATAAAATATAGATTGGCTGATCGTATAAACATCGTTTCGTTTGGCTCCTTCTTGGCTTTGCTCAATTAAGTTTTAAGAGCTCGAAAGTGAATTAAAATTTGTGCTCTGGGGTGGCTTCACTGTTGTTTTTGGCGGTTAAGGCCCGCAGCTTAACAGCGCCTGCTAAATATATACGTAAATTGCAAGTTAATGAGCTCAAGTGGCCCAGCGACGCTGGGCTCGCCCCCAGCCCTAAGACAAATAAATATAAATTCAAATCAAACGTTCGCCCGCATCGCACTGCCAGCAAGGGTGGGTGGGCGTTCCGTCGGTCGGTCAGAGACAAAGAACCCCCGACTCAAAGCCGCGCTGGACCCATGCCCATCAATTAAACTGACAGCCAGTGCCCATTACGCGCTCATCAACGCACTTGGCCCTGAGATAGACCAGACTGAGAGAGAGAGAGAGAGAATCAGGGATGAAGTTCGTTCCGCGTGTGAGTTTGCAGTTCAATTAACTAGCAGTTACAGTTACACTTACTGCAACTGCAGTTGTTAACTGTTAACCAACACTGACCTTTGAGTGGTGCCCATCCTCTCGCTCTCCCCCTCCCCCTCCCCTCCTCCGTCAGTTCAAGTGTCAAAATATCGTGCTAACACGATATGCCATAAAGCGAGCTAAACTGTACTTTGTTTGCCAATTAACAGCTTGAGCTCTGCTCCCAGAACTGGAGCTTATAACGAGATCTCTAAATATTACATCCAAGTAGCATATACTATAGAGTAGTATAGAGTGCATTAAGAACTCGAATGATATTCACAGAGTTTACAGTCAACAAACCGAAGGTTTCTGAGCTTAGTTCTAATTGACATTATCAAACGATGCGAGCCATATAAAAAGATAATAATCCTTTACACAAGGTTGCTATAATATAGTAGATATTGTTAGAAATTAGCTTAATACTCCTGCATAAAGTTAAGATGGGGCATATTGGTTTTGTGCACAGTTTGTCTATTGAAATGTGGAATGTATATCTATTGATATACTATAGATATGTTTATACTCTTTAAAGTTAGACATTACTTTGATGCTTCTTCGTAAAGTTAATGGGGCATATTAGCTTTGTGATCACACAGAGTTTGTCTGTTGAAATTTGGAATATATACTATATATATTTTAGTATTTTTATATATTTGTTTGACTTGCAGAAGTTTGGAAACTAGTTTAATGCTCATTATGAATTTTATGAAGGGGTATATTAGTTTGTGTATTGAAACTAGAGTCTTACAATTTTTAATATACTTATTGGTGCCGTCGTTAAGACGGCAATCGATATATTCTAAAGTCTTTCAGCTAGAAACTTGGAAGTTCGATAATGCGCTATAAATGTATCTGGAAGGCACGACAAATTGGAAAAACAGATATATATATCTATATCAAATTTGAGAGCTAACACTCTACAAGTTGAGCTGAAAGCTAATCTTCTGCAGATTCCTTGATTTTTTTTTATTTTCATGAATATAATAATTAAAATGAATATAAAAAATTATATTAAATTTAAAAACTAATGCAAAAGATCAACAAACAGATCAAAAGCAACAACAACAACAATATATATAAATGGTGTTATTCAGATATGCCTGAATAAGTCTAATTGGCATAAACATTTTTTTTTTCGATTATTTATTTTAAGCGGCTTTAAAAATACAATTTAAATATTTGCAATTTACTTCAAGGTAAAAAGAAAACAATTAAATTAACAAAAAATAATAATTAATTGAGATTTTAGTTTGAAGATTTGTTCAACTGTCAATTGTGAATGCTAGCTATTCACAGTGGAGTGCGAGGCGAGCTGAACATTAAAGGATTTTCTAGAAATATTTTGTGAACTTTCCCTAGGGCTTGTGGGCGGGGGACGAGGGAGGGAGGGAGGTACATTAACAGCAAGCAAGCAGCTGGCAAGACTTAAATTTGTAATTAACTTGAAATATATAAAAATAGAGGGAGGGAGAGAGTGCGTGAGAGAGGGAGAGAGAGGGGGAGAGGGAGAGACGACGTTTAAATGCATTTCTACACGCAAATGAAATCGAAACCGAAAATCGGGTTAAAACAAAACTTTACAAATGCAATGCGACGGGGCGTGACGTGCAATGGGGGCACGCCGACAGTGGGCTGGGTAGGGGCGGTGGATAGGGTGGGGTGGGGTGGGGTGGGCTGAGGCTCCAGCATGAAAATTGAAAATTGTCAAAAAAAAAAAAAGAAAAAGAAGACAACGACGACAAGCAACAAATTAATCAATGTAACTGCAACTGCAACTGAGATGGCGATGGCAGCAGAGAAAGAGAGAGAGAGAAAGAGAGAGAGAGAGAGAGAGAGAGAGAGGTAAGCTGCGTGCTGCAAATTGAATTTGTTGGGTAGGTGGGGGGGGGTCTGCAGGTGAGAGAAGTAGACTTGATGCAGTTATCTACGCACCGTTTCAATTTAATTTGCTCTGCAGTTATCTACAGCCACTGCCACTGCCACTCCCGCCCCCTCTGTCTCACTCCCTCCCTCTCTCTCTCTCTCTCTCTCTCTCTCTGGCTGGCTGCGTGCGTGTGGCCCGAAGACTTTCGTTTTCATCTTAGTTGTTGTTTTAGTTAAAATCATTAAATCTTCTGCTTGTTGTGCTGCATGTGTGTGTGTCTCTCTGTGTGTGTGCCGAATGTTTCTACAGTTTTTTTCTTTCTTTTTATTGTTTGCAGTTGCAGTCAGCGCTGTTAGCAGTCGGTAAATGGGCACAGTTATGATGTTAGTTCGGCAGCAGTTGGCGATTCGCTTTCACTGTCTGCCTCAGGCCGGACGAGTACGACGTCTCCGCATCTAATGTGTACTACTTGCAGCTATATATACACCCTGTAATACCCTATGGGAAAGTGCAGGCAAAGCAGACAAAGACTGGCTCAACTTCATAAACATTTTGATCACTGAGTAAATTTATAAATCAAATCAAATTAAATTAAATTTAAGAATTTATAAAGTAAAAGAATTTATTTATTTATAAATTTAGTAAAATAATGAAGAAATTTATGAATAAATTAAATAAAATAGTAAAAGAAATTAAATTTAAAAAAATAAAATTAAATAACAAAAATATATTTATTATATAATATATAAACATATATTTGAAAATTATAGATATATATTTAAAAATTATAAATATATTTTTAAGAATTATTAATATATATTTACATATATTATTAATATATAATTATTAATAAATAATTAAAAAATTTTAAATATATTTTTAAGAACTATAAATAAAATATATCAGAAATTGAAATAAATTTCTATTTCAAAATTAACTAATTCATGTGAAATAATTTAAAAATATTATTTTTTTATTTAGCATTATTTTAATAATGCAAATTGGTAAATAAATATAATTATAAACTTAAAAAAATATATATATATATATATATATATATATATATATATAAAACCCATCTCTCAGAACATAGGGTATACTCTAGTCGAGAACTTCTTGCATTGCCTGCACTTGTCTTACAGTTATTGTTGTTGTAATTGCAGTGCTCTGCGTGTTTAGCTGCGTATCTAAAAGATATAAACAAGACCAACACACACACACACGCATTTTGGGCTAAAGTTTTCGATTGGATTTCTACTTCTTCTTCTTCTTATAATTTGGGATCTATATGTCGTCAAGTGACAACAGATGACGCAACTTGCCCAAACCCGAAACAAAAAAAAAAAAAAAAAACAAAAACAACCGAAAAACTTGGCTACGGTTTCTATTTATGTGCGCATGCATGTTGCCTGTTGCCTTTGGTTATTGCTGTTGTTGCCGCTCAATTTCCATTTGGGAAATAACTCAGTTGGCTGTCAACGTCAGGCATTGCTCAGCTCTCCTGGCTCAGATCCGATGTCTCACTTGAAGTCCCCCCACCCGACCGCCACGAGCGTCGATGCCTAGGCCAAGGCAAGCGAGTGAACCGAAAGGAGTTTTGTTTCTCTCTCTCTCTCTGTGTGTGAGTGCATTTATGCATTTGTATTAGGGCAACAAATGGTTCACATGTGTTGCTAACTTGGCGACATATGTGAATAGATACACAAACATATATACATACATAAACATATATACATACAACAACTTCCTCTAATTATTGAGAAACCTTTTTGTGAAATTATCAAATAGAAATTTGGAAATTGCAGCAGATTGTCAGAAAGATCAAATAGTTTGAGACAAATTAATGGCTATACTGTGCTACAGTAAACGCTGGCTAGAGGGTGCGCTACTCATCTGAAAGATCTGTGATCGGAGTGTATAAAGAACTTTGGAGAATTGACATTTTATATGCATATATACTACATTATACTGCCTCTCGGCAATACAAGCAAAAATAATAAAAAGCTGTATAAATTCCAAGGAATTTCTCAAAAAATAGATAAATTTATTTAAATTGTAAAAAGTTGATCAAAAACTAAAATAATATTTTTGCAATGACTTCGAAATTTACTTTTTAAATTTGTTAAAATTTATAAAATATATTTTCATGTTAAATAATATTTTATTTTATTTTGATCACATTTTACGTCAATTCAAAAATAATATAACAAATTAAAACAATACTTTTTGTAAATAATATAATATATTTTTTAACAAAATTTATTATTTCCTAATACTTATTTAGAAATCATTAAAAAAATTGAATGGTTTTATTTTTATAATATAATAAATTAAATAAATAGATGAACTAAAATAATATAATAATATTAATTTTTAAATGATTTCTAAATGAGCTTAAAGAATTTAGAA
The DNA here is from genome assembly GCA_961210405.1 of Drosophila mercatorum. NCBI lineage: Eukaryota > Metazoa > Arthropoda > Insecta > Diptera > Drosophilidae > Drosophila > Drosophila mercatorum. Next base: position 5,672,417 of record CAUIUS010000001.1, on the reverse strand, counting down.
ATAATTTTTAAGGAATTTATTATTTTAATTTGTTATACTATTATTTATTATTTAATTTTATTATATTATTATTTATTATTTAAATTTATTATTTATTATTTTATTTTATTTTTGTACTATTATTATTTAAATTTGTTATATTAATTATTATTTAAATTTATTATATTATTATTATTATTTATTATTCAAATTTTATATTATAAATTATATTATTATTTATTTAATACATTATTATTTATTATTTAATTTTATTTCTGTACTATTATTATTTAAATTTGTTATATTATTTATTATATAAATTTATTATATTATTATTATTTTTATTCAAATTTATAGTATAAGTTATATTATTATTTATTTAATATATTATTATTTATTATTTGATTTTATTTTTGTACTATTATTATTATTTTAATTTATTTTATTATTATTTATTATTTAAATTTATAGTAATAATTAAATTGTTTGTTATTATTTTAATTTATTATATTATCTTATTTTTTAATTAATTATATTTTTAAATTTTTTTTTTACCTTTTTTATCAATTTTTATTACCATATTTAAGCCAATTCATTTTGTTTATGTTCTTTCCTTTATTTGAGCAGCTTTAAAAGTTGTTTATTGCCAATCAGCGAATTTCTTATTGGAGTCCAATTGGCATAGCTACGCTAATGCAAGCTTTTGGCTATCTGTTTTGAGTCTCTCGTAAACTCAGGGTTCTCAGAGTCGAAATACTGTGCCAGCCCGTAGCGAAAATTACATTCTAGAGAATCGGGGCGTTGTCCTTTTTGGCGCAACGGTAAAAGCGAAAGGCTTTTCCCCAACAGCCATGAATAATTGTGAAAATGTTGTTTTAATGCTAATCAAATTCCCAGAATTTTCGCGCATATTTAAAACAGCGAAAATCATGGAATTTTCAGTGAAACGCCAAACTGACTTCAATTTTGGTCATTAGCTTTAGGCCATGTTGGGCTTTTCAGTTAGTAAAAGCCAAAAGAGATCGAGGTAAATACATATGTATATGTATATATGTATATATAATTATGAATGCATATCGCTGGGTTTGGCTTTGGCTTTGGTTTTGGGCTCGGTTTGCATTTGTTTTGTAGGCGCCGGAGGCCGAAGTTGTAAGCGCACTTGATACGTCTTCGAATTCGAATCCGAATTCGGTTTGCTCTCAAAGGGTTGAGGGCCAGGGTCTTGGTATTGGCCGCTTCTTGGTATTGGCCAACTGTGGCCCGGGGCCGCGTTTCGTGCTGCTGTTACGGTTGCCTTGCAAAGGCCGCGCTCCGCCGTAGGCAGCTCAAAAAGTTAACTTCAAATTGCAGTTGGATATGCAGGGTATGCAAGGGGTATATCTACTTTTACATTAATCAGGACAGGGTATTCCGCAGTCGGTCACTTGACAATTGCAGTTGAATATACAGGGAATACTCAGGCATACAAGGCTTCAATCTCCTACAATCATATTTTATCTTATTTTTCAATTTTCGATTAGAGTTAGAGTATTTTCACTCCGGACAGAGTATTTCGCAGTCGGTCAGTTGACAATTATCGAAATTCTTACGTGTTTTCTCTTATCGTCAATTGCTCCTTAACTTCACATTCTACGCCGCCTGCCCGATTGCGTTTTGGTTCTCGTGCACGAGACCGAATAGTTCCAGGAACCAAGCGCAAGAGGCGAGCCGAAAAAAGAATTGAAATGCAACAACTGCGTGCTCAGTTTTTTCTTTTATATATGTATGTAAATATGCCGTACGCTTGCGGGCACGAGGCGCAACAGTTACAAAAACAAACGCAACAAGAATGCAATTAAAAATGCGCGGAATGAACGGAATGGAATACCAAAGGGAAACGGGCTAAACCGTTTGGAATTGATCACGACAGATTTAGGGATGTCAACAGCAAATGGAGAAATGCATTTATCACTTTTGACAGTTCCAGTTGCAGTTCCAGTTCTAGTTCCAGTTTCACTGTTCCACTATTCTCAATTTCTATTTTGCACAAATCACATTAATTTGTAATTGTTCTTTGTTTCATTACCTTTTTCTTACGCCTTCACTCGCTGTCTCTCTCTCTCTCTCTCTAGCTCGATCACGCTGATAATTGCGGCTCAGCTTCTTCCTTTCTGTTCGTCTGTTCTTCTTCTTCACTGCACTTTTGTTTTTTTGCTGATTTGCTTTTTGCTATGACAGCTGCTGCCGCTGCGCTGCGCTGCTGCTGGTACCGTTTGTTCTTTTGCTGTCGGTCAAATACCAATTGTTGTTGCTTCAGTTGCTTTCTTTTTCGTTTTCGCTTTAGCTCTTGTTGTTGTTGTTAATTGCAGTTGTTTTTGTCACTGCTTAGAACCCATCTGTGTAAGCGCCGCACAGCTTTTCGATTGGTTTTTCTACTTTTCTATTTTACTTGCATTCGCTTTCGTCTGTCGTTTAACTCATCTACACTTGTTGCTATTGGCGCGGCTGCTTTGCGCTGTCGCCGGCGCTACCTTCCGGCAGGGCAGAAATGAAGCAACAAAAAAAATTTATTTAAAAAAAAAACAACGCACAAACACTGAGTTGAGAGACACACGCGTTGCGCACTTTATGGTATTTATTTATATATTATTTGTCGCAAAACAAAAATAGTACAATCAATTCGTACTTGCATTAATTAATGGGCAATTGCAATGCGAGCGACGAATGCATCATTGGCGATTTGAATTTTCGAAATATCTCACTGTTATTAGCGGCGAGCGAACACGTCCTCAGACCTCGACTTCTGAAATAAGACTGTTCTGCAACTTAACAGGCGCTGTTAATCGAGAGAGACGATAACAGACTCATGAGAGCTGTTAAATACTCAAAAGAGCTGTTAGCCTTTGCACGCTGTTAGTTAACAGCACAGTGGCGCTCTCAGAGAGCACACAACATTGCCGCCTCTTGCGCACTGCAAATGCTGTAAATTCTTTCCAGCTGAATTTCTTTTTGTACAATTTAAAAACACTTGGCTTACGAAGTGCTGTTTATTTTATTTAAAATTTAAAATTGTTATTATTTCGATTGGCTATGGCAATTCATTGAAGACAGATTTATTTATTTGGGTAAACATCAAATAATTATTATTATATACACAAGAACTTATATTTATATATTGTACCTAAATATTTTTCTTTATTTTTTGAAGGAAATAAACAAAAATTCTCCCATCGTACCATAAACAAAATACGAACTCGCGTTACTCTCGGCGGGTTGCGCACAGATCTCTGTTAACGTAGCGATTCAATCGAAATTTTATGAATGAAAACAGAAAATGAAGAGCTGCCAAAACGAAGCGCAGCTTGAGAGCGGGTGAGAGAGGCGATCAGAAGAGAGTCGTGCAAATTTTTTCTTCACTTTTTCGCTCGATTCATGTTAATGGAAATACCCAGTAGGAATTTCACGCATGCGTTTTGCAATAGAATTTCACAACTTATGCAGAAAAGGAATATGAGAAGAAGTTAACACGCTATAATATAAGGCTAAAGGAGAGCAAGATCGATTTCATTTAACGAAACAGGCTTTGTATATGAGATGTGGACTCTGCATTAGCACTGCTTCTAGGAGAAGGAATGCTGATTTCAGTAGTTGCTCAATGTGTGCCTGGTTGACAAGAGCCAACACAATGGACCTACTAGTGCACACACACACACACACACATGCATACATTTCACAGAATTCTTCTGAGGCCGTGACGCAAAAAATAAATAGTTCTGAGCTGTTCTTGACGCTGCGTTTTTTGCCCATTCAAATTGCAAATGGTAAATAACAACAATTGGGTATTGGCACTGAGGAGGTCTCTTGGCCTGGAACCAGCGACGGTTCCGCTTTTTGATACTTCAGATCGGGCATTGAGATCGAGGGGCAACGCATGACACACCCGCATATGTATACACACATACAGACACATGTATACAGTTCGGTGAGCGAGCAGCAGGCAGGCAGGCAGGCAGGCAAGCAAGAAAGAGAGTGGGAGAGCGAGTGACCGAGTGAGAGAGGGAGCGCGTGAGAGCTGGAGCGAGAGCGGCGGCTTAGCGAGATGGCGTTAGCTGATTGAGAACAATAGTGGCACCGGAAATTATTGCATCTGTTGTTTTGTGTTTATTTCTGCTGCATTGCCGCCGCGCACTCCTTCAGTGTCTTCTTCCAGTGCAAACACACACACGCACACATGTGTGTCTCTCTGTGTGCGCGAGCATATGTATGTATGTATGTATGTCTGTTTATATATTACTTGTATTTTGTTTTGCATTTACATTTGTTTTTGCTTTTGTTTCTGCTTTTGCCTTTGCCTTGCTGGTCCCGGCTACACTTGAATTGTTTTCTGCCGCTGCTGTACGACAAATTCTGCTGAAATTTTCAATTGCTGGCGAAAAGAAAGAAAAAAAAAATAACAGCCAGCCGCGAGTACTTGAACGGCAACTGGGTACGGGACGCCTGCGCAGAGGCGTTAACAGCAGCGTCTGCAACGACGTTTGCTTCAAGTGCAAAGTGCAATTGTGACAAGCCTCCCCCAGCCCCTTTTGGCTGTCTCGCTCTTCCTGTTGCGCACAGAACAGTGCTTAACAGCCGGCTGTTAACTCACACAACAGTCATTTCGCACGGCTGTTAACCGATGGCGTTTGCTGAGCGCCTGCTAAAACGGCGAATGCCTCTCTCTCTCTCTCTCTCTCTCTGTGTGCTTAACATCTGCGCTGATAAGCGCTGATATGAGCAGACAATGCACCTGCATTAAGCGTAACTTTACACTATATTCATGTTTGTTTGCTGTTAGCTAAACTAACTTAACAGCAGCCGCTCACCTCTGACTCCTGCCCTTTCGCTTTTTATTTGCCTGCCAGCATGAGAATCTCTCTCTCTCTCTCTCGTTTTTTTTTAGAGAATTAAAGATAATTATGATTGCCGGCTAGCAGCGGCGCAGACGCATGAACCTCAGAAATCATTCATGCCACAAGAAGCTGTGTGTGTGTGTGTGTGACTGAGAGATACCCATCGTAGCAGGGGCAGCCAACAAATGATAATGATAAAAAAAAAACAAAAAAAAAGTAAAAGAATACCGAAACAGGTAAGAACATCCAATGCTATGTTTTATGTTTTGTTTTTTTTTTTTATGTACAATACATACATAAATAAATTGAAAATAAGCACAAGACAAGCGAAATGCAGACAAAGGTAGGTAGAGAGAGACAGAGAGAGAGAGAGAGAGAGAGAGAGAGAGAGAGAGAGAGGGAGGGAGAGCTGGCGGGGCGGACAGGCTCTCGCTTGAACTGATGAACTGGCGCTGATAACAATCCAGTCAAACCGAAGCAGAACCTAAGGGCAGAGCCACAACATATGCATACACACACACACACACGCACACACACACACGCGCACATACTGAAATTTGGTGAAAGAAATTAAGACAAATCAAACAGGTTTCTGCTCACTTGTCAGGCAGAGCGCATTGCGAGTGCTTCAAAGACTGCCGTCTAAGCCGTCAAGAGAGAGAGAAAAAAAAAACCCATCAAGGAACGAGCCCATGGAAAACCCAAGACGAATACAGGGAAACACATGTATTTTCTTTGGATTTTCATTTTCATGCAGGTACGAGGAGGACATGAAAATGATTTCGTAATTACAAAATTAACAAGTCACTTTGGCTATAAGCCCAAGCCCCGTCTAGGCCAACAGCCTCAACAGCGTCAGCCACCCCTTCAGCTGTCAACCCCAACCCCTATCGTAGGGCCTATGGAAACCGCATATAAATCAAAGTGCCAACAATAATAATGAATGAATGCATGATAAATGGAACGTTTGTTAGGCCAGGTAGCCAAGTGGTTGCCAGGCGCACACACACACACACATATCCTACACCACACCACCCAACCACTTTCGCTTGATCCATTTCGAGTAGGGGAAACTAATCAATGATGCGTAGTTTGTATTGTCTGGAAGGGATTCTTTCGCTTACTCCCTACAATTACAGGGTATCTATGTGGCTGGGCAAGAGACAAACAATCGTTGAGGCCTAGAGCTGAGCTAAAAGTCTTGAAGGATGCAGTTTGCCTTGCTCCACAATACTCACTCTTTGCAATTACAGGGTATCCATGTAGCGGGCAAGTTGGAAAACAGACAGGAAAAAGCAGTTGATTAAGCATGAGTTGAATGGCTTCAAGCACTCTGCTTGCTATTCTCTCCCCCACTCACTCTTTTGCCATTACAGGGTATCTATGCAGCTGTGCAAGCATAGGGCACACGGAAAGCTGTCAGTAAAAACTAATTGCTCATAGCTCGAGCTGTCCACAGCACAGGCTTGAAGTACTCTGCTTGCTTTACTCTCATTACATTTACAGGGTATCTATGTAGCTGGTCAATCTTAGACATTCCATTCATTGATGCCTAGAGCTGATCACTGCATACTGAGTCTTGAAGAACTCTGTTTGCTTTACTCTCTCCCTCCCTCTATCTTCACTTTTTCCATTTACAGGGTATCTATATAGCTGGTCAAACTCTGGAAAGTCGGCCAGCGTATCTTTTATACCTAGTGCTGTCTGCTGTATACTGAGCCTTGAAGAACTCTCTTTAATTTATTCTCTATCTTGACTTTTCACTTTTACAGGGTATCTATGCAGCTGGTCAAAGACAGAAAAACCAAACGTTGCTGCCTTAAGTCGCCTACTGGCTACTGTGCTAAGAGTCTTGATGCACTCTCTAAGATTTACCCTCTTTCTAACTTTACTTTCCAGCTTTACAGGGTATCTAGCTAGCCGATCATCTCACACACAGTCAGCAGGAAAACACATGTAAAGAATCATCCTGTTGACAGCCAAGCGTTTTGCTTGTCAATTGTTGCGCTTTGATTTGATTCGATTTCATTTTTTAGACGACTTGTTACACAGGTAAACAAACACTCGAAACAAAGGCCAGACACACACTGACACACACACACTGACACACACACACACACCCAACTGACATTTGTTGACCTGTTGCTGTGGGTCACGTGTGTGTGTGTGTGCGAGTGTCTGTTTGAGGCTTGGTAAGTCGTGCCTTTTCAGCTCTCTTTAAGACCGATTTCGACATGGCGCATAACTCGTGGCTCGATTGGGCAACATTGTGACTTATCGCCCGAGAGAAGATTTCTAACTGGATAAACAAATTTGTAGAGCTGGGTGGCATCGAGCCAGCGTCAAAGGTTCTAAAGCTGTCGGAGATTCGACATCAACTTGTTTGGGTAAAAGTGTCGATGTGACTGGAAGAGGTAACTGTGGATAGATAGATGGATGGATAGGTAGATATTGAGATAGATCTGAGAATCATAGTTATTAGAATTATTTAAGTTATATCTAGAGATAGAGAGATAGATCGATAGATAGATAGATAGATAGATAGATAGATATTTGAATAGATGGATGGATAGATAGGTTGATGAATAGATATATTGATAGATATATCTGAGAATTATAGTTATCAGATTTCTTAAAGCTCCCTCTAAAGTAGATAGATAGATATATAGGTAGATAGATAGATAGATAGATAGATAGATAGATAGATAGATAGATAGATAGTTAGATAGTTAGATAGATAGATAGATAGATAGATATATAGATAGATAGATAGATAGATAGATAGATAGATAGATAGATAGATAGATAGATAGATAGATAGATAGATAGATAGATAGATAGATAGATAGATAGATAGATAGATAGATAGATAGATAGTTAGATAGTTAGATAGATAGATAGATAGATAGATATATAGATAGATAGATAGATAGATAGATAGATAGATAGATAGATAGATAGATAGATAGATAGATAGATAGATAGATAGATAAATAGATAGATAGATAGTTAGATAGTTAGACAGATAGATAGATAGATAGATAGATAGAAAGATCTGAGAATTAGAGAATTCAAATCAGATAAAGCTCCATCTAAAGTAGATAAATATATCGATAGCTAGGTAGATATATATAGAGATAAGTAGATAGATAGATCTGAGAATTATAGTTATCAGATCTCTTAAAGCTCCATATAAAGTAGATAGATAGATAGATAGATCTCTTAAAGCTCCATCTAAAGTAGATAGGGAGATATATATAGAGATAAGTAGATAGATAGATCTGAGAATTATAGTTATCAGATCTCTTAAAGCTCTTTCACACAGGGTTCCAGGCTTACGTAGCTTCAGTCTGGAAGGTAGTTTAGCCTGTTCTCTAGGAAGTCAGCAATAAAAAGTAACAAAAACTTGTTCAGGAAAGATGGAAAGAGGAAATCGTAGTTAGCTAGATATACAGATCTATCAGAGTATTATATCTATCCGATCTATGCGGTAGTCAGTTCTCAAGGAAAAGGTCGGAAATTTGACATAAATTTGCTTTCAACTGGAAACTATCTATACTATAGATGATCAAATATCAGATCTATTATATAGATGATCAGGTATCAGATCTATTATATAGATGATGAGGAATCAGCTCTCTTACGGCTCTTTCACATACCAACAGGATTAGTTAGTAGCTCAGTAGGTTCTCCAGGAAGGGGCCAGCAAGGAAAACGTAGGAGATTTCAATAGAGACTTAAGATATCTATACAGATCTATTATTATATAGAAGACCACCACCCATTGCAGCTCTTAAAGCTCTTTCGCATAGCCTCAATCAAAGACTTCCCCATGGACAGTTGCGAGTTTCCGAGTCTCTCTGAGTCACTCTCCGAGAGTCGTGATTAATGAACTCTGGCTCTGGGCGCAAAACATTTTGCAGGCCGATCTCACTCGCTTGTCAACTCATCTCTCTCTCTCTCTCTCTCTCCTTGTCTCTATAAATATGCATTAATTGCCGCGGCGCAGAGAACTGATCTCAATCTGGGATCTAGATCTCGTTCTGTGGCCAGCATTAATATGCGGCGAGTGCAGCGTAGCAGATGCATAAAACATGACAAAGGGCGATGAGCCGTTTGCATTGTTGCCTCCAGGCCGATCGTGTGGGTCAGGACGCAGCACAAACACGGACTTGACCACACACACCCAGAGAGAGAGAGAGAGAGAGAGAGAGGGAGGGAGGGAGAGATGCTTCGGGGCTGGTCAAAGGTTCATGCGGGCCACATGATGGCTTTGGCTTTCAGCGCAAGCATCAAACGGCTCGTAAAATGTGGTTGTGGCTGTGGTCGACTTTCAATTAATTGAGTGGAGGGTGGGATGGGGGAGGGGTGGAGGGGTGTGGGGGCAGGCGCGTCACCTTTTGGGGCCGCTAATTAAAACGCCATGAAAAGTGTTCATGGACTTGTGATTCTATTGATGAGGCTAGCGCAGTTGATTTAGAATTCAAATTTGTATTTCTAACGGATTGCAGCCATATAAAGCCAACTCATTATCGACCCAAATCAGAACGGGAGAAGATGGAGGAGCTGGAGCTGGAGCTGGAGCTGAAGCTGGTTGAGGGCAACATGTGCGCCTTGTCATAATTACTTATCAGCGCCACTTTGGGCCAATGATTGAAGTGCCTGCTGCCCCGACTCTATTTGCATAATGAAGTCGTCTTGGCAGCCAGCCTGGGCCCCTGCCCTGGACCACTTACTCCACTTAAGTAGCAGCCACGCCGCCCCCCTCTCTCTCTATTTCAATTTGTTCTGCTTGGCCCAGACATTCTCTTCTGAGACCTTTTGATATACCAATATCGGCGCATTATTATTATTGTTATTATAGTCGAGTGGCTAATGCATCTTCTTGATTTTCTATGAGCTCCGCTTTGTTTTATGCATTTTTCGTATAAATCGATCTTTGTTTTTACAATTCTCGCTCGGATAAGCAGCCCAATGAAAGTGTTATAAATATGCATCGAAGCTTTCCAAATGCCCAAATGTCGTGACGGAAAGTGAAACTTCTGGCCCACATTGATAAACGGCCCGTTTCTAAACTAACTCCAAATACGGAAAGATTTAGATTAGTTCGAGACGAAGAATCGCTGGGCAAGCCTGCCCAAGATACTAAGTCAGAAAATGGATATATATTATATAATATATCCAGGTTTTCTATGGAGCTATGGAACAGCAGAAGAAGCAGTAGCTCACTGAGAGCCAACAGAGGAGTCTTTCAGCTATATTTGGCGTATATAACAAGCTAAAAAAAAAAATTGGGTGCCTTTAAGGTAATTTCGCTGAGTGTACTAGAAATAGTTTCGTTTAATAACTTCTGTATTACTTAATGGATGCTTATCAAATTTTCGGTATATCATCATCCTATTCTAGTAAATATTTGTCTTTTGTCTCAAGTCATTCACGTATTAGCAATATTATGCAGCTGAAGTCTAGTCTCATGAAAGTGAACAACTTGGAAAGTCGGAAAGTTGTGGGCCATAGTTCAGCTCTAAAGCTGAGCTAAAATCTAAGAGAGACTTTTCTTTTCATTTAAGAATTTTTTTTTTAATTTATTAGAGTTTATTACAATTTTTAAGAATTTCTTGAAATTTTTTTAGAATTTTTTAAAATACATATATTAGGTATATTACATAAAACAGCTTAGAATTTATTAGAATCAAAAAAATTTATTAGAATTTCTTAAAATTTATAAGAATATTTTTGAAATACATTAGAGTTTCTTAAAAATTTATTATAATTAATTTTTTAAAATATATATATTAGATATATTAGATAAAACCGATTAGAATTTATTAGAATCAATAAAAATTTATTAGAATTTCTTAAAATTTATTAGATTAGAATTTATTATTTATTAGAATTTCTTAGAATTTATTAAATTTTTTTAGAATTTCTTAAAATTTATTAGAATATATTTTTGAAATATATTAGAGTTTCTTAAAAAATTATTATAATTAATTAAAATTTAATAGAACTTTTGAAAATATGTTAGAATTGATTAGAGTTTCTTAAAATTTCTTAGAATTTATTAGATTTTTTTTACTAATTTATTACAGCTTTTAATTAATGGATTTAAGGCAAGCGAAAATCGTTGTTAACAGGTGAAAAGCTACGTTTATGTCCCAAAGACTTGCCTAAAAGTATGCAGTGCAGTAGCTAGTTAGAGATATTACATAGTAAATAACTATAAAAATTAACTTAATTAGCTGATGATGGATTGGCAGGGAAAGTAGTTGAAAGTCAGCTATCATATATCATTCAATATGCAATATCTTTACACTGATTCGAACTTGAAACTATCCACGAATTGACTATGGCTTATAGCGATAAATGTACTACAGAGTTTAAGATATATACATCTATATGCATATACTTCTGCCTCTATGCATCTGCCATCTGCTACTGCCCCTCAGACGTGCGTCGGGTGCGTGGCAATCGGGCAACGGAAGGTGGCCTGACCGTGTGTCGCTGGCTGGCAAGATCTTAACCCATTTATTTACACTCATCAAATGGCCGGCGAGTGGCATTGAAGTGGGACTGGTGTGCAGTGTGGTGCTGAGGCGCATTCATTGATGGCTGCCCGAAAGCGCATTTTTCTTAATGAAAATTCATTTGCTTGTTGTTGTTGTTGTTGTTGTTTGTCTCTCTCGCCACAGACAGTGGCGGCAATTGAGAAGAGTTGATGGCGGCACCACCAGCGCCACCTACAATGCGGGTCAAGCCATCTAATTGAATTCGAGGTCCATCAACAGTGGCGTCCGCCCGTTGATGAATCTGCCACAATTTTCATTTGGGGTCGCCTTTTAATTTGATTAATTTATTAATTATTACACGGTCCGCTCTCCCTCCCTTCCCCGCCTCTCTCTCTCTCTCTCTCTCTCTCTAGCTTAGTTAGCCATTTCCCGTTTCTCACAGTGTAAGGCATTAGCTTGTAGGTGTAAATTGAATGGCAACTGCAACTGGCAACTGGCAACTGGCAACTGGTTGCTTCATTAGCAGTCGCTTCAGCTGCCTGCGGGCAATCACAACTGGCGAGCGGGCTGGGCTTCTTTTTCTTCACACCTTTCTAAAGAATGGAGAGTCTAACAAACCGCTGGCCGACAATGACAACAAATGAAATCCATACATAATCATAATACATAATAATGAGCAGGGAGAGCCGCTCAACAGCAATGGAGAATATCAGCTGGCTGCTGGCTGCTGGCTGCTGCCTGGTGTCTGCATAGCCCCCACTCCTACCCACTCCCCCACCCCACACATGTTCTGGCATTCATATTCTAATAGGCCACTTAAGATGCACAGAATGCAGACCCATTGCCCAGACAATGGGCCAGACAATGAGCGTGTAGGAGACCGAGACACATCCCAGCACTTCCAGCTGCAGTCACACTCTGGCCCCAATACACACACAGATATATATACAATATATAATATACTTTTTTCCACATTAAGCTTAAGTAGCTTTGCTCATTAAGATAACAACACTAACACAGCTTTTAATTACCCAACGGGCCCAACGGATTACGCAATGGCATCAACTGTCTGTCTGACTGTGCCCCAGACTCCAGACTCCCAGCATTCCCTTAGCCATTCCCATTCCCATTCCCGTTCCCATTCCCGTTCCCATTGCTGTGTAAGGTGTGCGCTGCGCTCTATATTTATATAGGTCACAGACGCACAGCATTCCCTACCAAATCCACAATTTTATGGAGTGCGCACCATCTGATCAATATCAGAGCGACTGACTCCCAGCCAATGCCAGCCCATTAAGTGCGCTTGCGAAATCGCTACCGAGGGCCAGACATTGGCCTCTCGGTCTCGCTGCAGAATCAACTTTCAAATGGGCGCCGCCTTCCCATGCAATTCTCCTCAGTCTCCTGCCATTGCTATTGTTGTTGTTGTTGTTGTTGTTGTTTATTGCAGCCAACTGCGGCCGCGTTGCCCAATAGCTGCAGCCAAACTGACAGACATTGACCAAATCCCTGCAGCCCAGGTCAGTGCAAGCCAGCGCCCTGCAGCTGGAAATCTATCTAATGGCCATTAGACAATATGTGCAACGTCTATATCTGTATATATCTGGCAAAACTGCAGATATACATATATTGTGCATTTCACACAGTTCTATTTACCATTGCGCTCCTTTGCGTCCCTCGAAAACGTTTTTTTTTATTCCTTTCGTGCTAAGATAAAGATACTAAAATTTGTTTGATTCTTTTTCGAATTTTTAGTTTTTAATTATTTAATAATATCTATATATAGTTTTTTTTATATATATTTTATATATAACATAACTTTTTTATATATATAAATTTTTTATAAATTAGAGATAAGTTAAAAACATTTTTTTTTTAATTTAATAATATGTAAAAGTCAGTAATATATATTGTTATTTTTTTTATTGATTTATATATGTATTTACTATCAAGAAAAATACTTAAAATAGCATTTAGTATATATGTATTATATGTAATGTTTCATATTAAAAATTAATTTTTAATTTATTTATTTATTTTATTTATATATTATTTATTTATTTATTTTATATATTATATGTAAAAAGAAGTCAGTTAAATAATTTAATATTATTTTTTATTGAGTTATATATTATTATCAAGATAAATATTTAAAATATCATCATTAAAAATTTATTTTTATTTTTTTATATTATAGAAAGAATGTATAAAAAATTAAAAATATATAAAAAAAATTATAATGCTCAAAATAATATATAAAAGTTAGTGATAAATATTAATTTTAATGTTTTTATTTATAAATCATTAACCAAAAAATAAAAAATATAGATGTTAAAAAATAAATAAAAATAATAAAATAAATTTAAAAAAATATAGTTGTTTTCTTTTTTATTTTATACATTTTTTATTTAATTTTTATAGTTTTTAATATTTTATATGTCTCCATAAAATATATTTTAATAAAAAAAAGAAACAATTTAAAATTCTATAAAATTTCTAGAAATATTTAAAAAACTAATTTCGACAATAAGCTATAAAAACTCTATGGCTAAAAGGCATAGCCTTAAATATGTACTGTCCATCTGGCTCTTTGCTTTAGCTTCGCAGCTGCAGCTATATTAATTGCGATAAAATATAGCCAGACTAAAGCTGTGAAGCAGGGCATATACAACTGCAGAATACCCTGTAAAGCTAAGCTCTAACTACAGCTATATCAGCTATATCCTTGCCATGCCAGAGCTATAAACTAGCAGGAAATACTCTCCACTAAACATATGAGTTGTAGTAGAGACTTCCATATGCCCTTATGCTAGTGTATGCTTTGTAGGGTATATACATGCTGTAAACAATAGAAAAAGTTTGTTTTTTTTTGGCCGTAGAAGAAGTTTTTGGTAGAGTCAAAGGCACAAAGGACTGCCACAGCGTTTTGTGCGCATGGCTGCCCAAGGACATGCACACACAGAGAGAGAGAGAGTAGAGCTATTTCAACATTGTTGCAGTTGTGTAGTTAATCCTGCAGACGGCAAATCTGGCATGTAACAAAGGACACAGAGCTAAAGTCTCTGCTGCAGCCAGGATGCATGTGTGTGAAAGTTGTTAAGTAAACTTTTACGACTCCACACTCGATGTATTTATCATTGCATATTTATAGCTCTGACGTCGATAGTTTCTTAAAGTTCCCTCAGATTTCAAATGAACTACGCATGAAAGTGTGAATATTAACGGGAAATGGCCATAAAAGCAGCCATTTATAGTAGCCAGTTAGGTGTGGCAGGAAGTCTGGCAAGGAGTCTGGAGATTGACCTTGAGGAAGCCCTCGTCACACACTAAGCCCTCTCCTAGGCAGGTGTTTGTTTGGCCGGAACTATTCGCCGCAGTTGCTCACATCAAATGCTTTAAATTATGAATCGTGCCGGCTTTGGGGCAGATCTCAAGGATGTCAAGTTGTCAGTTTGCCAGCTGAGCCCCGTGGCATTGGCAAACTGATTGCTGTCTGCTAACTTAAATGGCAAAAGGCTTTAAGTGGCCCCAAAGCACAGCTCCGCTAAGATGGCGCGTGGCCCGCACGTGGCCAAGCCAAGTTATCAGTGCATGCAGACGCAAACGCAGACGCAGACGCCGGGGTTCACGTGCCGCTCTGCTCAGCTCTGCTCAGCTCTGGCCGGCTATGGAACAATAATTTGATTCAATTAAAAGCTCGTGTTTCATTGTCTGTGCCCGGGCGCCGCCGTATGCTCCAATCTGTGTGGAGGTCCCGCCGAGCTGCCGCACTACCAAATGCTAACGAATGACGTCGACTTTGACGTTGGCGCTGCCAACAAACAAACGCAGGACCAGGACATAAACAGCGATGAAAACAACGACCAGTTGCCATTGCACGGCATAATGAACAGGCTCCACCCTCTACTGCTGTCATATCGTCAGTCGTATCGACAAGAGACAATTGTTGATTCTCTACCCAGCAACTCGAAGCTGCATAGGGCATGCCTGCGTTCGGCTAAGCTCGAGATCTATCAGTTGACTACGGAATGGGAGGGAGCTCTACTGCCCTCATTCTAGGCTTAAAGCATTTTATAATAGGCCAAAAAAATATTATAATAATAATAATAATTTTTTTTAAATTTATAAAAAATTATGGAGTTTTTAAAACTAATATTAAATTAAAATAAATGCAAAAATATAGTGAAAAATAATAGTAATTATTTTTTTTAAATTAAGATTTTACGAGTAATGATTATTATTTGGCATATTATTTGATGTTTAAGAAATAGTAAAAAATAAATATTTAATTTTAATTTTATTTGTTTTTTTTTTTTATATATATATTTTAATATTATTTATTTGATATGACTCTCTCTCAAAAATATTTATAATATATAAAAAAATGAATATAAATATTTATATATTTAATTTGTGAAAAATAAATATGAAATATTTATAATATACAACAAATTCTGCATAAAAATATTTATTTATTTAATTTGTAAAAAGAAATATTAAATATTAATAAAAATGAATATAAATATTTACTTATCTAATTTGTGAAAAATAAATATTAAATATTTATAATATACAACAAATTATGCATAAAAATATTTATTTATTTAATTTATTAATAAATAAATATTTACATACTAAATTTTAAATGTATTCATATATTTAAAGACACAATTTTTTATATATCATATTTTTTGTATATTAAATATTTATTTTTCTTTATATTTTTTATTTTTATCAAATATTGAATATATATATTATATATAGTATACTTTTTATATATTAAATATTTATTTTTCTTTATATTTTTTTTATTTTTATTAAATATCAAATATATGTATATTAATATAATAAATATGAATTTTCCATTTTCATAATTTATTAATATTTTTTTATATTTAAATAAAAATATATATAAAAACCCGAAACAATTTCAATTTTCTATGCAATTAAGCAGTATCTCGCAGTCGATCATTCGAGTGCTGGCAGCACTTGCCGCACTGTCATTCTTGTTATCATTGTTATGTGCTACACGTTGCAATAACACGTTTCTAGCTGTTGATGTGTCACAGTCATGCATTGCGGAACACTCCCACGCACACCTGGAGCAGCAAATGCAATTGCAGAATTAAAGCCTCAAGCTAGATTTGGCCAAATAGTTTTAGCTGTTTTTTGCAGAAATTGCCTGTAGACAGTTTGTACGAGTGTGAGGCTATAGGGCTTGACTAGTATTGGACATGTTCATGCCTCATTTGCTCTAGATTTCAGTCTGTCTTTATACTCAGTTCATAAAACGCTCCACTTTAATTCATATATTGAAATTCTTGAAATTATTGTAAAGGCAGCTTCTCGCTTGAATAGCAATTGAAAGCAAACAATGCAGCCAACACGCGCCAACTGCTTGCGGCACATCCTTTGCGGCTTAGCTTAGCTGAGCCATCTCATGCTGCTCTTTGAGTCGTGCTCTTGTTGAATATTTAACTGAAGGCACTGGGAAAAAATAATGAAACAATCAACAGAACTTCAATTGCTTCAGTAGCGAGAGTAGCTAAGTAATCGATAAATATCGATTTGAAGTTGAATTCACAATCGAATCGATGAAGGCTTGGATGAGAGTTGAGCTTCGACTGTTCAGAGTTTGACTAAGAAAAATATTTGAGGTGTATTCCGTTTTACAGTTTGTGACAGTGAAACCTCGATATAACGAATTTGTCCTGAAGTCCCTTGACTTTACCAAGGTTTTACTAATAAGTACCCATAGCGAATCAATAGATGTGACGAACTATTTTTTGGTTCCCCTTAGATTCGTCTGCAAGAGTCTGTTAGCTGATGCCATAAAGATGTTGTCAATACAGTATTCAGAATTCCATTTAGACATAGCTGTTTAGGATATAATTATATATATAAGGTTTATAAGCTATATAAGGTATATAATCTACATAACGATACATAAGTATATACAGATATATATAGTTGTATAGGTAACTTATAGCATATGCATCTAAGATTGATATTCTCTGTGATTCAGCTAGCATAGCTCGAGTATTTGCCTAAACAAGTATAAGTAATATAAGTATATATATCTATATATATATTCAAATATGTATATATGCCTCATATATACACATTTAGATTCAAGTCATATATCGCGCATATTTCTGGTGTAGTTAAGGTCTCGTTTATAGTGCACACAAAGCATGCACATCGTGCCATGCCCCTTTGGTTAGCTGCATGATTCACAGAGGCTGCAGCTGAGTGCTCCATACTAAGTATAAACTGCCTATAAGTAGAACAGAGAGAGAGAGAGAGAGAGAGAGAGTGAGAGAGAGAGAGAGAGTGAGAGAGAGAGAGAGACATGCTGCATTTGGCATTTGGCGACTGTCTATGGCTGTGGCAGTGACCGACCCGCAGCCAGTTGAGATTTCAGCTGAAGTTCAATGTGCGCTCTGCGGCATGCCACAGCGCGCTGGCACGTCGTCGTCGCACAGTTCCGCATATTTGCGGCAGGTTGCTTGGCTCACTGCTGCTGCTGCTGCTGTATGCTTATCAAAGCAGAGTTCTCGCAGAGCTGTGAATGCTTTGCGACGCTTTGATCTGGCAGCCATATGTCTCTGGCCAAACACTTGACCAATTCGAAAAGGGGGCGGCGCGCTGCAATCGGCTGGCACGCCTTGCGGTAATTATGTAAATTACCTATCAACAACAGCAACATCAGACCAACAACAACAACAACAGCATCGAAAATATATATTTTTTTGAACTTGGTTGGCTGCTTTTCATTGCCCTGGGCGAAATATTGAAAATTAGATAAATCTCACTCTCGCATGATGCAAAATATAAAAGAAATAACAAAAAAGCAACGAACTGCGAGCAATGGTGCGCAGCTGATACCCTGTAAATAGGGCTATGCTGAGCTGTTCCACCAGTATACAACATATATATACCATATGATATATAATCTCCCTTGATATTCATTTCTATAGCTTATCCAATGCCTAGCCTGGCATACCCCTCTGTTGTTCGCCTTAGCTCTGCCTGTTAACAGATATATTGAGGGAGCCGTAATGGATTGCTGTGTTTATACAAATCTGTTCAATATATTTCCTTGTTTCCGGGAACAATAGAGATGGGAACAAATATATATATAAATATTTATAGTTTATGCGGCCCGAGATAGGCTTGATTTGATTTCCAGAAAACTGGCATAGTCCCATGCCCATGCACCGGCTACAGAGTATTGAAAAAGGTAAAATTATGGCGTTGTTTTCTATGTCCATGTCCATGTCCATGTCCATGTCCATGTCTATCGACCATTGTAATCGGCAATTGGCAACAGTTCGGTACGCTCCAGCCCCGCGGGCACATCCACATCTGCGAGTGCCAGTCGAAGCGCAAACTGGAAAACCTGCAATGCATATTTTTCTTTCCGACTCTAAGGCAATTCGCTGAAAAAAAAGCCAAACACACAAAAAGAAAAGAAAAGAAAAGAAAAACACTTTGAAAACCGAAAACTAACAGACGTAGTAGCTGGCTGTTGGCTGTTGGCCGGGCTCGAGCGAGTCATGTGAGCGAAATACGTTTCGCAGAGGTATATTATTGAATTCGGATGGTGTTTGTAGGCATTCATCAGAAATCGGCTGGCCCGCGAAGTAAACACATTCATAACAATCCCAAATGGCCTACTAATGATGCCCAACTGCCTAAATGGCCCACAAAAGCCACTCTCAAATGCTAATAATAGTCACTAATTACATGTCTAAACTGTACTTAAATATAGCCCATGTAAATAGTTGACTATTATGGGATTATCCACAGAGGCGGGGCTATGCCTTGCAGGCAGAGGCATAAAGCAGATATATATATATATCTGATGTATTAATCAAACTTGTTCTCTTCACTATATACATCTTTGATACATCTTAAAATATTCTTTTTTGATCTCTTCACACTTTCCCTTGAGCAGCGTATGCAAACTTCGGCGTGTCGAACTCTCGCCACATGCAAAGTTCCCAGTTCAAGCTATTTTTGGCTGCAATATAAATGCTCCACTTTAGCAGACTGAAAAGATATGC
This sequence comes from Drosophila mercatorum, assembly GCA_961210405.1. NCBI lineage: Eukaryota > Metazoa > Arthropoda > Insecta > Diptera > Drosophilidae > Drosophila > Drosophila mercatorum. The sequence goes on along the minus strand of CAUIUS010000001.1, from coordinate 5,652,992 downwards.
ATATATATGTATATATACTTATATCGTTGTCTGACTTATATCTGCTAGTTGGCAATGCATATTCACAATTACCTTAACTATATAGTATTTCTATATAGAGTTCAATGCGCCATTAATAATGGTATTCCAGCGAAAAATGCCTTTGTTTTAGTATTTTCTGCTGTTCTCTAGGTATATACATATATAGATCCAATTAATTATAATATATATATGTATATATGCACACTAGTTACTCTACTCTATATGTCATTTATGATAAGAAGTAAGTGTGGGCAATGCCTGACTAGCATATACCCTAGTGAATAGCTATTTGGACTTGCTCCCGAAATGTGATGTTTGAGGGGCAATGCCTGACTAGTAAATACTCCGTACAATAGTGTGTAATGTTTGAGGGGCAATGCCTGACTAGTAAATACCCCGTACAATAGCTATTTGAAATTGTTTATCTTGAATGCCCGAAGTGTGTGATGTTTGAGGGGCAATGCCTGACTAGTAAATACCCCGTACAATAGTGTGTAATGTTTGAGGGGCAATGCCTGACTAGTAAATACCCCGTACAATAGCTATTTGAAATTGTTTATCTTGAATGCCCGAAGTGTGTGATGTTTGAGGGGCAATGCCTGACTAGTAAATACCCCGTACAATAGCTATTTGAAATTGTTTATCTTGAATGTCCGCAGTGTGTGATGTTTGAGGGGGAATGCCTGACTAGCATATACCCCGTATCATAGCTATTTGGACTTGTTTTGCTCGAATGCCAGACTAGCGTATACCCTGATCAGCAGCTATTAGAATGCTTGGGGGAAATGCCTATACAGTAGATACCCTGTACAATAGCTGTGTGATTTGCTCACTAGCCTGACTAGCGTATACCCTGAATGCTAGCTGTTTGAACATCATCGGGCTTAAGCAAAGGAGAACGAAATGCCTGACCAGCAAATACCCTGAACTAGACCTGTTTTGCTTGAATGCTCGACTAGCACATACCCTGAACTGTGTGCTATGTCTTTGCTAGCAAATGCGCTGTTTACTCAAATGCCTGACTAGCAAATACTCCGTAATGCAGCTGTTGTACGCAGTTCGTCTATAACTAGACTTCTTTTGGTCATTTGAATCGATATGGGTGTAGCTAAGTTGAGCTTAGACACAGTTATCTCATAGTTATCTCAACTAGGCACCCAGAGCTAGCTAGATCTACTCAGCTCTGATAGACTCTACATGCTTTGAGGAGTCATCTACGTCTCCTTCACCTGAACATCAGCTTTTCAGCTTTGTAAAGTCTGCTCTTCGGTTTGCAGTTCGTAGGCCCATTTATTTATTTTGCGCATAAATGTTTCCTGCTGTAGGCGAGTTGTTGATTCCAGAGTTCACTTTGAATAGAAATCGAATCATAACAATAGTAGAATGGCAACAACAATGCCCATTTGATTATCTGAGTGCGAAACCACATTGCCTGCGCTGTCCGAGTTCTGGAAGACACATTCTGTGCGAAAAACAAATCCAGTAAAGCCAAAAAATCACTGGGGTGCCGTGCCGAACAAAGAGAAAGGGAGAGAGAGAGTGGGGGGGGGGGAGGGGAGATATATAGTCGTATATAAGAGTTATGGCCAGCGTGAAACAATTGGCCATGCCTCATTTAGAGGCAGCAATGCCGCGCACAGTGCTCGAGAGCGATGTATTAATTAATCATCGTTTGATGGACAGCTGGACAGAGTCAAAGTTACGTGTTGGCTGACGCGCTCGTAACGAGCAGACACGCAAACTTCCACAGTGAGTGGCCAGTGGCCAGTGGCCAGTCCTGGGCACCGTTAATAAGTGAAGTAATTGATCCTAATGGCACAATGCTGTCAATGAACCGGGCCAGGCGCACATGAGTGTGGGCGCTGCTGCAACTGGGTCAGGCGCACGGTTGACAGCTTGTACCTGACACGAGTCCTGCGATAGTCCTTTGGCTGTCAGAGATTCATGTTTTCATGAATCAAACTCCGGCCGGCCATATTCCATTCAAATTGGGCTTAAGCCGATTTGGCCAATTGCCAAACTCAACTGAATTGAGCTGGCCAAATGCGAACAGCTGTGCTGCCCATCGGCTGATAAGCAGATAAGCACCACTGCCAACGCTCGAGTGTTGATGGGCCAGAGACCTCCAGCTGAAAACATGGTGTTATTTTAATGGCTTTCGCATACCCTGTATGGCCATGATGAGGGGCTGAGGTGCGTGCTCTCACGCCAGCTTATAATCTTATGAATTATAGTAGATATGCTACTCTGACTGCGATGTCACTCACTCTTTGCTCTAACCAGATTTGCCTCATATAAATATCATCTCTAAAGCTAGCTCACACAGGGTATCTGGCCGTCTGTCAGTCAGCTGCCAGCCAAGCGCGCTCGTGCTGTGGCTCGCTGCCAGCTAAGGTGCGGGCTAGCAAGACTTTTGACACCTTCGCTGAGGGCGCGGTCAGTTGGGCGCGGGGCGTGCTGAGGTTCGGAATTGGGATTTGGGCAGCCCGAGTCGGAGTCCGAGCTGGAGTCGGAGGCCAGCGCGCCGTGTGTGGCGCACAACAACGGGCAAGACATCATTCAAGTGGCTGGCAGCGGCAACACACACACACACACACACACACACACGAAATAAAAACGTAAAAGGAGACAATTAATATCAATGTTCAATCGAAAAGAAACTTCAATGCCACACACACAACAGCAACAACAACAACAATGGAGATGCGCGGGCCGCACACAGGCTGGGAAAATGCGTTAAGCAGGAAAACGCTTGAAACCTGAGGCAGCGGCAATCTGTTCGATTTACACACATATATATATATATATGTATATATATATATATGTATATATATTTATATAGATGTTTGTCTGTGGTACAGTCTGAAGCTCGGGGTGCTTGAGCTGCGCATATGTGGCAAGCCGTACGCCAAACAGAAGCCACACGCAACTGCACAATGAGCCTGATAATGAAATATAATTTATGTGCAACAGCTGGGCCGGTGGGTCGGTGGGTCGACTGCATATCGATGTTTGTATTGGGCAGATCAATATTTATATGCGAGTGCCAGGGTGTGACCCTCTCTCTCTCTCTCTCTCTCTCTCGTCTCTTTTCCTTGCAATTTGTCAGCTCTGAGTGAAGCCAATGACAGCGCCTCCCCCTCGCTAAGCCAGCGAAATAGCGACGCACACGGCCTAACCACGATGGCGGTCATAAAAGCCGATTCTCCGTTTCCGTGATTCAATAGTTCCGAGTCGCGTTTACCCTTTTGACTTTTGCAACCCCCTCTGCGGCCACACAAACACATCCTGTTTGCTCAACAATAAAATAATATCCTGTAATCCTCTGCGCGTGCTCTCAATTATGATGAAGCGCTTTGCTCAATTGCACCGCGCTGCACATGCACAGGCCCAGAGACACACAACAACAAAAACATATACACACACACATGACTGAATGGGAAAGAAAACGTGGTGAATGGCGTCGGGTGTCCTGTGCGTCAATCGCTGCGTGTGCAAGTCTTAACAGCGGCGCCGGATTGAGTTGAATACACTAACCGATAGGGAGCGTCGGCTACAGAATATATAGTAAACGATTCTATTACTCAACTCAACTCTTCCTTGATGCTCGGCATATCTTATTGATCGTGGCTTGTCAACCAGAGTCATGTTCATAGACTACTGCTGTATAGTTAGATCCGATTGGCCATGTTCCTAGTTTCTATTGATATAAACCTTTTCGGTCGATCTTTATAGCATCTTTATAGTAATTCACGTGCCAAGCTTGGGCAGAGATACAGACACAGGTACAAAGATACAATTTTGCCCAATTGACCACACCTCCAATCATCATAGATATATGTGCCATATCTGGCAACACGAGTATATATAGCAAAGCTCAGCTCTCCAGCACTTGCACAAGTAATGTTTCTGAGCTGCCAAAAAGGCATTTTCCGCATTGCCACGCCTCTCTAGAGAGCGTATAAGGAAAATGATCAGGCGAGGGTAAATACATGTACATATATTCCAAATGTCAACTGTGTAACTTCAATAGGACATCAGGACGGGAAGGGCACAAAACCAATATATCCGTTTCACTTTCGAGAATAAGTATAAGGCAACTTTTTCGACTTTGATAGTCTAACCAACCTGCATATGACACAGCAATAGATACAGATACAGCTACACATAGTTAGCTATCAAATCATAGCTATATTTGCTACATTTCTAGCTATATTCCATATTGAATCTCCCAAAACTTAGCAGCTGCAGAGCATCAGCCAGTCGTGCGCAGTGGCAACTATTTATTATTTATTTACTTGCTGCGACATTTGCGTAAAAAAAAAAAATGTACTCAACTCAGGGCAAAGGGAAATGCCGTGTAAACCGAATACAATGGAAAATTTTCCGTTTATAATTACGACGTAGAATTTATTTTTGGACGCAAGAGCCACGTTAATTGTTTTCAGCAACTGGCAGCTCCTTTTTGTTGTTCCTTTCCATTCCATTCCTTCTTTCTTTTTTTAAAGCCTCCAACCTTAAGTCGTATTTATTTATATCTTATTAGCATTTCTCTCATTTCTCTCATTTTTCTCATTTCACTTGCCCAACGAGCAGGGAGCATTTGAAATTCCTAATTGCAATTAATTGGCTAAATCAAATAGCATTTGCTCTAATTGCTCAACAGTTTCAGCAATGAGAAAATTAATTACGTCAATATATATATATATATATATATATATATATATATATATATATATATATATATATATATATATATATATATATATAATATAGCTGACTGTAGAATACCCGTGCCAAAGTAAAAGCATTTCAAAGACAACATCAACTGCAAAAAAGTTTTTCAAATGCAAATATAAAAGGCAAAGTCAGATATTGGCTACTGAATAACCTTCAATTACTTTTGCATTATGGACAACATTAAGTAATAGTGATAAGAAATGTAAATATATAATGTAAGTGACTTGTGAATACCCTTACCAGGTTAATTATTTGACAGGGAAAGACCAAGTGCTCAGTTTTTGAAGATATTCACATTCAAGTAGAACAGATATTGGTCTATTGATAAGCATATTTAAGAGTCTTCAGTAACTTTTACACTATTAGGAGAATTGAGTAGCCTTAAAAATGTTATTATGCCAGATATCCATATAAAGATACATTATAAGATTTAAATACATTTTATTACTGATGAGATGAAAATCAAAAACTATGAATATCCATTCCTAATTGATAATATTTTTTAGTTTAATGTATAATATATAGTATTATTATAATAAATATATTATATACACATATAAAGCTCTGAACAAGCAAGAAATTTCAACGTATCCTCAAAGATATAATAAACTAATAATCAAGAGTATATTACTGCAATAATGCCAATCCCTATACCAATCCCTAACCCTATCCCTAACCCTAACCCTATCCCATTCTGCTTGCCAGTGCTTCAGCTACAAAAGAAGATTCAAAAGACACAAGAGGAGCCCTCAACCCTATCACTTAACATATTTCATTTCATTTTCAACTCCATATTGATATAAGCTCTCACCTTGGCTAAAAGTTTCATTAGCAAACAAATCTGGCTGTAGATTTCATCATCCAATACTCTCGCAAGTCTTAGTCAAATAAGAACTAAATGAGTCTTGGGCACAGTTATGAAATAACAAAGTATAATCAATGAATAAGATTTTAAGATATTGCATTGTTGCTGCTTTGACTTCATGCTAAAATATTGAAATAAATATTATATCTATCTATTATTATATTTAAGTTATATTAAACATAAAACGATTCAAATTGACCTAATTGAGTCTGCTTCTATAGCTGATTAGCTTTTGTCGGCTTGGCTTGCAAAAGTATGAAATTATTTTTAGTTAAATTATGAGATAAATTTATAAATCTGCTCAGTGACCATAAAATCATATTAAATATTTAATAATTAAAATATTAATTATAGTTTAAACAACTGCTGAAATATAGTTGCTCGAAATAGTATTACTTCTGCTGGGTCAAGGGAAGCTCATGATCACGAACTCTACCAAAACCTGCGCCACACAACTGTCACTGGCAGCTAAAGCTCTGCCTGATGCAGCAAATGAGCTCTAAATATTCTCATTCATTGGGAATTGGCACATGTGTTCATGAGATGCACTAGGTTCGCTCTGCTCAATGCTCTTTTGAAAGGGCTCTACAGCTGCCTGGAACTGTCAGCTCGCCCAGTCTTTCAGTGATTTCGCGAACCGCATATCGAATTTCAGACGTGCTTAACACGCGTTTTGCAAAGCTCTTTGTGCGCACAAAGCCTTCGCCAGCACAAGGATACGAAGACCTAATGAAGGGCAGGTACACATAGCGAGAGGCAGATCGAATAATACAGAAATCTTGGGGTACGCTGTGAAGTGGGTTTGCTGCTGGTCACGAGCTGAGCGTCTGGCATTCAGTTGTTGGCCGACTGGGGGATTAGTCGACGTCGCCAGCTAGATAGCATAGCATACTTTTTGGCCCAGATATGGAGATATGGTATAGGGACTGCTGGAGCTGTCTGGCGAGCCGAAGTTATTAAAAAGTGAAAAGCACGCGTCAATGGGCCCATAAACAAATAACTCTGTTTGTTTATTAATTTTTGTTGTTGTTGTTGTTGTTGTTGTTGCTCAAAGTGAACTTTGGCAATTGATGCTCCGCTGACTCCGGGTTCGGGGCTCGGCTTCAGCTGCAGCCAGACCAACAAATAAATAAATTCAAGTTTCGAGTTCAGCAAACAAATGGCCAAATGGAAAAGGCAAAGGCACAAGCAAAGGCAACGGCAAAGGCAACGGCAAAGGCAAAGGCTCGGGCAGTGGCAATTGTCAAAGCCGCAAGCCGAATGGCATCAGTTTCCATGGAAAACTGAAAATGAGTTTTCCATTGGGTTTAGGCGAAATGCGCACGAGGCACGTGTTGTCGTCGCGACGACATGACGACCAACTGCTCCACTTTATTATAATTTACAATTTTGTTTTTGTTTCCCAGCTACTCTGTGGTTGTTGCTTTTCGTTTTTCTCGTTTCGTTTCTCGTTTTTAGCTCTCCCAGCTGGCCAACTCTCTGTCATTTGCTGGCAGTTTCTTTGCCCAGATACCCTGTTGGCTTGGAGTGCGCCTAATGGGCATGGCTGACTAGACAATACTTAGCTAAATCTACCTATTTTACGTTGTTAACTTTCACTTATTCAAATATGTCACTTTTCTTTCATAATGTTATGCTACTTAACAGTTTTCTAATGTTAAATGTTAACATTTAATGTTATTGATGAAAATAAAATGTTAAAATATAGTGAATAACATAAAATGTTAAATTGGTGGACATTTTATGATTAACATTGAATGTTAACATTAAATGATTAACATTGAATGATTAACATTGAATGATTAACAAAAAATGTTAACATTGAATGATCAATATAAAATGTGAACATTAAATGTTAACATTAAACGGTAACATTTAATGATTAACATTAAATGTTAACATTATAGGAATAACATCAAATTATTTACATTAAATTATTAACATTAAAAGAGTAGTTTTCAATGTTAACATTAAATGATTAACATGAAATGTTAACATTAAAGGATTAACATGAAATGTTAACATTAAAGGATTAACAGTTATTTTTTTACATTAAACGATTAACATTAAATGATTAACATTAAATACTTAACATTAAATGATTAACATTAAATGAGTAACATTCTATGTTAACATTAAACGTTAACATTAAATGCTATCATTAAAAGATTAACATTAAATGTTAACATTAAATGATTTACATTAAGTGATTAACATTAAATGTAAACATAAAATGGTTAACATTAAATGATTAACATTAAATACTTAACATTAAATGATTTACATTAAGTGATTAACATAAAATGTTAACAGTAAATGATTAACATTACATAATCAACATTAAATGTTAGCGCAACATTGGTTTGCAGAGCTCTCTTAGCACTTGCAGCATTTGTTCTGCTAATCGTATGCGATGCATGAGAAGTATGTCTAAGTCAAGCATGTTGCCTCATAGAACTTTACTTTTCTTCTTCTTCTTCTTCTTGTTTTTCGCCGTTTGTTACTAGCAATGCATAAAAAGTGTAGCTGCATCTGGAGCTGATGCTGAAACGGGCGCAATTTGCTGTTGTTTTGTGTTCTGCTGTTGCAGCTAATTCATGGAAATTTATGTTTAATGACAACAACAAAAGGCAGCAGCGACTAAAAGTGTTGCAAAGGGCAGTGCACGACTAGCAGATACCTGAAATAGATTTGGATAATGAATAAAGATGAATGAGAGTGAATGAAGAGTTAAAGAAGAGATCTACAGGGACAACTTTGTATCCACTAACTCGACTTTACACTATTTACAGGGTATGCAGAAGACGAAAAACATTGTGTAAACAAACGATATGAGCGAATTGCGAACTGTGACGCTGGCTGCGCATTCTCGCGTCTCATTTGGGCGACAAGAACAACAACAATAACTGACCCACACTTAACTGTGTTAATAAGCCCCAAGTCGACGTTGCATGTGGACTTTGCGTGGTCTGAGAATGCGGGCGTTGCGTTGCGTGGGCGTGGGCGTGTGGAACGGCAACGGCAACGGCAACGAAACCGAAAGTGCAACTTGCATTTAGTTGCGGCCGAGTTGGTGGCAATTGTCAGTTGGCTGGCAGCTTTATGACACCTGGCATGCAATTACGTCCGCGACAGGCGACTCGTAATGGAATTCTTGTGCCGTTTCATTATGCAATGGCACAAGGCTTGCAGATGCCAGACAGACATAGAAATAGGGAACGGAAATGGCCAACGAATTCTGTGCTGCCTATGCAGCAGCCGGCTTTCTACAGACTTTCCTGTCTGCCCCCGTCCGATGTCCAACAGCTTCCGACTGGCAGCTGTCTGCCGTCGGTCGGCTGTCTGTCTAAGATGCATAAATCATGTGCTGGCCAAATCAGGCGGCCCGCTGGCAACGGCATCATCGCCCCAATCAAATCAAGAGCGACCACATTTGCCAGCCACACACGACACCAAAACGTTTTGTGCCACAAAATGCTGGCCATACGCTTTTTGGTAGCGCCGATTTGGCCAACCAACCAACCAGTCGCCCAGCCAGACAGCCAGCCAGACAGCCAGCCAGCCAGTCCGCTAAGTAAGTATTTCAAGTCAATCCAGTTGCAAGCGCTGACAGCCTAACACAAAAACTTAATTAAAAGCCAGACCCCCACGAGCGAGCGGGAGGGCGAGAGACAGCTGCCAGATAGACAGAGAGAGAGAGAGAGAGAGAGAGAGAGAGAAAGAGAGAGTGTAAGTGAGACAGCCAGCCATTAGGGAGAGACATAGAGGCGCGTATGACTCGAATTGAGTTAGTTTCCCTTGCCAGTGGGCCAGTGTGGCACAGATTCAGCTCTTGCTGCAATGCTCCAACCGAGGGTATCTCAATCAAGTTATCAAATCAAATAAATTAATCAAAGCCTGCAGCTCTGAAATCGTGGAAGAATTTCTATTTTGAATAATAAACGTAGCTAGAATTGTAGCTAGAATTGGAGCTGTTAAACAATACATATAAACTGTTAAATTAATGTTAATACACTGTTAAAAAAATGTTAATAAACTGTTAAATGAATGTTAATAGACTGTTAATGGACAGTTAATAGATAGTTAATAGATTGGTAATATACTCTTTAAAGTATGTTAATAGGACTGTTAATATACTGTTAAAAGACTGTTAATAGACTGTTAATACATTATTAAAAGACTATAAACAGACTGTTTATAAACTGTTAATACACTATTAAAAGGCTGTTAAAAGACTGTTAGTAGACTGTTAATAGACAGTTAATAGATTGCTAATAGACTGTTTAAAGTCTGTTAATAAGATTGTTTAAAGACTACTAAAAGACTGTTAATAGACTGTTAATTCATTATTAAAAGACTGTAAACAGTCTGTTAATAGACTGTTACTACACTATTAAAAGGCGGTAAAAAGACTGTTAGTAGACTGTTAATAGACTGTCAATACATAATTAATAGACTGTTAAAAGACTGTTACCAGACTGTTAATAGACTGTTAATAGACTGTTAATAGACTGTTACCAGACTGTTAATAGACTGTTAATTTACTATTAATAGACTGTTAATAGACTGTCAATACATAATTAATAGATTGTTAAAAGACTGTTAAAAGACTATTAAAAGACTGTTAATTAGACTGTTAATAGACTGTTACTAGTACTGCAACTCTTTAAGATGGCCTTTCTCAATGCCAAGGAGGCTCTTTAGTTGGCATTTTACAACACTAGAACACTATCCCATCTAGTTGTCACTGGTTTATCCCGCTAAGCCTCTGCACTCTTTCAGCCTTCTGGCATAATGTTAGCTACTTAACAGTGCCTCAAATGCTATGCTAACAATTAATGTTAATTGTCAAAAATTAAAAAAAAAGCATATATAAATAATATATAAATTTATGTTAACAGACTGTCAATCGACTGTTAATCGACTGTTAAAGGACTGTTACTAGTACTGCAACTCTTAAAGTGAGTTTGTTGTTCTATTTTCAATTTGGATTTGGCGAAAGTAATGCGGTCACCGGTTCCTGGGTCAACGGTGCGTATGAGCAATGCGGACGGTCAACTAACAATCGGCAATTGGCAACGGCCAACAGCCAACAGCCAACAGCCAACCGGCAACAGGCGACTGGCAGTGGGCCAATTATCAGCTGTAGGTGGCACTCGGCAGACCCAGTTGCAATCTGAGACGCTGATCAGTGCATGCAATGTGCCCGCTTGAACCCTGCACCACGTTAAGTGGAGCAGCCGAAACCGAAACGAAACGAAACAAAGCAAAGCAAAGCAAAAGTGTGACTCTCCGAGCGAGCGAGTGATAGACGAATGCGAGTGTTTCTGTCTGCCGCATCGAGACTTTTAATTAGAAAAGAAACGCGAAAAATTTGCAAAACTATTTTACAATGTGGCGGCTTTTTAATTGGCCGCCGCCAGATGTTGCATAATATCTGCCGGGGATTGCCCCAAAATGATGCAGCGCCAACGGCCACAACAACTGGCTAAAAGCAGAAACATGTTGGCCAGATATGTACATATGTGTGTGTGTATCTCATCAGCTTCTAGGCGTTGCAAGTTGAGTTTGCGCCAAGGCGGCGTCTTAATGGTGTCAACACAGTCCACTGTCCGCCAACTGTTGGCTGGAAGACTGGAAGCAGCGACCGGCAGCAATTGAAAGCATCGACAATTGCCCAAAAAACAACGATATATGTATATAGTGGCTTTCTTTGCCATTGACAGCCATAATTGGCCGGGCCGAATCGTGGCCAGAACCGTTCGACTTTATGGGGATGCAGCGCCTAAGCGCTCTCGCTGACAATTTGACAGCGCGCGGGCAGCACGAGCCGACGCTGCACATATCATTTATCACTCTGCCCGGCCGTGGCCTCAAATCCAACTCGATAGCAGCTCTCATTAAATACTCGGCCAGCAGCCTGGCCCAGGCCTGCGCGCATTAGCGCTCCACATTAATTGATAATTCACTAATCAAAGTGCCAGAGTGGATAGCGTATTTATTAGGCATAAGTTGTAGCATAGGCTGGAGACTCGATTAGCAACTCAGCTTGGGGCATGGCAGTAGAGCATGATAAGCTTAGGAAAGTGTTTTGAACTGAAGACAGACGGCAGACGGCAGACTGACCGTAAGTGGAAGATCTCAATTGGGGTAGAAGTTTCAGGAGTTGCAGTCTGCAAAGTTTGATCCAGGATCTGCAGAGAAGCTCTAACTAACTAGTCTAAGTCTGAGACTTGAACATATCTTACCAACTGCTCAAATGAGATCTGAGAGCCAAAGTCTGTGAATAGTTTTAAACGATTTCCGATATGTATTCATTGTCAAATGGAAGAGAATCATACAAAGAAAGTGAATCATTGAAGATCTCTGTTAGGTATCTGCTAAGGTAACTATTGCTATCTATTGAGAATATCTTGCTAACTGACTAAAAGAGCTGGAAGATTCTAGCTGCAAGTGTGACTCGATTTAAAGGAGTCTACAGAGAAGGCGGCATTTACTATTGATCAGCTTCTGAATCTACTCTGACTATATCTTTCATGGGACAATATGGCGTATATAGATAGGAGATCTTCTAAAGATTTAGCTCTAAGTCTGAACAAATTGGACCAATTTCAGACTCAAGAATCTATAAGGAAATGACGAGTATTAAGAATTGAAGATCTTTCATAGGTCTTAACTCTAATATATTATATAACCATATATATGTATATAAGTATATGTATATAAGTATATGTATATAAGTCTATATGTAAAGGAATATCTGTCTAACAGGTCGAATTCTGAAGACTTGGCTGTAAGTCTGACTAGACGAACGAACAGACGAAGTAAACTCTCTGCAGTTTATGAAGCAGTCTAAAGAGCAGGCACAATTCATTCTTGATCAGCCTGGACTACGGCATTCAAGATCGTTAGCATAGGTTCTAGTTCCATCATATGCCAAAGTATTTTCGTAAACTGCTATGCATTATAATCAAATTTGTTTTCTGCAGAGAAAATCTTCCTGTGAAAAGCTCTGCTGACGCGCCTGACAGCCTTCGCTTGCGACTCCCTCATGAAGTGAAGTACTCTCCACACTTCATAAATGAATCGATAGAGCTCTCAATTCTTATTTGAGTTCAGCCAGAGCATCAAGGTCTCCCTCTGAGTTTAGCATTAATGATCTTTACTAGGATATATTTGATTGTAATTGATCTGCAGACAAAACCTTACGAAATTCCAGTTCTCAGCCTGTGGCAAATTCTGCTAGATACCATATGAACCCAGAGAGAAGCCTGCCAGCCTTCTCTTTAAGTTGAGTCATGAAGTAAAGCTTAATAAGAGTACAACTCATAAAGCAGTCTAAAGATGACTCTTCTCTGAGATCAAGGAGAGCTTGATAGTGAGCTCTCCTTTGAGCTGATCATCTCTTGTCATCTCTCACATATATATCATATCCATATCCATATTCAGTTCACCATTTCCCTAATTATAAACAGTCCTTGCATTCGCTTGAACTCTCCTTGGTTATCGCTCGCTTTATTTGACAGCACTCATTATCCAACTTATAAATGTCACTAATCTATCTGTTACGCTGCGCTATCTCGCAGCTAGGCAGAGAGTGGGGTGTTCCGAGCAATAAACCTGTCGTAGCTGTTGAATATCATTGCCATATGCATGATTACCAAACCCTAAAGCCGCAAAAGCAAAACAATGCACGATGGCAACAGCAACAACAGCAGCAACAGCGGCAACATTAGCTGTTGTTATGTTTGTTGACTTTTTGGGCCGTTCAACGGTACGTATACGCGCTATTTTTGCCTGAATTCACATTAGATAAGCTAAGATTGGCGATTGTCGGCTACATTGTTGTCGCTCCAGCCGCTGCGGCTGTAATTATGCAAATTTGTTAACAACCACTAAATACGGCAACATTTTCATTTTTTTGCTCGCTCTCTATTGTGTTTTTTGGCTTGAATTTTTAATTAACAATGCCGAAGCCGAAGCCAAGGTGTGTGTGTGTGTGTGCGAGGCTTGAATGTGTGCCAAATGGCAAAAATGAAATAATGAGAACACTTTTTATATGCAAACGTGGTCTAAACACTTTCACTGCAACGGCAGCGGCAAAAACTGCAACGAGCTGGCAACACGAATTTCGTGTCGTAAAGCGGGTGGGTGCAACCACAGTTGAGCAACGGCAGCGGCAGCGGCCGGTCTATGCTCAAGTGGTGCAATGCACTCGGCGGGACTTGCACATGGAAATGGGCTAAATGAGCAGTGAGCAATGGGCACTGGGCACTGGGCACTGGGCCGGCTGCAGTCGTCGTTGTCACATTTGCAATTAACTCACGACGAGGCGACGACATTGATTAACGAGGCGTTTTTAAGCGGCACTCAAACACGCGCTAATGTCGCGACAGACAACAATAACAAGTAGCAGCAAGAGGAGGAGCATCAGCAGGAGGAGCAGCAGCAGCAGCAGCAGCGTCAGCCACAACAGCTGACGTTCGACAGCTCGACATGCACAAAGAGAGCCACACACAGGCTGACAATGGCGATAGCTGGAGTGCAATGCATTCCGTATCTCATAGATACAGCTAGATGCTGACTGCTTGCTGGCTGAGAAGTGTTCAATTGTTGGCAATGTTTGCTAATTGAATTGAATGACCACTTGGCTGCTTAGGATAAGTCCAAAATTGGTTAACAATTGATGTGACCCGTGCAGTGGAGTAAACAGAGAAAGACAGCGAGAGAGAGAGAGAGGGGGGAGAGGGGGTGAGAGAGAGGGGGAGAGGGGGTAGAGAGAGGGGATAGAGAGAGGAGGGAGAGAGTGGGGGAGAGAGAGGGTGAGAGAGAGGGGGGAGAGTTCATTTATTAATTAAATTCTTTTAGATTTCGCTTTTTGTTTATTTTTCTTGAGCGCAAAAAGAACAAAAGCCAACTGGGCCAACTGTGGACTGCTCGAACTTTGAATACCCTGATATGTAAAAATTTCCTATCTATATAACATTTCTGTGTGATGGGGTATGCGCTAGTCGCGCATTGCCGTGTTGAGCTCCGCGCACTTGCTTAATTTATTATATGCGTTTATGGCTAGAGAGTTATTGGCCGTGACTCTTCGAGGCATGCGCGAGGTGAACTCTAAGTGAGTGACTGATGAACCCCTTAAGAAAGGCAGCTGAGTTTTGGATTATATATATATATATATAGAGAGGGATATATAGCATGTATGTATATCTATATATACATATGTATAGCTCAGCATGCAAGCGATAACAGAGTCTAGCTCTGCACTAAGGCATCTTTGAGTTTGTATGCAGAAGCGAATATACTCAAATAGTTGTTGATAGTAGTGTATCTGGGCCATGACGGCACTTAAAGCTTTGCAAATGAAATGCGAATTCCTATAGGAATACATGCTTAGGCTTAAGGCTTGCCGGGTGAGCATAAGGTGCATAGGCAAGGAGCAGGCTGAGAGCCTTAAGCCAACCAAGAGAAGCTATCTTTAAAGCAAACTTTCTATATGGAATACAACCAAGGGAAACCACTCCACAGCAGTTTTAAGTCAACATAATTCAAGCGCTGCAAAGTGAAGATGGACTTGAGCTAACTGGCTTGCAAGGAACTCTATGCTACGTAGGCAGCTAGCGATTTCTACAGTCGCAGCGCCAGATCTTATGTGAGTAGTCTAACAACGCAGGCCTCTATCAATGATAACAGGCGCAGGCTGAAAAGATTTCCAGTTGAATATGATATACCAGAAGTGTTGTAGAATCAAGTAGAACAAGGCATAAACATGCCTAGACATAAGTTGTATATAGGCTGGTCTTTAGCCGTAGTCTTAAAGCTAAATGAGCTGTAGACAACAAGCCTAGGCCTAGCTGAATAAAAGAAAAGTTAAATATTTATATAGAAATTTAATCAATTAAAATTGAACAGAAATAGAATATCTATCAAATAGAATATCTCTGTTAAGCAATTACCTCTAGGTATATATGCCCATAATATGTATGATTATTATATTATATTTCAGCATTCATAACAGCTGTTGCTACACTTAACAGCAACTTAACATTTGTCGCCCATTTGCCTGTATAACATATTATTATTATTTTATATTTCGTCTTATCATAATTGATATTTTTCTGGCTTTCGTTGAACGCCTTCTTTGGGTGAGGTCAGTGCCGCTAGCTGAGCATTTCGCATTCGCTTTCGATCTCGTTAACAGCTACTTAACATTTTTCACGCTCTCTCTCTCTCTCTCTCTGTCTCTCTGTCTCTCTCTGTGTATTGTTATTGTTATTGCCGTAGCTGTTGTTATTATAATAGCTGCAAGCTTTTAATTAATTTGTGTCTGCTCTTTCCACACACTCTCGCGGCGAAGGGTATTACCATTGTCTCGCTTCATGTGGAACGCACTGCAAAGTACTTGACTTTTAACCTCAAATGCACACGCATATATATATGTATGTATATATATTCATGATCAGAGTCACTATTGATATATATATATATATATTCAGGCCGAAACTTGGCAACGTTTCAATTTTTTGAATGCATTTGCCTCTGCCGGCAGCAAGGGTATTACACAAATCGATTCTTTCTTTATGAATAATACTGTAAATATATATATATATATATATCTGCATAGTTTGCCACGCACCAGCAATAACAGAAACTCTAACAATAACATGTCCAACATATTAGTCACTCTACATAACAAAAAAAAAGTAGTAAAAAAAATTAATAAAATTAAAAGTGAGTGCCTTTAATTGAATTTCGATGAGTGTATATACATACATACACATACACACATATATATATATATATATATTTATCTGCTTATGTACGTAGTTCCTAAATAACCGACGAAGCTGCGGCAAGGGCGCACAGAGCCAAAGAAATGTGCACAAAGGCGTTGCTCATAAACAAGTTAGCTGATTCATTTGATTCGTTTGGCCAGCAGCTGTTTTGGCTATGACCAAATGCTTACTGGCCCGCTAAATTGGTTAGAACGTGCCGCGCGTAGCGCATAGCCATAGGCCATAGCAAGAGCAACTGCAGCTGACAACAGAAACAAAAGCACAAAGAAATATTTATGGGCAATTCACTAGATCCAAAGTGTGCAATCAAATCAATTAAATAGTTAATATAGTTTGTAAAAAACTAAAAAAAAAAACTCTTTATTTCGGCTTGAAGAAGTGTTGTAAGTTCATAAAATATATTCATGCAGTTGCTTTGACAGCAAGCCCTCATGAGGAAGTATTTATTTGAGATATTTAAGATTTAAATGGAAATCTTGCGAACTATATTCTAAGATAATAATGGAACAAATAATACGAGGAATAAGCGATGGTATTATTGCTTAAAATCCTCACTATGAGTTATAGGTACATACTTATGATGTTAGAACCATTACATTTATTTTTTTATTTTTATTTATTATTTTTTATTTAATATTTAATTTTTATTATTTTTTTAATTATTTATTACTTAATATTTATTATTTTTTATAAATTTATTTATTATAAAATTAAATACGTAAATAAATATATATTAATAAATAAAAATAATAAATAATAAGTATTAAATAAAAATAATAAATAATAAATATTAAATAAAAAATAATAAATACAAAAAAAAATGAAATAAAATATAAGCAAAATAATAATTATTATAATAATAAATACGTAAATAAATATAAAATAATTGATAAAAAAATAACACAATAAATATTAAATAAAAAATAATAAATAATAAAAAATATAAAAAATAAAATATAAAATAAAATATAAGCAGAATAATAATAATAATATTATTGATATATTAAATATAAAGAAATATTAAGAGACTTATCAGAGGACTCATGACAACTTTGAGTTAATGTGAGATTCGAAATATGAGAGATTGAAATGACGAGAGTCGACTGTATAAGGTATAAAGATTAGAAAGCAAAAAACAAAAATATATGTATAAAATACACACTCGTGATGAAAGGAATAAGTAAACCAAAATAATTATGGATATTTTGTCATAACTAATTAATTTGGAGAAACAAGCTGGAAGGTAACTTAAAGAATAAAATCTGGAATGTTATCATGGGTGTATGTAATATGTGTATATAATATAATAACAATAGTACGCACATTTTAAGAGTATGACGCCGCTCTCCTCCTGACTGCGATTCAGGCCGAGCGTCTGATGCTGATGATGGTTGGCATCCAGTGCGGATTTGATCAAGTGATAGGCCATCATTCAGATGCATTACACGAGTGCGCACCACTTATAAGCTGCTGATTATGGTGAGCTATATGTATATATATAATTATTGTCTCTTACGCTGCATAGGTGTATGTCTGTGTGTGTGTTTGTATTTGTTTTATTAAGTAATAGAAATAATGTAGCGAGCGGGTCATCGGCTGGCAGTGATTATCAAGCGTTGCCAAATCTGAGATCAGCGACCAAAAATATTGCTTTAAACATGTTTCCATATGAGTTGAAGCGCGTATATGGGTGCTGGGCAATGCGCGCTCAGAGCTTAAAGGCTAGGCATATATGTATGTACATATAGGCGGGCATTGGGCAGTCGTGCTTGTTTGCTGCCTTTCCAATGCGCTCGCCTGATAATGCAAAGTGCTCGACGGCCGCTGCTAAGTTTGCAGCTCAAATTAATTAGTTGTCGATTTATTTTTGAATACTTATGAGGGCATATATATGTACATATATATATATATATATATATATATATATATATATATATATATATATATATATATATATATATATATATATATATATATATATATATATATATATATATATATATAATATATAACTATATCTGCTGGCAGCGACAACGCAGCGTAAACGCCTCCCCCAGCGAGCGCTTTTGTGTCTGGGTCGACGGGATCGCCGGGTTGTTCGGTCAGGTCGCGCAACAATGACAACAATGCCAACAACAACAACAACAACACACACACACAACAACAACAACACACACATAGAGAGAGAGAGAGACTCACAACTTATTTGGCACTGCATAAAACACTTGCACTTGCACGCGAGTCACTGCATAAAAGCGCTGAACTCTCTCGCTCTCTTCTATGTTGTCTCTCTGGAGATACGAAAACCATAAAAAAAAATATTGAAAAAATATATATACATATATGTATATTTATATATACAATGTACATATGTTGTCGCGGCGCGGCAAGCATGCGGCAAGCACGACAAGATCGATTCTACTGAATCCAAAATGCGCCGATAAATGGGAATGGAGCCCCAAAATGAGCCGCCAACAACAGCAGCAGCCGCAGCCGCAGCAGCAGCAACCACAACAACAACCACAACAACAACAACAATAGCGACTACTAAAAAACAGCAAGCGAAACCAAAACGACGCTGACGAGGCGACGACGCTGACGACTGCGACTGCGACGCGAAGCGATTGTCCGTCCAGCGACGAGCCAGCGGAGCATGTGCCACAGAAATTATCACGCTGGCTGGGCAGGGGGCCGATAGTAGGATAGCAGCCTGTTGCGCGTGCGAGACTTATTGAAGTCCTGTCGTGGCCTAGGCCCTAGAATGCATATTGCTAGCTGCAGCTGCAGCCTCATTAAGTTCATTCGCAGTTTATTATTCAATTTAGCAAATCTCGCTTTAAATTGTTTTTAAAATATGCCGAAAAGTATGCAACACAAAAAGCACGGCAAAGCTGAGCGAAGCTGCGCACCAGCTTAGCCTAGACACAAACCAAAGTAAATTCAGCCATAGATGGCGCTGGCAGCTGTTTTCAGCTGCAAGCAACAGATGGCTGCTAGCAAAATGAGAGTTCATAAGCAAACCGACTGCGCAATACTCTACAAATTTTATATACATATGACTCACCTGAGAGGCCGGCGTCGTTGATGCTCGAGGTGGAGGTGGAGAAGCCGGGCAGCTTACGCCAGCCCTTGCGGTTCCAGAAGCTGCGCGCCTTCGACTCGGTGGGCACACTGGGTCCGGGATCTTCGGCGGCGCGTATACGCGCACAGCTGAGTATGCGCCGGCCGCAGGAGGCGCGCGCCAGAAAGCTGCAGTTGGAGGCGCCGCTGGCGGCCAGCGTCGACTCGTCGTAGGCCGTCGCCACCGCCGCCGCCCGCTGGAACGAGCGACAGCTCTGCGTGGCATAGGCCGCGCTGGCGGTGGGCGTTTGCCGGGCGCACTTGATGTGGTGCGTCTTGGTCAGCCGCAGGCTGCCGATGTAGCTGGCACCGCTGCTGCCGCTGAAGCCGCTGTCGAGGTCCGGCGGATGGCCGCCCTTGAGGGTGGCCAGCAGCCGCTCGATGCCGGCCGCGTCGCTGCTATCACAGATATTGTCCGCCGAGGTCGAGGTGAGCCGGGCCAGCACCGCCGGCTGACCGCTGGCCGCCGTCACGCACACCGTCGGGCTGGGCTTGGGCGGCGTCCCAGTTGCTAATGCTGCTGCTGCTGGGGCAGCGGGCGGACTGCACTTGGGCGGACTCTCGGGCATCAGCATGGCCTCCACGCTCAGATTGAGCTCGCCCAGGATCTTGTGATGGCGATGCTGGACGCGCCGCAGCTCCTCCTCGACCAGCGTCTGGTTGAGCGAACCCGCCGACTGCGAGCCCACGGCGCAGCCCAGCGGCTGCTGCAGCTGCAGCTGCTGCTGCTGCTGCTGCACCACCGCTGACTTCTTGCCGCCCGCCGTCGCCGTCGACTGCAGGGCGGCCGCATTGATCTCCTCGTAGAAGTTCTCCTGGCCCTGGCTGCTCGCGCTGCTGGCCACCCTGTGGTAGCGCGTCTGGTAGCTCTGCAGTGTAGCCGGCGAGACCAGCTGCTTGTTCTTCTTGCCCTTCGAGAGCAGCGCGCGTATCGAGTTGGGCGGTGGTGGCGGGCCGCTGGGCGTGGCCTGTGCCGACGCTGACTGCGCTGCCGTCGCGCCGTCCGGCTTGGGCACGTTGGAGTGGCGCATGGCGGCACCGGGCTCGTAGTAGGCGTACGAGTAGTCGTGCTGCTGGTGGTGCTGGTGGTGCATGTGGTTCAGGCTGGTTGCCTGCTGCAGCGCGCTCCACTTGACGGCCGACGAGTCGCCGCCCTCGCGGCCCAGCGTCTTGCTCTGCCGCCCCAGCTGGTGGTGCTGGTGGTGCTGTTGGTGGTGCGGCGACGCCTCCTGCTGCTCGTTGCAGATCTCGATGGCGTCCGGATCGGGATCGGGATAGCGCGGCAGCAGCTGCCGCCGCCCATTGCCATTGACGGCGATCCCACTCGCCGCACCACCCGCTGCGGCGGCACCGCTGCCCAGGCTGCTGCTCACGATGGCCGCCACGGCGATGGGCGAGCTGTGGGGACTAGTGGCGGCGGGCGGCGGGTAGTCCGGCGGCGGCGGGAACTGCAGGCAGCCGGCGCTCTGCTTAGCCACGGCCAGGCACAGGCCCTTGCGCAGCCCATGGATGCCCTCCAGCTGCTCCAGCTGCTCCAGTTGCTCCAGCTGCTCCAGCTGCTGCTGCTGCTGCAGCTTCTGCTGCTGCTTGAGCCGCTGCAGCTGCGTCTGCTGCTGCGTGTAATAGTTTTGGTTGGCGGGCTGATGCGAGTGCGAATGCGGATGCGAATGCGGATGCGAATGCTGGTGCGGATGCTGGTGCGGATGCTGGTGCGGATGCTTTAGCTTTGTGTGGCTGTGCGCGTGCACGTGCAGCTTGGCCAGAGGATGGGCATGGCTGTTCTCGCCGCCGCCGCCGCTGTTGTTGTTGTGGTTGTTGTTGTTGTTGTTGCCGGTGGTGCTGGTGGTGGTGGTGGTGCTGCTGCCGGTGGCGTGATTGTTGCGTCTGCTGCCCAGGCCCAGGCTCTCCATGGCACATGTTGCCGCCCGCTGCTCCACTCGCTGCTAGGCGCTGCAAAGAATCGAGTTAAGCGACAATTAACAAAATATTTTAGTATTTAGCTTCCAAGTGGCAAAGTGGTGCAACAGCAGCTGCCCGACGCATGCCCCAACGCCCGACTTCCTGAAACCCAAAGCAGCCAGCGCGCGCTGGCACGCTCCAATGGAGCTGCAGCTGGAGCGCGAAGACTCGCATGCCGGGCGGGCATCAGCTGCCAAGGCTCTAGGAATCTCCCTTGGCGAGATTAATTGCCGCTAATTAAGCGAGTCTATTTGCCAGCTATTTGCCCGCTGGGCTTTAGTTTTCGCTTCTGATTGAAAACAATTGCTAAAGAAACCCGTTTGGGGCGTGGCAGACTAGGCGATGCTCTGCATTTGAGTTGAAAACAAGGAGTAGGACTGCTCTAGTCGCGCATGCTCGACTGGGAGATACCCTGACGCACGTACAGGGCGGAGCTTGACTCAGCGCAGCTGCCTGATCAAGAATATATACACTTTATGGGACCTGCCACGCCTACTTCTGCCTTTAACATAGATTTTCAGATAAAGCATAATGGCCTGATTTGTCGTTTTCTGTAGGTTCAGGATATAAGGATTGCGAAAAGGAATATATTATATATATTTGATTTGATATATATTTTATATTATATATATTTTATACTCAATGCTCTGTACTAAGCCAGGAGAGAGCGTGATTTGGTTGGAATTGTCCAGCGAGGACATACTCTAACCTTTAGCTTTAGCTGTCAAGGCCAGACTGAAGCTATAGAAACGAAAAAGTTCTTTATCTTAAGGCAGTCTTTAGTTAGAAGGAGGAATTATGGAAGAAAAGAAAACTTTCTACTGCTGATATACTACGAGATTTTATGCTTTACAGACAGACGGAAGGATGAATATGGCCCAATCGACTCAGTTTATTATCCCTATTAGGAATAGGTATACTCTATGGCATGTGACACTTCTGCCTTTTACATATGTACATTCCCACAAATTAATATACCCTATATCTATACCCTATATCTTTATACCCTATATCATTGTATGACTAAGGGATACATTTAGTTCTGCCTTTCACAGAAACCAATATGCCTTACATTTTTACAAGAACAGGGCATACATGAGGAATAAATTTTGTTGAAATATCAGAAGATTATAATGTATAGAAATACTCAATGGAGACTGCCAGGCCTCCTTTGCCTTTTAAATACAGGCTCCCAAAACCAATATACCCTACATTTTTACATGTGCAGGGTATGTATGAGGAATAAATTTAGCTTAAGTATTAGAAGTCTGTCTCTGACAGTCTTTGAGGCTATTGCAGTCAGAGAGTCAGAGGCAAACGGCCTACAGATGAACTTATATAAAAAAAAAACAAGTAAGAACGTTGCTGTCGGACGCAACCGACAGCGAAATACTATTTCACGTCCCAGCAGCCCACAGGGGCATCTATCACATTATATTTTTTAAAATTTAACCTTAAATCCCCACTTTCGCCGCTCAAATTAGCTGCAGACTAAAACTTTTCATTGGAGGTGGCCAGACAGTTTCAATTAGGATCGAACCCTTACCTTAGCAAACACACGCACCTAAATCGAGAGAGATGGCATCTCTCAAAATGAGAGAGGTGGCAACTCTGAACATGTGATTTAAGTAGCGAGCGTAGAGGTGTGGGCTCGAACCCCGGTGCGGTCATGTTGATATTTTTGTTATATTTTCCTTATTTAGTTATTTTGTATTAATAAAATATTCTTTTCAAACATATATATATAATTTAACAAATCAAAAGACAAGGTCAAAGGTCACAAAGTCATTATTTGGCGCGGTATTGGCTCAGAAGCTGCACATTTTTCAGTTTTGATTTGCCACGCCCCAGTGGCCGTAGACAAATAATTTTTGGCATGTGCATAGAGTGGGCGTTCAGGAATATAACTGTAAAGTTTGGATGCTTACATTCGAAAAATGCGAAAATTACAGGGTATTTTTCTGTATGTCACGCCCCTTTTGGGGCGTAACAATAATTTTTGGGGAATCGATAGAGGAGGCCTCCAGTAACTTAACATTCAATTTTGAAGCTTCTAGCACTAAAACTGTGGGAGATATAAGCTGATATTAGTTGCCACGCCCCTGAAGGCGTAGATATATCCGCCATAGCTTTTCGATTGTGGGATGTTAACCCGAGTATATATACCAAGTCTCAAGTCTCTAGCATCAATAGTGCTCAAAATATAACGAAACTAGTAAAATCACTATATCTTCAGATCCGATTTGCCACGCCCCTAGTAGGCGTGGCCGTAAAATTTTTTGGGCGATCCTTAAAGAATCGTAACAGTAACCCACGTGCCAAATTTGGGCGTTCTAGCTTTAAAACTGTAGAAGATACAGTTTGACCCGATTTGCCACGCCCCCAATGGGCGTAGATATATCCGCCATAGCTTTTTGATTTTGGGATGTCGACATGAGTGTTCAGTTAAAATCTCAACTCTCTGGCTCTTCTAGAAGTAGTGTTTCTGAGATACAGGAAAATGCATTTTCCGATTTGCCACGCCCCTAGTGGGCGTATCGGGAAAATCTTGACACTTTATCAGACGAGGGTATACACGAGTATATATTTCAAATTTCAAGTCTCTAGCTTCAATAGCGTGGAAATGGTTTGCGTTCATACGGACAGACGGACAGACGGACAGACGGACGGACAGCATGACGGACATTGCACAAACCCAATATACTAGTTCACTACGTGAAATAGTATAATAATATAAAATACAAATAATAAAAATAATGAATAACAAAAATAATAAAAATAAAAAAATAAATAAAAAATAATAATAAAAATAAAAAATAATAAAAATAAAATATAATATAATAAAAATACAAAATAATAAACAAAAAATTTATAACAAATAAAAAATAAAAAAATTAATAAAAAATGATAAAAAATAAAAAATTATAAAAAATAAAAAATAATACAAATAAAAAATAATGAAAATAAAAAAATTAGAAAAAATTAATAAAAAATAAAAAAATATATAAATAAAAAATAATACAAATAAAAATAATAAAAATAAAAAAAAAAAAATTTAAAAAAATAAAAAAATAATAAAAATAATAAAAAAATTAACAATAATAAAAATAAAAATATATTTTTATTATTTAAAATATATTTTGAATTATTTCTATTTTTATTTTTATAGTAAAAATAAAATAATAAAAATAAAAAAATCTGATACTTGATACTGATACTAAGAGATCAAAAACTTAAGTCAAATGCAGTTACTCGAAGGCAAAAGAGACTTAAGCTAGAACCTTCCTAGCTCTCTTCCTGGCCGTAGGTGCTAAATGAATTGGTAAGGAATGCAGCTACGCCTATCTATATATCTAAATGGATTGAGTTACACAGATCTATGCACGCAGAGGCAATATCCACTGCTCTGCCGTTGGCCAAGACAAATCAAACAATTTATGTTCACGTCCAAAGGGAAAGAAACGAAGAAATAATTTGCCAACTTCTTTTCTGCGTAATAACTTGAGGTATTTTAGTGGAGGTACAAGCGATCCGCTGCTAAATGATAATATCGGTTTGTGTGACAAGATTATGGCCGAGATAAAAGTCTATGTGGCGGGAGAGTCTGCTTGGCCATAATGAAGCTGACGATGATAATGCGACCAAGTTATGACTGCATAGCAGGTTGAAGTACAGACGAAGAAAGAGAGAGAGAGAGAGGGAGAGGAAAGAGGGAGAGGAAGAGGAAGAGGGAGTCTTGAATTACCCTTTGGTTCGATCTCCCTCTGCCTCTCTCACGCTGTCTGACTCACCGGCTGTCGGAGTAACGTGAGACGTCTCTGAGAACACGAATGTTCGGCCACCGAGCTCCGGTTGGCACAGCGGGTCGCCAAATTAGCGTCTAAATTTAGCTACTCATCCATTGAATCAGGCTCAGCGGGCGTTGAAATTGAATCAAAGCAGCTCCGCCATAAAATGGAATCAAAGCGCCCAGCCAATAATCCCAGTTACAGGCCACAGCCCAACCGACTGGCCGCAATTGCATGCAGTTACAGCCATGCCAGCATTGTCAACAAAAAAAGCTAGAAGATTAAGCCAAACAGAAGCTGCAAAACTGTGGCAACTCTGCCAGCTGCAGGCGAGCAGTCAGGAGTCAGGAGTTGCCAAGCAAAAACCACTCAAGCCGAGTGTGTGTGTGTGTGTCGGATGTGTGTGTGTGCTCGTTAGTTTGGCTCACTTTGTTTTTGTCTCTTCCGTTTTGTCAGTTGCAGCTTTTTTCAGACATACCCTGTAGAAAGGGCAGTCGTTGTACAGAGGCAACCCTGACAGCCATGGCTTTCCGGACTTCCATCAGCAACATATGTAACTTTTACAGGGTATCTGTTGGGTCTGTGCCGTGCAGCATTGCAGTGAAATTAGAAAAGAAAGTGAAGTGAAAAACACACACACACATGATGGCAAAATCATCAACAGCTGCCCGTTGCGGGGCCAGAGTTCAGGGAGTGGCCGGCCGGCCGGCCAATTAGCCTGCGGTTGTGGTTCAAGACTTTCGCCGGTCAGCCAAGGCGATTCCGGCTAATTAGAAGCACCACGCCAGCGATGAGCGCACATGCAAATGCAAGCAAGTAGCAGGAGCAGGAGCAGGGGCAGGGCCATGAATGAGCATAAAGCAGAGCTGGCGTGTTCCGAAGAAGTACAAACAAATCTAAAATATATTTATATAGGTATATATATATATATATATATGTATAGCAGCACGCACACATGCGTGCGGGGCACAAACAACAGCAAAACGCATTGCAATAATTATTCGCAAAACGAGAGGATGCAACAACAACAACAGAGGCAGCAGCAGCAGCAGCAGCAGGAGCAGGAGGAGCAGGAGTCGCCGCCGCAGCATGTTTCTTCTATCATATTTACAATTTGTGTGTCGCCAATGCACTCAGGCCAACCCCGGGCGCAAAAAGAAACAGAAAAGTTGCATCGTTGCAAAATGCAAATGGAGCTGGAACTGAGCCTGCAGCTGGGCCAGTGACAGGGGCTGGGGCAGGGGCAGGGACAGGGGCAAGGCGGCAAGCTGATAGCAGCATGCGAGCGCGAACAAGTAATTAGAAAATATATTTAAGATGTTGCCAGTGCTACTGCGCTAACAGCCACGACTTGGATGATCATCATCATCAACATCGTCATCATCATCATCGTCATCGCCATGATATTTATGCTTATGCATTCCGAGGATGCAACTGCAACTAAAGTGGCGGCAATGCCAAAGGCAACCCTCGGGGCTGCGCCCCTCATGTTTTCAATTGAAATGCTGCACTTACACTCACACACTCTCACACACAACACACACACACACTCGAACACACATTGCGAGTTTAAGCATTTCGAAATTGCATTTACAAGCAACAAGCAGCAAAGCTGGCATACCCTGGCGAAGGCTGAGCATGAGATGCTCTTGGGCATATATATGATTCATAATGAGAAATCAGAGTCAGGGAAGATCTAAAGAGTTATGCCAACTGTGGCCACAAAGATGGCTTACTGCTACTTCTATTGCCTCTAACTCAACCTGAATCCGCTTGAAGACTCTGCTGTCCGATAGACTCTCGCCTAATCAGAAAAGCTTGTCAAGTTTCGCATGTCGCTGACCCACCGCCAATGTCAATCGAAGCGCTGCGCAAGAGTATTTAATGTGAGACGTGTCCGAGTGCGAGGCGATGTTGGCGGCGATCCGCTTGCCGATAGAATCGCTCGTTAATTTAGGAATTAAATGAAACGCGCAATTGTCATGCCACATACATTTGTATGCAGAATGTGGGAGGGAGTCCAGAACGAGAAGGAGAACCAGAGTGAGGGCTCGCTGGCTAATTGGTGCTGGCAGTTTGCCGACTGCAGCCGCTATAGAGTCTTTGTACAGTTTTATAGTTGGCCGTGCCATCCCTTTCGCTTATTGTTGGGTGCATTGACTTGGACTGGCGCATCTTGCTATCAAGCCGTTTATTCCTGTCATCATATCCCTGCGGCAACGCGACGTATGCGTGATGCATTGTCAACAAGTGCGGCAATGACAGGCGCGGGCCCGCTCCCCTCCGGCACAGACAACAAAGAGCCAGCAGCAGCAGCAGCGGCAAGTAGGACTCTAGTTTGGTGGCATGTGGCAACATAAACCGTAACTAGATGGCTGCATATTTGGTTGACTTAATGCCAAGATTCCCTGCCTGCGATAGATGTAATGCTGTGTGCTCTATCTTCGCCCGCTGCTTTGTGCTGCCTTAGAAAAGCTGCCTCCAACGGCCGTGCAATGTGTCTTTTTAGCACTTACTGCACCACCGTCACCGTCACCGTCACCGTCACCGCCACCTACAACCACGCCCAGCTCTCATTGAGCCACTCAGCTGAAATATCAGCTCTCCCCTAGCTACGTAAATGTGTGTAGACATACATAAGTAAGTTGTTTCTTTTATACTCCCATTTATACCCTATGCACGGCTTATCCTACTGCAAAGGGCTGCGTCCAACTGAACTAGGGTATTGGGCAATGCGATGCCATCATCAGTGGAGCTGCTTTTCTATTTGCTGAAACTTGAATAAGACTCAAAGCGCTGCCGTTGGGCATGCCTGACTGCCAGATACTTTGCAAGGCGTATCTATATATTAGAGTTTCTGATATAATATAATATATATAGAGTTATATCATAGAGTTATATCATATCCCACTTCTTCTGCCTTCCCTATTGAATATTTATGATTATTGTTAGGGTAACTGCCAGTCATGTACGCTCAGCTAGTCACGCTGCTTATGCATATTGTGCTTCATAAAAAGCAATGCAATTTCCTCTTAAAGAATGTTCCAGGGAAACACTGAGCGGCGGCTAAGAGGTGGCAGAGAGAAAGGAAGTTGTTTAGAGAGAGAGAGAGTGAAAGATAAAAGTAATGGAATGAGTAGCTATGTGTATGTACATATATATACTCACATATATAGCCTATGCTGAATCTGGGAGCATGCTAAAGTGTCGGTTTCATTTTGCCCGTATCTATCTGGAATGCTTTCACTTTTGCTAAGTAGGCTTCGGTTTTTGCTCCTTGGCATTAATTTTTCATTGATTCGAAATTTGGCGGGACGAATTCTCAGTAAAATTCATCAATATATATATACAATATGGCTGCAGTTTCTGACTTCGTGAAGCGTGTGCTCCGCCGCACCAAAACTGGCATTAAGGAGCTGTTCAAGCGTCGTCCACCCACTGTGACGGAGGTTGACATTGACAACTTCATGCCACGGCTCGACTGTCGGCCGCACGAAGTGTTCGAGAAAGTCGAACAAATAGAATTGGATCTATATGGCTGTTCGTCCAGCGACACGGACGAGGACGTCGAATGCTATACACTAAATCGGGCCAACAGCAGCTGCACCACTCGAGAGCTCGACCTGGGCCCACAAGTGAGTGCACCAACACCACACAAGGATCACTAGTGAACCATCTGTCCCATACTCAAACCAAATTAACCAAATAAACCAAATATCCATCACGTCAGCAACTTTCACTCGCTTGTTGTTGCTGCTGCTGCTGCTGCCTGCTATTGGCTGGTTTTTGCTGCTTGGCAAGTTTATTTTTAGACCGCTTGAGAGTGCGGCGCCGCTTGGCGGCTCTTAACGGCAACTAGACGTCAGTTGAACAACTGGCTCGTTGGTCTAGGGGTATGATTTCCGCTTAGGGTGCGGGAGGTCCCGGGTTCAAATCCCGGACGAGCCCAAGTTAAGTTGACTTTTTTTTTTAATATTTTAAATTTAATTGACTAAATTTTAAGTAAGAGGAACTAAATCTGACTAAATGGCATTGTTTAAGGGGAAGGCTGGTGGAATAATAATTATCAGAAATTGCTTTTTAGGCACTGCTCATGATTATCTATGCGCATAGACAAACTAATTAAGTGATAGGGCAGAGTTTTAGACAAAAGATATTCTAGCCACGATTTGTTGGAGTGGTATGCATGATAAGGTTATATTTTGAGCTGCACTGATAGGTAGGTGATGAGATCTATGACTAAGACTAAAGACTAAAGAGTAAAGACTAAAGACTAAAGACTAAAGACTAAAGACTAAAGACTAAAGACTAAAGACTAAAGACTAAAGACTAAAGACTAAAGACTAAAGACTAAAGACTAAAGACTAAAGACTAAAGACTAAAGACTAAAGACTAAAGACTAAAGACTAAAGACTAAAGACTAAAGACTAAAGACTAAAGACTAAAGACTAAAGACTAAAGACTAAAGACTAAAGACTAAAGACTAAAGACTAAAGACTAAGGACTAAAGACTAAAGACTAAAGACTAAGGACTAAAGACTAAATACTAAATAGTAAAGCAAATCGATTCGACTATTGATCAGTAATATATATAGATATATATCCATATCTATAACTCCCAGAACTTAAGCTCTTTTCTTTAGGCAACAAAATGCCAATTGCCCTTCAGGCTTTAGCTCATCTTGAAGTTCATTCGGGTGGTTCAAAGTACTTTCCCGGCTGATGCGTGGGCGAGGGTTGCGCAGTTTGTTGTGGGTCTTCTGGCATTTGACCGCTTGGCACTTGCCGCAGCAGATTTGAATGGCAGGGGCGGCGCGACGGGTGAGTCGCGGCCATGTTTCGTAATTATTTAAAAAGCAAACTACGCCCACACGCACACTTGTGCCCGGGCGCATTTATAATTGTGTGTGCTTTCTATTGTTTAAGCATCCTTGCGGCAGTGGCAGCAACAACAAAAACAACAGCAACAACAACAACAACAGCAACAACAATGGCAACAACGCAGCAGGCAGTCGTTGAGGCAGCTTCCTTGACAACTTTGAAGGCTGTCGCCTGGAGTTGGGGGCTGCGATTCGGGCATGGGTCACCTGCAGCACCGTCGACATCATCATCATCATCATCATTGCCATCTTCTTTATTTTGTGCACTTATGCGCCTTTACTTTGTGCATAATTTCTTAAGCAGCGGCCATGGTTGGCGCCCCAACGTGGGCCACGCGGGAGCAATGCACTGAGAGCCTCTGGGCTGTTGCCCATTGGCTTCGCTCAGGTTGCTTGGCAGAGGCGCAATCGAATGATCATTCGATACAATTCACTGGCAGCATGCTGCACGAACAAATCACGCCGAGCCGCCCTCAGCCACTGAATGCATTTGATGCCACCCAACTCTGTCTATGCCTGAGCGTGAGCCTGAGCCTGAGCCTGAGCCACCCTCACAGCTCGCTGCTTAACCATTCGCTCGCTACTCGTTTCTCGTTTTTGTTTTTTTGCTGGCTGCTTGTCTATCTGCTGGCTGCTTCTGTGCTCCATTAAGAGTAGCTCTTGGGCATGAATGTCATCATCAGGACAAGTGTTGCAGCGCGCTCACATGGGACAACAACAGCAACAACACAAACGGCACCAGCGCCAACATTTGCTGGGGTGAAAGTAAAAATTACACTTGCAACAGCAGCAGCAACAAAATTTTTGCAAAACGTCAAAGGCGAAAACGTTGACGTTTCTGATCCTGGAGCTGAAAATTGTGCTGCTCCAGCTCCAGCTGCAGCTCCAACTCCAGCTGGGGTTGTGCCAGCGCCTGAGTTCGTTAAACCTTCAAGCATCGAAGCTTTCATTTCTTGACAAAACCCTCAACCAGAACAAACTACAGCATGCCAGTGGGGCGCGAATCTCAGCAGCACTGGCAATGGGTGCACCAGCAGCAGCAGCAGCTCCGGAGCGTCAGGTCGGCCCAAGTCGCGCTACTCACATCACACACAGATACTTTGACTGGGGTAGGGGTATTCAGCCGTTGCGCACTCCAAAAACTTAGCTGGCCGCCCTCGCTGACGCCCTCGCCAAGTCGATGACTGGAAAACGCCCAGAGTCAAGCATATTGCGTTAAATTTTAATTAAGCCCAGCCAGCCACACGCACTTTTTACAAAACGCAGCTGCAATGAAATACGATGTTACCTGCCCCTTTGTTGCCAGGCACCAGCCTCGCTGCGTGCCCTCTCGACTGATTCACATTCTTGTTGCCAGCCCAGCCCAGCCCAGTCCAGCCTCTGCCCAAGGCTTTCTATTATGATTATTATTTCTATTTTCTTTCTGAAGAAATTGCGTAATTATTATAATTGTTTTTAAACAGCATTATTTTTATTGTTTTTTATTATATTTATAATTTTTTTAAAATTTTTTAGAAGCATTGAAAATGCGAATCTTTGTTGAAATGTATCGAATAGTAGGCAGCAGAAGAATATATATATTAATGAATATTCACGAATATTTAGGTATAAATCTAACTATCTCCTATGGAGTTTGTCAAATAGCATAAAGGCATATATATATTATGCATATTTATACAATATTATATTATATTATGCATATCTTGGTCAGAACTGTCAGCTGAATGCATCTAGCCCTATCTGTCTTCTCGCCTGTTCCAGCTTTCAGGCCACAAAAGCTTGAGATTTACGAGTTTATATACACATTCATATTTCTGTTTAGCAGTCGATAACTCATACTATTTCGCAATTATCGATAATAATCGATATTTTAATTTATACTTCTTTAAACGCTCAACCATCAGAGAAGCTGAATATTTGAAATTTACTTAGATAAGAAACTAGATATGCATTAGAAACTCATTAGATCAGCAGTAGATAAGTTGTAGTTGTAGTGCTAGCAGCTAGATAAACAGTAGATAATCAGCTAGATCAGCAGTAGATAAGTAGATTCTTGTTCTTCAACCTCAAACTTCTTCAATGAATGTGCATCTTGAACATAAATTTATAAAGCGGCTGATTTGCGTCTTGTTCAGGGTTCAAGGCTAGTTCAGGGCATCTCCTAGTCAGATACTCCCGATTAGAGCAGTCAGACTGCTTCAATACATTTTGAATAGCTTCTACAGCTTATCTTGAACCAATTTTAAAATATATATACATCTATAAGTATTTATCTTAAATATTTTATATTAATTTCTGATTTAAATTTAAAGCTCTCCTGCGATCTGTCGTCTGTCTATTCTGCCTTAAAGCCAAAGCACCTTAGATGGCAACGTAAAATCTCATTGATGGCCATCACGATTCAGGCGCTGGCCAGATTCATTATCTGCCAACAGCATCGCAGCTTATGCAACCACTAGACGCGGCTACTTGGACTTGCCTTCATTGAATGCCAGCCAATGTAGCAATGAATGTTGCTTGGCAACACTCGAGGAGCTCTGCTCAAGTTTCAGTTATGCCATAAGTATTCATTTTGTTATAGTAATTACTTTTTGTTATGTATGTGTGTGTGTGTGTGTGTGTGTGTGTGTGTGTGTGTGTGTGTGTGTGTGTGTGCCTAGACTTGTTAACTAATACGAATAACTCGGAGTTTCATAAAACAATTGTTGAAGGACTTGCGAATGCAGGCGAAGACGAAGCTCGCCTTGAGCCTGAGCAAAACCAGATCTAGATGTCATATATAGCCCATAGCATCAAAGTTGAACTATTACTATATATAGTATATGATGGTATATTTTAGTATATTATAGTATATTATAGTATATTATAGCATTACTTCTAAGTAACACACGTCTAGATCCCCAGCTCGATGCAGTTGAAAGTAAGTTGGCTGCATTGTGGCAGCTATTAAGGTTTTTCTTTTCTACATTATACTGCTGATGATCCATGTGCATATAGTATGTGGAGCGGCAGGAGCAGCAGCAGCTGGGGGTAAGTCAGCTCGAGGGACTTGCTGGAACCAGCTTGGCCACTCGCTGGCTGGCTGGCTGGCTGGCCGGCCGGGCGTTGCGCTAATTGATTCCGCCGCTTAAGTTTACAAAGCGTAATTTTTATTGAAATGCGAGCGAGAGAGAGAGAGAGAGAGAGAGAGAGGAGAGAGAAGAGAGAAGCGAGCCACCAATTTGACCTCAATGTGTCCGTGTTCGCGATGGTAATCGTCTGATGGGCACTGGCATTGGCTGCTGCTGCTGTGCGAGTGGCATTCGCGGTGTGTCCAGGCCAGGCGGCGCGCTGCTCTGTTTTGATGTTCGGTGCATGTCGCAGCATTTGTAAATGATATGCGCCGCCGCGCCAAGTGACAGCGCTAATGGGCAGTGAGACGCGACTGTCCGTCTCAGCGCCTGACGAGCTGCCCGGCCGCATTGCGCGCTCAATCAGCTGTGCTCAATAAACTATGAAGCTGCCTGGCATTGTTCGAATGCCAGTTGCAACTGCAAACGATCCTCTACCAGCCAACAGCCAACAGCCAGCAGGCAGCAGGCAGCAGCCTTCAGGCTGCGCTAAGTGCTCAAAGTGTGTCGTCGTCGTCGTCGTCGTCGCCGTCATCCTCGCACGTCCCACAAGTTGTTTGTCGGTTGATTGCTGTTATGTGCTGGTATGCAGCGCTTAACACGCCAAGTCAATTAAATGTTGCTTCCGCAACTTGGCTAAAGGAAAGTGTAGCAACCGAGCCGAGCCGAGCCGAGCCGAGCCAATCGAAACTGCTGCACGGTCTCCGCATTGGACTGCGGCATATAACAATAACACGTTGTTTGCAGCCCATGTTTGATGTATCACACCCTCAAGAGCGTGGCTAGCGGGCCAGAGGGGCAGGGCCTATGCGAACGTCGACGCACTCGGTTAAGTGTCGATGAAGTGTTTATGGCATAAACAGCAACGGCTACGGCAATGGCAACGGCAACGGCAGAGGCAACGGCAACATCAGGCAGACACTGGCCTGGTCTTGGAGCTGCAAGCAGCTATCATATATGCTCAAAACTTTATGGCAAGCCCCATTGTTGCAGTTGTTGTTGCTGTTGCGGTTGGCATCGACATCGACATCGACATCGACATCTCCTAGCGTGGCATGCGTGCAATGCATCCCTGCCAGCAGTGGGTATCTGGCAAAAACATGTTTATGGCTTTTTACACTTAACACCAATGAGCCCCCAACACCACCAGCAGCAGCTTCGTGTGGGTTATCGTGGTCAAGTCAGTGGCGGCACAGACAACGACAACGACGACGACGACGCTGCTCCGCTTGGTGAAAGTGAGTCGTCTTTTCGGCTGGCCAACTAACTTACTGCACAAATATGGCCAAAGCTAGCCCAGCCACTGCCAATCAAGTTGTCGCCGAGCAGCGTGCCAGCCTCAATCCTCTTGCGGCTCAACTCAAGCTTCAAATTTGGTTAGACTATTGCAGGCAGAAATGGCTTTAATAAGGGCTTTTTTGGGCGGCGTGGCAGACCCCTTAGAGTCTATATATATTCTTGATCAGGATGAGAAGCCAAGTCGATAAAGTCGATATAAGAGCTAGAGACTTCGTGTATAGCACGAAAAGTTCGAGTTTGTTTCAAATAACCGATATCTATCATCGTTTTAATGTTATGAAATTCTATCCAATTCGTCTTTATATCTATCTTTATAGCTAGAGTCCTCTAATTTTGCATTTAGTGTTTGAGCCTTACACAATTCTAGTCGAGCAGTCTCGCAGTCTCGCCTAGAGCATGCTTATATGCAAGCTCGGGCATGGCTACATTAGGAATCAGGTACTTAATAACTTGATCTGTACGTCGTATACAGATATAGTTGCTTTATATTCTCATAATAAGCATTTCGGAAGACAAATGGATCCAAATGCCAGTACATAAAGCACACCAAGAACTAGTTTGCTTATTCCAACTACGACTTACTTAGCCATTCAATCAAAGATGCATAGGTAAGTTTTGAATGGAAGTATATATGTATATATATGTATGTCCTCAGCCTGTTCGATGATATGTCGTGATGTCGAATAAGCCAACTATCAGCTGTAAAGTGGGCTGTCCAGTAAAGCAAAGTTATGAAACTCCTTAGAAGACAGGATGGTTTGAGCTCTAGTGAGCTCTAGATGTAAGCTATGTGAACTAGAATAGAATCTAAGCTATATGCCCATACCGATATACCTTGTTATATTCATTTCAAATCAATCTAGGCATGCTTCAAGTATAGTTGACTTTACTTTAAGATTCAGCTGCTTCTGCTTCTTCTGCTCCTTCTGCTCCTTCTGCTCCTTTGCCTGCCTTTATTTCAGCCTGAATTCACTTGAAATATGGCAGCAGTCTAGCTACTCGCTTGGCTCATAAAATATGCTTGTGTAGAAGTCAAGCTAATAGCAGTTTGTCATTGTTTCTTTTCCTTTTTTTTCTCTCTCATTCTAAAACACACGAGTTGATTGCCGCCAGCAGCAGCAGCAGCAGGCGTCAGGCTGCAATTGAAAATGTCAGAAAATGCGGCTGTGGCGTCATTCTCGGCAGTGTCAAAGTCATAGCCAGCAGCGATCATTAAACATAAAGCGGAGAGTGGCTGAGATTGGCTAAGACCTACCCCACCCCACCCCACACCACCCCTCGCCTGAGCTGTTTAAGGCGGCAACAAAATTATGGTAATTGCAAGGCAAATTGCGCATACGACGCGTTGCGCGCCAATGACAATGACAAAATGTTTGGGCCAGCCAGCCAGCTAGCCAGCCTAACTGGTTAGCTTGACCCATTGCCAAACAGGCAACCAATAGCAGCTGCATTTGCCTGCTCTGACTCTGACTCTGGCCAATTGTTGCTCATATAAATTAGCAAACGCTAAGCGAGACAATTTCACTGCGCATTATAGCCCAAATTATCAATGCCCATAAAGTATTTCCTCTTTGGCCGCGGGCAAACACAAAAGGAAAACCCAGCAAGAAACGAAAAATGCATGCCAATGATGGACTAGCACATACCCTGTACAGACACAAGACTTGTCCCTTGAAATATCTAGTTTCAAATATTTCAAAATTCATTCTTAGTATCCATGCATCATATATAGACCTAAAACTGCCTTTTAGATCATGTTATATATTATTTTAAAATATTTCAATTAATTCATATCGAATATCCAAGCATATATCAACTTGAATCTCAGTTTAGATCATGTAAAGTATAATTTTAAAATATTTCAAAATTCATGCTTAATATCCACGCATATATCAGCCTGAATCTAAACTTAGATCAGATGAAATATAATTTTAAAATAATACAAAATTCATTTTTAATATCCTTCCATATATCAGCTTCAATTTTACTTTAGATCATGTAAAATATAATTTTAAAATATTTAAAACTTCATGCTAAATATAACAGCCCAAAATATGCTTTAAGATCATTTGAAATATATTTTAAAATATTTTTTTCAGAAATTTCTTCCTCAATAGTCCAAGTCACGCATGCCCGTTTACAGGGTATATCGAGAGATGCACAAGCTGCGGCGCTGTTGCTGTTGCGAGGCGCGCAAAATGCGTTCATCACGTTTCTGGCCGTTTAGTACGAAATAAATTTAAAGCCAGTTTGAGGCAGACGTTGCCGGGCCCAAAGAACGAGCTGTGCGCTCGGCTGCAGCAGCCAGACGCCCACAAAATGCTAACAAGTAACGAGGGGAAGGCACTAAAGGAGTGACAGAGAGGGAGAGTGGAAGACAGAGAGTGGAAGACTCGCGCGATCCATGTGAGTAGTCGGAACTGGAGTTGGCCGCCTGTTGCCTTCTTGCAGTTGGCTAAATAAAATCCGTTATAAATAAATGCACGTATTGCCATTACATTTCATTGTCTGGCCGAAAGAGAGATGCCCCGTCCCTCCCTCCCCCTCCCTCTCTCTCTCTCTCTCTTTCTACATACACAAAACGCCAGCGGTCAGCGGAGCTAACTTGGAATCGGGACTAGAACTGAGACAGAGCCTGCGACTGTTGGCATCCTGCTGCCTAAATGGCGTTAAATAAGGCGTTGATGATCATTATCTGTGGAACGACTCTCGCTGCAAGATCGGCAACGAGCGCGTCTGTAATCCAATAGCCCCATCACGTCGTCATCCTCGGCGTTGCGAGGTGTTAAATTTGCCAGGCGCTAATGAAGTCGGCGGCCCCGGCGTTCACAATTCAAATCGCAGCAAACCGAACAGAAATTAAGTACAATTTTTGGTTTTTGGCTTTTGCCAGAGATATCATCCTCACGAATTAATATTTGCCATTGAGCGCTCTCCCCCCCCACCCCCCTCGACAGGCAGACTGAGAACAATCCGCGGTGAGCATCTCTCGCTTTGGGTCTAATGAATGCCTCCAACGCCTCCTCGTATTGCCGGCTGCTTCTCATTCGCTTCGATATTGGGCAACGCCTACCCGAAACTCATTTATAATTTTACGTGAATCGCCGCAGCCCCCATGCTTAGTGGTCGCATCCTCCGACTGCCATGTGCTGGACTTCGATCTTTCCTAGTTGCCAGTTGCCAGTTGTCAGTTGGCTCTGCCAAGTTCACGATCGTGCTGCACGTTTTGCGGCATTATTTACGGGCACAGAGCTGCAGTCGCAGCCGTTGCCTTTCGTCTCTGTCTCCGTCTCAATCTCTAAATGGCAGCCTAGCTCTGGTGCCCACTAACAAGTTACCGATTGCCGCCCTGTTGCACATTCACTCCTTTGCCAATAATCATAATAATTTACGACCACCCAACAGCGATTGGGGGCAGCGCTCGGATCTGGAAGCTGACAGCATTTTGTAAGCATTTTGTATTGTTTTATAACACTGTTGTTGTTCTCCTTGTTGTTGTTGTTGGCACAAGTGTTCAGCGTTCAGCTGAGCGTGCGTCAACCAGGCCCACTCACGCGCTTCAGCCTGGCCAAAAAACTAAAACCAAACTTCAGCTCGTCTAGACGCGCGGCATATTGAGAGCTTTGCCGGCTGGAACTTTTCTTGTTTTACAATCAAATACCCTATATATTTATGCAGCTGCCTGAAAGGGTATTTAGAATATCCTTTATGCATTAAGATTTTATTTAAATTGAGTTCGTTTAGAAGCAGAAAAACATGAAATTCATATTTCATAGTCAAGTGTAACTTTACAGTCGAGTCCATCCGTTCAGCAGCGCATAATCCAGGCAGCATCGCTTCATTGGCTCTGCAATCCGTCTATGCTGTTAACGTTTAATGCTCTATTAACTGTTTTTTATTGCGCATAATAAATGCAAATTATGAAATCCCTTTCGTATGCTTCGATTGTTGTTTAAATGTTTTTGTTTTTTTACATTTTTGTTTGCCGTTTGGTCTCTCTGGCTTTGTTATTGAACGCATTAATAAATATTTGTGTGGAGCCACGGCAGTGCACGACTGCAGAATACCTACTAAAGTGGCAAAGTTTGAGTCCCAGGCGAGTTCCTAAAGGATCTTTGTTTACGTATAGGATATAAGGTAAAAAGGCAGTCAAAGAGCTTGAGTACATAGTTAGGGCTTAGGAATTTGTTGAGGCATTCCTGAAGATGTAATGGAACGAAGCTTATGGAATGAAGCCGTTTGAGGCTAGCAAAGTCTTAGCTCTCTCTCTCTCTCTCTCTCTCTCCCTCTCTCTCTCTCTCTCTTCAAGCTCTGCTTGTATCGTAGTGTTATAAACTTACTTTGATCAGAG
The DNA here is from genome assembly GCA_961210405.1 of Drosophila mercatorum. Taxonomy (NCBI): domain Eukaryota; kingdom Metazoa; phylum Arthropoda; class Insecta; order Diptera; family Drosophilidae; genus Drosophila; species Drosophila mercatorum. The sequence continues at coordinate 5,614,060 of CAUIUS010000001.1, read as the reverse complement.
GACAGCAAAGAAGCATAGTTCATTTAATACAAGTTGTTCCATTTCGCATTTTATTCTTATATATATATATATATATATATATATATATATATATATATATATATATATATTCTCTATATATTCTCTACATATTTTGATAAAGAATGCTCTCTCATATGCACAAAACAATTATGCCTTTTTTGGGGATTCGGTCAGCGCGCAGGGTAGCTTAGTGCAGCCAACCGGTTTTATACGTTTCACAAAAGCTCGCATATATACTAACCTGCCCCCCCCCCCAACCCGCCTTCCCCACTCCATGAAAAGCAAAACCGCAAAATTAATTTCAATTTGTAATTGTCTGCGGTCGAAGCTAACCAGCGAGTGTACAACTCCCTTTGGAGACAGTGGTTTGGCTGGCCGCGCCAGCAAGGTGCTTTTGATTTAGCCACAACGATTGCGGTTGATTTTGATGCCGTAATTAAGACCAAGCGAAGCTTTATTCAATTTACTGATGGATCACTTGGGAGCTGATGAGCCATGAAATTGAAAAGTTCAAGATATTGTTTACCTTTCCCACAGACACACTCAACAAGAAATTCAAAATGCTGAAGGACTTTAACTAAATGCTTAATAGTCCTTACACACTAAAGGGGGCCGGGGGTGGGGGCGTGACAACTGATCAGCAGCACAAGCGCAACAAGAACTGGGCGGGCAGTGTCGTCGCGATTCGCTACGCCACAGAATTCATTTCAAATGCAACATTGTGGAGCAGTCATTGAACTGTCAAAGGCACCGAAAGCCGCCAGCTTGTTTTGTTGCCAAAAGAGTTAAAAGGCTCAGACCAGCAAAAACTACAGCCGAATTGTGTTTAAGTGTGTCTGTGTGTGTGTGTGTGTGTGTGTGGGTGAATACATGTCGGACCTACAATGAATTTTACATTTTAAAGTTTCAAATTCCCCGAGAACATACTTAAAATAAAAGACCAAGAATCCGAACAATTCACCGCAATGTAAAGGAAGAAAAGAAGAGAGAAATTCCTTGAGCATAAGGATCATATGAAACTATATTAGAGAAGCGAAATAAATAATGATCGTGGGCAAAGTAAATGTAGCTGAACAGGGAAAGACAATCTGTGCAAGTCTATTAACTAAGGCTATGTTAAGAGGTCCTCAAAATCTTGAACTTTGGCTTTCTTTTCTGAGTTCATTAGTTTGTTGCCACTGAATGATCTGACTATCAGATATATATATATATAGAAGCCTGCAATCAAAGCATTTTGAGCCCGATTTCCTTTACTATATTCCTTGATCTTATGCTACTCCTTATGATAACTCCTTATATGTCTACGCCAGCCAGGGACTAGCTAAATGGGATTATATAGTTCTCTCCACAAATTCTGTTATATTGCGAGCACTATTGGTGCTTGAGACCTGAAATTTGGAATATACATACTTTTAGGGATCCATGTCTAATAAAGTATTAGGCTTGAGCCGATATGGCCATTGAAGGCGTCATAAATCGGCAGAAACTTAAGCTAAAGGCCTGATATTCGAATTACACATAAACTAGATCTGATAGCCCAAGATAATACATATAGTATAATGAATATACATATATACTTATCCTTATACTTATGTACTTATATCCGACTCTAGGGCATATATCTATGTACTATGTACTTATACTTATATCCGACTATAGGGCGCATATCTATATACCCCACATAACTATATGTTTTCTAAAGTTAGCAACTTCAACATTCCATAGTTGATATACTGTTTATCTGCTCTACCGATGATCTAAAAACAATTTTTATGCCTTTTTTCAAGGCATGAAAAATACCCTGTAATTTGTGAACGTATGCCCAATTAGATTACTGTAGCAAAGAAAGTGGAAATAAATGCATGAAATCAAAACAAACACAAGGCATAACGTCCATAAACAGAAGCCAACTACAGTTGATGCCCTGGTCTATATATCGCTGTTGCGCTTACCTATGCATGCTTGAAGACCTTTGTGCAATTGAGTGTTGTGTGTGTCTGTGGGCTATGCAAACGCAAAGTGTTGACAAACAGCGAGGACTCTGGACTCTCCAAAGGCGTTAGGCGTAACAAACGGATAACAATAACAAGACGGGGAGCGAAAGCAAATAAAATACGAGAGAAAAACGTGTAAGAGGCGATTACATAAATTCATTAAAATGCTTGCGAAATGGAAGCCAGGCGCAACACAGCAGCAGCAGTAGCCGCAGCAGCCCGGGAGGTGGTGGTGGGAGCCAGGAGTTGGCAGTCGATATGGACTGTGACATGGTAGCAGCAGCAGATAGACAGGACAGCTAGAGGCAAAGGCTAAAGCAAGCAGTCGAGGGCAAATACTCGAGGCTCTATATATAGCCTGGTCAAACGTTGCCATATGCCAGATGTCAGTTGTCAGCCCGGGACAAGGATGAACGGCAACGGCAACGCCAATAGCATTGACTGCGCACGCACACATCAGCACAAAAGGAGGAATACAGCGTACCCATATACCCTGTACGCAAAGGGAAAATGGGTAGCTAAATAAAGTTCAAGTCAGGCAACTATACAGATAGATATAGATTAGACTATATATGACTTGCCTCAATTATCCAAGGTTTAGCTTACGAAAGTCTGCATAGATATCTGAACTCTGGAGAGGGTATCTGCAGGTCGTGCATGGCTGACTGGGGCACTCTTGCTTGTTTTCACCACAAAGGTTGATCAAGCACACACATTGGACGTGCAACATGCACCATGTATGTCCCTCCTCTGCGTGTGTGTTTGTGTGTGTGTGTGTAAATCTGCGTACGTGGCGGCATTCGGGCAGAAGATTGCTTAGAGCCAGTCATCGTCATTCAGAAGGCAGTCACACAATGGTCAGCCCGAGATTGAGGCTGTTTGCTCCTACTGCTGCTAGTGATGGCTGACGATAATGTTGCATGACAATGCCAGCTAGCTCTAATGCAAACGGCAAACGGCAACAGCAGTAACAATAATACACTGAGAATGACAGACGGAGAAGTTCACAAGTTCAAACGCAGACGCAGCGGCTCGGACGTGGACCAAATTGCTATGCCATGCCAAAAGCCCACTGGCACAGACACTGCCCCAGCTCCCGCTGCAACTTGAGTCGCCTCCGTTTCAAATGTTGCGTATAAAATGCGCATAAATAAAATGCTTGGTAGCCGGGCGATTGGGCAATGCAAGCGCACAAAATATGCAACGGACGTGGCAAAAAGCATTGAGAACGAGCCACATCGCTAAACGGTACTTTTTGTTAAAAAGCAACAGGCAAAAGGCGAAAAGCGAAAAGCGAAAAGCGAGAAGCAACAGCAAGAGGCAAAAAGCTAAAGCGACTGCACCTCATAATATATGTATGTATACACGACCCCTCGCCATCCCAGCGCATCCCTTTTCAGGATTGCACGCTGCGCATGCGTGTCGGAGCTTAAATGCCTTTGGCATACGCCAAGTGCGAGTCGCGTCTCTGTCTATCTGTCTCTGTCTGTCTGTCTGTCTGTCTGTCTGTCTGTCTGTCTGTCAGTCTGTCTGTCTGTCAGTCTGGCTGTACCTGATACCTGATGAGCTGCAGTGACGTCTTCCGTTAGCATAGCATAGAGCATCACAGCTATGTCGCTGCACACGAATGCAACATGCACCAGCAATAGATCAATCAGAGTTCTATATATAATACTATCAGCTAATGCCCTGGGCAAAGATCTAAGCTACAATTATTTCCCATTATGATCCATTCAAAAGTGAGAGAGTGAGAGACCCCCTCTTGAACAGGATAAGTGCCTTGCATTCATGAGAATCGCATAGTACGGCACTTACTAAAAATTTGGGAGAACTAGAGCTGATTTCCAAAAATACACTATCATAGCATGCAACGAGAACTAGTTCATTTGCATAAATATACCCTTCCTTAAATGCAAAGAGAACTAGTTCATTTATGAAAAGCAAAAGGAGAACTAGTTACTTTTAAAAACTGCAAATGAGAACTAGTTTATTTCCTAAATTCAAATAAAACTAGTTCGTTTGCAAAACTTCACTTTCATAACATGTTAAGAGAACTAGTTCATTTGCAAAAATACACCTTTCCTTAAATGTAAACATATTTTGATAATTTCTAAAAGTATACTCTCCCAACAAGCCAGAAAAACTAGTTCATTTATGAAATGCAATTAGAGCTAGTTTATTCACAAAAATGCAAATGAGCACTAGTTCTTTGTCTAGTTCATTTCCAAAACGTAAAAGGAGTTAGTTAATTTGCCAATATGCACCTTCATAAAATACAAAGAAAACTAGTTCACTTGCAAATAGGCATTTTTAGAGAACTAGTTCATTGGCAAAACTATATATCTTGCTTTAAATCTAAGCAGAACTAGTCAAACTCATTTATGATGTGCAAAGAGAACTAGCTAATTTTCAAACATGCAAGTGAGAACTAGTTCATTTTCAAAAAAGTACAAATTGAACTAGTTTACGCTTTCATAAAATTGAAAAAGAACTAGTTCATTTCCAAAATGATAAGAAATAGTTCAATTAAAAAATATGCGCTTTAAGAAAAAGTACAAATAGAACTAGCTCACGCTTTCATAAAATTGAAAAAGAACTAGTTCATTTCCAAAATGATAAGAAATAGTTCATTTACAAATATGCGCTTTAACAAAAAGTACAAATAGAACTAGTTCACGCTTTCATAAAATTGAAAAATAACTAGTTCATTTCCAAAATGATAAGAAATAGTTCAATTAAAAAATATGCGCTTTAAGAAAAAGTACAAATAGAACTAGCTCACGCTTTCACAAAATTGAAAAAGAACTAGTTCATTTCCAATAATTTTCCCAATCAGCCTCAGAGCTGACTTTGTCAATATTTTTGGACTCGCATCATCATCAATGGCAATCGCCAGCATCTGCTTTCCCACTTTCCCAGCTCACAGCTTACAGCTTTTGACTATTGACGCTCTGCAGCTGGACAAAAAGAGTCTGTCGAAGTGGAAGTTGGATAGCTGAGCAGAGCTTAGAGCCTCAAGACTACAGTCTTGAGTGGCATTGCATGTGGCAAATGCATTAATTAAACAGACTTCATGGCAATATGGCAGGAATACAGCGCCTGTGGCTGTGGCATTATCTTAATTGTCAACATTATTAACCTCATCATCATCATCATGATCATTGCAGCATTTGAAATGAAGCCATTCCTCTGATGGCAATAATAATTTAGTCAGCCAGGCGACATCGTCAACGCAATTTGATGCTGATAATTTCATTAATTAAAACGCGCACATCAATTGACACCAGCAGCAACAGCAGCAGCAGCAGATGCAACATCAACATAAACAAACGACTCGAATCTGTTTTGAAGTGTTGGAAATTGAGCGACGAATTGAAGTCCCATGGAGCTATCCATACGAGTTTTACGGACTCGACTTGTCCCGACTTGAATTAAGTAACTTATGCGACTGGATGAGGCTGCTGCTGCTGCTGGTGCTGTTGCTGCTGTCAATAAGCCGACTGCCAACAATAAAGCACCATTAAAATGCTGATGAAGTGGAAATGCAATCTGCCAGCCGCGCCTTTACGCCTCCTTGGCAAATGTGCCGGGAAGTTTTTATGGCGGAAATACGAGTAGTTGATTAATTTTGCATCCCCAACTCCCGTCTCCCGGCAGCTAAACTCTTAAAAGTTATTAGCCTGGCTGCCAATGCCGGGATTAGATTGCCAGACGGCCCTCTAAAGTGCCAACAACAACAATGTTGTTACATCGCCCGTTTTGGCATTAACAGAATTTGCAAATTGCCGGCGATGTTGTTGCCGTCGTCGTTGCTGTTGGCCCATTTCATGGCTGTCCTGGCTACGTACAAATTGATAATATCGATAGCAGCTGCATGACATAATCAGCAAGCTGACCCACTAAAGGCAACTGCCAATGCAACTGCCAATGCAAATGCAAATGGATATGGCACTGCAGCACTTGTAAAGCAATTAAAATCAAAGTTCGTAATGGAGCGAACCACAACATATCCTAGCTGAAGACAGCCAAAGGACTGAGAGATATGACGGGCCACTGAATACCCTGAAAATGGATAATAGTCAAATTGAGAATCGCATAGAAGGCTGCTTGGCAAAAGAGAGAGAGAGAGAGAGGGGGGGGGAGAGGGAGAGCTATGAAAGTCAGATATCTACTCAAAGGACATCATAATCTCATACAACTCCATAGGCAGACAAGCCAACGCCATATATACCACATATACCCTTCCGCCTAGCCAGTTTACAGGGCAGAGAGTAAAACATACTTGCGGCTCGACAGCGTTACATGGAGCAATAAAAAAGCATAGAATTTAACAATTGCGAAAAGTCAAGAAACTACAGCAAAGAGCGACAGAAAACTTTTATTGCCGTTGTCCGAGGCCCGAGGCGGAGTCCGTTGCCTGCGGCACGGCGGCTAGCGGCGAATTAAGAGAGAAAGGTGGATACGTTGGCTGACAGGTTACCCCTCCACAAAGGAAGTGCAACAAGCAAAACTTTTGTTGAGAGAGAGAGGGAGAGAGAGAAAGAGAAGTGGCACAAAGGAAGGCCACAGGCATCGCTGAGCAACTACAACATTCAAGCCGCTTAGTATCCTCCGATTGCAAAGCTACAAAGAGGTGAAACCGTTTATGGGCTTATTATGGCAGCGAAGGGGGGATGTGAATGTTGCCCTATTCATACCATTAGCTAGCCAACCAGAACCTAACCGTTTATTTCTATAGCACGCGGAGTTTTCTCATATAATTTAATCGTTAAGGACTACGGCTGAGCAAGCATTTGAGCCATTCGGCATAATAGATTTAGATCGTGTGTGTTTCAAGCTATAGATGTGAGCTCGACATATAATATTAGTTCAGCCTGGAATGCTTCAGATAGCAGCTCTGCTTCGGGTACAGGTGATAGCCCAGTCGGGCACTCCCGACTAGAACCGTCTTAGCTACAATAAGGCCTCACATCATTCTAACAGCTTAAGCTGTTTTCTATATAGTCTCACAGCTGTTTAATGCCTCTAAAAATCTCTGCAGATAAGCTCCTAATGTCCACATGTAAATGACTTTTGAAGGCATTCGCTAATGGGCAGTTGGCCATAAGCATTAAAGGAGCAATTTCATTTAAGACAACATTAAACTCACCAGAAATTAATAAAGCGCCGGCCCACAGCGAAGGCAAATTAGACGCTGTGGGAGTTCCGTTCCAGGTGACCGGGGATCTGTCCGTCCGTTGGACTCTATCGAAAGCAATTAAAATGCGTAATTAAATTGAATGCATTTAGGGATGTCGGCCGATCTCTCCGGGGTATTCAAAGCGCTCTGGCCTCGGCTGCTTGCTGCCGTTGCTTGCTTGCATTTGATATTTTGACAGTTTGGCATTTGTTGTTGTTCGTCGTGTCGCAATTGTTGTCGATCTGTGAATGCTTTCGGTGTCTCACTGTCTCACAGTCCCAGCGGACTGCGGTTCGATGCCGAGTTTACAATTTATGTGATTAGTTTTTTTTTACGGTACTTTTGCATAAGCTTATATTCTCTCTCTCTCTCTCTCTCTTTTTCTCTTACTATTTATATGGCACTTGGAAAATTATCGAAAGTATTCTCTAGTCAATATATATGAATTATTCGATGGCTTCATTCAAGGTATATGATCTGAAAGCATAGAAGGTAAGTTGCAAGTTATTAGATATATATATGAAATATTAAAAATAATGTTATATATATATAAATACTATCTGAGCAATAGGAAAATATATATAATATACATAAAATTGCTAAAATGCAGCTTAAAATATTCATTTACTCTTCAGCTGCTGCAATATCTGCTTTGAGAGCTGTACGTCCGTCTCTCTGTACGTCCGGCTGTATGTGTAAACGCAATAATCTCGAAATATAGAGGAATTCATGAAAAATTTGAAAGATATAAATAGTTGTAAACTCTTTTTGTTCAGGTATTTGAATACCTTAGCTAGAGACATCAGATCCTTCAGCAGTTATAACCCTCTCTCAGATTCCGCTGAAACTGTTTGAAGGCAGTGTTGGAAAATGCTTTAAATATCTGTTCAACAGGCGCTGCAGCTAGCTATAATAATCTTTGATATCTGAGAGTAACTTCATATCTGTTTCAGTTCTAGCTATACTAAATCTTAGGCAATATCCACAGCCAAGTCAAGATTCCGTCTTCTGGCTGGCGGGCGGCGGCGTTGATGGGCCACAAGTTGAGGCACTTAAGGGCCACTTAAGCGCTTGGCGTTACCTGTGTCACGCCCACCGATCAGCGCCCGAGCAGTTGGCTCTTAACTAATCAACATTGTAATTTTTTGCTTGGTGCAAAGTTTACGGCTACGGATAGAAGCTTTAACTACGGCACGGCTGCGAGGATGCCAGGACTCAAGTGGCGCAGGTGAGGCCCGCTGGCTGTGCCCAGCGCTGAAATAACTATGTTGAAATCACTTAGCTTACAAAATGCAATAATATGTATAGCCTCGAAGTCGGCGCTGGCGTCGGCATCGAATGCAACAGCAACATTAGTAAATTTTACTGCTTTGTTGCGGCTCTTGTGGCAGTTGGCCTGTTCTCGTTGCTGTTGATGCCAAGCCAGAGCCAAAGGGCACATACATATATATGTGCATGGAAATGCAAAAACCAAAAGGAGCTCCTCAGCTCAGCACAATGCTTGCCCGACCATCAGCATAGCCTGCACCCAAGACTCCAATAAGACTCTGAGCTGATATCCATTCCAACTAAAGCTAAGTTTTCATTTAGAAAACTTTAAGCTGCCCTAAGCTCTGCTCGCGTGAGTATTACCCAGTGAGCTACTGCCTTCACAGGGTATGCAACAGAGACTGCCAGCGCAGAAGTAGCGGAAATACAAAGCCATAGTTAATGTAAAAGCCAAAGCGGATTGCTATTACATGAGAGCGTTTTGTGCGCGTTTCAAGCTTCATTGAGCCCCCCGTATTACGGCGGGCTCCAGATGGCGGCACACACACACACTAAGACGCCTTGTGTTGCGGCAAATACATAACGAATTGGCCACTTCAACTGTTAATTAAACATTAGAAACAAGGCTGCCAGCTAATATGGCCATGTATCAATGACTTTCTATGCAGGCAAGTCCAATGGATTGAATTTTGAATATGGATTGTATAGCCTAGGACTTGTTAGGGGCTGAAAAGCTGAAAGCTGAAAGCTGAAAGCGGGCAGCTTCTATATTATAGTAATATCTATATTTTATGCCTATATATAGGTATAAAATCTATATATGTATATATACTATGACAATTTATATCCTTTTCCTATATTTGATGCCTATATATATCCTACTCATATATATATATTCTATGCCTATATATAATTAATGCCTATATATATCCTATACATATAAATCCTATGCCTATTTATATTCTTCTCCTATATAAGCCCTTTTTCTTATACTTTCCTACATACTTTTCCTATTTTTTATGCCTATATATATCTTATACCTATATATATTTTATGCCTATTTATATCCTTTTCCTATATATGCCCTTTTACTATACTTTCCTATATCCTTTTTCCCATTATGCCTATATATATATCTTATACCTATATATATTCTATGCCTATTTATATCCTTTTCCTATATATGCCCTCTTCCTATACTTTCCTATATCCTTTTCCTACATCCTATGCCTGTACCCAAGTCTATGCAGAGCATCTGGCTGTCGACTTGGCCGCAGCACTCGACAGCTGCTAGAGGAATGCCATGTGGCGCTTGTTCGATGTGCACTTCCCTCTCTCTCTCCCTGTCTCTCTCCCTGTATCTCTCTCTCTCTCTCTCTCTCTATATATATATTTTTTTTGGCCCTAGGTTGCCCCACGGTTGTAATAATGCCTGTAAAGTGCGGTGTTGTACGTAACACGGTTGGTGTCTTCTGCCGTTTTGCTCGTGTGTGTGTAAAAAAGTCAAATGCGCTTATAACACTACAAATGCATGGGCCGATGGCAGTTGGATTCCTAGTTGGATACAACTATAATGTATATACATATACGTGAGTCGTGTGAGTCGTACTGGCTGGCGACTAATTGGTTTATTTATGGCCGGCCTTTATGCTGTTGCTGTTGGAGCCAAAAGTCGCCGCGCTGTCAGCGGCTGCCAGTGACCTGTGGCAGCTTTTGGGCCACAATTGCTGCTGGCAAGCTAATTAGAAGATACTGTGCTTGGCGCATATGCACTGAAACCGGCCAATATTTGCCAACAACACGAGTCAACAATCAATTATGTTGTCTGGCCGTGTCCCTTTGGCCCAGGCCAGCTCTTTGCCATTGCAGCAGCAGCAGCAGCAGCAGCAGCAGAGGCAGCATCAACAATTGATTAGTTATTTAAAAACTCCATTTGAACAGGCTCATTTGCATGGCGCGAGCGCGGCACGCGGGCCGGACTGGCTAACTCATTTCTCATTTTCCCATTAACTTGGACAAATACCGTGTCATCATCAAACAAGCCATGGCCAAAGCCGCGGCCGCTGCCGTACCTCAAAATGTATTTAGTCGAAAAAAAAGCTTAAAAAAAAAAAATATATATATATATATATATAGTTATATATGTATATATATAGATGCCAGCAGCAGCAGCAGCCGGAGAAAATTTCACTCAACTTAGCTACATTTTGAAGCGCGGAAATTAATTTTCGTTTCAAGGAGACGATGGCTCCGGCCCCACTCGCCGCCTTCGGTCAGCTGCAAAAGGGTTTTCATATTGTTGCTTCCCAGCTGGACAGATCGCTGTGCCGCTGATGGATGCAATTAGCGTTCCCTGTTTGCCTCTTGCCGGCCCGAGAGCGCCAGTAGCAGGCAGCATTTTCGGCGCCTGCCAAGCGCCCATAAAGCGGCCGACCAGCGACAATGACCTGTGCAGGCGCGCAACGGCAGCAATTGTGGCGCGGCTTATTAGCCAGACGCCAATTACCAAACATCGTGAATGCATGCCAATGGCCGGCCGGCCGGTCGGCCGAACACATGATTTCGCTCGGCTCGTAAAACCCGGCAACTGATAACAAATTTTGCTGATACAAGCAGCGAAATTAACTGGTAAGGCAACGCACAATATGCTGCTTAAATGGGAGTCTTATTATAGGACTGCCTTTGATTTGTGAGAATTGCAGAGAGAGGCGATAGAAGAAATTAACTGGGAAGCAGCCCATCTTGAAACTCATATTATACTGTTGAAAATTACATAAACTAACATTGATCAATAGACAAAGGGAGTTTTATTATAGGACTGCCTTTGATTTTTGAGAATTGCAGAGAGAGGCGATAGAAGAAATTAACTGGGAAGCAGCTCATATTATGCTGCTTACAAATACTGAAACTAGCATTAAGCAATAGCTAATTGAAGTTTCAATACAAGACAGAATTTGATTTTTGAGAATTGCAGAGAGAGGTGCTTGTAGAACTGAACTTGATAGACACTCATCTTGCAATTTATATTATGCTGCTTAAAAATACTTAAACTAATATTAAATAAAAGTCAATGTCAGTTTTATTAACAGGATTGTCTTTGATTTTTGAGAATTGCGCAGAAAGGTGCTAGAAGAAATTAGATAAAAATCAAATAATATTATATATAATATTTAAAGTACTAAAACTAACATGGACAAATAGTCAATGGAAGCTTTATGAATCGGAATGCGGGTTAATTTTGAGAATTGCATAGAGAGGCGCTAAATGAAATTAACTGGGCAGCAGCTCATCTTGAAACTTATATTATGCTGTTTAAGAATACCTCAGCTAACAGCCAGTGGGAGTTTCACTATAGGATTGCTTATGAATTTTGAGAATTGCATAGAGAGGTGCTAGAAGAAAGGCTGTGCATCAAATTGTAGCTCTGATGCATCATTTCTGATTGATCAGGCTTAACAAATATATATGCTGCATTAGTATATATTGTAACACACCTGTATATATGTATATCTCCATAAGCCCGAGTTCCTCTATAACATTTAAAATGCTTGGAATTTGCAGATATATTCAAATATATTCTCATACAATAATTTTGGGCGCTTACAGGGTATCTGTTTGTCAAGCATGCCCAATAGTTGATTACTATTTGCTTTTATTTGTGATTTGTTAGCTAGTCAGGCCCTAAGTGGGGCCCATGGCAGCAGCGGCAACGGGAGGCTGCAACGGGAGGCGGCAGCAAACAGCTTTAGACACTTTAACACATTCCACTGGGAATCCACACACAGGGATACCAAAGGCTGCACCAAAACACAGCACACACAGATAGATAGAGAGAGAGAGAGAGACAGAGAGTGAGAGAGAAGAAGGCACAGAGGCAACCAGTCAACAGACTGGGATAAGCATTTAGACGACTTTTGAGACCGGTTTTCGGCGCTATGAAGTCACCAGCACCATGAGCACTAACTAGAACTTGCGGCCGAAAAGTCCAAGCTGCAGCTGGAGCAGCAGCCCAGGCTGAGGCGAGATGCGCGAGGGGGGCAGCCAACAAGCTCTTCAATCCACATTGACAAGCATCAAACAGCAATGGCAGAGCCAGCCTGGCCAAGGGCGGAGCAGCTAAGGAAAATCAAAAAGAAGAAGAAGGAAAAAGCAAAGCAGTGCGAAAGCTGGCCTTGGCCAGCAGCTCCATTCAGCTATGTTGCGCTCTAATAGGCTAATTCGTTAATGGAGAGAGACAACATATTTGTTGGCTAATCATTGCTTAAGTTAGTATCATCGCTAACACACATATATTGTGGCGACTGCTAGCCGCAGGGCAACAACCTGGTCAATATGGCCAAACAAGAAGAGGAGCCTGCAGCTGTTGCTGCTGGTCAACTGACATCCTTGACATCGTCGTTCAAGTGACAGCTTCAAAATTGCAAGCAAACACAGTTGAAGGAATGGGCGAGCTGGAGGATGGGGGGATGGTTGCCCAACGACCAAGAACATTCACTCAACTTTCACACACACAGAGAGAGAGAGAGAGAGACAGACGGTGGATAATGTATTTGGGATGAAACCAGGCAACAAAATACATTTTATAGCGGATATTTGGTAACAAGAACCAAGGCAACGCCGAAGCCTAAGTCAAGTCCAAAGTCAGAGATTCCGTTTTGTGCGCATCAGCCCCGGCCCCAGCTCTGGCCCCAGCTCTGGCCCCAGCTCTGGCCCCAGCTCTGGCCCTTGCTCGTGCCATATGTGCTCACGTATGTCACATGATTACCCAGCCAACCAACAATGGCTTTGACTTTGAGTGACGGTCATTCCGCAAAAAACAAAAAACAAAAAAAAAAACAAAAATGGAAGAGGAAGAGGGAAAATAAAACCAACAAAAAAAGGAAATTATCAGCAACGTTAACGCCTCGGCCTCTATGCCAGGGATTTCGGATTGGATTGGAGCTGGACGTTAAAGCGGCTTTCACTTTGAATCAGTTCTCTGACAGCTACCCAACATTCGGTCATAGGAGTCACACGTACCCCGCCACTCCCCCACACACATGCAAAGTGGGCGGCAGCAGGAAAAAGGAAAAAAAAAGATCGAAAAAAAAATACCAAGGCATGTGTGCGACTGAACTTGGGCTAGGAAAAAAAAAAGGAAAATAAACTGGATTTGGGTTTCAGAATAGTTCAAATATTGTCAGCTGCCACTGGCGCTGCCAATTAAAGAGGGGCTAAACCACTAACGTGCAGTTTTCAATAATTGAGTTCCACTCAAATCAGAGCTATATATTCCATAACAGCTAGCCGAACTAGCTAAACTCTCCTGAGAGACTATTTTAAAAAATTATAATTTATTTGGAATAATATTTGTAATAATAATATAATAAATAATAATAAAATAAAAAATAAATTCCTCATTTTAATTCTTATTATTATTTTAAACATATTAAGTTTTTTTATTATTATTTTATAATATATATTTTATATTGTTTATTATTTTTTTGTTGCTTTTGGGCAATGTCCGTCCGTTCGTCTCTCTGCCATCCTTTTCATCATTATTAAGATTAGAGAAGTTTAAAAATTTTACTTATTTTTATCTCTCATCTTAAGATGTGTTCGGATTTTCCGAATAATGCATCAGGAGATCTTATATCTGGTATAGCAGAAACGCTCTCAATACAGACTTAATCTAGAGATTCGCATTGATAAACCAATGCTACGAATATATAGTCGATATATATAAGTCCATTGAAGGCGTAGGAAATCGAGTAAAGCTGTGACTCCTAAAGGCGTAGGAAATCGGGTAAAGCTATAACTTCTAAAGTTTTCGAGACATGGAAGACCAAAATTCGACATCCTCTACAAACTTAAACCATATAAGGCATGGCAAATCGGAACTGAGCTTTGTAAAAACTCCTTTATATAGTTTCTTATGCGCATATACAAAAATATATATATTATATTTATATATTATATTTATATGTAGTATAACTATTTCATATGTATTTAAGGATGATTCTACAAATCTCTGGCTTTGGGCTGCACTGACACAGAAATCTACAATCTATGAGAGCATAAGAGCCAAAGCCAAGTCGGGGGAATAGGGAAATGCATATTTCTATTTTTAAAGCTTCAGCTAATTGCGTTAGGCTAGTGCTAAAGCCAATTGCAAAGAAGACAAATGCTGCCTGGAGTCTGGAACCGAGCGAAACAAAACGCATTGGCTCTTGACCTGGGCTCTAAAAACAGAATCCGACGACTGCGACGCCTACGCGCGGAAATCAAACAACAATGGATGGGGAGCAGATGCAGTCGGTGCAGTGGGGGAGCCTAAACGGAATGCAGTTAGGGCATTCACTGGCTGACAGTTATTATTTTATGACGACACTTGCAGCCAACCAACCAGGCAGACAGACAAAGGGACGTACAAACAGAGAGACGGACGGACGTACGGACGAACGGACGAACGGACGTAGAGTCAGCCAGCTGTCGCCATGTTCATGTCGTCTGCCGCTTGCCGCAAAGTTTGCCCAAAAATTGTTATTCAAGTTTTGTTTGAGAATCTGCCACGCGGATGCACCGTCGCGTCGCACCGTCGCACCATCGCACGTCCTGCGACTGTCAAACTGATAAGCGACAAACTTGTTGTCCCTCCATCTTTATAAAGAATATAAAAAAAATTTACACAAAATATGCGTTTATGTTTAACAAACGGATTTGTCAATATGTCAACTGGAAATTGTATTTCGCTATTGTTTTGGATTATTGGCTTAAAGCAGAGCTGTGTCCTGAATGTAATAATATATATATTTCTGATAATATATGTAAATTGGGGCAGTTATATCAGAGATATTACCTATATATGATCAGTTCGGGGTGTAAATATATAAATATAGTATTCAGGCAGGGCAAACTTATAATAGCAATCGCCTTTCTATGCAATTCTCATGATATTCATACTCATTTGCCAGAACTAATAATATCAATATCCTTTCTATGCAATTCTCATTATATGCATACTCATATGCTAGAACTAATAGTATTAATCGCCTTCCTATGCAATTCTCATAGAACTCATACTCATTTGCTAGAACTAATATACATCGCTTTCCTATGCAATTCTCATAATAGCACTCTTTGCCTAGGCTAATCTGTCTTACTTACTGTTAAAAGAGTTTCAGGTTAATCAGCTTGGACTAAGACTGTATTCAGCAACGATCACATAAATATTATATTGCTGATCTATTGGAGCATGAACTGAACTTAAGGATATACTTCAATTTTCTTTAATTTATTATATTTCCGTAGTATATATAGCCAATCTATAATCATCTCCCTATTATTTGTTACTATTACTATTATTTATGTATAATCGATCATAATGCTATGTTTATCTATTATTCTATATTGTTGTTATATATTATATATAATCAATTTAGGTATTTACTTAGTATATATAATCAATCATTAATAATTTCCCTCATCTATTTATGCAAAGTCTTTCATAATCTCTGTAATCTATTTACATATGCTGCACATCTTCTGCTTAGCACTCAATCGCCTGCCTTTCATACAACTTCGTTTTACAGTTAACTTTGGGCTATTGCCATTGCATTGGCATTGCGCTTTGCGCTCCTCGCTCACCTCGCTCTGCTCGCTCTCGCTAACAGTTCACAGATTTTGCATTTCTATCTCGCTATCCTCTTCCATTTAATTCTAAATTTTTTATTCATGCTCTGCGCGCGTTCTTTCTTTCATTCAGCCTAGAGTGTCCGTTTGTCTTCACCCACACTCGGCTAATCTAGTTCTTTTTGTTTTTGTTTTTTTGTTTCTCTCAGCTCCGTTCATTTACTTTGTTGCGCTATGTCGCTATGTCCAGCGACTGTTTATAATAAATAAATAAATAATTTTTTTACTTACATTGGCGTTTTCGTATGCTGCTGGCGATTCTCAGTTGCGAGAGGCGATCAAACAGCATTTGCAAATTAGCTGCACCGTCGGCAAGGCAAAAAATTCAATTAACTCGAAACTAGTTTGGCACATAAACAAAAATCGGGGAAAAAAAGGAACGAAAACGGCAAGAGCATAAAAATATAGCCACGGATGGCGGGGCGAGTGTGGGGCGGAGGGGGGGAAAATGCAGATGGTACACACACACACACACACGTTGCAGAGAGAGAGAGGGCTGGACGGGGTAGAGCACAAAATTAAAATATAATATTTCACTTTATGCTAAGATGAAGCCGAAAGGCAACGCAACGTAACGCAACGCAATGCAAAACTGAAGAGAACGTTCGAAGTGTATTGGCGCTGCTGTCGCACGAAGATCGCGCCGATAGCGAAGCAGGCTCTGGCCCTACATAGATCTGGCCACGAGCAACAGCAACAACAACGACAGGCGAACACACCGAAGTACGACTATGAATACGACAGCGACAGCGACTGCGAATGCGAATGCGAATGCGATTTGCGAGTTTGATTGCGTTTTCCGATTAGTGTACGGCGGCTGTGTTATGGCACGTCCTCACGCGAGCAGCACACAAATCCAACTGACTCCAAAGAGGACGCCAGCAAGCAGCAGCAGCAGCAGAAACAGCAGCGCAGCAGCAGCAACAGCATGCAATTCGTTTGCGTCTGTGTGAGTGACCAAGCTCACTTCGGCCTGCCTGCCTGGCTGTGTGTGTGCATGTGTGTACGGACAAAGTGCAAAAGGAACAAGAACAAGCAAACTAAAGCTAAAGCTGAAGCTGAAGCTAGCAAACAAACGAACAAACAACATTAACGAGCTTGAAGAGAAGCCATCTACTGAGCCAACTAGTCAGCTAGTGACGCGCGCGCGCTGCTCTCCTCGGCAAACAAAATGTGACAGCCACGAGCAACGGAGAGAGAGGGAGAGAGAAAGACAAAGAGAGAGATAGCGAGCGAGAGGAAAAGAAATGGCAAAGAGCGGGAAGTAGGCGGCGTATTACGTATACGTTTAACGCCGCCAAAATGCAACACAACGCAAAAGTTAAACCGGCATTTTGTTAGGCGCACATTTGAGCCGCTGCAAGCGCACAGGAGCGGTTCAGCGCGCTGCGGGTAAAAGCTGAACTATTCTAAAAGATGAGAAACTTGAACTGAAAATATATTCAAAATCAAATTTAATTAATGAAATTAAACTTAAATTTATCAAAATATATATAATTGTATATTTATATACATACATATAAATATTTAATTTAATTTATTTAATTCTATATTTTAGACTCTCTAGAAAAAACAATTTTAATTATAAATATAATTAAATAATTTCATTTCCAACTATATCACAATTTCACTGCTCTTAATATACATTATATATACATTCACGTTAAGCATACGCCTTGACGTTTTGACCACCCGCACTGTGGTTGAAACGGCCCTGGACTTTAGGCATGCTCACGTTGCGCTTGAGCCTGGCGGCGTGGCAGGGGCTGTGCTAACGTTAAGTTACAACAACCCCACTAAATGTAACGTCTGTGCACCGAAGAGTGTAAGACAGAGCGAGAAGGCGAGCATGTGGGTGTGAGTGTGTGTGTATGTGTGTGAATGTGTGTGTATTGCAGCTGGCAACGCTTCCTACTTTATTACTGGTTTTCAACTTCATAAAATATGTTAAGCGTCGCCGTCGCCGTCACCGTCGTCGTTGGCGTCGGTCTCATTGCTGATGTCGCCTGCTTGATTTACTTAATGCAGAAAGCGCAGCAAACAGTGCGTAGCTCTCTCTCTCTCTCTCTCTTTTTCTCTCTCTCTCTCTCTCTCTCTATGTTCGCTGCCAGCTGTTTGTGAAATTTTCGCGCCTTTTGTTGTTTCCCGTGGATTCGCCGGCTTTAGACTATAGTTGCTGTTGCTCTCTCTTTCGCTTACTCTTTCTCCTTCTCCATCTCTCTCACGCACACACACAGCTGTTTTCAGCCTGTTCGCTCAACTTTCTTCATATACGCAACAACCTCTAGGGAATAGTATGTTAATTAGCTTCTGATCAAGCTTAATGGATGCAAAGGGAAGAAGGACAAAAACAAAGAAAATACGCCCAAATGATGTATAAATAAATGCCTGTTTATCATATATTTCATTTACAGTTAAATTGCGAATAATTCAATATCAAATAAGTATATATATATAGAATATAGAAGAATATCAAATAAGTATATATATATAGAATATAGAAGAATATCAATATATACAATATATAAACGAAGTCATAACAAATTTTATCATTTTGTTTAAAGATTTTTTTATTATATATTTATTTTTTGTATTTTTTATTATATTTTTATTTTCTGTTTAATTCTTCTTGAAATATAACAATATTGAACTCTGTAGCATTTCTTTAAGTATTTTTAAATTAAAAAAAAAAAAAAGTTACCAAAAAAAACGGGATAAAACATTTCACTTCAATAGTTCATATCTCACTCAATTCAGCCACCATAGTTGCCAAATTTTTTATATAGACCACAAAATTGAGGTTCTTTAAGATAAATATTACTTAATGAAAATATACAGTTCGATCTTTGGAGGAAAAATCAAAGTTGACGTTGACTCTCAACAATGTAGACTAAAAATTGCTGTAAAAGCTGAAAGATGTGAGAAGACTATTATTACAAAAATATATATAATATATAATGTAGAAGAAATATAATAATTATAATAATAGTAATAATAATAATCATAATAATAATAATAATAATAATACTAATAATAATAATGAAAATAAAAATAATAGTAATAATAATAGTACTTATAATAATAATCATAATTATGATAATAATAATAATAATAATAATAATAACAATAATGATAATAAAAATAATAATAATGAAAATAATATTGCCAAAATAATAATAATAATAATAATAATAATAATAATAATAATAATAATAATAATAATAAAAATAATAGTAATAATAATAAAAATATTAATATAAATAATAATACTACAAATAATAATAATAATAGTAATAATAACAATAATAATGATAATAATGCTAATAATAATAATTACAATAAAAATAATAATAATAATACTAATCATAATAATAATAATAACAATAATAATACCAATAATAATAATAGCAATAATACTAATAATAATAATCAAAAATAATAAAAATAATAATAATAAAAGTAATAATAATAACAATAATATTTCTAACACTTACAATACTAATAATAATACTAATAATAATTTAAAAAAATCCTTAACAATAATAAATGACATTTAATTTGTTTTTATTTTGGAGTTTGAGCAACTTTTACTATCTCACGAGATGATGAACTTTTGGCTTTGACTCCAGCAAGTTGCCCAAAGACGCTGCCAGCGCAGAGACGCTCAAAGCTCCCCAGTTGCAGTTGCAGTTGTTGTTGCTGTTGTTGTCGTTGTTGTTGTTGTTCTAGTTGTAGTTTATTGCAATTTCTTATTAATAAGCGCCTTTTATGTGGAGCTGGGCCGTTGCCAGTTGCTGGTCTCGTTCGTCGGCAGTCGGGAGCCGGGAGCTGACAGCGGGCGTCAGAGCCGTCCCATGGGCGACATTAACGTTAATAATAATAAAATGTGTAATTGCATAGAACGAGACTGCGCAGCATGTCCAACTCCCGAGATAGATCCAGTCTGCAACAGCTCGCTCTCCCTCTCTCTCTCTCTCTCTCTCTCTCTGTGTGCCCGGCCTCGCCAAGCCGACAGGCTCCGTGTCGTTGGCTCCAGTCAGCCGCCCCCCAAGTCTCTGCTGCTCTCTTGCAGTCCGCATACCAAAAGGTGTAAATCATTTTCTAATCGCAGCAAGCAGATCACATGCACGCACTCCACCACACACACACACACACACACACACACACATACAGAGAGAGAAAGAGGGGGGAACTTTTGTTTTTAGCATTCGCATTCGCATTCGGCTTTTGGCATTGCATTGACTCTTCGCAACGCTCAAAAAGACAATGTGAATCGCAGCCAATCAATGCAGGCACAGCAATAGAGCAGCATTGGTCACGTCCTCGTCCACAGCTTCTTGACCACCCCACCCCCCCCACCGCCCCCCACTCACACACAGTCGCCGCATGCCCCCAGCACCACGCGCTCTTTCAGCGGATGCGAAGCACTTGCCATATTGTCTATTCCAAATGGATTTAGTTGCCAGTGGCCTGCGAAGCAGTTTGCGGTTGCGCGAGGTGGGCTTAAGAAGTTGTTTATATATGCAGATATATATAAATACTAATATATACATATGATCTACAGAGTGAGTGGGAATATGTATATGTCGAAGCAAACTATGTTGCTGCATATTGTATGTGATTGTTCCTGCGTATTGCACGTACGCGCTGTGTGTGTTTTGCTGTGTATGAGAATTCTGGTTATTACCAGAATTCCTAATTTCACCATACTAAGAAATATTGCATCAGCCGCTAATTGCGCTCTGATTGGTCCTTTGCATTTTGTCGCTTTAAGAAGTTCCGTTATAGCGCGACGACAGCGCTACAATGCTGTCGTCGAGTGTGGTTCGGTGCGGGGCAGAGAAACGAAAAGGCAGTCAGTTCAATTTTGGATCGTGAAGCCTGCGCATCGAAACTCGCTGCGCTATTAGTTAAAGCCATGGAGAAGAATAACGACGTCCCGACATATATATATATATATATTCATATAAGAAGAAAGAGTTTCGAGCAATTCAACTGTCTAACTTCGCCTTTCTATGCGATTCTCAGAACGAGTTCATATTTCAAATTCATTGCCAACAGCTATATAATGGCTTCTATTATCTCTTTATATACCTTGTATATACCTTATATACCTTATATACCTTATATACCTTATATACCTTATATACCTTATATACCTTATATACCTTATATACCTTAAACCTTATTCCTTAGCTTCACAGCTCTCAGTTTGCCTTAGCTTTGGAGCGACCCTCGCTTGGTTTGTGGCAGCTTAATGTAATTGTTCATGTTGCCAATGAACGAACTTTCGATACGACAAGTCCATTGCTCTTCAGCTTACAAATTCAATTCAGTGAAATCCACGAAAACTATATGCAGTCAGTGAAGCCGTAAAGAGGAGCAAAGGATGGACGAATGCGACCAATAGTCCTGCCACATAAAAAGCGGACAACGGTACTTGCATAAGTTGTATTAAGAAATGGAAAAAAGTTTGGAGAAACTTTTAAGCTTTTCTTGCCTTAATGACGCTGCGTCTTAATTTGCGCATTATCCTTGTAATCTTAATTAAGCTGTCTATCAGCCGCATCCCTCCGGCCCTTGTGCTTGGCCTTGCCGCCGCTGTAGCCGCCGTAGCCGCCGTTTTCTTCGCTTATTGTTTTTGTGCGCTTCACACAAGTGCAATTTTTTCATAGCCATTACACACTGTGCTCAACATCCGTTCCGTTTCCGCATCCGTTGGCACTCACGCCGCCGCCGCAGTCGCCGTTGTTGCATATCGCGCATACGCCCCGTCGGCCGACGCGAGAAAACAACGAAATGAAGTGAACACTGAAACTTCCTTGAGCAGCTGAGCTGGTGAGCTGGTGAGCTGGTGAGCTGTAGCTATAGCGGCAGATTGCCATCGTCCATAATACCCTTTAGAAAGTTGAATGAAAATAATAAGTGAAACATAAAGAAGCCTATGCCATGATACACTAGCTATGAATAAGGCAAAGGCTAAAAGCATTAGCTAGGCATTAGGCAGAAGGCATAAGCTAAGGCATTAGCATTAGCCATTAGCATTAGCATTAGGCATAAGTGGCATTAGGCATTAGCATTAGCATTAGATTAGCTTTGGGCATTAGGCATTGGCATTAGGCATTAGCATTAGGCATTAGGCATTAGGCATTGGGCATTAGGCATTAGGCATTAGGCATTAGGCATTAGGCATTAGGCATTAGGCATTAGGCATTAGGCATTAGGCTGGGCATTAGGGCATTGGGCATTGGGCATTGGGCATTGGGCATTGGGCATTGGGCATTAGGGCATTGGGCATTAGGGCATTGGGCATTGGCATTGGCATTGGGCATTAGGCATTGGGCATTGGCATTGGCATTGGCAGTTGGCATTGGCATTGGGCATTGGAGGCTTGGGCATTGGGCATTGGGCATGTGGGCATTAGGGGGCATTGGGCATTGGGCATTGGGCATTGGCATTGGGCATTGGGCATTGATTAGGCATGATTAGTGGGCATTGGGCATAGGCATTGGGCATTGGGCATTGGGCATTGGGCATTGGGCATTGGCATTGGGCATTGGAGGCATTGGATGGCATTAGGTGCATTGGGCATTAGGGCATTGGGCATTGGGCATTAGGCATTGGGCATTGGGCATTAGGCATTGGGCATTGGCATTAGGCATTAGGCATTAGGCATTAGACATTAGACATTAGGCATTAAATATTAGGCATTAGGCATTAGGCATTAGGCATTAGGCATTAGGCATTAGGCATTAGGCATAAGGCATAAGGCATTAGGCATTGGGCATTGGGCATTGGGCATTAGGCATTAGGCATTAGGCATTAGGCATTAGGCATTAGGCATTAGGCATTAGGCATTAGGCATTAGGCATTAGGCATTAGGCATTAGGCATTAGGCATTAGGCATTAGGCATTAGGCATTAGGCATTAGGCATTAGCCATTAGCCATTAGGCATTAGGCATTAGGCATAATGTATAACGTATAACGTATTAGGCATAAGGCATAACATATTAGGCATAAGGCATAACATTTTAGGCAGAAGGCATAACGTATTAGGCATAAGGCATAATGTATTAGGAATAAAGCATGACGTATTAGGCATAAGGCATAATGTATTAGGCATAAGGCATAATGTATTAGGCATAAGGCATAATGTAATAGGCATAAAGCATAACATATTAGGCATAAGGCATAATGTATTAGGCATAAGGCATAATGTATTAGGCATAAGGCATAATGTATTAGGCATAAGGCATAATGTATTAGGCATAAGGCATAATGTAATAGGCATAAAGCATAACATATTAGGCATAAGGCATAATGTATTAGGCATAAGGCATAATGTATTAGGCATAAGGCATAATGTAATAGGCATAAAGCATAACATATTAGGCATAAGGCATAACGTATAACTGGGTACCTCAATAGTCAACATAACTCTTAATTCTAGCTTTTTAAAAGAATGCTCCTAAGTCCAGAAACTTGTCATACAACAGGTTGGCTTAAGGACCCAAACAAATGATGTTAAAACATGTTAAGTACAGCAGCTGCGTGCCCGTACGCACTCGACAGTCGGTCATACCCGATAGCCATCATCCAACTTTTTGTTTGTTGTGCTCAGCCACAGACACGGAACTGGAAACAGCAAAGCGAAGCCGAACCCAAGCCCAAACCAGAGTCAAACGTAATTATTTCAATTAACTTTGCTAAATTTATTTATGCATGCGTGTGCCAATGCCTGTGTCTGTGTGGGCGTGGGGGAGGAGGTAGTGTGCGCATTGTTGACATGCGACCGCCCCCCGCCCCCTCCCCACTCAACATCCTTTCATTGTCGTCGCTCGCAGGCGCAATCGCTCCATTGGTTTTTGTTTGTTTGCACTGTCAATGCTCTTAGCTTGAAATTTGGGTTTATTTGTTTTACGTTAACGTTTTCGTTTTTTTTTTTCTCTCGCAGGACTCGAGCAGAGAGATCAGGTCCTGGGGCAGCCGGACTGTCGCGGCGCTAGCTAAATAAGCCGCCATTCATGCGCATATTAACAAATAAACTATGCGGCGACTTCGGCTTTCATTCATTTCCAGGCAAGCGAATGCGACAGCCGCGAGGACGAGGCGAGGACGCGGCGAGGACTCCGAGTGGAAGTCGTGGAGTAGGCCTGAATGGCTGGCTGCGGCGAGTGAGTACTACTACGCGACTTACAACTGCAATTACAACTACAACCGAAGGCTGCCCCTCCACACCCCCCCCCTCCCCCCTCCACCTGTTGGCACTGAAGGGGTTGCAGATGGCGGCCTTTGACTGGGGCTGGCGTACAATGAGCCAGCAGCGATGTTAACTGAAAAATGCTTTTCACTTCGCCTGTTGACGGGAAGTTGGGGTTAGCATTTGTGTGTGTTTGGCTTTTGGGGCTGGCTGGCGCGGCCTGCCGGTGGTTACTAACTGTTCATGCTGTCCCCCGTTGGCCCTCTTCGTGGGAGCATAGTGCACTGAACTTGCCGCCAACTAAATATGCTCCACGGAACTTCTTTAATTGGCAAAGCATATACGGCCGTAATCATTGGACGACAAAGAGAAAAAACGATTTATTAGTTTTGGGTGGTGCACGTAATATATAGATAGGATATAGAATCCATTAAGATATATACATAGAAATGTACATATGTCGGCATTTGGTATATTCTTGATATTTTCTGGTATTTTTTAGAGCAACTAAATATGCTCTACGGAACTTCTTTAATTGGCAAAGCATATACGGCCGTAATCATTGGTGGTGCACGTAATATATAGATAGGATATAGAATCGATTAGGATATACCATTAGGTATATGTAAGAAATATGTATGTCGGCATTTGGTATTTTCTTGATATTTTCAGGTATTTTTTAGAGCAACTAAATATGCTCTACGGAAATTCCAGAAAAAAAAGATTTATTATTAAGTATATATAATCTATGAAGATATATGAATATATATAAATAGATATACGCATGTACGTCGGCTGTAAATTGTTTTTCTTTTTGGTATTTTCTGGTATTTTTTGGGTATATTTTTAAGTAGAAAGCATATACGGCCGTAATCATTGGACGACAAAGAGAAAAAGCGATTTATTAGTTTTGGATGGTGCACGTAATATATAGATAGGATATAGAATACATTAAGATATATACATAGAAATATGTATGTATGTCGGCTTTTGGTATTTTCTCTCTACGAAAAAAAAGATTTATTATTAAGTATACATAATCTATGAAGATATATGTATATATAAATAGATATACGTATGTACGTCGGCTGTAAATTGTTTTTCTTTTTGGTATTTTCTGGTATTTTTTGGGTATATTTTTAAGTAGAAAGCATATACGGCCGTAATCATTGGACGACAAAGAGAAAAAACGATTTATTAATTTTGGGTGGTGCACGTAATATATAGATAGGATATAGAATCCATTAAGATATATACATAGAAATATGTATGTATGTCGGCTTTTGGTATTTTCTTGGTATTTTCTGGTATTTTTTAGAGCAACTAAATATGCTCTACGGAAATTCCAGAAAAAAAAGATTTATTATTAAGTATATATAATCTATGAAGATAGATGTACATATATATAAATAGATATACGCATGTACGTCGGCTGTAAATTTTTCTTTTTGGTATTTTCTGGTATTTTTTGGGTATATTTTTAAGTAGAAAGCATATACGGCCGTAATCATTGGACGACAAAGAGAAAAAACGATTTATTAGTTTTGGATGGTGCACGTAATATATAGATAGGATATAGAATCTATTAGGATATATACATAGAAATATGTATGTATGTCGGCTTTAGGTATTTTCTTGGTATTTTCTGGTATTTTTTAGAGCAACTAAATATGCTCTACGGAACTTCTTTAATTGGCAAAGCATATACGGCCGTAATCATTGGTGGCGCACGTAATATATAGATAGGATATAGAATCGATTAGGTATACCATTAGGTATATGTAAGAAATATGTATGTCGGCTTTCGGTATTTTCTTGGTATTTTCTGGTATTTTTTAGAGCAACTAAATATGCTCTACGGAAATTCCAGAAAAAACATTTATTATTAAGTATATATAATCTATGAAGATATATGTACATATATATAAATAGATATAAGTATGTACGTCGGCTGTAAATTGTTTTGCTTTTTGGTATTTTCTGGTATTTTTTGGTATATTTTTAGGTATAAAACATATACGGCCGTAATCATTGGACGAAAAAAACGTTGATTATTTATTGATTATTTTTATTGGTGCGCGTAAGTATGTATATAGAATCCATTAAGATATATAGAGATATATATGTATGTCGGTTAAATGTAGTGGCTTGTAAATTGGTTTTTTGGTATTATTTTCTGGTATTTTTTTGGTATTTTTGGAATATATAGTCAAAGCAAGTGCAGAATACGCTTTATAATTAGTCAGAAAAAAAAGTATTTTTGTATTGATTTTTTGGATATCGTAATATCGTTTGCTCGAAGTTCACATTCTCCTAGTCATGCATGTGGTCGTGGGGCCGTCGTGGGGGTTGGTTGGAGTCTCAGGGCAGATATCGCCCGTGATCGAATTGCCATTTGTCCTTGTTGCTGGCATAGCCGTGGTCGGGCAGCACTTTGGGCGTGCGGTACAAGCTCTTCGAGTAGTTTAAGTAGTCCTGCCAAGGCCAATTGGCAATATCAAAATTATATATAATATATATATATATATATATTTATATAGATATCAGTTAGTCTCACCTTTTCGCTCTTGCGCTGACGCGACAAGTTGTGCAGATCGACGCCTTGGGCATCCGCCGGCTTCACCTGCAGCACGGCTGAGGTGTTGGAGCTGTTCGCCGGCTTCGAGTGAGACTTCAGCTTCAGCTTGAGATCAATGGCGGGCGGCGGCTCGTGCCGTATGCGCTGCTCGATTTCGTAGAGCTCTTGCTATAGAAATTTAAGAGCAAAAGTCAACAGATATCAAAGAGAGAGAGAGAGAGAGAGAGAGAAAGACAGAAAGAGAGAGAGAGAGAGAGAGAGCCGTAGCCAGCTGATTACCCTGTTCTTATAGACCATGCAGCAGGCGCGGAGCGTAAAATAGTAAATGATCTCAACGCCGGAGAGCAGCGAGAAGCCCAGAAACAAACTGGCAATGCCGCCGAAGGAGACCAGCAGATCGACCCAGCCGAAGAGCACCTCACGCTTGTAGCGTATAATGGGCCACGTGAGGAACTCGACCAGCACGCCGGAGGCCTCGGCGCGATCCATGCTGGGGATTTGGGAAGTGGAAGTGGATTAAAGTAGAAAGGAAGAGATGTGAAGAGCTCACAATTTCATGAGTTTGTCTATGTTGAAGACCGTCTTGGAGCAGCTCAGCTCGCACTGCAGGCAGTCCTTGATGTTGGTTATGTTCAGCTTGTACTCGTGCAGGCACGCAAAGTCCTTGACCGCACACATGGGCACATTACCTAGAGAGAGAGAGAGAGAGAGTGATGGAAGTCTATGGAAATTCGTGTGACTCACTTATGGGCTTGTAGAAGGAGGGATTGCACTTGCAGAGCTTGATGGCCTTGGTCATGCGGCACTGCTTCATGCAGGACGAGAAGGTGTAGGCGTCCGGAAAGTAGTTGAGCTTCACCTCGTCGCTGAAGATGCACTTGCGCTGCCCGATCGACAGCTGGCGGGCATCGTCGGTGGTGTAGGTGTTCTTCTTGGAGATGCGCACCTCCACCAGCTGATCGTCCGTCCAGTCGATCTGGGCATTGAAGTCCGACCCAAAGTACTCCTCGTTCGAGAAAATGAATATCTGCAACGGCAGAGCGAACAATGCGAATCAACTGAGAGGGGACGTCTGCCAGAGGGCGAACTCACCCGCGAGGTGCTGTTGGGCAGGAAGAAGAGGGCCCACTTCTTGTCCGTCTCGTAGAGGTCGTGGGGCGGGCCAGTCTTGGTGCTGAAACAGAGACGAGAAATGTCAATGGGAGAGGCGTAATTTCAGTGAGTGACTTACTCCTCGGTGGCCGTGGACATGAAGCGACTGTTGAAGGCGTAGCAGAAGCCGTGCTCGGTGTAAATCGGATGAAAGTGATCGCAGCAGACAATGTCCTCGTCCCGATACTTGCAGGATATCAGGGTGCTCTCGCACGGAATCTGCGCCCGGAAGGCCCACTCGCGCAAGCTGTGCTCCGCCAGCAGCTCCGGCGGTATGCCGTTCGCTAGCATTTCCGCTTCCCGGATATTGTCGAAGTTGAGCGAGGTGAGCTGATCCAAGAAGGGCGTGAACTGCTGCGCCTTCTCCGCATCGTAGTTACTGCCGAGAGAACGGAATGAAAGCTTTAAAATATATCTGAGATGATTTGCCGTGCTTACGCCAGTGACTTGTAGACCTCTTCATAGGATTTCTCGTGGTTGAAGGCCGTCTCCGGGCAGACCACCGTGGTGGGAAAGACCACGTTCTGGTTGTGAAAGTCGGTGTCGAGGCCGGTGATGGTGGGATTCGTTTGGAACTTCTCCCAGAGGCTCATGATGATGACCAGGGCGGTGACAGCGCCGATCGAGGTGAAGCAGAACCACATGAACTTCTCGCCGATGGGCCGGCCCGTCTCCGCAATGTAGCGCACGCCGTGCAGCGTCGAGTTCTGGAAAAACTCCTTCGTTTGGTAAATGAGGCTGCGACGAAAGATGACCAAGGTCTCGACCAGCCGCTGCCGCGTGCTCATCACAGCCGTGTGCTCCGCTCTCTCATACGGCATTTTCGTTTCAGGAACATAGCTCGGGCGCCGGACCCTGCAGCGTGCCACGCTACCTTTGCAACTAATCGCCTGGCCGCCCGGGCAATCCCTTTTGAGCGGCTCTGTTGTGGCCACTTTTCTCCAGCCCTTGTCGCGCTAAAAGCCTTTCATTGTTTATGCATTAGTCAGCCGACTTTGATTGACCCCCAAAAGCATTGATGGCGCAAGATAGCTAAACGCAAACGTATGTCGGCCACGGCCTGCCTATCTTGATAGCTCATTAACGTATTGCCGTAATGTCCTTTTCTGTGCTGTCCTGTTCCTGTCCTAGCCACGGCTAGTCACGGCATGCTCAACTACTGCAAAATGGCGCCAGCCACGATCCTTCGAGTGGGTCGCACCGCAGCTGCCGGTCTAATTGGTCAGTAGTCTGCGCGGTTTCCGGCGGCGCCGCAACCACAAAAAAAGGAAAGAAAAAAAACTAAGCTAAGCCACTCCACTCCACACACAGAGAGAGAGAGAGAGAGGGCAAGCCAAGAAGTTCACAAGTTTTGTGTGAACTCCTGACACGGCCATGGAGATGAAGCGAACGACGGCGCTTTGTTTGTCTGGCCAAGTGGCAACAGAGCCAAAGCTCCGGCTCCAGGCACAAATGAAGTGGTTTTAAGTTTCAAGCGCAGCATCGCAGACAGACGAGAGCCGAGCGAACAAAAGGGCTGGCGATCACAAGATGACCCTGATAACTGCAGCTCAACGCAGAGCAACGCAGCCTGCAGCCTGTGAGGACCTCCGCCTTTGCTGTCCTCTGCCATCTAGAGTTTCAGTTTGGCGCCAGAGGCCCAGCCCGAACCACAGCCACAGTCACAGTCAATTAATCACTAATTTGTAATTTACAATTGACAATTTTCCGATCTCTATTACAGGTGGCACTAGGACACTCTCACCAGGACTAGCGCAGCAGAGAGAGACAGAGAGAGACAGAGAGAGAGAGAGAGAGAGAGAGAGAGAGAGAGAGAGCGCAGTAAAGCAGCTCCAACTACAGCAGCCCACTTAAGGCGAATGCTTTAAGAGTTGCACATTGAGATACTCTGTAGAGGCGCATTATGAGTTGATTAACAAACGCGTCACGCTGATTCCTCTAGGACTAGCCTCAAATATGCAATGGAATGAATATAGATACCTAGGTAGAGATCTGCATAGTGCAACAGATCATATCCGATAGAGAAATCGACATGGCTTAAGTACTTAACCTACATCATAGATATAGCAAATATTGTCAGAGATAGTGAACCTGCTTCACAGATATTGGAAGAATTTTCCTGTATATACATATAGGGATTGGGAACACTCAGATAGACATGTCCACTCTGTAGTTATGGCTAAAGTATATCAGAAAATCGTATCATAGGAGAACTACATAACATAGATAAGGGAAAAATGTTGCTGGCAAATTAATGTGCTTCATAGATAAGGGAAAAATGTTGCTAGGCAATGAATGTGCTTCATAGATATAGGAAAAATGTTGATAGATATTAAATCTGCTTCATAGATATAGGAAAAATGTTCCTAGATATTGAATCTGCTTCATAGATATAGGAAAAATGTTGATAGACAATGAATCTGCTTCATAGATATAGGAAAAATGTTGCTAGGCAATGAATCTGCTTCATAGATATAGGAAAACATTCCCATTTTAGTATTAGACAACAATCAGTCAATTGTCCTTAGAGAAGTCCACTCTGTAGTCATGGCTTAAGTACTTCAGAAAATCGCATAACATAGGAGATATACATCCTAGATATAGGAAAAATGTTCATATATGTATTATGATTAGGCACTATGAAGCACTCAGTGTAGTTATGGCTGAAGTACTTTCTTATATAATATATATATAATACTATATACTGCATACTATTCTTATGCTATGGAACAATCAGCTCATATAGCTGAAGGCATAAACTTGATAGCAAAACATATATCTTGATTAGAAACTTATGAGTATTAAAGTTAAACTGATAAAAAAATAATAATAGTTATAATATTAAGTGTCTTTAAAGTTCTACACAGAACAAACAGTAAATCCTAAATAAAATCCTTTCAAAGCAGAGCAATTTCCAATACAAATCAATCATCCGCCAACAATCCGAGTGCATCAAAGCTTCGGCCAGTCGCAAATAAATTTTTGCTTTTAATTTTTTATTTTTTATTTTTATTTTTATTTTTTTGTAATTTTTTCTCAGTTTATTTTGTCCTTTTTTGCTGGCATTCAATGAGCGAAGTTTTTCTTATCAGCGATCATTTGTCAAAGCGTTGCGAGACGCTGGGCACAAAAAGCCTGGCAAAGTGGAGCCGCTGCAGGGAAATGGGGCGCACAGGTAGAGAGGGGCAATTGCAACAATTTGTTGGCTCCACAGCCGCCGCGCTGGTTGACAAAAATCAACGCCACCGCCATCTCTGCACGCTTATAAATAAGAAATCCAATAAGAGCTCCACGCAACTGAAACCGAATCCTGAGCCTTTTTCTCATTCTTTTTGGCTTTTGTTCTCCTTGGCAGAAACTCGTTGTGGTGGGCTCGACCAGGGCAGAAGTACATATACAGGTGTGTGTGTGTATGTGTGTGTATGTGTGTATGTGTGTGTGTGTGTGTGAGTGTGTGTGAGTGTATCTAAAGTGAAGAAGAACTCGAAGCTCTCAAGCTCAGTTCTCTTTTTTGCGCATGTTCTACACGATCTGCCAGCGAAGACACTGCGGCCACGTATGTATGTATAAGTGCGTGTGCGTGTGCGTATGTGCCTGCCTGTGTGTGTGTGTGTGTGATTAATGGTAATTGCTTTTATGGATTTTTTGTTCCTTTGCTCGCCACGCTCTCGTGTCTCCCCAGCAATTTGTTGTTGCAATTTGGCTTTTAGTCGCAGCAGCAGCAGCAGCAGCAGCTGCCGCCAGCCGCCAGCCGGAGCCACCCAACCACTGCAGCACCACAGTATATAAAATAGAGAATCGGTTAGAAATCGATGGGCAAAATTATGTATATCTATTTCGATGCATTTTTAACGTGGTTGACGCCCAGCTCAATGGACTGCTGCAGCTGCTTCACGGCCGACACCACCGCCTCCTTTTCGGAGTCATTGAGGCGGGGCAGGCCGTGGTTCTTGGCGATGCCCTCCTTGCCGAAGCTGAGGGGCGTGGCAAAGAAGCATGCCTCGGTCACGTCCGACTGCACGTAGGCGCACTCTAACGGTGTTTTCCCACCCTTGAGGCCGATGAGCAGGGCATCAATGAATCGATACGCCGCAAAGGCCATGGACAGGGTGGCCGATCCTTTGCCATCCTTGGCCTTGATAATCTCTTCGCCGCCGTTCTGGATGCGCTTCACCATCGCCGCCACGCACTCGGGCGTGGCCTTCAAGGGCGGCTGGCACTGCGACATAATCGGCAAGATCGTTGTGCCCGCATGTCCGCCGATGACGGGAATCTTCACCTTGGTGGGGCTGATCTCCAAGTAATCTCCAATGAACCGCTCGGCGCGCACACAGTCCAGCGTGGTGACGCCGAACAAACGCTTGGGATTGTAGACGCCTCGTTGTTTCAGAACTTCGGCGGCCATGGGAATAATCGCGTTGACCGGATTCGTGACAATCACGATCAGGGCTTCCGGTGACCTGTCGGCGATCGCTTTCACGGTGGCCATTACGATGTTGCCATTCACCTCGAATAGCTGCTCGCGGGTCATGCCTGGCTTGCGGGCCAGGCCGGCCGTAATCACCACCACGTCGGAGCACTCGACAGCCTTGTCGATCCCCTCGGGCCCCTGCATGCCCTGCACCAACACCGGCGAGGCGACGTGCGACAGGTCAGCGGCCACGCCCTTCACACCCTGGACATCGTGCAGCCTGAGATGCTTCACCCGAGCGTCTCGCATCAGCAGCAGCGACAGCGGCTGCCCAATGCCCCCAGCGGCGCCAACAACCGTTACCCTGAAGCTACGTCGCTGCAGCGAAAGGCTTTTGCTATTATCATTATTCCGATCAGCCATATAGCTATATAGCCGAGAGCTTACCAATTGGAGCTGCCAGACAGAAAAGT
The DNA here is from genome assembly GCA_961210405.1 of Drosophila mercatorum. Classification (NCBI taxonomy): domain Eukaryota; kingdom Metazoa; phylum Arthropoda; class Insecta; order Diptera; family Drosophilidae; genus Drosophila; species Drosophila mercatorum. The sequence continues at coordinate 5,581,111 of CAUIUS010000001.1, read as the reverse complement.
AAATGCAATTTTTGGCCCAGCACAGGCTCTTCGTTCTACTACCAAACATATTCGATAACTAAACTTATAGCAATTTATACAAAAAAAAAAAAAAAAAAACAAGAAAGAAAATGAACCGTAACTGAAAATAAATTCGTTCAAAATGTCACAAACATTTGATTGTCGATTTATGCCTATCGGACTTTGACAGATGTCGTCAAAAGGTGACATGAAGTTCCCCAAAAATATCTCTGACGATAGGAAATGCAGAGATAGAGATAGAGCTATAAACCTAAGCCAGAGAATGGATAATGGATATGTCAACATCAATCCCATCACAACTGAACAGAGTAATCCTTAGATATATATATACATAGATTTAATATTTCGTTTTATTCACACACAATATAAAAAAAAATGTTAGCTTCATTTAGTTTTGTTTAGGAAATTACATTTAATATACATATAAAAAAAAAAGAAAAAAAAAACATTGTTTTATTCAACCTGAATGCTGCCTGCCGCCTGCGTAACTGCAAAATGTGAAAATATGAAACAGAGCAGAGGACTTAAGACTTAATAAATATACTTGATGTTTCTCTTTACGTTTTATTGATTTGTATTTGTATAATGTATCTCTAAAGGCAGGCATCATCCAAGACTAATAATAATAATAATAATAATAATAAGAGGCAGTTCAACATGCAACTGCTCGAATCCTGTGTTTTAAGTGTTTCATGCATATTCCAAGGCTCAGTCGCTCTCTTCCAGGGAGAGCGAGCGGCTAAGTCGGCTACTGGCGTAGCCCGGCGACACGGGCACGGGGCTGGCCTCCTGGCTGACCTCGCGATACTTGCTGAAAATGCCGCGCATTTTGTTGAGAGGCGTCTGGAATGACTGTGATACGGAGGCCACAGTGAGTTTCTGGTGCACGGTGGCCATAGCAAGAGATGCGAACGACGGCAACGGCGATGAGCTTTGCTTTGGCGACGACGTTGCCAGCTGCCACGATTTGTCCGCCACGCGCTGCGATCGTGTCGACTTCGGCGGTGTCGTTGGCGTGCCCGCTGCCTGTCGACGCGCTGCCGCTGCATTTATCTTGGGCGTCGCGAATGCGAACAGACGTTTCGGCTGAACCGCCGAGTCGCTGTCACTCAGAATACTGCTGGATTTACTGCTGGCTGCGTTGCTCGTCGAACTGGGCGGGGAACCAATGAAAGTCGATGGCTTGTGCATCTTCTGCACACTCTTCGGCGAGGGGAAGCTGCAAATGGATGGAGATTAGGTATAATCAATACCTCCATTGCAATGGCTAACAGCTAACTGCTACTCACAGATCCATCTCGGCAGTGGAGAAGGTTTCCATAGCTGCTTGCCAGCCATGGACAAATGGCAGCGTCTCTTTATCAATGTCCACGTGGAAAATGGCATTCAGCACGTCTAAGTCTCGCTTGGTTGGCTCCTTGCTGCAGGGGTTAGAGCAGCGCATTAGGCTTCTGCATATTTCAAATGGAATTTCGTAAATTTACCCAAAAATAAACAGCTCATAAGGAGGATCCGATTCGCAGGGCAATATTGGCGTTCGGCTTTCTGGAGGCGTCAGAAAGATCTCCTCATCGTCGCTGCTGTCCTCGCCGCCGCCACATTCGTACTGAGAATGAATGAAGATGGTTAGCATATATAATCTATATCTATATCTTTATATACTCACAAAGAAACAATCATCGTTGGTGTCATCGTCCTCATCATCGCTCTGGTTGTCGTTGTTGCGCCAGTTGTTTGTTGCGGGCATCGCCGGAGCGGTATCCACGTTGGACGCGGCAGCGCTCTGCAGCGCGACAGCGGCCGATGCGAGCATTGTGCTGGCATTGGCCAAGTCCTGCGCATGGGCCCGCATGGATTCGGTACGCTTTCGCCTGCTCGTCTTCCGACTGAGATTCGCATCCCACAGACAGTTGCAGCACTGCTCCAGCTCCCAGGCGGCAAAGCATAACTCCTCCGTCTTCAGTGCGTCCGGCAGCTTCACAGTTGGCGCCTGCTCCAGCACGAGCAGCATGCTGTCGCACACACAGTGCAAATGCTCGCGTCGTTCGTCGTTCAGCTGGAGCATCTTGTGCAGCATCTGCATCAGCTGGTTGCGCAAGGCGACGCTCACCTCCTGCGAGTGGGCTATGTAGCTCGCCACGAGGCGAGCGATGCGCGAGTGCACCTTCCCGAAGTCCACACTGATGAAGCGTGCGTCATCCTTGAAGCTCACGATGAGAGATTTCAGTCTTTTGAGCTCGGAGAGCAGTGTATCATTGATGGACACGATGTTGCCAATGTTATTGATCAGCGTCTTGGTAATTCGTTTCGCGAACACCTGCAGCGACTTCTCCACACAGGTGTAGGGCGTCATTACTTGCGTAATGGGGCCACCGGCGGCGGCCGAGTTGTTGGCTTTGACTCGGTCGGCCACTAAATCTATATACTGACGCATTTGAGAGAAGTTCCACGCCTGGTCGGATTTCTCTGCCAGCATGGAGGCTTGCGCCTGCTCGTATTTGGCAGACAAATAGCTCTCCAGACGGCGCAGACCATCCGTGGAGGCCATGTCGACGAAAGCATCGAGAAAGTCCCAATACTCGCGCCACTCCAACTGCTCTTGGCGCGCCAACTGTCGCCCGACCACCTCGAGGCCCTTCTCGATGTCAGAGTTCTTGATGTGACGCTCGCGGAAACTATCGTTCAGTGTGGACACGGACATGTTTAGACTCATTTCCGCTATGTCGAGCGATGTATCCATTAAGACCGGAGACGACGAGTTGTCCCGATATTTCAGAAACAATTCCGGTTTCATTTGTCGTATGGGCGTCGAGGGCATCACGCATCTGTTATACGGGCAATTATTGTTGTGCTCGATGGGGTCGCCATCGGCATTTGGCAGCAACATCTCTGGCTGGGCCTTGTGGTTCCCGTTCGGTTCGGTGAGCGATGTATTTGCCGACGCTGCTCGTGGGCTAAACAGTGCGCGCCGCCGCGACACAATGCCGGTGCTTTCGTTGAAGAATGCCTTGCTCGGCGACTTCATGGGCGAGATGTAGCTGGAGTTGGTCAACGGCGACACGACATTGCTGCCAACACGTGGCGGCGTCTTCCAGCGACGAAAGAAGTTCATTGCCTGCTCGCGAGGCATAGGTCCGGCCAAAGCGCTGATCTTAAGGTCCACATTCAGTCGATCCGACTCGTCTGTCTTGTGCTGCAATATCTACAAATTTAAAGAATTATTATCTTCAATCTAAATCGAGAGCAAAACAACGGCACTAACCGGCGGATCATTTGGCGTAAAGGGATGCCCGACTTGCGGTGGCAGCTGGTTGCCCAGAGAGCGTAGCACGGGCACATAGTGTGGTTCCGACAGGAGCAGTTCCAGCTTCTTAATGACCACTATACTGGCGTTGGGTGCACGCTGGCATATGATCTGACGGGAGAAAGCGAGAGATAAACATATATGTATATACATTTGTATGCCAATCGGTGCTACTCACTTCCTTGGGATGCACACCTTCCGTGTTCTTCAGCGACTTGCATTGCGGATACGAGGTGAGCACTTCCACAACGGCCACGTGGCCGTTCTTGGCGGCAAAGTGCAGGGGCGTCTCGCCGCGTCCCTTGTCGGGCATGTTGAGATAATAATCGAGCAGATTCACATTGAGAGCAGTGCACATTTCGGTGCTGCTCTTCTTGCCCGCATACAGCTGGGCGAACTCGCGATCCGAGACGATCTTCAAGATGAGCTCGGCGACGCGCGCCTGATTGACCTGGGCGCAAATGTGCATGGCGTTGTAGCGATAGCCCTCCTTCAGGCTAGTCGGCGTGTCTCCGCTGCTGATCAAATAGCGGGGATTGTCCCAAACGGTGCGTTTGACCCGCTCATAATTGCCAGCCTCGATTTGCTTGCGGAACTCGACCAGCTCCTGCTTGGTGGGCGCCCGAAACGGCGGACGCTCACCGTTGAGCGTCGCGTTGCTGCAGTTGGCATTGCCAATGGTGATGCTGCTGCTGCTGCTGCTGCTGCTGCTAATGCTGCTGCTATTGTTGTTGCTGTTGCTGTTGGTGTTGCTCATGCTGGGCGAGGTTAATAACATGTTTGACATGGCCAATGGGAGGCCCGTGCTGGGCGACGGACTCGTGCTGCTGGTGGGTGACGAAGAAAATTGACTCTCCGCGTTACCAGAAGTCGGTTTGTAGCTCAACGTTGTCGGCAATTGCACCGGCTCTGCGAAAGCAAATTGACAGAATTTTATTTATATATACATATATATATATATATATATATATATATATGGGTATACAGATTATGTATTGAAATTGACTTACTGCTGGCAGGTTTTGCTTTGCCGTAGCGCTTCAGCGACTGAATGCTCTCGAAGCCGAATTGCACGTAGCTTTCGGCCTGCTCGCGGTTGGGAAACTCGCGCAGACGCGCCTCCTTGTAATGGCGCAAGACGTCCAGCGCCTTGGACTTCTCCTTGAATATCAGCCAAAGCGGGGAGTCAGCTGCAAAGGATTGATCGAGCAAATTAATAAACTGTTTGGCAACCGAGCGAACGAACGATCGGGCGATCGAGTGATCGAGCAGTTGTCACTCGCTGACTGCCTGGTCACGCCATCTGTGCGGATGGGGCGATGCCAGGGAGAGCGAGAAATGTGCTGAGCAAAACAAAACGTTGGCTAAAAGGCGAGCGAACACCGGACATCAGAGAACCCAAACAGCGGACAATGGACGCGGAACAGCAGCGACCGCCACAAAGGGAAAAAAAAAAACAACAGTCCGTGGGCGAGGCGAGAATGTGCGTATGACGCAGTTATTGGCACGCAATTTTGCCTCTTGTTTATTTGTCGGTTGACTCTCCGCACCGGGGACTGGCGGCTGAGGTGCTCAGCAAGAACCACGCCACCATCTAGAGCAGGCGAGCCAGGTCGATTTAAATATGGAAACATCGTGCACTCTTTCTGTCTCTTCTGCAGCTCATACTTATTTAAAATAGAAACTTAAATAAATACAGAAGTGTACTTATGATGACATATACTTATATACCTACATATACATATATACATATGAGTCTGTCTATATATACGTATATTGCACTGGGCTGTTGGCCGCTCGTATTATTCTATAGGAAAGTTATTTGAAAAGGAGCCGATTTCTTTGTATATTGGAATTAACGAACGAAACTCGCGTGAGTCAGCGATTTGCTCATAAATATTTACTCATTCTCATTCAACAGTTAGTTGTTTACAATGATCGAAGACGAATAAAGGTGTTTAGCTTCGATAAGGTAACTCTTCTCTGGCAATTGGCGCCGATGAGAGACTTTGGAAATGGAGACAGAGACGGAACTACTGCAATATGAGAGCGCAGCTGGAGTATAACAACTGCTCGGGCACAATGGATTTGCATAAAGTGTTATACAAATGTATAATAGAATGTGAAAAGTGGGAATATTGTATGACCGGTTGAATTTGCATAAAGTGTTATACTCTAGTTGGATTTGCATAAAGTGCTATACTCTTATTGGTCATGTAACATACAATGGAGTATAACACTTTACATAAATTCATACAGTAGAAGTTAGAGTATAACACTTTGTAAAAGTGTTCTATGCTAGTTGGTCATATTATAGTATATAGAATATAACAGTTGATACAAGTCAATAAAGTGGGATAATTAAACCATGACCAATTGGCGTATAACACTTAATAGATTTGCATAAAGTGTTATACTCTAATTGGTCATATATAATATATATTTACACAAACCCATAGATTGGGAATGATCAGCTGGAGTATAACACTTTAGGCATTTGTAAAAAGTGTTATACTCTAGCTGGTCATATAATATATAATAGATTATACAATACATATATGTCAAACATAATGACATAAATACAGATCAATAAAGTGTTATACACTAACTGAATTTGTAAAAAGTGTTATACTCTGTTTGGTCATATTAAAATATACCCTTAAAGTCCGTATATACAAAACCTTAAAGTTATGTTATACTCTATGTTATGTTATACTCTATGTTATGTTATACTATAGTCTTAAACACGATACAAATCCACAAACTGTTCTACTCTAGTTCATCAACGGAATGATTTCTATCTCTCTCTCTCTCTCTCTCTCTCTCTCTCTCTCTCTCTCTTTCTCTCTGATAAGCTAACATCGCTCAATATACCCTATTCTGCTATTCTCAGTTGACATATTTGGCATAGCCGTAGTTCGGCCGAACTGAGCCGTAAACTTTCCGATAAAAAAAAACTGGTTTCTATTTGCAGCTGAGCAAAACACATTTTAATTAGATTACGCTATGCTTAGAGGTGCAGCAGAACAATTCAAAAGCGATTCACGGCCGTAATCGTACGTTGCCCATATTTGTTTACAACTTGTGCATCGTGCATCGACTCACACCCGCCTCCAGGTACCCAGCGCAGATGAGATGATGCAGCCGGCGGCGGGCAGTGAGCGAGCCCAATTTGCGAAATTACATTATTTTCCTATTGCAAATTTAAGATTATTCTTAAGGCATAAGTCGGAATTGTGGAGGAAAACTATTTCTAAATGCAACAAGTATACGATTTGATCTTATGATTATCTGAATTATAAACAAAATTCAGATGAAATATATTGCAAATACTGTTATGTTTATAAACAAAAAGTTGTTTAAGGCAATAAAAACTCAACTTAAGTGAACTCTGCATAATTGAATACGAAATCTCTCTTAAAAAGCATTCAGCTTACGTACATACAAATACCTATACATACATACATATATACCATCTGCAATCGTAACGAAAAACGGTAACTGCGATGCGCAACAAATGACGCCGTCGCTTCCTTAAAACGCGCGCTTTGATTACGTTACGGCACGAAACAACAAGCTTCAATACAAACAAACAAGTGCGTATGTGCGTGCTTCTTGTATGTATATACATATGTGTGTGTGTATGTGTGTGTGTATGCAGATATGTCTGTATGTATGTAGGTTTGCTCGTGTTTATATTAGTGCGAAACGTATATGCAGTTATTCGCAAGAATATGGCGACGGCTGCACAACTTACGTGGATATTCGGGATCCTCATATGTGGAGGACTCCTCCGCCCCACTGGCCGGACATTCGGGCGAAATCTTGATGTTGTCGGCCGCTATGGACCCCGCACACTGGGTCAAATTGCCCACAAATCCCGCCTTGGAGGGCGGTATGTAGACGCCAAAGTAAGCCATCGATGCCAATGTCTTCCACTGGTGCCAGGGATGCTAGTCCGCCACAACATGCAAGCACAGAGTGAAGTTCGATAGTATATTAAGGCACACAGCATTGCAAATATATTTATGTAGATGAGAGAGCGAAGATTCTGCGAGTCGCAAACAAAATGACGTCGAACGCGCGACTGCTGGCAACGCCAGTGGAGTTGCAGCTTCAGCATTGTTGTCTTACCTTTATAAAAACACTACAGGATTATTCAGACACTACTTCACATTTAATTTAAATTTATTTTTTTGTTTGGTTCACCATACACACGAAATTTGCATATAATTGCAACAAATGGATGTGTTTATGCTTGAGTTCGAAATGCAATGCAGTGTCGTGTGTAGATGGTAGAACGTATCGATATGAGATATCGATATCATATCGCACAACGTCATATCGATACTCGGATATAGTCTTATGCGATACATTTACGTTTTTGCGATAGTTGCGGCATCCAAAGCTATCGCGAAGTATGCCCATGGCTGTTATCGAAACATTTTCGATCGTTGTTATCGGTGCCGATTTGAATTAATACCGCCATAAAAATTTAATAATTGAGAATGCCAATCAATCGGGTATTTATATATGATTTGTATTTATTGTATATTAGAGAGAATTTGCATTTTACTATTTGTGTCTCAAAGCTGTTTTCGAAAAAGTACCAAAAAATGCTTTGGTTAAAACGAGCCCAGAAACCAATAAGCCCATTGGCAACAGTTATATATAGAAAGGATCGTTCACATATGTATATTTGCCATTATGTAAAGTGAATAATGGACATGTTAGTTATGTAAAATGTCGCAAATTGCGACAAAAAGTCTTGTGGCAGTAAACAGTTTATATTTTGTGTGTGAGTTTTTAGTGGTATAATTAATTTATTTGTAATACAATAATTTCATATAAAGTTGCACTATATGCTAAACTGGAAGGAATGATTGCGTTTAATTGTTGGACAGACACAAATCGAAATTCTATAAATATTACATAAATACATACGCATCGAAAGAAACGATTGGAAAAATACTCAACAATATTAAAATTAGAATTGCATAAATATTAAAACATAAATATTAATCCTAAAGTAAACGAGTATACATAGAGAGAGAGACAAAGAGAGAAGGTAAGCCGAACTAAACGGAAATCATAGAGAATACAAAATATATCTGGAAAGTCGCCGTCAGTTATAGAGAATCCTTCAATATTCAATTTGCAGACAGACAGACAGACAGTATCAACAGTTAAAACTATGCAAATAACATTGCGCCCTTAAAATACACGTACTAAACATAATTTTGGTAGTTGGCTTAACACTAGTTGCTCGTTCGGTGTGCCTACACAAGCCCTTTGAGCTGCACGAATGCCTATCAATTAGTAAATACATACATCTGGCCCCACCCTCCCCCTCCACCTCTATGTCGTGTCTGTGAGAAGGGAGGGTGGGTCCCTGCTTAAATGCTAGAGTGCGCTCCGCGGCGCCTACTTAATGTTTATGATGTGTGTGATAGGTCAGTGGGTCTCTGGGACAGAATGGAAGTACTGAAGACGAGAGACGGGGGATGGATGAGGGAAGCCAGCCGCAACGGACATTCGAAATTAAAGCTTTGTATGTTTGACAGTGTCCGTCCAGTAGTTCTGTATGGTCATCGCCTCCAGGGAGTTGAGGAACGAGTCGTTGTCCAGGCTGTACATCTCATCCGAGTTATCCTAAACGAGACAGCAGAGAATGTGTTAGATAAACCTGCATGCCTGCGTGCCCTGAGGCAATTGGCCAACGAATCCTTACACTTACACGCATCGTGCTATCATCGATGTAAACGCTCGAATCGGGCTCGCTCAGCGCCTGCGGCTTATTCACATATCTCCGCCGATATAGCACAATGCCAATGGTGCCCACCGTGCAGCAGATCCCAAAGACCGTGAAGCAAATGGCCGAGATGGCGCCGGCATCCAGGAAATAGGTGCGCTGCAAGCAAGATACATGAGATTCAACTAATGCCCTTAGCATAGACTCTGACGCTGCTCACTTGTATGGCCAGCGCCTCGGAGGAGATGTTGCCCTCGTCCGCCGCCTCGTAGCCGGAGATGCTGGGCGCCGCCGAGGCGGAGCGCGTGAGCAGGCTCTTCGTGTCGCTGGAGTAGTTGATGTAGCGATTGATGTGCTTATACTCGGCGGACAGAACCTTGGATTTGCGCGAGCGATGCTCGCTCTCGGCACGCCGCAGCTCTTCCTCCTTGTTGGCGTTCTCCAGGGTGAACGAGACGCGCTGCAGCTCGTCGGACAGCCATTCCGTGTTGATTTTTGGCGTTGAGGGCGTGGCGGGCACGGCTTGGCCGGTGCTGTTAATGGGCGGGCTCGTTGTAGTGGTTCTCCTTGTTGTTGTCGTTGTTGTTGTTTTTGTTGTTGTAGTGCTTGTCGCTGTGGTTGTTGCTGGCGCTGCCAGCGTGGATGTGGCCACAATTGTTGTATTAACGACGGCGCCACTGGCCTTGCCAGCAGCCGCCATGCACGTGGCGTTGCAGGCGTTGCTGCCATCGGTATTTGTACTGCCAGAAGATTAGAAGATTAGACAAAGCCAAATTGCTGGGGTGGGTGGGGGGCTTACCTTGTGCTACGACTAAAATTCGTATAGTTGTTCAGTGGCTCCGACGGCTGAGCAGCAGCCGCAAAGTCAGCCGAGCGCTTGAACTCGAACTGATTGTGGGAGAGCGTAAGCTTAACGGTCGCCTCCTCCTGCTCCCTGTTGACATCACCCTCGTGGCGTGCCTCCTCATCATCCAGCTCAGTGTCGTCCTCGTCAATGGAGTCCGAGAAGGGCGCCTCCATCTCATCGACGCTCTCCGGCTGGCTGTCGTCCGTGTAGACAGGAGGCGTCACTTTGGCCGCCGCCGTCGTCGTCTTAATGGTCAAGTCCATAATATTGCGCTGCGTGACCGTCGGCCAGGTCTGGCTGGCTGTGGTCTGATACAGCTTCGTTGTCTGTCGCCGGCTCTCAGGCAGGCGCTCCTCCTGCTGCTGCGTCGTCGTTGATTCCAGGCTAAGCTCGTGGCTGGGATATGTGTGCACATGCATGATGCCAACTGCCAGAAGGAGAGAAGTTGAGCAAAAGGATACTCTAGAACAAGAGGAGAGTCAGAACTTACCGCTCAGGCAGGTTACCCAGAACCAGTGCGACCACCAGTAGAAAGCCATGATGCGGCACGTGCTGTGGCCTCGCCCGGACAATGCGCTGCTGCAAGATGAAGAAGAAAAAGGAAACAGTTTGAGATCGGCCAACAGCAATCATTGCTCATCCGCCCTGTGAGTCAGCAGAGACACAGGGAGAATACTTGCAGTAGCTACGATGAAGTCATCGAGTCATTGAACAGTCGTGGAAGTGCTTTACATTCCGCTCAACAGCAACAGAAACAGAGACAGAAAACAAGTTTCGCTGGGCCGCCGATCAGACCCGACCAGGCATTGCCAATTTTGGTGTCTGCCCCCCCGCCCACCTTAGCACCAAGCTCGAAGGTCGACGACTCGCACTCTGGCTCCGGCAGATGACACATAGCCAAATGTGTTCTTATCCCGCTCTAAATACACGTATTTATGCCGCGACGCCCACCCCAAGCTCAAATTCAAGTCGCGTCATCATAAATAGCCGCCTCTTGTACTCCCAAATTAGCATGCCAGCAACAGCAGCATCTTTTCATGTTCACATACATACACATGTATATATATCTGTACTTGTATATTATTCTCGTTACGCTTTTTGGCGTCGTTCAACTGTTTACTCTCTTAGTTTAATACCCTGTAAACGAGTTGGTTAAGGCTGGTAGCTAAGAGGCACCAAGAGTCAAGTGGAAATTCAATAATCTTGTATTATTCTTGAATTAATCTTTATTTACATATATATTATTACCTTTGGTTAAGTCAAGTTATACTCATTAATATACCATGCCAGGTATCCCACAGTCAGGTTAACCCATTTCAATGTATTTCCTATTTTTGAAGAGCCTTATTAGCTAGCTAACTGTGCTGCAATGGTTAGTATTAGACTATATCTAAAGAGTTGGTATCCTATAGTCAGGCTCATCCGTTTAAAAATAATTTTTATAGAATTTTAACGTTAATAGTTAAATTGTGAAGAGCCTCGCTTTAGCCAGGATAAAAAGCACATTTAAATATAATTTATAAATCTCAAATACATCCATTAACAGCCCATAGCTGAAGCTGGTAGCTTATAGTCAGGTTGATCCCTTTCAAAATGATTTTTATAGAATTTTTTTTAGCTAGCTGCAAGTCTTGGCAGTTAAATTGTGAATAACTTTGCTACTTTTTACACTAAATCAATATCTTCGTATTTATTTTAGCCAAGTTAAATGCCAGATATGCCAGATCTGGTATGCCATAGTCGGGTTGACCCATTTAAAAATAATTTGCTATTTTTATAGAATTTTATTAGCTGTAGTTCTGGATATCAGACTGCCTTTTTTGACTAAATAAATATATGAATTTAAAATAATATTAAAACATTTCTTATATTCATGATTGGCCCCTGCCTGGTATGCCATGGTATGACCCACTTAAAAATCAATTGGTATTTCAATTAAGAAGAGCTTTGCTCTTTTTGGACTCAGTATTCATTTGAACCAATTTAAATAAGCTTCAAAAGTTTCTTATACCTATCAATAAGCCTTATATGGACTTGGTATTCCATAGTCAGGTTGATCCATTTAAAACCCAATTTTATAGAACTTTATTAGCTAGCTAATTCTGCTTAGTATTAGACTTAGTAGTCTGTCGCACTTTAATAATATGCCCATATCTCGGCTAGCTTTAGGCCTTAGCTGGGTATCTCGCAGTCGGGCCAATCCGTTTAGGCTGCCCTAATTTGGCTTTGTGTGTGCTTGCCCTAAAAACTATGTGCGTACTCCCAATTTTCAGTGTTTCTTTTTTTGGGTTAATGTCTACACAAACCAGGCCCGTTTGGAAATTACTCTTGATAAGATAGTAAATATATAGCATATATATATATATATATATATATATATATATATATATATATATTTGTATATATATGTGTGTGTGTGTGTGTGCATGGGTGTGGATGTATTGACAGGCGTATCGACCACATCAACTTTGACCCACATTGACCTCATGCGACCTGGTTTGCAGCCTTTGACGTCACAGGGCCACGAGCCAGCCTAGGCCAGCCCAGAGCGCTGTCCGATTGCGTATACGCAGCGCGGCACATAAAGCGCCTAGCATTACGGGCGACACTTTATGCATAGCACGAGGCGTTAAAGGTCAACCAAAATGAAATTGCTGCCGCTGCTACCGCTGCTGCCAGCATATTCTACAGCTCACAAATTGAATACAAAGCCGTAAAGAATAATAACAAATAAAAAAAAAATGTGAAAAAATAAATACAATTGTTGCCCAAACGGCGAAGTCTGTGTATAAACAAACAAACCATAACAAAACAAAGACCGCACACCGTAACGAATGACACCAAACGAGCAGAGAGACAACAGACAGCAGACAAGAGACGTGCTTGTTGGAGGAGCAACTGGCGTTAAGGTGATGCCGCAGCAGAAGCGCAAAAGCGGAACGCGCATGAGCAACGCCCCTAGAGCTCAGCAGCTCAGCCGCTCAGCTGGAGCAGTAATTTCAAGAAGGCCTTATGTAAATTGAATGCGTTTGTTTTCCTTTGTTTGCCTCTATGATCACCATCATCATCATCATCATCATCATCATTATCATATGTCTACAAATAAACGTACATGTATTTCGTATATAGATATTAATAAGTACACAAATAGTAGAGCCAAAGTATCGACTCTATATAACTTCTTCTTTTATATTTTCATTATTTATTATTCAGATTCTATATAGCATCATATATATGTGTGTGATATATACAAGTTGATAGCTGTGGCCCAATAAATTATTTTCATATCACGATTGACGCTTGAATGTAGCTGTAATTGTACATATATATACTGATACTAATATATGCTAAATATCAATTTCCTGCACCTTTGCTCACCTTTTTTCAGGTCAACACAATTATCGGTTCGATTCGAATTCAAATTTAATTACGCTCGTTTATCAGAATGCCATTAGAGTCGCTAACGTTGTTCGTTTACGTTATTCGTTTACTTTATTTATTTACGTTATTCATTTACGTTATTCATTTTACTTTATTCATTTTACGTTATTAACTTTGCGTTATTCGCTTTACGTTATTCGCTTTACGTTATTCGCTTTACGTTATTCATATAAACATAACATAACGTAATTTGCATTAACCTATTACGTATTGCGCATCGTAATATTACATACATATTTTACAGCTACTCACTTCGCGCTTAGCTCTTTAATGTTGTTCTCTTGCGCTCTCAACAAAACTGACCAATCCCAAGGCGCAGTGTGATCGAGTCAGAGATCCGCTACTCTCAGCATGCAAAAATTTCCCTTTGCCAGCACTCTGCACTGCTGCAAAATTCCTTGCACATTCGCTTTTTTATGCTTGTATGCGTGAGTTCTGCTGCTCGATGCTCATAATTTCCTTGTGCTTGCACTCATTGCTGTAAAATTCCTTGTGCATTGATGTGCTTGTATGCGTAAGTTCTGCTGCTCGCTGGCCGACTGTTCTCTTGTGCGCTCAACTATACTATGCAAGCTGACCAATCCCAAGGCGCAGGGTGATCGAGCGAGAGCTCCGTTGCTCTCACTATGCATAATTTCCCTATGCTTGCACTCACTGCCGTGCCATATGTTTGAGTGCTGCTAAGCTCCTTGTACTCTCGTTGCTCATAATTTCCCTTATGTTACTGTCTGTTGCTCAATAATTGCCCTAAATTCCATATTGCGCAGAGAGCGGCAGAGAGTTTGGCTCCAGAGCAAAATTTGCAGGCTAACTCTATGTTTATGTCATTTATATTACAAACATAACTATCAATAACTATAACTATTACAATTCAACTTAATATAGTACTTAAAATTATTAACTAGATAAATAGTTACCAGTCATCACCAGCAGGAGTAGAAGAGGAGAGCCACCGCACTGCACGACTGAACACCACAAGATCAGGAAATCGACTGAAGTAGCGCGGCGCAGGCTCGCCTTTTTATAGGCCGTCGATTCCTGCTCCTAGTTGAGCTCAACTGTTGAGCATTTCTATGCCTTAGTTTTTACACTCGATCAGTGGCTGACAAATGGGATGGCTCGCTGCTGCTGCCGCTGCCGCTGCTGCTGCTGCAAGCATCCCAAAAACTTCTGCTGCTCTCTCACAAGCATAACAGTGTTAGTGTTCTGCAGCGCTGTTACTTGGCGATGCAGAGGAATGCTTTACATATTAACAGAGACTGTTAAACAGACAGTGAAAGAGAGAGAGAGAGAGAGAGAGAGAGATGTGCAGACAGAGCAACAGACTGTTAAGCAGACAGACAGACAGAGATTGAAAGAAGTTATAGATGTGTATATTCTTATCTAGGAATATTTCTAATAAAAGCAATCTCGGCTAAACTATCTACCTAACTACGACTCCCCCCAGTAAATGTTATTCTGCAATAACAGTGAAATAACAGCGCAAATAGGTATGCAGCGCAGGCGGCCAATTATTGGCTCTAATTACATACGAGCTACTGCCAGTTGAAACGAACTCAAGGCCGAACGGGCAGGTCAGTTCGAGCGGCTAAGACGCCGGTGGAAGCCATTTCCAAATCTCATTTATGGCCGCTCTTTTGGGCCCTTGGGGCACCAAACAGAAGCAGAAACAGAAAAAGCAAAAGCAAAAGCGAAACAGAAACAGATGCACTTTCATATGCGAAAGTAAATTGCGAGCAAAAACTGGCACAAGTGCAGCTCAGCAGCTGTCTCTCTCTCTCTCTCTCTCTCTCTGTGAGAGAGAGAAACAACAACAACAACAAGTGCAACCTTCAAGAAACAACAATGCAAATTGAAATGCCGTCTGGCCAAATGGCAACAATTAAATGCAGCTTGGTATACATATTATGCAAATGCCGAAATCACACATGGCCCACAAAGGGGCGTGGCACACACACATACACCTGCAGCAATAATGCGGCTAGCAATGCCGTGCAACAAACAATGAGAAAGTTCACGCTCACTTTCTAATGTCAGCGACGGCGGCGGCGGCGGCGGCGGCGGCGGCGGCGGCGCACGCGATGTCACTGCAAGAAAGACAACTGAAAAGGGCGAGGGAGGAGGAGGGAGTAGGGAGTAGGGAGGTAGGAGGAGGGAGTAGGGAGGTAGGAGGAGGGAGTAGGGAGGTAGGAGGAGGGAGGAGCAGGAGATTGGAGGAGGAGGCATTCGGCCAATAATTGGCTTGAGCTATGTATATATACATATGTATAAAGAATGTCCCAAGAAGAAACATGACACAGAATAGGTCAGGGTTAGTAAAAATACAGAATTATAAGCCTATGTTTCCTTATCAAAATTACTTCTTGCGTGAGTTTTGGGACACCCTTTATATAGATATACATATCTATTAGCTGAGAACTTGCGAGGCAAGCCATGGCCAGCCAACCAAGCCTAGCACAACACAGTCAAAGTTCACGCAAAAGTTGAAGTTAAGGCACAAAGCTCAAATTGATAGGGAAATAAAGTCTGCTATAAAGAAAGTGAAACAAATATGAGTGCTCTAGTCGAGACTGCTCAACCAGAGGATACCCTGAACCGTGCGTAGAACAGCTATTCCTAAGAATTCATAACATTCTACGTTTCTTTAATGTGCATATAGCAAGCAGCACATACGCTCTGCTAACTGCGCTGCGACTGCGCTTGGACTGCAGCCTAGGAAATTAAATATTTAATAACTTTTTTGGTAGATTAAGCATGATTACAGCATTCATATGTTTACATTCATTGCCCAAAGCACAAGTCTAGTATTTACAATACTTCAATAATAATAATAATAATAATAATAATAATAATAATAATATAAGGCAAAATCAAAATTGCAAAAGGCTAACACAAAACTAAAAACAAAATTTGAAGACTCTAGCTGGAAAGATGAATTAAGTAGAATTTTTTAAGTGAATTTCAGTTTTGGCTTTTAATCGATAACATGAAAACTAAGAAAGTTATCGATTTATTGAAATAAACTGAAACTGTGCTTGCAATACACGAAACCACAAACAAAGTTCTACAATTTCAAGTCTCTAGCTCTAATAAGTTCTGAGATTGACGCTTTCAAGCAGACGGATAAACGGATAGAGCTAAGCCTTGACTCGACTTGTCCCCCTGATCAAGCATGTAGATACCTTATGTACTCAGCCACGCCCCCTTCTGCCTGTTGCATACATTTGAACAAAGGCATTATACACCTTCTTTCCCATCCTGAATGGGTTCAGGGTACAGACAGAGATAGAGATGGACTGGAAAAGTATCAAAGATGAAAGTCCACCAATCGAAGCTTGGTTAATGGAACCATTCAAATCCTTGCATAGGGCATAGCATAGGGCACAGTATTCACCCCAAACGGCCCACCGAAAGGTATCAAAGCAGGCGCTTGGCATCGATCGGCCCAGCTGAGGCTGTTTTCATATATATATTTCCCATATTCAACTACAACAGACACAAGTAAACACGCGCAGCTGACATTTTACAAAAAAAAATCTGAAACATTTTTATTCGCTGAGAATTGAACGTGAGGAGGTTCGCGATGGAACTAGTGCCGGTTGCGAAGGTGTCGGGCGGCGCCTCGAGCACCACCAGCAGCAACAACAAGAAGGACAACAATGATGATGCTCCACATCGCGAGCTGCGCCAGCTGATCAAGAAGCTGCCGATGGGGGATCAGGTCGTGCTCTATCGCAACCATCTGGAGGTGCAGCAGGTCTGCGACAGCATCTGGCGGAGCGCACACAAGCGCCTCGACTTCCGGCAGCTGGAACAGGAGCTGAGCGGCGAGTCGCTGAGCTACTTTCTGAACAACATGATGGACCACTTTCGGTATGTATACTTCACAGCGGATCGCCTCCAGGAGAACCTCAACGTCCTGGAGCGCGCCGGCATCAAGTCGCTCAACAATGTGCAGCACTGCGAGCTGCTTCTCAACCAGGATCAGATGCCGAAGGCACCGCCCAAGCAGGAAGGCGAGACGGGCGCAGGCGACGCCGGACTTAGCCGAGTCGTCGGCATTGCTGCCGTTTTGGGCGGCTCGATGATGCCGCAGTGGCCGCTGCACGCCTTGCCCAAGATGCTGCGCAATCTGCGCCGCCTGAAGGTCTACTGCGAGGTGCAGGTGCACTTCATCGAGCAGTTTCCGCAGCTGGAGCTGCTCGTGCTGCACGGCGACGTCGCCCAGTCGGCGCTTACGGGCATCCTGGAGCGCTGCAAGCAGCTGAAGCGGCTGTTCCTCAAGTGCAAGACGGCACCGCCCAGCCTGCAGGGCATCACCTCCTGCCACCGCCTGCAGGACATCTCGCTGCCCATGATGCTGTTCTTGCAGTCGCGCGACCAGGTCCTCGGCCTGCCCTCACTGCACTTGCTCGAGCTGACCTTCGCCGGCCAGAAGACCGACGTGGCCGTCGAGTGCCTGCAACATGTGCTGGAGGCAAAGGCCACCACCATCGAGATCGCCCAAATGAACTGTGCCAACTTCGACGGGCCGTTCTGGATACGCGACTCCGGGCTGTGCCGCTGCAACCGACTGCAGGGCCTGGTGCTGAACAACTGCCGTTTCCAGGAGCGCGAGATCAGCGAACTGAACATGCCGCGCGTGGACAACTACCTGGTGCTGAGCGGCTGTCCCGATCTCAAGGAGTACCAGCTGCTCGATCTGATCAAGAAATGTCCAGCTCTCTCCGAGCTCTACCTCATCGACTGCCCCCTGCTGACCGGCAAGGTGCTCCACGGCATCTATCGCGTCCGTTGCAGCGAGAAGCTTGACTATCCCATAAGCATAATACTCAGCCGCTGCGAGACCATAAGCAAAGACTATCAGGATGCGGTGGGTACAGAAGATAGCCCCCCTAGATATCTATATCATATCTATATATCTCTCTCTATATATATATCTCTCTCTTAATTCCCTTTTCCATCTCAGTATGCCGACTATTGGTACTTCAAGCTGCCAGTGCTCAAGCTGGATCGTCTGCTTGAGGAGAATCGACCCATCGACGACATTCAGTTATTCTTCTACAAGACTCCCAGCATTGCATAGATGATCACACTCCCGATCCCGATCCCGATCCCGATCCGAGATGATGTGATCCGCAAAAATATGCAAAAAGTCTAACAAAAAAATTGATTGGTGCGAGTTGATCTGAACGGTTCATTCATCCCAATATTATTGCTGTTAACGGTTGCTAACGCTAGTTATCATCCCCCTGTTCCGAAGTGTACTCATTTTTCTGTTCCAAGTAAAGTAGTATGCGAAAAAAAACACATATATATAACTAGATGTATATCTTGTGGGGCCCGAGAGGCATCAACACAAGTCAACATAAAGCCCAACTCAATGCCAATTGTCATAGATATATATATACATATGTATATATGTATATAGAGATATATATATATATATATATATATATATATATATATATATATATATATATATATATATATATATATATATATATATATATATACGTCTCTGGCGTATCTTCGCGTGTCTTCTCCGCCAAGATAAACAATAACACTAACAATTAACTCATTTTATTTCGTGCTTGGTTTTTGCATTTCCCAAGGCAGATTTCTACGGCGGTGGGTGGGCGGGTGGTGTGTGCACCACCACCATGTGATTTGACATTTCACTTAAATAACAAACAACTCCCATTTTACTGCAAGCAAATCGAAAGTGTCGAGCCGCGGCCCGCGGCCCTCGTGCCTGAGAGAGCAAAGCGAAATTTATGTCGACGGATTTCACTTGAGCAACACGAAAAGGGCCAAAACCACACAAAAGGAACAGCGAGATCTTTAATCAACTGCATTAGCCATAGCCTAGTCATTAACTAAAGTAGTTATTCAGCCAAATCATAGTTTATTTCTATATAAATATGATTATTCCCATATATAACTTGACTTGGCAGCTGAGCTTAGCTCAGTTATAGATCTTTCTTTAAGGCATTGACTTATACTACCAACATGTCAAATACTTTATCATGGCTCTTATCATATTCTTCGAGCTTTTTACTTTTCATTAACATTAGAAAAGCACAAGAAATTATATAAAATTTCTAAGCGCACAATCGTCATATTTGATTCATTACAATGTCAAATGAGTCATTGTTTTATTAGATATTACTATACAAAACGCTATCTTATGTAGATAAAACAATGATTTATGAGAAAGTTCAAGGGATCAGAGCAGAAAGTTGTGGGGGAGAAGGGAAATGAGAAAACTAATATAGACCATAGCAAGGCCTAAACAAATAATAAATAAATATAATTTATGTTTTTTATTTTGCATATATTTATTTCAAATTTATTTTATATTTATATTTATATTTATATTTATATTTATATTTATATTTATATTTATATTTATATTTATATTTATATTTATATTTATATTTATATTTATATTTATATTTATATTTATATTTATATTTATATTTATATTTATATTTATATTTATATTTATATTTATATTTATATTTATATTTATATTTATATTTATATTTATATTTATATTTATATTTATATTTATATTTATATTTATATTTATATTTATATTTATATTTATATTTATATTTATATTTATATTTATATTTATATTTATATTTATATTTATATTTATATTTATATTTATATTTATATTTATATTTATATTTATATTTATATTTATATTTATATTTATATTTATATTTATATTTATATTTATATTTATATTTATATTTATATTTATATTTATATTTATATTTATATTTATATTTATATTTATATTTATATTTATATTTATATTTATATTTATATTTATATTTATATTTATATTTATATTTATATTTATATTTATATTTATATTTATATTTATATTTATATTTATATTTATATTTATATTTATATTTATATTTATATTTATATTTATATTTATATTTATATTTATATTTATATTTATATTTATATTTATATTTATATTTATATTTATATTTATATTTATATTTATATTTATATTTATATTTATATTTATATTTATATTTATATTTATATTTATATTTATATTTATATTTATATTTATATTTATATTTATATTTATATTTATATTTATATTTATATTTATATTTATATTTATATTTATATTTATATTTATATTTATATTTATATTTATATTTATATTTATATTTATATTTATATTTATATTTATATTTATATTTATATTTATATTTATATTTATATTTATATTTATATTTATATTTATATTTATATTTATATTTATATTTATATTTATATTTATATTTATATTTATATTTATATTTATATTTATATTTATATTTATATTTATATTTATATTTATATTTATATTTATATTTATATTTATATTTATATTTATATTTATATTTATATTTATATTTATATTTATATTTATATTTATATTTATATTTATATTTATATTTATATTTATATTTATATTTATATTTATATTTATATTTATATTTATATTTATATTTATATTTATATTTATATTTATATTTATATTTATATTTATATTTATATTTATATTTATATTTATATTTATATTTATATTTATATTTATATTTATATTTATATTTATATTTATATTTATATTTATATTTATATTTATATTTATATTTATATTTATATTTATATTTATATTTATATTTATATTTATATTTATATTTATATTTATATAGATACATATACATAGATATTTTTTTGGCTTAACAGCTACCTGAATTTGGCAATGACATCGCTTGGGCTCTCTTTGTCTGCTTTTGGCCAAGCATTCGTCGGCCCAATCAAATTGTCTGCGCATTGTGTTCGCAATATTTGGTAATATTAGAAAACGAAACTTTTGGTGCTGGTGCCAAACAAATGACACCGAGAGTCGTACTTCTTCGCACTTCTTTCACTTCTTTTTTGCTGGCATTTTCATTACTATCGAAATGGGAAAGTGAAATTGAAATTGAATGGGCTCTGATGAAATGTCGCTTCAATGGAAGGAACAAAGTTGGCATGAATATCTAAGGAATTCAATGAAACCGACTTATTTCCTATCATATTTCAACCAAATTAATTTAATAGAAACCATTGGGAATGGGCAGTTTGAGGGAGGATGCGTGGCAGAGCCTGGCAGTGCCCTGCTCTTCTTGTTTAAATTACTCAATTCACTTCAATCTAAACTTTTACCAAATTTTACTCAAAATATATATAGCCTAAACAATTATTATTACGTTGGCTGCTTTTGCCTCTTCATCTTTAATCGCTGCTGCATAGCCGAGTTACGCTTCTCATCCCACTTTAGGCTTTGGCTTCTTCAGATTGGCCTAAACTGAACGGTAAATGGCGCCACGTTCCTTCCAGATCTGACACTTATGTTGTGCAACTAAAGGCATCTATTGTACGTTCACTCACTGCATCTACTTTCATATGAACGTAAGTGAAAGTGGGTGACTTCTGCTTAGCCGAGCTGTGCTCCTTGCCCGCTGTCTGATCTGCCTTTGGAGGCCAGACGAACTTGCTGGCAACTCAGCTATAAATAGTGCCACATTCTTTCCAGAAAAGGACACTTCTGTGTGGATGCCCATAGTCTTAAAACACAGCCTGGGTTGTTTGACAAACACATTCGTGGCTAGAACCATTTGAGTTATGTATACATTTTTAGTTGCTCCCAGCAAATACTAAGAGCAAGCCATGTTGCATAGTCGACTGCATCTGTCATTCATTCATTCATTAATTCAATCAGTCATTTCATCTAGAAGAATTGTCAATGAGGTTCCCTTAGTAAAAGCGGGATAGGGTATCTCTTAGTAAGGCATATCCGACCAAAGCACTCTTACTCTTCTCAACATTTCTCAATTGCTATTCTCATCCATAACCGTAATTGTGGAAGTACTCAGCGATAAATGGCGCCACATCCTTTCCAGAACTGACACTTTTGCCTAGATAGCTTCAATCGTACAGCACAGTCTGGGTTGTTTGACAAACACATTCGTGGCTAGGACCATAATTCTTCATACATTTCCCAGCAAATGCTAAGAGCAAACCATGCTGCATAGTCGTCTGCATCTTTCATTCATTCAGTCATTTCATCTAGAAGAATTGTCAATTAGGTTCCCATAGTAAAAGCGGGACCAAGGTATCTCTTAGTCGGGGATATCCGACCATTCTTACTCTTCTCTACACTTCTTAATTGCCATTCTCACCCATAGTCATAATTGTGGAAGTAACGGCCATGCCCACTCCGCGATAAATGGCGCCACATCCTTTCCAGAACTGACACTTTTGCCTAGATAGCTTCAATCGTACAGCACAGTCTGGGTTGTTTGACAAACACATTCGTGGCTAGAACCATTTGAATTCTTCATACATTTCCCAGCAAATGCCAAGAGAAAGCAATGCTGCATAGTCGACTACATCTGTCATTCATTCACTCATTCAGTCATTTCATCTAGAAGAAGAATTGCCAGTCAAGCCGGGATCAGGGTATCTCTTAGTCGGCCATATCCGACCACTCTTACTCATTTCTCAATTGACATACTCATCCAGAGCCGTAATTGTTGACTTTCACCGATGAATGGCGCCACATCCTTTCCAGAACTGACACTTCTGCCTAGATAGCTTCAATCGTACAGCACAGTCTGGGTTGTTTGACAAACACATTCGTGGCTAGGACCATTTGAGTTATGTATACATTTTTAGTTGCTCCCAGCAAATACCAAGAGCAAGCCCTGCTGCATAGTCGACTACATCTGTTATTCATTCATTCATTTCATCTAGAAGAATTGCCAGTTAAGTTCTCATAGTAAAAGCGGGATCAGGGTATCTCTTAGTCGGGCATATCCGACCAAAGCACTCTTACTCTTCTCTACATTTCTCAATTGCCATTCTCACCCATAGTCATAATTGTGGAAGTAACGGCCATGCCCACTCCAGCGATAAACGGCGCCACATCTTATCCAGAACTGACACTTCTGCCTAGATAGCTTCAATCGTACAGCACAGTCTGGGTTGTTTGACAAACACATTCGTGGCTAGGACCATTTGAGTTATGTATACATTTTTAGTTGCTCCCAGCAAATACTAAGAGCAAGCCATGTTGCATAGTCGACTACATCTGTCATTCATTCATTCACTTCATCTAGAAGAATTGTCAATTAGGTTCCCATGGTATAAGCGGGATCAGGGTATCTCTTAGTCGGGCTTATCCGACCAAAACACTCTTACTCTTCTCAACATTTCTCAATTGCTATTCTCATCCATAACCGTAATTGTGGAAGTACTCAGCGATAAATGGAGCCACATCCTATCCAGAACTGACACTTCTGCCTAGATAGCTTCAATCGTACAGCACAGTCTGGGTTGTTTGACAAACACATTCGTGGCTAGGACCATTTGAGTTATGTATACATTTTGAGTTGCTCCCAGCAAATACCAAGAGCAAGCCATGTTGCATAGTCGACTACATCTGTTATTCATTCAGTCATTTCATCTAGAAGAATTGCCAGTTAAGTTCTCATAGTAAAAGCGGAATCAAGGTATCTTCTAGTCGGGCATATCCGACCAAAGCACTCTTACTCTTCTCAACATTTCTCAATTGCTATTCTCATCCATAACCGTAATTGTGGAAGTACTCAGCGATAAATGGCGCCACATCCTATCCAGAACTGACACTTCTGCCTAGATAGCTTCAATCGTACAGCACAGTCTGGGTTGTTTGACAAACACATTCGTGGCTAGGACCATAATTCTTCATACATTTCCCAGCAAATGCTAAGAGCAAACCATGCTGCATAGTCGTCTGCATCTTTCATTCATTCATTCATTAATTCAATCAGTCATTTCATCTAGAAGAATTGTCAATGAGGTTCCCTTAGTAAAAGCGGGATAGGGTATCTCTTAGTAAGGCATATCCGACCAAAGCACTCTTACTCTTCTCAACATTTCTCAATTGCTATTCTCATCCATAACCGTAATTGTGGAAGTACTCAGCGATAAATGGCGCCACATCCTTTCCAGAACTGACACTTTTGCCTAGATAGCTTCAATCGTACAGCACAGTCTGGGTTGTTTGACAAACACATTCGTGGCTAGGACCATAATTCTTCATACATTTCCCAGCAAATGCTAAGAGCAAACCATGCTGCATAGTCGTCTGCATCTTTCATTCATTCAGTCATTTCATCTAGAAGAATTGTCAATTAGGTTCCCATAGTAAAAGCGGGACCAAGGTATCTCTTAGTCGGGGATATCCGACCATTCTTACTCTTCTCTACACTTCTTAATTGCCATTCTCACCCATAGTCATAATTGTGGAAGTAACGGCCATGCCCACTCCGCGATAAATGGCGCCACATCCTTTCCAGAACTGACACTTTTGCCTAGATAGCTTCAATCGTACAGCACAGTCTGGGTTGTTTGACAAACACATTCGTGGCTAGAACCATTTGAATTCTTCATACATTTCCCAGCAAATGCCAAGAGAAAGCAATGCTGCATAGTCGACTACATCTGTCATTCATTCACTCATTCAGTCATTTCATCTAGAAGAAGAATTGTCAGTCAAGCCGGGATCAGGGTATCTCTTAGTCGGGCATATCCGACCACTCTTACTCTTCTCTACATTTCTCAATTGACATACTCATCCAGAGGCGTAATTGTTGACTTTCAGCGATAAATGGAGCCACATCTTATCCAGAACTGACACTTTTGCCTAGATAGCTTCAATCGTACAGCACAGTCTGGGTTGTTTGACAAACACATTCGTGGCTAGGACCATTTGAGTTATGTATACATTTTTAGTTGCTCCCAGCAAATGCCAAGAGCAAGCCATGCTGCATAGTCGACTACATCTGTTATTCATTCAGTCATTTCATCTAGAAGAATTGTCTATTAAGTTCCCATAGTAAAAGCGGGATCAAGGTAGCTTCTAGTCGGGCATATCCAACCAAAGCACTCTTACTCTTCTCTACATTTCTCAATTGCCATTCTCATCCAGAGCCATAATTGTGGAAGTAACTTCTACTTTTCATCCGGCCATGCCCACTCCAGTGATAAACGGCGCCACATCTTATCCAGAACTGACACTTTTGCCTAGATAGCTTCAATCGTACAGCACAGTCTGGGTTGTTTGACAAACATGTTCGTGGCTCACACTATTTACGTTCACTTGTTACACTTTTGTCGTTTTTCACATTTTTCTTTTACACTTTTTAAAATTTATTTTCACAATTTCATTTTTGAATTTCGAAAAAAAAAATAAATTTGTAGTTGTAGCCCGCTCGAGCTCCCAAAACACAATGAGGCTAAACAGGAAAATGATTTCGGACGGCACAGGCGAAAAGCAAGGCCTGCTGCCGAGTCGACAGAGATGTTGTGCTTGAATCAGCTGCTATATAATATATCTGTCAGTTTGACATTCAGAAATTTGGGGGATAATTGAATAATCAAGTTTCGTACTGAGTATCTCCCGGTCGGGCAGTCCCGACTAAAGCATACTCTTTTTAACATTTCCCAATTCATTTCTATTTGCATTTTTATTCGATTCAACTCAATATTAAATAAAGGAATGTACTAAAAAAACACATTTTAAGTTCACATTGAAATGCGTAAAGGAGAATCAATTATTTTCTTCATTTGATTATGGATCTCCTTGAGGAACTTGTTGCTCTTTGAGTTGAGTGCTTAGTTTGGCAGCTGGGCCCTCTTCATGTTATCCCAGTCCTTGAGATCCATGGCCACGTAGTTGCCATTCTGGTCGAGGGCCATGATTGTGGAGCCCACGTCGACATTGCTGGTGGGTCCCCGACGCCTGCCCCCGTAGCTGCTTTTGGGGTAGTACATCGGCGGCTGGACGTAGTGGAAGCGCATGGTGCCGTAAGGCGGAGTTGTCTGCTGTGGGACTAGTTGAAGTCCATTCTGCTGTAGGCGATCGTGCTCCTCGTACAAGTCCTCGACGATGGGCAGCAGGGCATCCGTGAGCGGCACGTCCTCCTGCAAGATGGCATTCTGCAGACGCAGCTGCTGATGCGGGGTCAGCAAGTATGTGGGCGAAATCTGGGCGTCCATGACCAGGCGGCCGGGCGCCTGCGACTGTTCTTCGTCCATTTCGAGCTGCATCAGGCTGTAGCTCTGGAAGGCCATGTTCATTGAGCTGCGCTTAAAGGGCGCTGCCTGGGCGCAGCCCAGGGAGTACACCTCTACGGAGTCGACGTTCTCCGTAATCAAGTTGTTGTTGTCGTCCTTCGGTGTAACCTGTATGGTGGTGCTGACGGGGCAGGCGGGCACCTGCAACTCGGGCTTCCTAAAGAAGTCCCAGGCATTTATGAGGGACGCCATGTCGGGCGAATAGTATTTGGCGCTGGGCAACACGCCCGCCGGCGTATTCATGGTGACGTGCGTCACTCCGGGTATGGCACGCAAGTCGAGCGGCGGTCCATTTGGCTCCGGCACCGTCTGTCCAGTGTACATCATCTCGACGGTGGTGCCGTGCTCGTGCACCCGATTGCTGAGCGGGTACCACTGGTTGGTGGCGCCCAGCAATGGACCCTTCTTGTTGAAAGGATACGCATGATTAGGACACTCTGTGTTGTTGTTGCTGTTGTGCACCTGGTGCTTACCTGGCGACGCTTCTTGGGCTCAGGCCTAGCATTTTGTTGTTGACTTGTCGAAGGGTACGAGTTGGGGTCATAGTAAGGGTTAGCCTGAGGCTGAGGCTGAGGCATCGGCTGCTCCTGCTGCATCGGTTGCTTCTGCTGCTCCTGCATTTGCTGCAGCACCTGCTCTAGCACCTGCTCCAGCTCCATCTCCAGCACCTGCTTCAGCACCAGCTCCTCCACCTGCATCTCCTCCTGCACGTCTGCTCCGTTCTGGTCAGCGAGCAATGGCGCCACGTTCTTGCCAGAGCTGACAATTTTGCCCAGAACCTTTTCCTCGTGCAACACAGCCTGGGTGGCTGGCGAAGCCAAATGCTTCGCTGTTCTTTTACCGGCGTTCAACATCTTTTCCGCACTTTTCTTTTTTCTTTTTCAATTTTCGATTTTACAAAATAAGCTGCAGCCAGCACAAACTGTCAATACACAATGAAGCTGAGCTGAGCGGAGGAAAATGAATTCTGAAAGCACATGCCAAAAGCAAGGCCTGCTCCAGACAGGACAGAGATGCTATGGGCTTGAATCAGCTGCGTTATCGCAGAGCTGTCAGTTTGACATTTTAACTAGCATCGCAGCGATAGTATCGACGGACTGTCAATGGCGCGATAGATCGATACATTTTCTTTGCTTTTTGACAAATGAACTCAAAGAATAGTTGAAACTATTCTTGCAAGCAAATACTGATACTTAAAGTCTAGTGGAAGGTCATTTGATATGCTCTTCAGCATTATCTTTGTTCTATTGCTGAAAGTTGTTTTAGACTTTGAGCTATGTGTGGGAGAATGTCAAAAAAGTCTATATATAAAATTGACTTTCTGTCTCTTCTTAAAATTAATATGGAACCGAAAGCTTCCATAAAAATCGAAGCCACCAGCGATTGTATTGAGTGGAGAAACCTTCGAGAGGAGCCACCATCGAGAGGAGCCACCATCGAGAGGAGCCACCATCGAGGGGAGCCACCATCGAGAGGAGCCACCATCGAGAGGAGCCACCATCGAGAGGAGCCACCATCGAGAGGACCCACCATCGAGAGGAGCCACCATCGAGAGGAGCCACTATCCTTGCTCTTGAATCAGTCTAAGCAGCTGCAGCTTTAAACATATATAGAAAATCACAAAATATATATCAAATCAATATAGAGTTTCTTTGTCTTCTTTCTTTCTTTCTACTGTCACTATCGTTGCTCTTGCAGCTCCACCTCCCCCCAACCATGCCAACAATCTTAACATAGCACGAGCTGAATCATCTTTCATTTATTAAAAGAGCATTTGGCATTCGTTCACAGCGCTTGGGTGGTGCGTGGTGGTGCTTGTGTGATTGCTATTTCCGAAACTGTGAGAATCTGCATATTTGCAACTTTTATGCAATTGCAATCGGGCATTTTGTTGCTGTTGTTGTTGTTGTTGCTGCTGCTGTGTCAGCCAACAATGGCAAAGGTCTGAATAGGCGTCGACTCATTTCGCAATGCAAACGCAATGTGTGTGTGTGTGAGTACCGTCTTTTCCTACTGTTATTGTTATGGTTATGATTGTGGGGCTGGCCATTGTCTGGCGTCTGAAGATTTGCAAAACTTGCGGATGTGCCACACCTCCAGCACATGTATGTGTATGTATGTGTGTGTGTGTGTGTGTGTACTTACAGTTCGGCTCCTGCGGGGCTTTAGTACTTGATTGCTGTTGTTTCAATAGTTGCTCCAAATTGTGCTTCCGTCTCGATCTTCAGCTGAAATGACACAAAACGTATATCGGCATAAGTACAAATGTTTGGATTATAAAACGGTTTTGATATGGACTTGGGCACACTCGGCGACGCCGACTGGCTTCCAGCTGCCGCTGAGGTTCAGTTGCCCAAATGCGAAAATAATTAAATGGATTTTAATACTCTTTGAGTAATTCTGAACTAGTGCGTGGCGCACTTGAGTTCATCATTGCCAAAGCTGGAATGATTGAAGTGTAAACCCCATTTCAGAGTGCAGTGAATAACGCGTAACACGCGTCGTATACTTTATTATGCATACACAGCATTGACGACCGTAAAAGGCACAGAGACGATAGACGCAGCTGCAGTCGACACGCGTTTATGGACTGACTAAAGTCAGAAAAGCGTTGCAAGAGAAAGCATATTTTGTGCGCTGCATGACTTGAACTAGATTGTTCTTTAGCCAAGAATCTTCAGCATAATAGCTTAGCCAAGAATCTTCAGCATAATGGCTTAGGCAGTAATGCCCAAGTACCTGTAGCCCGATTACGTGTGAATCCTCTGTGTATATTAACCCTAGTCTCTATGCATCCTACTTCTCGCTTAGCCAATAATTTAAGGATGTTATGCTACAGCTGTTAGCTGTTGGCTGTTAACTGT
Organism: Drosophila mercatorum; assembly: GCA_961210405.1. Taxonomy (NCBI): domain Eukaryota; kingdom Metazoa; phylum Arthropoda; class Insecta; order Diptera; family Drosophilidae; genus Drosophila; species Drosophila mercatorum. The sequence continues at coordinate 5,551,691 of CAUIUS010000001.1, read as the reverse complement.
ATGTTATGTCAGCTGTTATGCTGTGATTATCCTCCTTGTAACTAAGCTCCAGTCTCTATACAGCCAACTCCTTCCTCAGCAATTTTTAGATTATGTTATGTTACAGCTGTCAACTGTATGTTAAGTCATTGCTGTTAACTGTATGTTATGTCAGCTGTTATGCTGTGATCGAGATTAACAGCTTGCGTTACCCGCGTGAGTTTGCCTTTTAGTTGTTCGCATCTTTATTCTGTATCCTCTGTCACTCCGAGTGAGACAGCTATAGCTATTGCTGAGTGCAAGCGAGAGGGCATGGGCTCACTATGATGTCGATAAACGCAGATAATGCGACTAGAAAGACATACCTGACACAATGTAGAGAATAGGCTTCAGTACTATGGAGCGCTTTATCAGCAAAAGCGTGCTTAGCCTGACGTCTCAATATCAAAGTCTGTAATAAAACTACATTTATCGAATGAAACCATATACATATATGCACAATAAATAATTTTGTGCACATCAAACCATATAAAACCTCCTCTAAACTACGCTAATGCCAATGCTAAAAAGATAAAAAAATCTATCAAAAAAAAATATATATATATATAAATCTATATAATAAATCTTAGCTGGACTTTAAGCTAACAACTGTTGCCAGCCGCAGCTTGTCTATCTAATCTAATGCATATCTAATTCATATTCGTGCAATTAAAAAATGCAAAAACAGTTAACTGGTTTACTTTTATGGACATGCTTCGATTTACATGCCAAGCGATTAAAGCCAAGCTAAAATTAAACTCGCATTTCAGCGGGTGTGCATCAATGAGAGCTAAAACGCAATTCCGAAATGGGTTGGGCCATAATAATGTTACGGTGAGAACTTGACATCGCCGCGCCCCAAACAAAACGTAAAACGACTCAAAATAAATATATATATTCTATACGTGTGTGTGTGTGTATTTAAGTGTATTTAAACACATCTTGTACACACACATATGACAAAGGCCGGACGACTTTTTTTGGGCAGCTCAAACTGTTGGGAAAGTAAAACACGCACACAAACAACTCAACTCAACGACTCCGCTCAGGTTGCCCAAATTTGGATGCGATTCTCACAAACAGCGCCACAACATGCAAATCTAATTTCCGTACAGTGCCAGCCAGAAGTCGATGTACGCAGATGAAGAATTTTGCTGATTTGCAATTGACTTGATATCAGCTAAATATATATTTTTGATGTATTGAAAGTATTATTGGAAAAATTTATATTTTAAATATATATCAAACAAAATTTGAAAAAATATTTGCATATTAATTTAACTTTATTTTTAAATATATCTAAATATTTTTGGAATAATCATTTGGAAAGTTTCCAAAAGAAATAACTTTTAAATATTAAATAAATTAAATTAAATATTAATTAAATAAATATAAATAATAATTATAATTTTGAGCTGGCAATATTTATAGTACTAATATGATATAAATATTTCTTATTTAAATATTTTTTATTTGCAAATTTTCCATATAATATATATGATACTAAGATATATGATAGATCTGCTTGACTTAACCAGTTTTGGTTTATTGAACTTAATAAATATAGTAAAAAAATAGAGATTTTGAAGCCTAGTAAAAGCAGCTCTAGCTAGGTATAGTATATAGTTATAGTAGCTCTGTATAGACCGTATATAAGTCTTGGCTTTTGGCTTTAAAAACTGATTTCACAGTGAATACATGAATCTAAGTGAAGAAGAAGTAATTCGAAGCTTATAGATGGGCATTCTATCTGACTCGACTTTAAAGATAGTATATAAGGCTATAATGACACTGCAGTCAGCAGACTTTTGCACAGCACTGTATAGCTTTCAGCTGTACACTCACGCATACAGAGCATGTTGCGTGCCTAGAATTAATAGACAGAAATACACCCGCAACGTCATTCAATGGGGTCGCCTAATTGACGGTCCGTTGATTAAACCGACGAGCTGACACACTTTGGCTCTGATAAGCCGATATCAGGTAAGCTATTGGCTAAGCGGCGCAGCTGAATGGTGATGGGGCTGGGGCTGGGGCTGGGGGGGAGACATTGTTATGCTAGAGTTGAACGGCTTGTGGCAGCACTTAGTGGCAATTGGCCAGTGGCCAGAGACTACTTAAGAGAGACTCGTCAAACGCCCAAACATCAGTCAGGTTGAATGCGGCAAAATGGAGTCATTAAGGCTACTCAAATGTCATTACCACTTAATTGTTTTGTATCGTTTGTGGCTGGCAAATGATTTGCAGAGTTTGCGTTCATTCAACTTCCACCAGCAGCAACAACAACAACAACAGCAACAACAATTCAGCTGGTTGTTTACCATTGGCGCACGCTAATGAAGCCTACGCATCCGAATGGCCAATATCCGAGCTAGCAGCCAAATGCCAATGCACAGCCCAGCGACACGAAACGCAAATTGTTAAATAAGCATGTGCAAATGATGATGATGACGATGACGACGAGTCGGACGGACTTGGACAGCGACTTCCACATTTTGCCAAATACTTTTAATAACACTAATTAAGCGCTTACGCCCAGGCGGCGACAATAAATTATGCAATGCGCTGGCGAACGTTTGCCCAGTTAGAATGAAGCCAGCCCAACGTGCTGCAGGGGGACATGTAACAGTGTTGCATAACAGTGTTAGATAATGCCAGTGTGAATGCATTTGCAGCAGAATTCGTGTACGCATTGCCATCTGAACAGCACTGTTTGCCAACGTTTGTCAACACTAAAAGTGCAGCTGATTATGCACTAAATAAGTTGTACAACACTGCTTTTCAGAAGACTGATCAACACTTAAGTATGCCAAGTTGCTTACTGAACAGTCAAGTTGAAGCTGATGTTATTAATGGATTTCTGGATGCATAATAAATAGATTGAGACGTTGTTCAACACTGCCTTTTTCAACACTTGCAAGATTTAATTGAGAAATATTTGATTTAAACACGAATTAAGTAGACCGATTATAAAATGCTTTGACTGCTGCATGCTAAAGCATAAATATGCATGCATACCACTCTGCATACATGCATGCATGCATCCATGCAAGCATTCTACATATACGCATGCGAACATTCTACATACATACATGCATGCCTCACTGCAAACATATGTACATATGTGCATACATACATGCATACATATGTAGATACATGTATACATGTATACATGCATGCATTCCTATGCACACATCTACGCATGTAGACATATGTACATGTAAGCATACACACATATGTAAACATATATACATACATGTATACATGTATATCCACATATATACTATGCATATGCATGCATACCACTCTGCATACATGCATGCATGCTGCCATGCAAGCATTCTACATATACGCATGCGAAAATTCTACATACATACATGCATGCCTCACTGCATACATATTTACACATGTGCATACATACATACATGCATACATATGTAGACACATGTACACATGTATATATGCATGCATACATATGCATACATCTACGCATGTATACATACATGTATGCATACACACATATGTAAACATATATACATACATGTACACATGTATGTACACATATATACTGCATGCATACATAGTTGCATACGTACATACATGCATACATGCAATGTATGTTCATATATACGCATGTACATCAGCGCACAGTCACCGCTACGCCCGGTGTGGCCGTCGTGATTACACGACCTGGCGCTCAGCTTGCGCATACATCACGTAGAGCGTCAGAACAAAGCCATTGACGTCAGAGCCGGTCAGCAGTAAGCTGTGAGCAGTCAGCAGTCAGCAGTCGCCAGTAAGCTAAACACGAGATTGAAGGTTAGCCAGCTACGCCAGGGCTGAGGCAGTGACACACGATAGCTGAAGCTGGGATTCGAAACGAAACTTGGAGTTGGAGTTGAAGTTGAAGCATGAAGCTTGAACTGTTGGTTGGTTGTTGCTTGCTGCTCGTTTGGCTGAGGGCAGACACTGGCGCCAGCAGCAGAGCATATCATGAGAATCAAGTCGGTTCTCAAGGTGCAACAAACCGCGAACTGCAGCCAGCTGCAACTTTCATTTGCTGAAGCTCATTGACTCGGCGTGGCATCGACGTCGCTATATGTTATTGATTTGCACGCAAGCCAAATGGCAATCGGAGATAGATAGCCGTAGCCGGGCAGCACCAGCTGGTCACGTTATGCAAAAGTGTTCGGCTAATTGGATACGCTGGCCCATTCATCTGTTGGCACATGCACACCCTTCGGAGCACTTTTACTTTCGGTGTTCGGTATTCGTTAATTGCACTGCTTAGGCGGCGGGCGGGCCCGGGTTGGGTTACTTTCGAAAAGCGTTTTCTCGACAACAAAAGAAAATCATATTTTCAAACATGCTGGCAATCAAATTGCCAGAGTGACATAATGAGCGACACGGACAGCGACACGGACAGCCTCACATTGTATTATATATGCAGCATAATTTATTATAATTAATTGTAATTACTTAATTTAATATTTATGCCACAGCCGAGAGATGCATAAATACGCTACACACACGGCCGACTACTTGGCCAGGCAACATGCAAGCCACGCAGAGCCTCTTGTTGCCACCATCATCATCATCGTCATCATCTGCCACGATTACAATATGATCACGGGCTAAATATGAGACGTAAATGGCAGTTCCGGCTGTTGCCTCCGCTGGATCTGCCTTGGCGCCCAGCCTATGCGGATATCAGCAGCAGTCGAAACATTTAGGGAAGTGCCTCTAATTGCATCCGTGAGATCACAATCATACGTTGCTTAAACGTTAATTAACTATGAATACCTGGCCGAAGATAACATGTGTAATCATACAGGTAAGCGCATGTGCAAGCTCTCTCTCTCTCTCTCAGGCTAAGCAGATGAAACTTTGAGCAATTTTAATAAGTGAATATGAATTATATGAAATATATAAGTATATATATGAAATATATAAGTATATATATGAAATATATAAGTATATATTTATATTTGTATAATTATAATTGTATCTTTAATCTCTTTAGCTCCCTCTCCCTCCTTTCTTTGTTTATTTCTCCCTTTTTGTCTTTCCCAGCCTCAGCCTCCTCAGCCCCAGTCTCAGTCTCTGTCTCTGTCTCTCCCAGTCTCTCTCTTAGTCTCTCTCTTAGTCTTTCTCTTAGTCTTCCTCTTAGTCTTCCTCTTAGTCTGTCTCTGACTCTGACTGTCTTTCTCGTACTATATCTCTGACTCTCTCTTTCTGGTTCTTTTTCTCTGACTCACTCTCTCTCTCTCTATTTGACTCTTTCTGTGTAACTCTCTCACTCTCTGAATTTCTCCCTCTGATTATTTCTCTTAGTCTTGTTCTGTGCTCCAACTCTCTCTTTGATTCTATATCTTAGTCTTCCTCTGACTCTGACTCTGACTCTCTCTCTCATTCTGATTATCTTTTTCTGACAGCCACTCTCTTAGTCTCTCTCTTTCTGACTCTCAGTCTCTCTCTCTCTATCTCTCTCTCTCTCTCTCTCTCTCTCTCTGTTCTTATTCTTCGCATCCAGAGATCTACAGCAGGCAATTGTTTGCTCTTCTTATATGTACTTAATGCCTTAACTTATTTGTTTGTTGAGTTATCTTGATTCAACTCTATAGAATTCTCCGCTTTATATTTACTTGACCAAGTCGAAATAGCAATTACATTATAAAGCTCTTCCAAGAACTATTATGCACTGCTATTCTATTAGTTTGCCTGACATTTGATGAGTGTGGCGCGAGCTTCTCTCTTATCTAATTTAATTTGTTTTTCGATTTCAGAGACCTTTTGCCCATTTAGCTGGCATCAAAAGCGGTCTAGGTCGTTGTTCCATCCTTTGGCTGGGAGCCGAGTTCAATAACATTACAGAAACATTATTTACACACGTGCTGCTCACTCTCTTTCCAGTGCCAACTAAATACATACTTTATGTACTATATATATCTCTCTATATAGGGTATCGCTTCGATGCTATGTACACATTAATATTTGCATTGTTGGCTGGAAATCCGACCGAAAATCTATGCCAAAAACTTAAATGTAAACGTATGTGTGTGTGAGCCGCATCAAATTGCTATTGGCAGATCGCCAAGCACGCGTTGGGTAAATAAATTTATGAGCCGCACATTAATCAATGCCAATGGGATGTGAAAAGGAAACCCAATGCATTGGGTTACACAGGCCCAGACAGAAAATTGAAAAACACTTTTCATTGATTTTTGCTAATCGAGTGGAAATATGCGTGAAGTGAAAGTGTTGTATGCAAAGCGAGTGCAGATCGATCAATTAATCACACGAATCAAATCTGTCGAACAGCAACTAAACACAATGCAATACGAAAATTACAAATTAATTATATATATACATATAACAATTGCAATAAAAATACCTTTTTCCCGCTCTATATATGTATATAAACTATTTTTGTGTGTGTGTGTAGCGAAATATTTGTGAAAATAATGCCAAATGCTTTCGCGTCTGCCACAAATTAACGTCAATTTTGCCATTGTTGCAAAAATAAAGCAAGAAGAAGAGAAAAAAGACTAAAAAGACAACAACAACAATAACAACAACAGCAGCAGCGAAAACAAAGTAAAAATCAAATAAAGAGCATTCACTAAAACTAGTCATAGCCGAGAGAAGCCTCTATGACGCACCAAATGCCCTAACAGCGGTCACAGCGAGATTTGCATAATGGAAATTGTTTGGCTAAGTTTGATTTAAGCAAATTTCCATTACTGAGGTAAGGTGTTTTTTGATAATCAGGTGAATAACAAATCCAGTCTAAGCTGTAGGAAATAGGCTTAAGATCTGACGGACATCTAGATATAAGCAGAGTGAGCGAGAAGAGAAGATATCTATGAATATATATGCAGAAAAATGTTACTTGATTTATTTATATTTATTTTCTATGTGTATATAAATATATAAAGACTTTTTATATTAGATTATTTATCGTAAAATATTTAAATATTTAAAAAATATTTTTATTTTAATTATTTAAAATATTTTAATACCCTGAACCCATTGAAAATGGGAAATCAGGGTATAATGTTTTTAATATTATTTCATTTATATATTTTTATTTTATATATGTATGTATATCCATAAAAATACTTTTTATATCAGGTTATTTGTCGTAAAATATTTAAATATTTAAAAATATTTTTATTTTAATTATTTAAAATATTTTCATATATTTTTTAAATATTACTTCGTTTATATATTTTTATGTTATATATTTATATGTATATAAATAATTTTTATATCAGATTAATTATCGTAATATATTTTAATATTTTTTGTATATTTTTTAAGTTTTTATTTTAAATATTAAAAATATTTTAATATTTTTGTATAATTTTTTTTTTGTTTTTATCTAAAACTTATATATACAAATTTTTTTTTAATATTTATTTTAAGCATTTTATTCGTTCTAGCTGTGAACTATAAAGCACTAGTGATATGGATGTAGATATGATTGTTAGTTAACTATTATTTCATTTAACAAAGAGTGTATGCTACTTGGCGTGAATGAATATTCAGAGATTAGAATAGGCCAGGCTTGCGGGCGTTGAGGTTTGCTGATAAGTGGGGGTATTCCAGCTGTTCCTCTATGCCAGCAAAATGAATTAATGTGGTAAGAAAGCTGATCATTATCAATCTAATATCACATAAAAATATTTAATTATATATAAAAATATGTATATAATTAGATTGCTATCAAGAGCTCTGTAATCTCTATAAAATTGTTAGTGTATTCGCCTTTCGGTGCGTTGCGCTTAGCTTAGAAAGCTGTAAGAGGCATTGGATGTGCACTAATTTACACACACACACACACAGAGGAACACATAGGCCGACAGACAGACAGACACAGACAGCACATCCACACACGACATCCGCACAACGGGACGTATGAGTAACGTCAATTGAATTGACGGCTTAACAACAATTATGCAACATAGCGAGCGACAGGGCGTCTATGCCCGACTGTCCGACTGGAGGGGGGACGACGACGACGGGCGGCAGCCTCATTAAATGTTTAGAGTGAAATGTAAGCTAAGCTAATTTTTACACTATTGCATTGTATAAGCGATAGAGGCTAAATTGTTTAGCTGCTTTTCCCACTGCATTAACAGTAAAGCACAATACAGTTAGCAGTTAGCATTATGCAACCGCAATGATGCTAAATGATTCTTTGGGCCGAGCCGGAAATGCACATGACACGCCAAGCGGCCGTTAGTGCCATCAGCTAAGACTTAGTCACCGCCAACAGCCGAGGGAAACAGCTGGGCCATTAGAATGCTGTAAGTGAATCAAATCAGTGAAGCTCTCAGCTTTTAAACTGATTTGAAGTCTGCAAGCAAATGGGAATAGTTTGAGTGGCTCGTCGTCGAGTCGTGGCTCTGGCTGTTCTCCATCGCCATTGCATATTCATAAATCGAATTTGTAATTCACACAATTCAGCCCTGAATTCCAGCTGAAATGATTAGCATAAATATAAATTCGATCTGCTGCATTGCCAAACGCATTTGAATGCCCATTTTTGGAGGCGTGAAATACGACTACAGCTGTGGGGCCATTGTGACCCGGCCCATTGTCTGCCGGCCGTAACAATAAAGTTCGGCTGTTGCAATTGATAAGCTGCAGCGGCCACAGATACAGCTACAGCTACAGCTACAGCTACGGCTACAGCCTCTTCAAGGCGAATTTCCCATAATGAATAGCATCAATGTTTTTTCAGGCATCTGTTGCGATCGACTGATTCGCAGCTAGTCATCATCCCGGCGGTCACAGTCACAGTCATAATGTTTATCACGATGATCAGCGAGCGTGCTCGGGCTGCTTGACTGCCTGGCAGTGACATTGTCTTAAAGCAACTGTGCGGCTCATATAAAGCTACAGATAGAGCAGATATATAGATATAGATACGCACGCAATATTATGGCATCAGCAGCTAAGGAAAGCTATCTCCGAGTGACTTATTATGCAAAACTTTGCCCTACGACTGATGCCTGAGACTAGTATATGTATCTTTGAGATACAATACTTATGTGGGGTAAGTCCATCAATGTTCAGTTCATCTAAAGGCAACATTTATAATTATAAGTTTATATAAATATAGTTTCAATCAAGGTCAGCGTTATTATTGTATAAATTGCGAGTGCCAGCAAACAGGCGCACACTAAATATACTATATATATAATCTTGAAATCGTCATATTGAACGTGTCGATTATGGCGATTACAAAGCTGATAATCGTTGACTTGAAGACTTCTTTACATTGACAACGTGTCATGCAGCACGAATACGCGATATAGATATATGTATATATGTATAACACAGTCAGGAACATATATATGAATCGCCGAGTTCTGTTTACATTTTGAGCTGCGAAATTCGGGTTTTCATTCCACTAGCTAAAGTTACATCTATATTTGGATATTGAATAATTGCCATTGTTGTTGCATACGATTTTAATTATTGAACAATAGCAAAAATATATATATATATATTCACATATATGTCTGTTTGTCTGTCTCTCTGGCACGTGCTTTTGTTGCCGCTGACACAATTTATGGAGCTAAACAATTTCCATGCCTGTTGCTTGGCCATTGTGCGCTCTGTTGTTGTTGTTGTTGTTGTTGTTGTTGTCTTCTTCATTCTTCTGTTCGTTTCATTTATTAGCTCGGCTTTTGTTGTCTTTGCTGTTGCTTTGCATATGCGCCGTGAGCCGCGCAAATTGTTGCAGTTGCTGCACTTATTATGCGGCATTTGGGTCACGGGGTTGTATGGATATCAGCCAGTTGGCCAGCCTTGCGGCAGACGAAGCCAAGCCTTAGACACCTTAGACACCTTAGACACAAGGCAAGGTCAAGAAGGCACGCTCTCGTCTTCCACTCTCCAATGCCCATTCCAATCAACAACTCAACTCAAGTCCAAGGCTCAACTTCAACTCCAGCTGCAAGACCATCTTAGGCCGCAGTCAAGTTCAAAGTCGCGTCGACTCGAGACAAGGAAGTGAACACTGCGATAAACGGACGAGTAATAAACAAACACAATTGGTAAATAGACACCAAAAAAAATAATAATAATATAACGCACTGTTGTCTCTGTCAATAATTATTAATTTGTTTTCCATTCCGCTTTGGCATAGTTTTTTGTGTTAAGTACACACGCGGCCAACCTCCAGCCACAGATCGCGCAACGCCAAATGCCACTCCATCCGCAACCTCTCGTCTCTGCGCAAACACGTACTTTATTAACTTGTCTCGGGGTTTTAGCGCGTGTCCCCCCCATAGACTGTCAAGCACTTGACATACAAGCAAAAAGCGCAGACTGAGACTTCGTTTTTTAAGTCCTTAAACCTACGTTAGATGTGTAGAAGCTAGTTATTCTGGATATTGTTTCTCTCTCGCTCGCTCTTAGCTGTCTCACTTACTCATCCTGCCCTTCGTCTTTATCGCTGCTTCCTTATGTTTATCTCTTCATTCTCTTCATCTTCTGGGCACTCACGCAGCTCTATGCCTTTCTATGCGATTCTCATAGTCTTGCCTTTATTGCAGCTTATTGATCTTTCTATATTCCTATTCCTTTTCTCTTTGCTACATCGATGCTTTAAAACTACTGCCACCTTCTGCTTTTTATCGCCTTTCTATGCAATTCTCACAGTCATCAAGCTTAGATATTCTTATACGCTCAAGCTAGCAATATTTATTTTAGTATTTTTATTATTCATTCATAAAATGAATCATTTTGCAAGCCTTCATTCGCTTCGTTTAGAGGGAAACGTTGCAAGCTACCTTATTTAGGGGTCAGAGCTGAGATAGCTTTTGCAGTGGATCAGCGCTGAGGTCAGCCATGTAACCAGGTGATTCAATTAAATGCGTTATATGTATGCATTATGGCGTCAATCAAGTTTTTTTTATATATATATATATTTTCCCCCCAACTGCCTCTCTCTTACAACAGTTTTCTACGCGTTCGACTTTCAAAATTGCGCAGCGTGAAAAACATTGAATGAAAATGCGATGAGGAAGTTGCTGCCGCTGCCGCTGCCGCTGCCAGTGCCGCCGCTGCTCTGATCTGAGCAGAATCTTTTTCCCTGTGCCTTAAAATGTTTTGATTCCACTTACCACCGAGTCAAGTCACAAACTGGTTTATCGACTTTTCGTTTATTCTACACACACACACACACACACACACACACACAGAGACAGACGGACGGAGAGTGACTGCAGGTACTGGACGGCAACATGGGAAATTAACTTGGCTTGATGATCGCCAGGCCAAGTTGAGTCAACTCCAGTTGAATTAAGTAAAATTTATATAATCTGATATAATATTATATAATATTCTAGATCTGTAAATGTTTCAGCATCACCTTTAGCCAGCGACTACTGTATTCAGTTTTGCAACTATCTGCCGCAGCGATGAGTCAGCCGCAGAAGTCTTTGCTGATTAGATAAGAGCCATTGGCACATGTCAGCTGATAGATATACGAACTGATATAGCCTATAGTCAATTAGTATATACGATAGCAGCGCTAACTGATTCGATTTGCTCTTTTGCTGCGCCTTTTGTTCGTGTTGAATTGGAATTGGAATCTAAATCTGAATCTGAATCTGAATCCCAATCAGAGCATGGCAGACTTGAAGACTTCAAGACTTAACGACTTCGTTATTAATTACAATGTATTTACTGTGAATTAACAGTGTAATTGAGAACTGCTATTCGTAGCTGTAAAGCCAGTAACTGCATTTTTAATTACGCCCAAGTGAGGCGAAGCAAACGTAAGGCACCCCCCAGAGTAAAATACTTTAATATAATAACTATTTCACCTGTTGTCAAAACAGCTAGCAACGAGTTCTAAAACAACTCAAGTCAATGCGAAAAGACATGACAACCAGGCAACAACAACGGGGCAACAACAACAGAAACAACAACGGCAACAGGGCAACACTGGCAAGCAGTAAGAACGCACTTCGCATGCTCTTAACTCAGTGACAAATCAAATAAAAATAAAATAAAATAAATAAAAATAAATATAGATTATGTTTGTTTAAATTTAAATAATATTGCATGAAATCATTGAGTCTTTATAGAAATTATAGCCAATAATAAAACTTGATCACAAGCAAAGTTATAGCTAGACAAAGATTAAGAGAGAAAGAGAGTTCTTAAGCATTTCATCATCATTCCAAGCTTTTATCTATGTTAAATGGAATATCATATGTGTGTATCAATATATACTTTAATATTAGTTATATGCATACATCATATCATCATATAGTATATATTTTTATGTATGTATATATCACGCTTCCAATCGGCAGCCATGGAGCAGGTCAACTGACCCGATTTGCCAAGCCCTCAGATATAGATATGTGCGCTATATCTTTGCAAGCATGACTTGTCTATAGGAGTATATATGTCCAATCTCAACTCTGGTATACCGGAATATACATTTTACTATTTGTCATTTAAAAAATCTAGACACTTAATCAGCTGAGAGTCTACAGGAGTATATATACCAAGTTTCAATGCTCTAGCTTCAATAATGGCGAAATGGAACGAGCATTGCACCAAGCCAATATGCCCGTTTCACTTTCATGAATGGGTATACTAAAAAGGATGCACTTGGCAGTGCTTAAGGCGTTTGCACTGCCCACGCTGACCCCAATATTTGAGCTCATTTTGCAGGCAAACTTAAGGGCTTGACTAGGCTTGACCTGGCTTGGCTTGGACTTGAGTTGGTAGAGATATCAATTATGGCTAAAACAAGGATTAATGGGTGTATATATGTATGTGTGTGGGTGTGTATGTATATGTTTATATATGTATATATATATATATTTTAGGGCAAGGAGCAACTGCGTCAGCTGCCCAGGCACAAGTTTGCTTTGTTGTGCTCGTTGCCAAGTGCGTTTCCAATTGCGTTGGCTGCAATTGCCAGCTGCCACAACAACAATAATAACAACAACAACAAGAACTACTTAAAGTCAACAGCAACAACAGCAATAAAGCAACGGGTTTTAATGCTCTGGGTGCTTTGGTCACGCTCGACTAAGTAGGCGCGCGCATTTAACGGTGTTTTATTATTTTAGCGCTTATTGTTGTTGTTGTTGTGCCTGCAGCAGATGCACTATATACATACATATATATACATATGTATTCCTTATAAAACAATTACGAACATGTGTGCAATTACCTGTGCCAATTTCAATTGCACAAAGCGACGCGCAAGTCTTTATATACTTTTCGTTGTTGTCCTTCTGCGCAGCACGAAAAAAAAACACAAGCAAAAAAAAAATGATAAAGAAACAAGCAAAAAAAAAAAGAAACGAGCGAGAAAACTCACACGCACATGTGTTTATATCTAAGTGTGTGAGTGTGAGCGAAACAGGAGCAGGACTTGCCGTCCCTTTGTTGTTTGACTTTTGCACGAGCTTGCTTTATTGATTTTTAGCACAGGTTCACAAGCCACACACACAAGCACACACACAGGCACGCACACGCACGAGCGAGAAAAGGAACACACCCTGCTACGGCATGTGTATCTGTGTCTCCCTAGGATACAAAGTGTAAATAGCAGCAGCGTGCGCTAATTGAGTCGGACACTGGGCACAGCAGCGGCTCAATTCAAAAGTCAGCGCACAGCAGCGACAAGTGTATTAAACGGGACCTTTAGGCTAGCGGCTGACGGCTGGCCGGCCTTAAGCGTTGCTAACATTGGCAATGTTTAACTCACTTTTCGTTATTCCATTTCATTTGTGTTGATCAGTTTAACTAACGAAATAAAAGTTTGCAAATATTCGCGCGCGTCAAATTGCACGCTAAACAACAACAACAATAAATACAACAATAAAAAAAAATATATAGTCACACACTTTAAACGCGCGCAACGGTCGCGATCCGTCTATACGTCCGATTCGGTTGGTCTTGTGTTTTCTTCTGTAGCTAACGGCGGCTGGCCAAATGTTATCGACACACACACACAGTTGGACCAATTGCCAACTATCGATTCATCGTCACATACCATCGATATATCGCTATATAGACATCGTTGAAATTATCCATCACTAACGGCTTCTACTTTTTTTTTATCGAGTTATAAATGCATTTACTGGCAGGAAGAAAGTGAATAATATGTATTAAATGGTAATTTACCGTAAGAAATTTGCAAAACGCAAGAGTGCCTTTAGAATAAATGTGTAACTATTATAGTTATTGTTGTGTCGGGCACAAACCCGAATGGAAAATGTATTTATGTCGAGTCGTGAGGGGGTGGAATCGCCACCCAAAAAGATAGAAAATACGCATTGTTATGCTGCCCCGTTATTGTTGTTGTTGTTGCTGTCGTTGGTGTTGTTGTTGCTGCCATTACTGGCGGGCACGTTAAATGTTCTTGGTGCAGAGTGAGCGGGGGAGGAGCTATACGGCTATTGTCGTTCTCACAAAACCTTGCGAATATATTGATTTTTAACAATACTCTATGCCAATACCACACGCACACACTGTCAGCCAATACACACACACACATGCACACATTTGCATATACTTGTATATGTGTATGTATGTGTATGCATGTGTGTGCACATGTATATGTATTTTGATGTCATCTAATTCGCAATCGCGGCGCTGCCCCCTAAGATAACTAGACGTTGACAGATGGTCGCAATGCATGCACTGTGTGTGTGTGTGTGTGTGTGTGTGAGAGAGAGAGTTTGAGTGAGTGAGTGTGGGGAGGGGGGAGTATCAGTGAAATCCAATAACAAAACAACCGGCGGCTGGAGCGTCCTATTTGAGGTCCAGCCGTACAGTATATACGCAGTAAAGTGAATCAATAAGCGAAAATCGATGTGATTTATACGAAGTTTATAAATAACTTCAATAAAATGCTATAACAAGTATTAAAATTATGAATCATGATGATGAGTAAATGCAAAATTGCGGTTAATGAAATAATAATGTTAATAATTAAATATTTTTTATATAAAGAATTTATTTTATTTTTTTTTTAAATATTTTTTTTAAATTTTTAAAATTTTTTTCTTGGCATAAATTATAGTCTGGTTTATGTTAGCCAAGTCACACTGTAGCTGCGGTTTGGCTCATATTACACACACACACACACACAGTCTGCTGCGGCTGCGGCTGCATCCTGTGAACGAACTTATTTTAATTTTTGCAAATTTATTTTAAAGGCCAAGTTTACACGGTGGTGGTTTACACGTGTGCAGCCAATTTGGGGGTTGCCTAATAGCCAGAATAATACCAATGACAACAGCAGCAACAACAACAAATGCATTCACAATGATTCACAGTTAATTCACAGTATTAGCTCATGCCAAGAGGTGTGTTTGGGGCTTAATTGCTTTTTTTTAATGCTAATCAAAGTCGGCTTTGTTTTACTTTTCCAGGCAACTGACTCCGCGCATAGCATGCCAGCAGCAGTTGAAGTATACAGTGGCTGCTGAAAGGTAGACGACAACGCTTAACGCTTTCTGGCAGCGCACGAGATGAACTCGTGCAGCGACAGCAGCAACGAGTCGATGGAGCGGAATCATGTGAATCATGTCCCAGCCGGCGGCCACTCGGAGCTGCACATGAACTTTGGCGCCGCCTGCAAGCCAGCCTCCCAGGAGCGCTACGTCTGGGAGATGCGCACCCGTAGCCCCAATGTGACGCCAGCCAGCACCGTGCTGAACTCACCGGATCTGAATGCCGAGCTGCAGTATGCGCCCATGCATCATCACCAGGCCTTCGAGCGCGTATCGCCGCCTCACCAGCTGCCGGGCTACATGACCTCGCAGCACCAACAGCAGCAGCAACACCAACAACAACAACAGCAGCAGCAGCAGTCGGGCTATTATTACCAGCGGCCGCATCCACACCAGATACGCCTGGGCCGCAGCCCAGGCAGCAGTCAGTTTGAGCCGGAGGTACGAATCGAAAATAATAAATATATATTATATATATATATATGTATATATACTATATCCTTACCTTTAGGGCATAGCGAGTCCCGGCTCGCCCACCGATGTGGGAAAGGCCGATGGGCAGTGCCTGCGCGACGGCGAGATTGTTGTCTTTGACGACATCGACACCAACTGGATGAACAAGTCGCCGGCACTGGCAGCCGCCGAGCGAGACAGCAATGAGGATGTGCTGAAGGTCACCAAGATGATTGGCCAACTGCCGATAGCCGAGTATGAGGGCTCGCCGCGTCGCTTCGGGAACCAGCCGGTGGCTGCCAAGGCTGTTGTTGGCATGCCGAGGCGTCCGCCTGGCTTTCCGCAGCGTGTCTCGCCCGTCAAACAGCGCATGGATAGTAGCGTTAAGACATCCGTTGGCAATCTCATTGATCTGATTGATCACGAGGGCACCACGGCCGCCACGGCAGCCTCGAAGACGCCCACTTTTGATTATCTGTACGAGTTCTCGGAGACTCGCAAAGTGCTTGAGGAGTTCTTCAAGGGCAATCCGGACGAGGACGAGAAGCGATTCACGGACTACACTACGGAAAGTGGCGACGATGTGGCCAGTTCGGTAAGTCTCTGAGGGCGCCTCTAGTCTCTATTGCAATCTCAACTCAATTATTTACCAGGACATACAGCCGCCCGTGTGCGATGTGGACAAGCATGTCGAGCAAGCCTACATTGGCCAGCGCCTTGCTAGAATACCCAAAGACGAACTCTACATGGTCCATCGTTCGCCCAGGATGCAGGTTAGTCATAATTATATATATATATATACATATGGTCAGTCTATAGTATAGCTGAATTCGTTTCACAGTCGAGCGAACACAATGCCTACCAGGAGCACAACGACATCGAGCTGTATATCGATTCGAATAGTCGCAGCAGCGGCGACCTGGCCGACACTGAATTGGAGGCGAATCTGCGGCGGCACTCGCGCAACTTTACGCTGTCGCCGGAGACGACGGACTACGACTCGAACTGTGGCGACTTGGACAGCCTGTCGAACGACATCAACTGCGCCACAACCGATTACGGCAAGCTCTACACCAGCATGCCGGTGCTGGAGGATGGACTCAGCAGCGGCCACGCCTCGGACACTGAGAACAATGTGTCGGTCGTCTGCGACAAGCCGCAGCAGCCGCAGACGCAGCTTCAGCCACAACAGCAGCATCCCGAGCACGAGCACAACGGCAACAGCGACAGCGAGCGACTGCCGAACGAACACCACAGCATCGCCACTCTGACGGAGGCCGTTATAGCAGCCGTAGATAACACGCAGTCGATCGAGTTTGCAGCGGCGCTGGCAACGCAGACGCCGCTGCCGATATCGCCCACGGCCACGCCGCCGCCGATGGAGCAATGCGACGAAGAAGCGCTGCCGAACGATGGCAACAACGCTGATAGCGACAATCCCGCAGACACACACTACGGCCCCGTCTATGCAGCAGCTGTGGCAGCCGCTGTCACAGCGACTGCGACGCCCGGCAATAAGACAGCAGCAATCGCACCGCCAGTCGAGATACAGGAGGCCATGAAAGAGATACGCTCGGCGCTGCAGCGCGCCAAATCGCAGCCGGACAAACTGAAGTTTTGCGACGAAGTGCTGCCCGCCGATCCGGAGTCGCCGGTGTGGGTGCCGCGCAAGAGCGCAACGTCGGCCGCAGCTGGACGGCACGATGATGACGAAGCAGACACAGATCTCGAGACGGATCGGTTGCTGGGCGAGAAGGACTTCTTTGCCGAACAGGTAAGCGACTGCTGAAACTCCCCTTAGCTTTAGAAGATTAATAATGGCTTCAATTTATTGCAGACCCTGGCACTGGCTGGCGCCGCCGACAACAATGCCAACGGCTTGATCAACAACAACAGCAGCAGCAGCATCAACATCAGCGACAACAACAGCAATCCGAAGCCGCAAACGTACTCCTCGGCCACCATACGGCAGGGCATTGGCACCTCGCTGACGCCCAACTCGCCGGACATTTGCCAGATTGTGGGCAATGCGGATGTCTCGATCAGTTCCCCGGAGAAGCTGCAGTATACCAAAAGTCCAACGGGATCAATCAAGTCGCTGAAAGACTCGGCCAACACTGAAAAGAAAACCCACTCACGGAATAAAGAAGGTATGTGTGTGAGTGTGTCAATGTATTTGATTGAAGAAAAAAACGCCCCATATATATATATATATATATATATATATATATATATATATATATATATATATATATATATATATATATGTGTAAATCGAACAATGATTTTGTTCTCTATTTTGACTCTCACGTTTTTCCTTTTGCCAACTGCTGCATATTGAAATTTTCATTTATATATTTGATGGTGTGATGCCTGCCATGTAAGTGGATGTGCTCTCTCTCTCTCTCTCTCTCTCACTCTCTCTATCTCACTCACTGTCTCTCTATCTCTATCTATCTCGTTATAAGTTGAAGTAGTTAGATGAATTCTAGCAAATGTTTGCGTATTAGAAGGGAACGGATTTTATTTAGAGAAGAAATTATTAGATTATAAAGCAAAATGATGTCTATAATTATGATATATAGGAGTATTATTAGAGCTAGCTTTAAAGACTTTCAAAATATTGGTATATGATGATGATGATATAGGAATTCGAATAGTTTTTATAGCAGAGTTAAGACTAGCTTAAAATTTGTATATAGTCTGAAGTGGAATGAGCTGAAATGTATGCTCCACGTTACGAGGCTGAGCGGGATTACTTTTTTGATACTCGATAAATAGGAAAGTTATAGAAATTATTGAACATTAGCAAAGGATTCATAAAAGATGGTATTATAATAGTTCTAAAACACTATTCTGAGCAAACCTGAATATAATTTATATTAT
Organism: Drosophila mercatorum; assembly: GCA_961210405.1. Taxonomy (NCBI): domain Eukaryota; kingdom Metazoa; phylum Arthropoda; class Insecta; order Diptera; family Drosophilidae; genus Drosophila; species Drosophila mercatorum. The sequence goes on along the minus strand of CAUIUS010000001.1, from coordinate 5,532,825 downwards.
GTATATCTCTCATGAGAACTAAGATGACAAAACTTGTATTTTATATACATCTCAAGAGATCTAAGATGACAAAGCTCATATTATATATATATGTCTAAAAAGATCTAAGAATTCAACATTTATATTGTATATATTTCTGATTCTAATTTATATATAAACTAGAGCTCTTCCTCTCTGTAGAATTCCTATTTAAGCCCTAATCGAAATCTTTCTTGAACAGATCTCTTAAACTTATAAATATATATAATATCTATCTATATGCATACATACTTACTCCAAGCTCACTGTAGTTCCTAATAGTTCCCCTATCTTTAAGTTAATCAGTCTCATTAACTGTTTGCTTTCTCGCATTGATCAGGTTTCTTGGAACCCAAAGTGCTCATTGAGGGCGTGCTGTTCCGCGCCCGCTATCTGGGCTCCACGCAGCTGGTGTGCGAGGGTCAGCCGACCAAGTCGACGCGCATGATGCAGGCCGAGGAGGCGGTCTCCCGCATAAAGGTGTGTACTCTTAGTCCCACTGTCCATGTGTCCGTCCAGTTGCGTTCCATTTAGTTAATACGCTTGGTCAATTGTTGCCTCTCTTGTCTATAATGCGTCTCGCTTTTCTCGCCCACACACACACATACACACACCCCAAACTAACCCATGCTGCGTAATCCTCGATATCTTTAGGCTTTGGTAAGCAACAAAAACACAAAATCAACATTTTAGATCTTTATCAATTATTTCTAATCAAATTTGAACTAACGTCCGGCTCGGTTTCGTTTGTTGACAGGCGCCAGAGGGCGAGAGTCAGCCAAGCACCGAAGTGGATCTGTTCATATCAACCGAGAAGATAATGGTGCTCAATACGGACCTCAAGGAGATCATGATGGACCACGCCCTGCGTACCATCTCCTATATAGCCGACATTGGTGATCTCGTCGTGCTGATGGCGCGTCGACGCTTCATACCCAACGGAGGTGGCGTTGTCGTCGACTCACTCTCGACTCCGGGCGCTGGAGAGACCATCGAGGGCGACTCGCTCAAGGAGAACAAGGAGACCGGCTCGTCGAACAAGCACAATCGCACGCCCAAAATGATATGCCACGTGTTTGAGAGCGACGAGGCGCAGTTCATAGCGCAGTCGATTGGGCAGGCGTTTCAGGTGGCCTACATGGAGTTCCTGAAGGCCAACGGCATTGAGAACGAGAATCTGGCCAAGGAAATGGACTACCAGGAGGTGCTCAACAGTCAGGAGATATTCGGCGACGAGCTGGAGATATTCGCCAAGAAGGAACTGCAGAAGGAAGTGGTCGTGCCCAAGGCGAAGGGCGAAATTCTGGGCGTTGTTATTGTGGAAAGCGGCTGGGGCTCGATGCTGCCAACGGTGGTCATTGCCAACCTGATGTCGGGCGGTGCGGCTGCTCGGTGCGGCCAGCTGAACATTGGCGATCAGCTGATCGCCATCAATGGCATGAGCCTCGTCGGTCTGCCGCTCTCCACCTGCCAGACCTACATACGCAATGCCAAAAATCAAACTGCCGTCAAGTTTACCGTAGTGCCCTGTCCACCTGTTGTCGAGGTGAAAATTCTGCGCCCCAAGGCGCTCTTTCAGCTTGGCTTCAGCGTGCAAAACGGTGTGGTAAGTGTGCCCAATATGTCTCTCACCTCAAATGATGTCTCACCTCCATGTCCACTCCACTCCACAGATTTGCAGCCTGCTGCGTGGCGGCATCGCTGAGCGGGGCGGTGTGCGCGTTGGCCATCGCATCATCGAGATTAACAATCAAAGTGTGGTTGCTGTGCCCCACGACACCATTGTCAAGTTGTTGTCCTCATCTGTGGGCGAGGTACACACACGCAAACGCATACATATCTATATCTATATACATATGTACATATGTGACTAAATTTTTCTAACTTTTCATTGATTTTTCTTGATAGATTTTGATGAAAACTATGCCTACGTCCATGTTTCGTCTGCTAACCGGCCAGGAGACGCCAATTTATATCTAATTCAAGCGTTATATAATTATGCTTATGCACCTCTCAGCACAGACACACACACACACAAACACACACACACACAGATACAGATACAGATACAGATATAGTGCAACATGCGTAAATTGAGTTATCTGAATGTACTCCCGTTTGGTCACGCACCACAAACCACACTCGAACAAACGAAGCTGCAATTGCAAACAGGAACTAGCCATACTCAACCAATAAGACTAGCGCACTCGCTTAAGATTTGCTTTATTTCAATATTTATTTTAGTTTCGATGTTTTCATTTGTTCAATGTACATGAAAAAGACTGAGTTTTGTGTTTTGCGTACAAGTGTGTGCGTGTGTGTGTGTGTGCATGTGTGTGTGTGTGTGTGTGTTAAGCATACATATGAAGTAAAAATTGTTTATATATATATTTATATATATATATATCAAATACTGGCGAATTGGATGCGGCAAGAGAACACGATATTAAGAGGGAGTCGGAGAAGGATGGAGGCAATACTCTGAGAAAGGATTTAATTTAGTTGCCAATGCGCTAAAGAGCAATAATTTATAATTTAATTATTATTTCGTATGGTTTAGTTTGTATTATTAACTACATTTATAATTTGCAGTTATGCCAAATATCAAATATGAGCTGAGATTTCGTTTTCAATATATATATATATATGTATTTGTATATTAATTTCTGTATATGATTAACGCATTGTATTGTGTGTGCTGTACGTGTATTGAATGTCAAATACTTGTAATAGTTTAAGATGAGAAGAGCCTGGCTAACAGCCAACTAACAACAAGCAAACAAACAAACAGTAAACAACAAACAGTAAACAGTAAACAAAAAACGAAATGCATTTAATTAAACGTCATCAGAACCTATGTGTATAATTACAATAAAAGTGCTTTGCGAATTGTGCACTAGAGTAACAATAGATGCCATTCGAAACGAAACAGAGACAGAGACGGAGACAGAGACATAGGTGAGCCACGAAGCAATAAAAGTACATTAACAATAAAAGCAAATAACGGCAGTAATACGAAGAACAATAAAAGGTGTGTGCATATTGAATTATTTGTGTTAAGCTACGGGATAGTGAACGAAAACTTATATTAAAGAGAGCTTATTTTTGCTATAATTGACAAACCAAGCACCAGAAGGCAAAGTTAAACGCAACTTTATAAGTACATACACACATATATAAATATATATATATATATATCAATATATATATATACAAAAATATTGAACAATTGAAAAGCAAAGCAAGCGACATGTAATTATTAATGAATGAGCAATGTGCAGGTAATCACAAGTTCACATGTATACAAGATATACATACATATGCATTAACTTATATATCTATATATATATATATATATATATATATATATATATATATATATATATATATATATATATATATATATATATATATATATATATTGTAACTAATCGTTCGCAATGGCATTATTTTTGCAATAAACACACACAGCCGGCGCCGAGCAAGCAAGTTAAATATAATAATAAATCTATATAGTTACAATTAACAGACAAATAGCTCATGTATACAGAACGTTAATGAAACTCTATTGCTAAACGCCTAAATTAATCTAACTATCACATTGTATACTAACTAATATTATTTATTTATTTACTGACATCTCCGATCGAAAATCAATCGAGTCCATCAGCGAAACACACAGCTTAAATTCGATCCGAGGGCCATTCAGGTGAAGCGCAGCTTATTTTGCCATTAAAAATACAAAAAAAAAAAAACAAACACAAATATATATTAATAAAATGCTAAAAATAACAAATTTCAACTTAACTCGGCAAAAAGTGACATTCAAAATAAATACATACAAAATACATTACATATTTATTAATTAAAATGCAAAGAAATTCGTGTTTTTTCTTAACCCTGGGCGGGAAGAAACTTGAAGCCATGGCACCCATATGGGCAGTCGGGATATTTTGTTCTTATGAGTCGGAGATTGAAGAGCCTAAAAACTATATAATATATATGTATGTATATATATTATACTATATAGACATTAATATATGTAATAAATAGTATAATATATGTACATACTCAGGCAAAAGGAGTTGAGTGAAGCTAGTCAGAGATCTCATAAGGTAGAAATGCTAGAGATTTGAGTTGTAATATATATATTTATATATATTATATACAGCTATTATTATATACCTTTGCCTGACCAACCTTACAACACCTAGATAGAACATCCACAGCAAACTTGTCTCTTTGCTGCCACTCAAACTCGTATATGCTCAGGCCTCTTACTCTCACTGGACATCGAACGTGAGAGTAAGAGGCCTGGCAGCAAACTCAACATCAAGCTCATATTTATTCAAGGCGTCAGCCCTTTTCATATATCCATACTTCAACTGATCGAACCCAGACATAAGGTGGTTCGATTCGCAAAAATATGGAAGCTCAACATCAGTGCGCCTCAAGTGCTCAACCGAAATGTTCGATGCTGCTATGAACTCCCACTAGACACTATTTTTACAAACTTCATTTCATTTTCCTTGCCTTCTTTCTAGTCTTTGCTCCCAATTCTATTTGCTGGCCGCAGCTGCAATTCAATAAAAAAAAGTTGAGCTTTTGGGCAGATGCAAATTTGAGTGCTGCAAATCGACTTTCGTCGAGCTTAGAGTCAGTTGAACGCTTTCAGCTGCAGTTGGGCATTAAAAATGCATCTGTAACTTGGACCAAGTTGATTACCGACAGGGAATTCGCTAACTTCTTATGCTCTTTAAAATCAACAGCAGCAGAAACGAGGCTAACCGACTGTGCAATACTTGCTCAAGGTCTAATAATTGTCATACTATCTAATGCTTAGGCAGTCTATGTCGTAGCATGTCTGAGCTACTGAAAGCAGAAAGCGATCTTCAGTTCTCCGTCAATCAGTTAGTCAACCAATCAGTCATTCAGCTAGTCAATCAATCAGCGACTTAATCAGTTAGACATTCAGTTAGTTAATCAGTCTGCCAGTCAGCCAATCAATGACTCAATCCTAAACTCATTCAGTCAGTCAATCAGTCTGTCAGTCGGTCAATCAATCAATCAGCCATTCTTTCAATCAGTCAATCAGCGACTCAATCAGTCAGTAACTCAGATAGTCAATGGGTCTGTCATTCAACTAGCCAGATCAGATAAGGAATCAGTCAGTGAATCCGTCAATCAGTATCTGTCAGTCGATCAATCAGTCAGTCAATCAACTAGTCAATCAGTCTGCCAGTCAGGCAACCAGCTCGATATTCAGTCATTCAGCTTCTCAATCACTCTGCCAGCCAGTTAATCAGTAACTCAATCAGGTAGTCTGTCAATCAGCGACTCAATCAAAGATTCATTTATCTAGTCAATCAGATAAGGACTGGGACAATGATTGACTGGATTCACTGACTGATATCCACCAATATCTCTCAGTCTGTCAGTCCATCAATCAGTCAGTCAGTCAATCACTCAATAACTTCGTCACACAAGCATTCGCCAGGGCAACGTCCAGCTGGGTAGTCTCGACCAAACGGCGTTCTGCTTGCCATTTTGCTGAGAGGCCAAAAGTGTAAAACTTGTTCGCTAACAGCTACGAACGTGTTGGCCAACCTGGAGCAAACACAGTTTTTATGCCGCCCCCAAATCTCAATAAAGTTTGGGGCGAAGGTAAACGCGAGCGTGACTGTGGCAAATATCTATCAGCTATGGCGATAGGCGGCAACGTGGCAAATGTTGCTCGTGTTGCGTTTGATGTTGGACGTTTGTTTGTTAGTTAACGACCACAAAGCTGTGAAAATGTATGTAACAGGCTGAAGGAGGCGTGGCAGGTACTCCAAATACTCCAAGTATATACATAGTATAGAATTGATCAGGAGTTGTGATCTAGCCATGTCTGGCTGGCCAACTCTCCGTCCGTCCGTCTGTCTGTTAGTCAGGGTATCTCCTAGTCGAGCAGTCTCTACTACTGTCTCTATTTGAACTCTGATATGCATCTAATACAGCGTATTCTAGTATTATGTATAGTATAAAGTTGATCATAAATAGTACAAAATACCTCAAAATAGAGCTTCAAGAGGCAAAGCTGCTCTTGTACAGGCTGACCGCATTGGTCTGATAGGAAAATAAGTTGCTATTTGTCAGAAACGGTTTGAGATATTTTAATAAATTTAGCTTTATTTCAAAGCTGAATTCATGCCAATTTGGATAAAGTATAACATTAATCCAACGGTACCCTTAACAGGGCTGGAGCAATGCTTGCACTGAGTTCATACTTTCGTGATTCACTTTAATGCATACAGTGTTATTACACTAAAGTGAATGCTTGACTTAGCCAAAGTTTACTTTATCCTAATTGGCAGTCGTTATTAAATACTCTAGAAGTAAAATGTTAACAACAATTTAAACAGTTTCTGAAATATAAGCATTGTAAATACTATCAGACTTGATTGGTCAGCGCCATTTTGTGGCTGGCAGAACTAGAAATCATTTCCCATTCCATCAAATAATAAAACTTAGACTTAATATATATAATTCAACAAAGGTTGCATCTGTTTAAGTTCTGAAAGTTCCCATTGCTAAAGGAAAACTCCTTTTTGTCCTTCCAGTTCCGTCCATGACTCTAGTAACTGTTTTTTTGTCAGCTATTTTTAAAAAAAAAAAGTTTAAAAATACTTCCCGAAATGCAATAGAGCCCAATTTGGTTTTATTTGAAGACTCTAGCTCAAATGATATAGAATATGTTCAACATTTACGAAATGAATGTGAAGGGTCTATACTGTATGCTGTATATGCAATCGTTTTGTTTTCACAGATGTCGGATTTATCGTCAAACTTATGGACGTATTCGCCGTATTTCATACGGAACTCATATTTGTGGCATTTTTGAGGCTGGCCGCTGGCTTCACATGGCCATTATCGTAGCTGTTGTTTTTGGAATTATAAAGTGACAACAACAACAACAGCAATGACAGAAACATAGTATGGCACAAGTATTGCTTGCATGCGACAGTGGCACAAATCGAAAGATTTGTGAGTCAAATTTGGTCTGCTTGCAATATTTTGTTTGGTAAAAATTTGATAATATTTAATATAATTCCTTTTAGTATACAAATGACCCAACAAGAGTGTTACTATTTTCGATAGATCTGCCTGTGTTATAGTTATTGACAATGTGAGAATGTCGAACTGTTTATTAAGATTTGAAGTTTGAGAAGTTGCAATCAAGGATGTCTGCAAAATCCTTAAATACAAAAAGTACTTAAAGGTTAATTAAATGCAAATTTATTGTTAGCATTAGTTATTGTATATATATTTAGTGTTAACTTTCCACTTTGAAATACTTCGATGTGATTACTTTACTAATAATAATAAATTAAATGCAGTAAATTCAGTTTATAAAATAAATAAACCGTATAAAAACATAAAAGAAATCAACTAAAAATATTGTAAGCTAGCTTTATTATTATTTTTAATACATATAAATAAAATATAATTATATATACTGATTTCTTCATATACATAAATATTCAGTTATTTTCTCTATATATTTTTTATAATATTTTTTTTTATCAAATTTATGATCCTTGGCGCCCATTGTGCAGTCAGCTTGGGCTGCCTTCAGCCGTTTTTATGGCATACTTTTCAGCGCCGCCATTACAAAGATACACACACACAAGCACACAGACAGACAGAGAGAGAGAGAGAGACACATGGCAGAGATACAGTTACACATATCGCTTTTAACATTACATTCGGTTTGCGAGTAGTTTTCGCTCCGTTGTTGCTCTTTTCGCTTTCGGCTGTTACCACAAAATGTAATTTAACACAGGCTCGTATTCTTTGCCTTGTTGTCTCTGTCCACCTACCTCACACCCCACCTCCCCTACCTTTCTCTCTCTCTCTCTCTCTCTCTCTCTCTCTCTGTCTCTCTGCTGCTGTTGTCGATGGCGTTTTTCATGCTGCATAACAGGCACTTGTCACATTTTTGTTGGGTTTTTGTTAATTTGCTGGGGCTTTGAAATGTTCATGGCACTTTCGAGTGCCTGAAAAGCGAGAGACAGAGACAGGGAGAGGGTGCGGGGGGGAGGGTGGAGGAATTTGTATTTTTTGGCTAAATCACATACAAGTGGCTGCCAAATCCAGGCGAACGCCCATTAAAATCAGCCATAATGCATTTAAAACACACTCCACAGCTGCAGCCACTGCAAATATTTCGAGCGTGTCATCGAGCTGCTGCCCTAGCCCGGCCTCTTCAAGTCGACTCAAGTGTCTCCTGGGCTAGCATAATAAAATCAGAGCCAGAATTGAGCAATAGTTGAGCCATAGTTGAGCCGGATCTGGAGCAGAGTTAGAACAGTTGAGCCAGAGTTGAGCCGGGAGCAGAGCCAATGGGAGAGCCAAAGCAGAGCCAGAGCTGAGCAGAGTCGGAGCCAAAGCAGAGGCAGAACACAGCGAGAGGTAAGGAACAGTTGAGCACGATCAGGAGCAGAGCCATAACAGCTGGACCAGAGCCAAAGTAGAGCTAAAGCAGAGCCAGAGCAGAGCCAGAGCAGAGTAGGAGCAGAGCCAAAGCAGAGCCAAAGCAGAGCATAGCTTCAACTCAGCGAGAGGTAAGGAACAGTTGAGCACGATCAGGAGCAGAGCCATAACAGCTGAACCAGAGCCAAAGTAGAGCTAAAGCAGAGCCAGAACAGAGCCAGAGCAGAGCCAAAGCAGAGCATAGCTTCAACTCAGCGAGAGGTAAGGAACAGTTGAGCACGATCAGGAGCAGAGCCATAACAGCTGAGACAGAGCAGAGCCAAAGCAGAGCCAATGGGAGAGCTAGAACTGAGCAGAGCCAAAGCCCGAGCAGAGGCAGAACTCAGCTAGAGGTAAGGAACACTTGAGCGCGATCAGGAGCAGAGCCATAACAGCTGAACCAGAGCCAAAGTAGAGCCAGAGCAGAATAAGAGCAGAGCCAAAGCAGAGCATAGCCTCAACTCAGCCAGAGGTAAGCAGCAGTTGAGTGCGATCAGGAGCAGAGTCAGAGTTGAGCCATAACTCAGCCAGAGCAGAGTTACTAGTAGAGCAGAATGAGTTTATTTCTTATCCCGTCAATAATTCAATAACTCAATAATTTTCTACTTTTTTCTACTCTGCCTTCGACAACATATAAATTAAGTAAAATTTTGAGTAACTTAACTTAATTTTGTGAAATTCGAAAATATAAATTTGCATAATTTGAGTTTGAACATAAATCTGTGAGATCCTTTGGCCGCCTAATGAGACTCCATTTTTACAGACAGATAATTTCGTAGACGGCTTATGATTGGGAGGGAGGTCTCCAGTCGAAAGGAGCTTTCTGTCTGGCAGCGCAACGTAAGCCATTTATAAATCATTTTGTCTTAATAATCAATTCATTATGTCTCCTTTGGTTCGGCCGCCTTTGCCACTGATTTGCCCCTCGGGCAGGCCTCCTTGGCCCTGGTCTACATTTGGCTGGCTGCGGTGGCTGTTAACTTGGCCAAATTAATATAAAAAGTTGCTCGCTCTAAATATCATTGGCTGTGCAAACATCAACTTTGAATTTAATTATGTGCCCTATGGCATGAGTGGCTCCAGTTCCGGGAAGTGCTTCGACCGAGCCCGTTGCCCAGAGTCCATTAAAAAGGTACAAATAGATATAAATAAGTAATAAACGTGCGATAAGTGCTTGAGGCAGGCCATTGAGCAAGTTTAAAAGGTAAAGGCAGAGAGAGAGAGAGAGAGAGAGAGAGAGAGAGAGGCAGATTTATATATGTCTACATACTCTGATATATCAACATGAGGACGAGCATCATTATGAGCAGCAAGATAGAGGAAGAGAGATGCTCCTGTATATGTTTAGACTATGTATGCTTACGCTGAAGGATTATCATCATTAAAATCAAAGAAAGACAAGGATGGGGCGAGAGAGAGAGAGAGAGAGAGAGGGAGAGATGCATTCATATGTGTCTATACTCTGCTACATGAGCTTAAGGACTATCTTCATTATCAGCAGAGAGTGAGAGAGAGAGAGAGGAAGAGAAAGGCATATAAGGTATATCAGTTCAAGGAGCTGAGAGAGAGAGAAAGAAGGGGATAGAGAGAGATGCATTCATATATGTTTGTACTCTACTACATTCAGCTCTAGGACTATCGTCATTATCATCAGCGAAAAGGAAGAGAGCGATATATAAGGTACATATATCAGCTCAAGGACTATCTTCATTACATTGGGGACTATCTTCATCATCAGCTGACCTGATCAACTATGCAAAATATATGCTTATATGATGAACTCTTGGCTTCTCATACACATGCCATAACTTGATATCCTTTCACAAACTTTGCTCTGAAACGAGTGCAGTTAAGCAGCTAACAAGTCTGCAATTCCATGGGGCATCATTTCGCTTAAGGTTACGCACATAAATCTTGGCCAAAAAAGAAACAAGCCCAACAGAAATACATTGAGTTGGCGCGGCGCACACATACTTGAACAACTCTGCGTATACTTATTAATATTTGAGCAGCTTTGCTTTGTGTCCTTCTGCTGGCATTATTAAAGCAGACATCCGCTTGGCCAGCGTCGCCCTGGCCATTTCCGTTTCCGCTAATTGCAGCAGTCGATATCTAAAATTAAATAACTGACTAAGTCTGACTCACTGACGCGCCTTAACTCAGTCGAAGTAGGTGCAAAATCCATAAATATAAATCGGCTCGGCCTAACTTATACAATGGAGCTGCCCAAGTTTATATATTAATAAATAACAGCTCGATGTGCTGCATAAAATGATATATCGGCCACAACTAAAGTTTACATATATCAAAGTCGATTTTATTTTGGCCAAAAACTGCCTAACACATCTGCTATGCTGCTACTCAATACCCTTTGCCTAGGGGAAGTGGGGTATATTAAGAGCTGAGCAAATATTTTTAAAGATATTTTTAAAAACAAAAATAATATTTTGGCAACTTAGTATTGATTTTATTTAAGAGATTAATTTCGAAATAATTAGTTTTGCTTTTGGCAACACAAAGAAAAACTACATATATCATATATCATATATCATATATCATATATCATATATCATATATCATATATCATATATCATATATCATATATCATATATCATATATCATATATCATATATCATATATCATATATCATATATCATATATCATATATCATATATCATATATCATATATCATATATCATATATCATATATCATATATCATATATCATATATCATATATCATATATCATATATCATATATCATATATCATATATCATATATCATATATCATATATCAAATATATATCTGTCCGTCTAATCATCCATTTGTTCATCCGTCTGTTATCTCGTAAAGTACTAAAGCTGTTCAGATTTACATATATAGTCGTATTTTAGACACAAATTATAAATACATATATAATTTTCTTATCAATTCAACTTAAACTTGACTTTCAAGCACCAGCTTGAAGAACTTTTGAGCTAACAACCCCTATAAAGGGGTTTCTATAATTAATACATAGATTAGCAATAGGTCGTGTGTGAGAAACATAGTTAGTCACAGTCGCATTTCCATCACTTTTCTTCAGTTTTTGACTTGCTTATGTTTTCCAGTCTAAGAGTGGGTATCCTTTAGTCGTTCACTCCCGCACTTTTACTCGCTTTTTTTGTTGTCGGGGTACTTACTGCGTCGTTGTTGTTTGGGTGCTGCCTTTTAGTGCTGCGAGCCGGTGCAGTTATGAGCCGCTATATTGTCGCATAAGTGCGGCGAGTCCAAGAACTCGCCCGCACATATGGCAGGCAGTCGGCAGGCAGTCGAAGTTTATTATTTTAAGTGAAATATTTTCGGTGCGGTTAACATGGAGCACACAAAATGGCAACCGAAATGGAAAGCACACACATATGTATAAATACATATATATAAATTTATATACATATGTATGTATATACATATATGGCCGCAAAGTGTGCATAAATAAAGCGCAGTAATATTTAGATTACTAATATAACAGTACTACATATACCTTATTTATAGCCGATGCGGTCGCGTTAACTGTGAATATTCGATGTGTGGCTGTATGTGTGTGCACACACACACACACAAACACACACACACACAGCCAGAGGTGGGTCAATCGTCCACATAAATTGTCATGCATAGCTTAGCCAACATCTGTGACGACAACAGCGTGTGCATAGTGCAAATGGATCGTTCCTATTCACTCAATTTATGAGCTACTCTCGAGACTGTTGGCATAACTGAGGTTAGTTCAGCACAGGCTTGATATAGCTGTGCCGCCTGGAAGCTGAGGTTGGGAGTTGCTGCAGTCGATGCAGTTAGAGAAAAGGCGAAACAGTAACATGAAGACAAAGTGAATAAGAAGAAGAATGAGAAGAGCCAGAGAAAGCGAGAAATAGAAAGGTATACAAAAGCAGAAGGGAAACAAACTAGAGAGAGAAGGGAAAGCAAGAGAAACGCAGAAATATTGGAAATATATAAATCAAGAGAAAGAGAATGCGAATATTAAATACTTTTATTGCATAATTTTAATATTTTTGATTAATTTTAAATTTAAAAATAAAGATATAATTTTCTTAATTTTTCTTTAATTTTAATTTTAAAGATAAAGATAAAATTTTTTATTTTTCTTTAATTTTAATTTCAAGATAAAGATATAATTTTTTATTAATCCATAATTTTAATTTTAAAGATAAAGGTATAATCTTTCATTTTATATTTAATTTTAATTTTAAAGATAAAGATATAACTTTTTTTATTTTTATAATTTTTTTTAATTTTTCTTTTCTATTGCATTAAAATTTTTACATTTAGTTTAATTTATTTTTAAAATAAATATAATTATAATTTATTTTATTTATTTATTTTTAGTTTTAATAATTTGTTTTTTTTATAATACATATAAAATTGCTAAGTTTAATTTAATTTAATGTTTATTTATTTTATTTTTTTAAATATTAAAAATATTTAATTTTATTTATTTTTAAGTTTTTCAATTCAACTTTATGGGAATAATAAAATTGTTGCAGCTGGCCAACGGCAATGGCAAGAGATATAGAGAAATATAAATGCGCGATATAGTTATGTATATTTTTACATATCATAAAAGTTATAGCTAGCATGGGGCTCATAAAGCAAACAAGGACATTTCATATTGTCATTTTTTTTTCTGCTTCTTCTTTTTTTTACCGCCAATAATGTTAATCGGCTGGCTCTTGGCTCTTGCCAAAGACAGCGAACTAGGCTCCAGCCAGCCTTGAGTAAGACTAAATAAAATATTATTTTTTTATAACTTATTTTGACAACGGAAGATGCTAAAAACGAAGAAATTTTAAGAGTAATATTTGTGAAATTTTAAATAGATATAGTAACAGTGATTAACTGGGCATTGCACGACTATGAAGTACCCGATACTGTATGCTGAGTGCTGTGGGAAGAGCTTTGAGTATGATTTAGAGTATAATTGATAGGGAGATATAATATGGATAGATGCTATATTAAATCAGATATATATATATATATATATATATATATATATATATATATATATATATATATATATATATATATATATTTATATATTTATTTATCGAGCATAAAGTCAGGCATACTTCCTTATCTCCACTTTATAGTGTAAAGAAAATAAGCTTAAAATTCATGAGCTCAGCGAGAGACCTGCCGACTGCACTTGGTGCCATCTTCCTTACTTTATTATGCAACTAATAAATATTTGATTGTTTTTGAATACTAATCGAGGTATAACGAGCTCGTTAATTTCCATGTCCATGTCACTGAACCCAAAGTTGGGCACAGAGCTGCACACGGCACACGGCAAGTTTAAAGAACCTAAAAAAAAAGGAGCAGAACGAAATCACGAAATCACATAGGTTGCAACGCATCGAACTATGCCCGGCGGCGTGAGTAGTACTCGTGGAATTCATTTCATTCATAAATCGCTGGCGACTGCGACGCCTGCGGCTGGGGAAGTTTATCCGCGCAGGCGCATCGCCAACTGTTCCCAGCTGGGGCAGTGGCCGTGCACAGGGGCGTGACACTGGGCACAGCAGCAAATACTGGGTTCAGCCCTCCAAAATAACGGAAATAGTGGTATTCTCCAGCTGGGGTAGAGCTTAAGCAGACTGAAGAGCGTTAACGCTCTCTTAAATGGCAGGAAATACTGGGAACAGAATAAAATCACTCGCAGGCTGACACCGCTGCCCTGAGCAAATGCACTTTGCAATTATTTAAAGGTCTGTTGAACCCTGGTTGGACTCTAATATGCCTACATTCTGCACACACAACTGGCTTTTGTCATTTCATGAATTCAAATTGTTGGCCCTCGGCAAACATGTGGTTAACTGCCAGTTAAAGTGCAAAAAGTTCTCAAAGGGTTCCACGACAGCGACTGTTGGTTGCTCAACTTTTATGTCCTTACTGCGGCTATCAGTCTAATTGCCGGATCATTCTCTTATGGACGTAAAAGGCAGGAAGTCGGGGCAGTTTTATTATCTAATGTTGTCATCTAATGCTTGAGAAGCGCAAAGAGAGCTCCAATTTAATTAACATGCGAAGAGGAAGTGGAGCGGGAAAACTTGAAGCTAAATTATGTAAACTTTAAGTTTTATTAACTATATGAACTATATAAAGTATATAAAGCATAGAAAGTATATAAAGTATATAAAATATATAAAGTATATAAAGTATATAAACTATATAAACTATATAAACTATATAAACTATATAAACTATATAAACTATATAAACTATATAAACTATATAAACTATATAAACTATATAAACTATATAAACTATATTTGAATAAAAATTATAAAATTACATATATTTCAGTTTGCTTTAAAGATAATCGAGTTTCTATAACTCAAGTCAACTCTATAAATAAATTCGACTTCTTTAACTTGTTTTTCTCTAGTTTGCAGCATTAACCAGCATAAAGCGTGCTCCAATCGGGCGTATCCGACTGGCAACTACTTATTTAAAGCAGCGTTGAGCTAAGCTTACACCTGTTTAAAATATAACTCAATATAAGATTTTCGCATATGATAAATTCTGCTCTGATAAATTCTTTTTGATATAGTTTTCATTGTTTTTTTTTGTGATAGTTCCTAGAAAATTTTAAATTAAATTAAAAATTAATTTTCTTTACAGTTCAACTGCCTTTTTATTAATTTAATAGAATTTAATATTTTTTATTCACATGAAACCACATTTAATACATATCTGACTGAGCACCGAAAGGTTCCTGCTAAAGCTATACAGATATTTTTTATAGCTATATATCAAAAGCCAACTTAAGCAGACATACCTATAGCTATACATATATCAAGAACCTACCTAAACAGATATTTCTATAGTAATATATTAAGAACCTACCTATATATATCTATAGCTATACAAATATTTCTTTAGCTATATATCAAGAACCTACCTATACGGCTCTATATCAAGAACAATATAGCAAGACAGCTATTTCTATAGCCATATATCAAGAGCCTTCCGCCTCTGGCATCAACAGCTCTAATCTGTTCATCAATATCTCACTTCCATTTTGACTGCCAGCATATAGAATAATTAGTCTACTCTCGACTTTCACTGATCGAAATGGATGCCTAAATCCACTTGACAGTTGATCCTGGTTAATGGCATCGTCCGAATTGCTTGCTGACTGTTAAATAACCGCTCATTGGGCTATAAAGAGGGCTTATTTGAGGCAGTAAAGCATCTCATCTGCAATGAGTATATAATTCGATATAAAAATAAAGCAATGTTAATTACCTAATTACCATTTGAAGCCATTGTCTGTGCTATATAAAGAGGACTCAGGCTCAATGTGTGAGGCCTGACAGCAATCAATAACATTTGCAGAGGCAACAGCCAACGCAAGTAATAATAATATTATTTTTATTCGAATTTGATAATGTGGCTAACAGGTGTGAATGTCTCTCTCTCTCTCACTCTCTCTCTGTCTGCCTTTGTATTTTGATTATGTGTGTGCGATTGGCTGCATGCTATTTATGCTAATCAAAGTAAATTACCTTAAATGCCAATCAAAACACTTAACACACACACACACATTGTGCCTGAGCTAGAATCAGACACAAGGCAACAAATCGCCTTGGGCGCCATTAAAGTTTTCTTGGCCAAAACCCGTTTGCCTTTGCCGCGCGCTTTGAAAGTGCCTCGAGTTTAAAAGAACAAACAGACAGCTTAGTGCAAAATTTTGTTGCTTTCGCCTTGTAAACAGAGCTTTGTGCTTTGCCCTTGGCCACAGCTTGCCTTGACTGCCCGTTTGGCAGTGCAGCCCAACTACAGGCCAAAGTTCATTCATCTGGGACAATCTGAGCATCGGGAATGATTTTAGTTAGATATATATGTATATATATATATATATATATATATATATATATATATATATATATATATATATATATATATATATATATATATATATATATATATATATATATATATATATATATATATATATGTATATATATAACTGATCTATACAGAAGTTCTTTACTATCATTTCCAGTTATTTCTATATCTATTATAGTCCCTCAGATGCTGCCGAGATCTAACTGAAAGTTATATATCCAAAGGAGCTCAACAGGTAGTTACTCAGACAGACGGACGAACAGTAGATCAAAAAGACGGACGGAAAGTAGGGCAAAGGGACGGACGGAGAGTAAAACGGAAAAATGGACGAAAAGTAAGGCAGAGGGACGGAAAGCAGAACAGAAGAACGGACGGAAAGTAGGGCAAAAGAACGTACGGAACGTAGAACAAAAGGACGGACGGACAGTAGAACGGAAGGACGGACGGAAAGTAGGGCAAAGGGAAGGATTGACAGTAGAACAGAAGGACGGACGGACAGTAAGGCAAAAGAACGCACGGACAGTAGAGAAAAAGGACGAACGGACATAGCTACATGGAATTCATAGAGACAAACAAACGGGCGTACGGCAACGCGAATAGCTGACAAGCCCAACTGTAGCCCTGTCCTGTTCCTGTAAGGACTCTGATATGACTGACTAAACGAGCAGCACTTGACTACAGTCTAAGTAGATAGTTAGTTATAGCTTATAGTGACTAGTTAGTCAGCTGCTTCAGTGCAAATTGTTTAAAATGCAAGCATATCTCTGCGATCTCGACCCCTGGACGTGTGAGGGGGGTTGTTCATCGGAGTCAGTGATTACCCCGAGCAACGGGGCCAAATTGATTCTCCCTTGATTCTCATCTGCTGATTGGCCGGTCGTCAATGTCTGGCATTTCGCAACTTATCTCCACATTGTTTTCGTATGCTTCGTTGGACTTAGGACACTAAGCTGTCAATGTCGCGTTTAGTGTGTGTCACACACACACAGCGAGAGGGAGGGAGGGAGGGAGGTGGGGAGAGACGCGCCTGGTGCCGTTGGCATTGTGGTCGAGCCATATTAAAGGCGCATTTGAAGCCAATTGCCGCATAAAACCAAAATCACTAAAAAGAACTAAAGTGAATGTGTGGGCTGCGAGCAGTGCGATAGCCACTTAAAGGATATACGTATATACGTATATACATTATACGAGCACCACTTCAGCACCACAAATGCCACCTGACTTTGCACTGGATTTCGAAGTAAACCGAATGAAAGTTCGATTTGATGCCCTTCACTTGTGTTCGCTGCGTGTAAAAATGTCTAATCCGCCGCCTCTTGTCTGATTTAAATCGATGGCCATCCCCACGTCGCTGTCAGTCAGGCAAGCCGCTTACTCGCCTGAGTGGCAGCGCTGCCAGCGGATTTCAATAGATTACACTAATGGTCGCGGTCCATGAATGAATGAATGAATGAAAATCTGCCAGAGACTTCAAAAAATCCAAATAAAATAAATAAATAAGAAATAAAAGATTTTCAATCTATTTATTTGCAAATAAATGGCAAAGCTCTCATTTCTCAGTGTCGTCTGGCTGGCTGAGACATGTGCTAATATCCTTTTAAATATTATTTAAAATACTCGAAGTGCTGTCAACTCGGCAGTATTATTATATTATATATAATATCTCTGAGAGTATTTTCTATTAGCAAAATATAGGAAAAGGCTTAAAGAGGTGAACGGCAGGCTGCTCATAAAGAAGGCTTACAAATCCGCCGGATTCGTGGCCAAACACTCAACTCACGCAGGACTCGTGTCCGGCTGTTCAGCTCACACACTAGCTGGCAGGTTACGGCATTTGAACCGTAGCACGGATTTGAACCCTATCACTTAGCTCACGGACCAATTCTACTACTGCTCAGTCAATCGCCGTAGTCGAGTCCTGTCGCTTAGCTCACACACTAGTTATGAGCTCTCCGGGCCAGCTTTGCAGTTAGTAAATCGCCGGATTCGACCTCAGCTCCGTTTACCCTTTCTCACATCTCAACCCTGCTGAGCAGTGTATGCTTAAATTGCTGCTATTCACTTGAACTTGAATACGGATTATAATTCCTCACAGTTTTTTTGCATCCTTTTAGGCTGGCTCTGGGCATTGGCAATTATTTTGGCAACAAATTGACAATAAATGAAAGAGAACTTTTAGATTACTTTGTCACTGGCTTTTAACTTGCAGTTGGACCTTCGAACGTCGCCGTCGCCGTCGCTGTCGCCGTTGTCATCTCATTTACATAGACAAAAGCGTAGCCGTTGTCCGTCCGTCCGCTGTCCGGCAATTCGTTTAGCGGAGTTCAGCAACAGCTGCGTCATGGCATCGCCGTCCCGGCCACTCTGATTGGCTTTGTTCGCATTGTGTCTGTGTCATTAGCAGGCGATGGCGCAGCTTTTCAGCTCTGCAGCGCTAGCATTTTGTAACCTTTATTGGCCGGACTAGTCCGGGCCGGGCCGGGCCGGGCCAGGCCGGGTTGGTATAATTAATTTGATTTACGCTTTATGGTTTTAAGTTAATTTGCAAAGTTTGCTCGCCAAATATATTCAGTCACGCATTCTATGAGTCACTCTCTCCGCTAATCATTGATCAGATGATGTCCTGCAGCAGGAATCGAAACTTGATTAAATCTCTCGCCCACACCTATCGCTCGCTCTCTCTCAAGAGATGTAGATAGCCCCACTTGCTCGTAGCTGCCACCTGCGTATGTGGCATGTATGTGCATGTCCTGTGCATGTCCTGTGTGTGTGTCGCTGCAATCGATTCGCTTATGCAGCAGCATCAACAGCCCCAGAGTCACGTTCGACCAGCTGCGCTATCAGTTCAAGCTGCCACAGGCAACGATTCTTTGCTTTTTTTTACAGCCTTCGCCACATTTAAGCGCTATCAGCGATTTGCTAGTGCGCGTAATCCATGTAACCAGGCATACCCTGGTCAGCCAGCCAGGCAGCCAGCCAGCCAGCCGGACAGCCTCTGAGTGTTGTTGACCGCCATCGCCGTCTCCCACGCAGCCTCATCATCGCCGTCGTTCTAATGCATAAACTTGAATGCTGAGCTTTTAATACGAGTTATATGACTAGCACGATATGGGGCCAGTGCTGGGCTTGGCCTTTTGACTGACGCCGAATACCCTGAGGCCCTGCAGAGGTGCAACTTTCCGTATGCCTCGGGTGATACAAGATGGAGCTTAATTAGGAGAAAGAAGATATGTGCGCTTTTAGCTTTTAATATCGAATATCAGTTACCTCAATACTCATTTGAAGAATAGACAGACAGAAAGGTCTTCAGCTAAATCTGTGCTCTATAATAGATCATTATTGGCATCAGATTGTTATAGACTTTGAAATGTTTTCCGGTATTAGTCGCACTCAGAATATTTGCATTTGGCGTGGTATATTTAAGCCGCTCATTGCAGTTAGCTCTAAGTGTCTGCTACTCTTTATACTCATTAATGAGGTGCAAAGGGTATATTAGTTTTATGCAGTGGCCATCTAGCTGTTCGGCTTGCTATACCTATATCCATTTATTTATCCATCTATTCATGTTTATAGTCATCCATTCGTCCTTTTGTCAGACTGTCTATATGTCTGTCTGTCTGTCTGTCTGTCTGTATGTATGTATGTCTATATTTATGTATGTATGTGTGCTTAAATGTCCGTCCGTCAGTTAGTTTGTCTGTCTGTCTGTCTGTCTGTCTTTCTGCCTGTCTATCTATCTATCTATCTATCTATCTATCTATCTATCTATCTATCTATCTATCTATATATCTATCTGTCTGTTTGTCTGTCTGTCTATCTGTCTGTCTGTCACCAGACACCAGACTCCTTAAAGAGTATCGTATAGTCAGTAACGCCTGACTGCAACCTTCTTACTTATTGTTGTTGCTTTTTTTCGGAGCTTACTTACAGGCGCAGCATAAAAGTTCTTGAACGATGACTGCTCAAAGTTTCTGCAAAAGTTGCTGCAGTTGCCGCCTATGTGCCTCTGTCTGTCTGTGTGTGTGTGTGGGTGTTGCCATACGTCAATTTAGGTAATATTGTCGACGTTTATGATGAATTTATATGCTGCGGTTTTGTTTCAGCCAGCCAAAGGCAAACAAAGCCATTAAAAAGGCAGAAAAAAACGACAAAGTTACAGCGTTTTATGTTTATAAAAGCAACAGCAATAGCAGCAGGCAACAGCAACAACAACAGCAACATAAACAACAACAACAGCGACAGAGTCTGCTTAAACTCAATTTGTACTAAAGTACGCACACAGACACTGACAAAGGCAACTTTTGACAGCGCATTGGCACTTGAACTTGAAACTCATTTCGCTAGAGAGAAGCCCAGCATTCAATTTATTTAATTTTTCTTTCTTTTTTTTTCGTCCAGTAGTTAGTTTTATAGAGCTGAAAAATGTCTTTTCTCATAATGAAAAATAATATCGGCCTTGAGGGCAAATTGCGTGTGAAGCAGAACCAGCGATGGGCTTATGGCCGGCTCAGCATTAGATGGAGACATACATACATATTTATGGATATTATTTTGAGAGCAAACTGGGATATGAATTAACTTTTAAGATATATTAATTATTATATATAATAAATCATATTATTTTAATTATTATTATATGTACTTGGTATATACACTTATCCAGTATATAGTTAATATAGATCACTAAGTTTTGTGAGACTATTGAGGCCATAGCCACAGTTGAGTCAAAGCTGAGCCACAGCAGCTGCTGCTCATACTTCCACTGCTCGCCCACTGCTCGCCCACCGATCGAGCCTGCAAAATAACTCAGCAACAGGTCGACGAGCGGAGTTCGAGTTCGCGTTCGAGCGGTTGGCTCGCCCTATATAAAGGGGAGCCTGCAGCAGCCTGCTTCAGTCGAGTGCCTGATCGCCTGGTGGACAGTCTAGCAGCGGAACTCCTTTTCTTCAGTGGGATGTGTGTGTGAGGGGTAAGTGCTTAAATAGTTAATAATATTAAGCGAATTTGTTAATAGTATTAAGCAAACTATTGTAATAGTTATATGCATTGTTTTAAGCAATTGTTTGAATAATAATTGTTAATACGCTTTATGTTGAATATATAAATATGTATATTTATTTTATTTTTATATATGTGTATGTATATATTTATTTATTTTAAGTTATTGTGAAGAGAAAGTGTTTTTCTCTTGGATTTGCTACTCTGTTCTCGGTCAAATAAGGTGATCTAAGGAGGGAGTAGAGAACACGTCGAAATTGCAGAAGATTGTAAATACTCAATTAAAAGCGCAAGACCTCACGAACGGTAGAGCGTAATACACCTCAATAACGTAACAGCATAATTACGTAGGAGTGAATGAGTGTAATAACCCAGGAGCGTAAGATTCCAGGAGCGTAAGACTGCAGGAGCGTAGTAGCTTAGAAGCGTATTAAGTAAGAGCATAATCACGTAAGAGCAAAATTACGTAAGAGCAGAATAACGTAAGAGCAAAATTACGTAGGAGCGTATGAGGCAAGGAGCGTAATAGCGTATGAGCGTATGAGCGTATGAGCGTATGAGCGTATGAGCGTATGAGCGTATGAGCGATGAAGCGTTGAAGAGCAGAACAGCAGAAGAGCAGAAGAGCAGAAGAGCAGAAGAGCAGAAGAGCAATAGAATACCCGACGGTCAGCTAATATAAATATACATATATATTTACCTTATAAATGAGACTCTCAATATTATAAATTTAAGCCAGGAGAAAGTCGAGTTAAGACTACCTCCAATATATGTATCTATATATATACATACATAAATATGTATATATATTTATTTATTGATGTGCATCTGTCGCTCCCCTAGACATGTCAACTAAATTCTATTGTGATCAGAGAATTTAATGTTTTTTACTGCTCTTTTCTTTTATTTTACACGCCCACACACAGAGAGAGAAAGTGAGGAGAGAGAGAGAAACTGCGGGGAGAGAGAGAGAGAGACATTTCCAATGTAATATGTCAGATTTGTGTCTCATTTGTTTGTCTGCATTTTTGTCGTCTAATGTTGAATGTTGATGCCACAATGCGTTTGCTTTTTATTTGCTGATTGTTCGTTGGAATTGTTGTTGTTGTTGTTGTTGTTGTTGTAGGTGTTTGTTTTTTATAGTCGTTGCTGATAAGTGATAAGAGCATATTGGCTTTGTCTGCGTCTATTGAAGCTGAAGATTCGAAATATGGCAAAGCACTTCCCTGACCACAGCTGACTATTATAATTATTTGAATAATTTATATATATATATATATATATATATATTATTTAATTTCAGCAACTTCTGCACTCAGCGCGTGTATTTTTCAGTCGATCGCACCCGACTGCAACGTTTTCACACGATTTTATTTGTATTTCTTCTTCTTCTTGTCGTTGCCTTTTTGCAGTTTGCCTCTCGCCCCTTGCCCCTCGCCCCTCGCCCCTTGCCCCAAATACCCAGAGCATTATGCGCTTAAACGTTTTCACACCCACGCAGACAGAGCACACAGCAATTAATATCCCATGTCAGCGATGCGAATTTTTTACTTATCTCTCTTCATCTTCCTCTTGGTTTTTATTGCAAATTTGTCTAATACTCTATGGCATTGCTGATGCATGATCGGAAAGGAGTAGCTCTAGAGTATGTATATATATTAATATATAGATATAGATCTGCATATATTATAAATATGCATATTTTAGAGGAATATGTATATATCTATAGCTGCATAAATATGCTAGATCAACTTTTATAGTGATTTTTGGCCCATGTAGCGGAGAATCATAGAATCTTTGGCTTTAATCTTCGATTTTACCTTTCAAGATTATATATATATATATATATATATATATATTTATACATTTATATATTTATTTATACATTAAGTAATTTTTTCTTAGAGATAATCTATTTGGTGTTCAAATCGTATGAAATGTATACTATTTTGCTTGTCTGAGCTATCCACCCCTTTTTTGTAAGGTTTATTTCAGAAATTTTTTAAAAATACTTTCAGAGATGCTATTGAGCGCAATTTAAATTTATTTTAAAAGGAATAAAATTGAGTTTAATGGAAAACAAGTTTTAGGACTATAGCTCGAATGATATAGAAAATATGCCATATTTACTATGGGACTATGCAGATGATGTATCAATAAAACTTCAATAATAGTAAATAAATAATAATAATAATAAAAATAAATAATAATAATATATAAATAATATAAATATATAAAAAAATATAATAAATTTAAAAAAATCTCTATTACATTCTCTTAGTCAAAATCAGAATAACTTTAAATTTAGTTCACCTTACTATTATATTTGGTAGATCTGCTCAAGCCACGGTTAGAGTATTCCGATTGCTTTGGTTTATTCCGTGGGGCTGCTCTTTGGCTAATGTGACAGTTAAATTGTAGCGTTGAAATGAAATTCGGCTTCATACATCACGGGACCTATTTAATCACTCGCGCATATGGGTCGTATGAGCAATATAATTTGTGGGCCGCTTTCAGGTTGACTCCTGCTTGCATTGTTTAGCCATTTTCATTGGGTGACTACGACTCCGGGCTCCGAGTGCTCTGAGTGCAGCTTCAGCGTTGAGCCCGGACCCGGACCCGGACCCGGGCCCGGGTGCTCGTCTCATTAATGTGCGCCGTGTGCGATTCAAATTAGGCACACAAAGCGCTGCCATTAAAAACGGCGACAAAAAAGGCGGCAAACAAAACCAAATAAAACAAAACAAAACAAAACAGAAAAGAACTGAGGCAGAGACTGAGGCCCGGAGCTGTAAGGGAATGGTACTGAAAACGAATCTGTCGCATAATTACAAAAAATGTGTCAGACACGGCCGTGTGAGCAGCTCGGCTTTTATGTGGAAAAGTCTAGACAAGCGCTTGCCGGCCAAAACCATGAGCAGCCAGCCAGCCGGCTTGGCTGCCTGCCGACATCTTACGCAGCCAGCCAGCCAGCCATCCGACACCCTGTCAATGCGAGGCGGACTGTCAGCCACCCACACATATGAGTCCGTATGTATGTGTGTGTGCTTGCCGGCTTAAAAGCAATTGGTGTCTGCCTGCAATTGTTGATGCTCTCGTATAAAATCAATATTTATCATTGTTGTGCTGGTCCAGTGTTGGCAAGAGGCCTGAAGCATCAACTTTTTGGCCTCATCAATGCTTCAGAATTGCAAGCAGACGTTTCATACTACATATCTCTTTTTTTACATATATATAGTATATATGTATTTATATGTGTTTTTTTGGGTATTGTTATACGCACAAGTGTCGTAATTGCCAGCTCCCAAGGCAAATCCTCAATTTTGGTAAGATCAAAGCAAATGTTTTTTTGCATACTTAAAGCCAGTTGGACTTATGATATCAACCCAAATATACCCTGTAGCTAAGGAATAAAATATTGATACATTATATATATATATTTTTTTTATATATTATTTTTTGTTTAGGGAAATGTTCGTATTAAGCTCTCTTATAATCAAATATTATAAAGGCGAAGTATCTTACTGGCTGTGCATACCCTGAATTTGTAGACATTTTTGTCTTCCAAACGATTTCACATCTTAAACTAATATTATCAACATAAATTGCACAAGTTTAACAATGCCAAAGTAAATATAATAACACTAGGCGATTGACCCTGACTGGCCTCGCAGAGCTTCGAGTTTTAATTCTTATTTGTAGATCAATATATAAATATATTATAAAGATATATACAGTCAGATGTATAAAAAATATATAAAAATGTAAGAAATATTTATAAAAAATATATAATAAATATTTATTAAAAATATACAAAAATATTTAAAAAATATATAAAAAATAATTTAAAAATATATAAAACATTTTAAAATATATATATATAAATTAAATATTTATAAAAAATATACAAAAATATTTAAAAAATATATAAAATATATTCAAAAATATATAATAAATATTTACAAAAATATATAAAAATATTTTAAAAATATATAAAAATATTTTAAACATATGTAAATTTTTTAAATAAAATAATAAATTTAAAATATATACAAATATAAAACTATATACAAAATATTTTAAAAATTTTATAAGCACTGAAGTCCTGGTGAGTACATTGAGATAATCACAAGACCTCATAGGATGAGGATACCCTCAAATATATATGAGATATATCACATACATATATATTTCTCTAGCTAAACGGATGGACAACTATCATCACTTCATGCATAAATTAGAATCAAGTACCTAGCTTCAAGTTAAAGAAAATCAATATACTCGTTTGACTTCTTGAACGAGTATGCCAATAACTCTAATATTCCGAGACACTCAAAGCACTCAATCGAAATTTAATGAATTTAAATATGCCTTTTTATCAATTTGCTAAAAATCAAAGGTTCCAAGAAGTAAATAATATATAATAAATAAATATAAAATATATATAAAATTAACATAAAATCATATAGCATAATATCTGCATGATAAGATCTCAAAAATATTGAACATATTTTAGTTTTTCGCTAAAGAAACAAATCACAAAAAAAAAGAGCAAGTAAAGCTAAATAGTCAGTTGGCCATTTAGTTTTTTGCTGGTTGGCAGGCGCATTGATTTAAATTGGCCATTTCATTGCTTCATTATTTGCTGGCGATGTTCAAGATGGCCCAGATGCTCAGATACTGGGAGCTGCTGAGCGACTGAGCGACTGAGCTGCTGAGATACTTAAGTTGATTGTTTGTTTGTCCCTCGCTGTTTATTCTCTGTTGGCTGTTGGCTCTTAGCTGTTAGCTGTTAGCTGTTTTTTCATTTATTTATTTGCCTATTTCTGGCTTTGTCTGACTTTTACTAGTATTTATCCTATTGTTAGCTATATATTTGACGCTTTGCTATCTTCTTTATTTCGCACTTTAATGTGCTCAAGTGGATTTGTCACGGATTTAAAATATTCAATGCGTCCTTGTCCATGTAGCTCCTGCACTCCAGCTGTTCCCCGGCTACGATAACGATTCGCCATTTTAAACTTGACTTCTTTAGCTGGAGGAATGGACCGTGATAGGATTCTTAAAGCAGCGCAAGACCTTGACCTGCGCATCCCTTTCACTATTCGTCTGTCCCTCTGCCTGAGTAGTAGGAATCGGTATGTATTACAGTCGGATACTGCCGCCTCGCATCTTATTTGCTTTATCTCTCTTTGGTTAGCCTGCTTGTAGGCCTAACTACTTATATTAAGCAGCATTTGGTTATTTGCTTTGACCACTGGCATGAAAAGATGCAATAACATTGATGGGGCTGCCTGCATGTCTGTTCGCTGTCCGTTTAACAATTGAAGCTCCTCCATTTCATTTAATTAAACAGCCACACGAACGGCACACACACACAGATAAAGACAAAACCAAAACCAAAGCCAAAAGCTTCTCTTAGACAGCCTAGACTAATGTGAAGGCTGAACCGACACTAAAGTACCCTGAAAGCATGGAGTATGTTAAGAGCATGTTAAGAGCATGTTAAGAGTATGTTATTTGAATGTTATTTAAATTTATTGAGAAATTAACAAAGACTTCATTGTTATGTATATTTAGGGAATGAGTGTGGTATTGACTGCAGTGAGAGTATTTCAATGGCTCTCTTAATTCTCTAGAGTCTAGGCTAGTTCTACCCTTTGCTCTGCTGTTTTCTATTGTCTTAGGCCTTAACTTCGTTTTCGATAAAGGCCAGTCAATCGAAATGAATTGAACACACGCACACACCCACCCACACACACACACAGGTCTTGCCCAATTCCGAGTGTATGTGCACTGATAAGCAATGCAGAGAGAGGGGATGAGAGGGACTTCAGCCACTAGGCTCACACTGCGCACCCTTGGAGATGGAGATGCTGAGCAAATCTGCGTGCCAGCCGAGGACTAGTTAATGCCTAGCATACCCTAATTGTTGCCCTATAAAAAATTTAACTAGCTGCTAATGGCAGCGCCAAGTGCAATAAATAGTCGAGAAGAAGAAAAAAGAAGTTCAGCCCACGCAGCGAAGACATTGCCACGAGGGTGGGCACACAAGTTGCAGAGCTTTAATCATATATTGTAAGTATATAATGAATTTAGGGAATTTAAGACTCATATGCAAATAGTAAAGGTAGTAATGAGGTATGAGCATAATAAAGAAACAGGAACTTCATCTAAAGCATGACCCAGCAAGAGTGATACTACTTGCCAGAGCTATATCTCAACTACTCTACAAGCTAGAGCTAATATCCAAGCTCTTAAAATAATCTATAAGATATGCCAATTCAAAAAATATATATTTTATATATGTATATTCCAAAAAAAAACTAAAATTCGCTAAGCAAATTATGATTTCTTATATGAAGCTTCATTTTATATCATTTGCTCTAACAATTAGCTCAAGCATAACTCATCAAGCCACCCTCGCGCGTACCCAAATGTCCCATTATGCCATAATTAGGTAGATCGAAACGGGCAGCTGCACTTGCAGTCGAATATCCAGAGAATTATCCCGATTTGTTGACGCCAAGCGAATGTAATTAAAAACGGCGAAAAGGCACTTGGCCAACATGGCCCAGCTGAACCCCAATTACTTGTGAATGGATACCCTATGCAAAGCGTAAGGAAAGGTATGCTTCCAACAGATATATAAGCAAATCTATAACTGGCTCTGATTACGGGGTATCTGGAGTGCAGGCTGAGTGCATGCTGAGGCCGCAGGACCTTTACTGCATACACATAATGTTAATTTCGACGCTATTGTCCTGACCCAAGGCGTTTAGCGTGTGTGAAGGACATGGTGAGCCGGAGCCAGAGCCGGAGCCAGAGTCGGTCATCAGCTGCTGGGGCGAGGACTGTGCCATGGCTGCGTGCTTAACTTGTCAATTAAAGGCAGAGAAAGTTTTTATTTTCAGGCGAACAAGGACCAGGGGCGCAGGACGCCCACACTTTTTGATGCAATTAAAGCAAGCCAACGTCACGTCCGTCAATGTCGACTGAAGCGCCGCTCTGAGCGCCTGTCTGCCCCGAAAATCACACAAATACATACATATGTACGCATACATATTGGAGGCAGTGTTACTCACAGTGCAATATGCCTTGTTGCTGCCGTGCATAAGTGGGCGCTGCGACCACCAGCTGCTGGTCACTCATGATTGATTTGCATAATTTGAAGCGTAGTCGCAGCCAAAGTCGATTTGGAGCTGACCCAATCAATTTGGCAGCGCAGCGGGTCACTCGGGCTGCCCAGTTGCTGTCACCTTTTGGCCAGTAGTACAGAAAACTACAACAACTTGGCAAATAACATTTGTTTCAATGCAGCGAGCAGATGAGGCCGGAAGGTGGGAGGGAGGTGGGACTAAGGCTTAGCTAGAGACTCGATCAACGACGCGTTCTGGCTAAGCTCTTGAGCACACGCTGGGCGCCTCTGGCTAATGGAGTACATAATTCAATTTACAACAATTACCATACACACACACACACACACACACACTGGGTGTAATGAATATACACTGGGAGAAACGAGAACAATTGCAAGCTAAACCTGTTGCATAAGCTTGAATATAGTTAATAATTGTTCACAAATTTTCGTAGATTTAATATATAATATTTAAGATTTTCCTAGATGATGGCCTAACAGCCTCTTATGGAGGCTATATCAAACTTGGCTAAGAAGCTTATAAAGGCAAACCAATTCACCATATAAAAAGCCAAAAATTATGTATTTTTGATTCTAATCAAAGAACAGAAATCATCATATATTATGTATATTCATCATATATCATATATACTTAGCATATATCATATATACTCACCATATATCATATATATTCATCATATATACTCACCATCTATCATATATACTCATCATATATCATATATACTCACCAAATATCATATATACTCACCATCTATCATATATACTCACCAAATATCATATATACTCACCATCTATCATATATACTCATCATATATCATATATACTCACCATCTATCAATATCATATATACTCACCATATATCACATATACTCATCATAAATCATAGCCACTCACCATATATCATATGTATATACTCATCATATTTCATATATACTTATCATATATCATATATACTCATCATATGTCATATATATTCACCATATGTCATATATACGCATCATATATGTATTATATATACTCATCATATATCATATTTACTCCTCATATTTACTCATACATATACACATATATTTATATTTACATATATACACTCATACATGCATACATTCGTATACATACATATTCATATTTATATATACACACAAATATATATTAATAATCCTATCCCGTACCCATATTCATATATCCACACAACTGTTTCTCCAAGTGTCTGCCCGCCAGTTGGGCTTAATAGCCATCTGCATATGCAGATATTCAAATTTTGTGTCAATCAGAAAATGTTGGTAAATCTTTGACACTTTGCCACCCATCATATGGCAGCCATACATACCCATAACAGTTAAGTTTACGATGCCATCAGTATAATTTCAAATTGCTCAAGACACACAAATATATAGAGATATATGCATATCGTATGTAGTTCTCGGGCCGCACGCCAAATCATATATCCTACTATCCCTCCCTTTCTCTTTCTCTCTCTCTTTCTCTCTCTCTCTCTCTCTCTCTCTCTCTCTCTCTCTCTCTCCCTTTCTCTTTCTCTTCTCTTCTCTCTCTCTCTCTCTCTCTCTCTCTCTCTCTCTCTCTCTCTCTCTCTCTCTCTCTCTCTCTCTCTCTCTCTCTCTCTCTCTCTCTCTCTCTCTCTCTCTCTATTTCAGCTTCAGTTCTACAACATCTGTGTGCCTTTCCATATCCATATCTGTAGCTATTATATTACTAGATATTATTTATCTCTATTATCTATTATCTCTCTTTATCTCCCTCTATCTCTATCTCTCTGTCTCTCTTCTGTTCTTTAATTCTGCATTCACAATTAAAGCTTAATTTAAGAAAAGCTCTCCAAATATTTCAATCTCAACGAATAGTTCCCAAAACATTCACCAATCGCTTTTCACCATCATCAGCTTTACAGCTGCCAAAGCTTTCATTAGGTTTGAAAGATGCAACTTCAAATGGCAAACTTCCGATGTCTGATTGCAATTGGTCAATCAAGCTGAAAGCTTAGCCCCAAGCAAAAGCTCAAGCTAAAAGAAACGCTTTAATTTGGTTTACTAACGACAATTCTGAGAAGATTGAAGAGCTTGTGCAGATATGAAGAAAACGGATGTGGATTAAGAAAATATTCAATAAATATTAAAAATAAAAAATATAATATTTAATGACAAAATAAAAAAAAAAAAAATTGGAATATATCGTGTTACTTTTCCTGGATATATGTATATAAATTGGATTATTCCTAGTGCAAGCTTACGCCCAAGACAAATCATCTCCCGATTCGATTTATGGAATATAAATTCCTATAAAATTTCTATTTACCAATTCGACTCTATTGAAGGTGGGCCCACTTCCCTTCGTCAACCCCAACTGAATAACCAAGACTTTTTTGTTGTTTTTCAAATATGTATTTGCTCACAAACATATAGAATTCATTAGTTGTTTTTTTTTTTATTAGTTTTTTTTTTTGCTAATTGATTTACTTATCGCTAATATTTTTCGTAAATACTGCAATAGCACTAAACAAAAAAGTTTCACTAAACTTAAAACGAGTACGGAAATATATGATGCAAAAGTTGTAATATATATGTATACATATTTAAAATTAGGAAAGAGAAGAGAAAAAAAAACGATTTATATACTAAAACCTATAAATATATATATGTATATATATATATATAGTAGATACTCGGAGTTTTGTTTTTCCTTTTCTAATATACGCGCATTTTTCATGTTTTTTTTTTTTTGTTGAGTTTCTTATGGATTTGTGTTTTTGGAAATAGCAGTTCGGCATAGATGGTACATACATTACAACTAAGGAAAAGCTAGAGAAATAATAATAATAAAATATATTTATATATATGTATATATATGCAGGTTTCTATCAATATGTGTGTATGTGTGTGTGAGAAGCATCCCAATCCAACGTTCACGGTTTTTCTCTGCTTTTTGGTAACATAAATCTATTTCAGCTGTTGCAACATTCCTATATAGCGATCCATCCATCTGGTTTCGGGGCTTACGCCGTCTTCTTCTTCTTCTTGAACTTATTCTTGAGCAGTCCGGGCAGCAGCGAGGCGCACGCGCACAGTGTCAGCACGCCCATCGAGGTCCAGGAGAAGGCCTCGCTCGAGCTGCTCATCTTCTGGAGCGTCTTGCCCGCCTGTATGGCAATCACGGAGGGCGGAGCGACGCCGCAGAAGGTGCCCAGGGCGAAGATGTGCAGCGGTACGCCAATGACGGGTGAGGCGAGATTGATGAACCAATTCGGCAGGATCGGTGTCATCCGCAGAAAGAGCATATAGTTGAACAGGCTGTCGCGATACTCCTCGACGTGGCGGGACCATTCGCTCGTTTTCTTTGGCCAAAAGTGCCGGATGAGACGTCGTCCGACCAGATTCGAGAGCGTGTAGCAGAGCGTGGCGCCGAGCGCCGAGCAGAAGCAGATGAGAAACAGTGCGATCGGAAATTTGTACAAGAATCCAAGCAAGATCGACAGGAATAACGAACCAGGAATGGCAAATGTTTGTAGGCTACAAATCGTCTTCAGTTAAGGCAACCAATTCAGGTAAGATATAAATATTATATATATATATATATAGGTGTGTATAATAAAGTATGTCAATGACTTGTGCTAAACACACACACACACACGCACTCACGTTGCCTAGGGTCTAGATAATTGTGTCTAAAAACAGATCATCAGATAAATTGCCAACTGGCTGGGCTGATCGCCAACCAGCCAACTATTAATAGCCAAGTAACACACAAGTTGACAATGGCAATCCCAATCGCATTCGCATTCGCATTCGCCTTTGTCCCAAAAGCCGAGACGTGCGCGTCGCAGAAGAAGTCAAGCCAAATATGAACGATAACATGAAATGGGAAATGAAACGTTTATACAAACATTCGCTGAGATATCAAGACATTAATATCATACCACTTTAGCTGCGATCGAGAATGCTCCATTGTTTAAGAATTTGACTACCTTTGCTGTTGGCTCAGTTTCAGCTGCATGTCTCATGTGCATTTACATACATATGTATATACACATATGCATATGTATGTGTTTGTGTGTGTGTATCACAGCTGAGTATTTTTCAATGGAAATTGACACGTGGTAGAAATGTTTTTGCATTGAAAGCCTTATAAAAATAACACGTCTATATAAGATTAGTCATAAAAATATATATACTCTTGCCAGCTTGGAATTAAGTATTATAAATACATATATATACACATACATACATATGGAAATATTTGCACAAATTTTACATTTGTTGATTACAAGCGCAGAGCAAAATGTGTAGCGTTCTCGAGTACAGTATTTAAATATCTACATACACACATACATACATTCATACATGCATGGGCACATTCATGATTACCAAATGCTTTACACAACTAAAAACAAAACCAGCTTACAATCATTCGATCGGTACATAAAATCGTAATTGCGTCGCTGGCTGCTTTGACGAATTGTACAAAAAATAAATAAAAAGAAAAACTGTAAAAACCTATACCAGCAGAAGCTGTGTATTTTCATACAAACACACACACACACAGATACTTGCATGTGTCTCAATGAGCGAAAACAATGTAAATTAAATAGAGTGACCAGCTCTCAGCTGTTTTTGGTATATTAGACATAGCACACATACGCACATACATTCGCATGAGTGTGTGTGTATGTTTGCTTATGCTTCTTTTTCATATACTCTCCTTGGTCAAAGCTGCTACGACATTTAAAATGCGCAGCGTTAGACATTTTGGAATCTAATAAATATAATCTATCTATTTCAAGTCGTGCTAATCTCTCGAACTATTCGCATGATTGTAAACAATCAGGTCTTATCGAGACAGCACAACAGAAATGGCATTATTTTGGTCGTAGCATACCAAGAGTATTTCAAATTCGTCATTCGCACTAACTTCCTTTTTGTTTATAAACATGCCTGAGAACGCAAATCAGAGGGTGATAGCATGAGAGCTTCCATGTATGCGTCAGCATGCGATTCCTCTCTCTCTCTCTCCCTGTCTGTCTCTCTTTCTTTCTGGCTAATGCAGAGTGCAAAGTGCACTTGCTCAATACCAGCAGCGTCAATCAGCTGATCAATTTGAGACATGTTCGCTCTGGTCGTTCTTTACGTTTTTTCTTTGAAACTCATGCACGTATGTGTGCGCGCGTGTGTGTGTGTGTGTATTTTGCTTCCTACTTGCAGCCAAAACGACAACGACGACGTCGTCTTCAATGCTAATTATGCGTGCCCGTGCATAATATTATAGAAATTTACGCGGGTGTATGTATGGTCGCACGTGTTGTGCGAGTGCGAGCGACAGACATTGTTGACCATGAATATAACGTAGGTATATTGTTGTCGTCGTCGCACACTCTTTTTTTGGTCTAAACTGACCATTTGTAGAGTATTTAAAAATGGGGTCAAGGTTATAAGTGCGCGATGAACGTGAAACTTGTTGCGCAAGCGCCGTTATCTAGACACGCAGCGCGTGCGTGTGTTAGTGTGATAGTTAATCAGTGATTACTCGTGTTTTGATTAGGCAAAGGATACAATACGTAGGCGACGACAACGCCGAACATCACTTCGAAATAATACATGTCCTTGTAGCGATCCAGGACCTTTGCTAGCATCTTCGCATCTTGAATATCACGTGGTATTTTCAAATGTTCCTTCTCAGAGCTAAAACGAAAAAAAAAACGCATACAAACAAACGAAAAGCGTTACTTACGACTGTAATAAATGCACAAGCTTCAACAGCCGTGTCTCTGTGTGTGTGCATGTGTGTCTGTGTGTGTGAGTGTAAAGTGGCGTGACTTTCGGTGAGCGCAAGCTCCCGTGCAAAGCTCGATACAATGTCAGAGGGAATTGACACAAGCACAGGTGACTGCTGGAGCCCGACTAACGGATAGCCTATTTAATGCCTATATACATATATGTATACTAAAATCTGATGTGCTAATTGACAGACTTTTGAGTAAACAAGGAAATTTACAGCGTAGAATATTAATATTCAAAATGTGAGATATTTGATAAATGATATCTTTATTTACCGCTCGTATCTAGTATAATCTTATTGCCATTGGATCGAATGGACTTTGCAGAGAGAGAGAGAGAGGGACAGACAGACTGCAATAGGACAACGGCAATTAGAGACGGACTGCCAGCGATAGTAAACGATAGTTGCCGATGGCTGTGAACTTTGACTTATGAATTGTTTGCTTCACTAATTTCGATTTGCATTAATTGCGTTTACTGTTCCACATATCTATCTATATAGACCTTTGGCTTGTTTCACTGCACTTAAAAGTTAATTAACTCACGCATTCAATTCGGGAAATATTGCATATACGTAGAACATGGTCATCAAGCTGGCCACAAATATTGCAACCACGATGACTAGAGATTTCTTGGTGGCTTTTCGCTCGTCCGCAGACATTGCCTGTTTTTGTGGCGTCACTGGCGGTGCCTGCTGCTGCTGCTGTTGTTGTTGTTGTTGCTCCTGTTGCTGCTGCTGTTGTTGTAGCTGTTGCGGCTGCTGTTGCTGCTGCTGCTGGAGTTGATTCGGTGGTTTTGGCTTGCCATTTGCGGTAATCCGCGTACGCACATTTGACATCTTATCAGTCATATCTGTGTTAACGTGCAAAGCAAACAGGTCAGCAAAGAAACACGTCATGAGAGCGACAGGCACAGAGAGTGGATGAGGAGAGGTAACGGGGGAGGGGTGGGCTTAGTATAACTAAAATGATTAACTACTTACCGCTGCTGCCGTTGATAAGTGTTACGCCGCTGTCGCCGCCGCCGACGTTACTGCTGCTGCTGGTGCTGTTGCTGTTGCTCTCCGTTTTGCAAGACATCGCGTTGTGAGGCGAATTCTCGATTTGGATTAACACAGCGCTTGAGAGCACTTTGTCAGTTTCCGCGTTTGGCTTTGTTTGCGAGCTTTTTAGGGTGTTCCGCTTCTAAATGTATCAACTATAGTTTGTCGTTGTTGTTGCTGTTAGTAAGTATTATTATTATTATTATTATTATTATTGTTGTTGCAGGTGTATGGGTATGTGTGTGTGTGTGTCTGTGTTTGCGCGCCAGCACTAGTCGCAAATATCTTTTCGTGCATATACAATTTAATCGATAAAAACGGCGAAGGTAAAAACAGACGCTACCCGACAACAGTTAATGACAATTTTCAACTATTCATTCGATCTACACATAACACATGTACTATGCCCGCGATATCATGCAATCGGGTTGCATTCTTTTTTTGTTCAAAAACTCATGTTTTCTTTCAGTTATAGTTTTATTAATTAAACGACGAGCTCGCCTTCTCCCCACTCTTGTGCTTCGCGTAACACTATTCAGCGCGATGTGACCAGAGACGATCAACAGCTCAAATACAATATGCTTGCGTTTAATTTCGGCCAAAAAATACTGCTAGAATACAGCAAGTCCCAAGAAAAAATACTACAACAGAGTGGTCTTGAAAACAAGACAGCCTTGTGTGTGTGTCAACTCTACCTCGAAAAATGGATGTAATAATTTGTAAGGGAGAAAAATTCATTTTTTGTCCGTTAATTATTTGAAAAAAAAAAAATGCTCCATTTTTATTAGAATTCAAACTTCATGAAATACAATTCAAATACGTGACATTTTATGCTTTTTGATTATTAATATTTGTTCTTCTTGGCACGAAACCATTTGAACGGGATATAGTATGGAATGTTTGGATTACATATATATAAAAAAAACCATCCGAACGGATGTAGTATGAAAAATTGTGAGTTTTCTCGAAAATTTATAGATCATAGGAAAAGTCCTGCTCCTGAGAGCCATTTGCATCGTCCACATTCAAGAAGAAGTTGTCGGTATCAAATGTGCTTCCGAAGTTCAAGGATCCCATATTGTTGATAGTCGAACTATCCGAGTTATTCGAATAGTTGTGCTCGTTTAATGGCTGATTTTTGTCGTCGTCGGAGTCGTGGTGTTCCGGCACGCTGGCAGCCGGAGGGAACACGTTCTGGAAGTGCAACTTGCGATCAAATCTATTCATATTCTGATCAACATTAAATGTGAGTGGCGGCAAGACTTCGACAGTCTCGACAATGACGCGTTCTGGACGAAACTTAATTACGGGTGCATCCATCTCCGACAGCGACGAGTCAGAGTTGAGGTCGGATATGTCGCCCATGCTCTCAATGGGTAGATCAATCATCATTTGGTCAGCCTCGCTGACCTGAGTGGGCCTTGGCAAGGGTGCGAAGTGCACCTGCTTGCTGGGACTGACCGAACGCTCCCCGTCGGAGTTTTCCATCGAACGCTTGTGCAATATGGAGCGCAGCGGTTGCTCCATGGCATCATCCATGCCGCTGGCAATGCCCGTAGCAATGCCACTGGTCATGCCCGTAGCAATGCCGCTGGCCATGCCACCAATCTTCCGCCCCTCAGCAAAGCGATCAATAAAGTCTATGGCAGGCTGCAGCATCGACGGATCGGTCTTCTTGCGCATAGCTGCCGCGCGGGCCTCGGTGCTGGTGGCCTGCTTGGCCTTGATCTTCTGGGTGACCGGGGTTTTGAACTGTGAAGGATGTGTGTTAGGATGGTCAGCAAGGAATTCGGCTGCGGAATCAATTAGCCTTCAATGGATTACCTCAGGCCCCTGCTGACTCAGCTTCACCAACGAGACAATCTTGCAGTTGCGCTGCTGTGTGGCGCGCTCCAGCTTCTCGGTCCACTGGCGCTCCATTTCGGCGAACTCCAAGGCCACATTCGAGTGTTCCTCCTCGGCCTCCTTCAGTTCGCCCTGCCATTTGCGCAAGTCCTGAACTGCAGGCGCACATTTTACGTATTTTTGAAAAACAGAAAGAGATAGATAGATAGAGAGAAAATGCACATACCGATCACACGCTGTTCCATGGCGTATTTGCCGTCTGATAGGATTTTATGTTGGCGTTCAAGGCTGTTGATCTTCTGCTGCACTTCTCTCTCCTTGCGCAAGACGCCATAGCTCAGCATATTTTTCAGCTTGTCATCGTCGAAAAAATTGGCTAAGGTGAGCAGAGACTCGTACGATTTTTCCAAAATATTGGAAATGCACTCGAACTGGGTGCGTTCCTCGTTGCGGACGTTGCTCACTTGGCGCACCAGCATCAAATCAATGCGCAATCTGTGCACATCCTTGCGAAGCCCTTGCGAAAAAAAAAATTTTTTTAACTGTTTCACGTGCAAAATTTTTAACGGCGGCTAACGTACTTTTCTTTGTTTCCTTCAGAGTGTCCTTCATATTGAGAGCACTTTCAAGGCGACCAAATACATCGTGCAATTCTTCATTTGAGTCAGCCAATTGTGAAATAAATTTTAAAGCACGAGGAAAATTTTCAGCCATCTTCGCAGAATAGGAAGGCGCCAAGTGCTTTTCTGAATCAAAGTACCAACAGTAATGGCGTTAGCGAGTATCGATAAGTACTTGTTGAACAGGGAAATTTATCTATTGGAACTGGAACACATTTGGAGACTCATTAGATCGACTAGAGTTGACACCTCTTATATAGGTTTCACAGTTTGTGGAGTCGAAAAACACTATAGTACAGCAGAAAAACGTGCTCCTTCATATTATTTTAATTTAATTCTTTGGCAATCCATTTCTGGCTATTGTTCTTAATATGGAAATCAAATAATTGATCCATAAACTTTGGTTTCTGCTTCCGAATTATTTAATTTGGCGCCTTCATGAAATCGATACATTCGACTACATCTAGCTATTGTATGTATCCAAAGTGTTATATCGATGTTTCAATTTCAGCTTACAACACTACTAAAGGCTATATCGCTCATGCGCGAAATCTGGCAATATTTATCGTGACGCACACTAACACACTCGGGGCAATCAAGCTAAGCAATCACTTTCCGAAATCGTCTGCGCTGCCCTGAAGATGATGTGAAGAAGTGAAGAACGCAATCGAAACGCGATATTCGACGCGACTCCTAACCGCTTTGCTTTGGCAGCAATCCCACAAGCGAATTAACCAACGCGCCGTTATTCGCATGCCAAGTCGATACTGTTTTTTCATATCCAGCTAAACTAGTCCGTCGTCGGGATGTCGCAGTTCGAGCGTGAACGGAGCTCGGGTCCACTGCCCAACCGCTGGCTCTATTGTCCACGAAAAAGTGACTCAATCATAGCGGAACGGTTTCTCGCCTTCAAAACGCCGCTCAGCCAGTCCTTCCAAGACAAGATGCCCATCGAGTGCACCTTCCGGCCCGAGATGCTCTTCGACTACTGCAAGACGCTTAAGGTAAGAGTTGTCAGCGTGTCCTCCACTGCATATCGTCTGCTAATGCCTGTCTCACACATAGCAGCTCAAGCTGGGCCTCTGGATTGACCTGACCAACACAAAGCGATTCTACGACCGCAGCACGGTCGAGGAGCGCGGCGCACAGTACATTAAGCTGCAGTGCCGTGGCCACGGCGAGACGCCCTCGCCGGAGCAGACGCTCAGCTTCATTGAGCTGGTGGACAACTTTATCAATGAGCGGCCCCTGGACGTCATTGCTGTGCACTGCACGCACGGCTTCAACCGGACGGGCTTTCTGATCATCTCGTATATGGTGGAGCGAATGGATTGCTCTGTGGAAGGAGCTCTTGCCGTATTCGCCAAGTCGCGACCGCCGGGTATATACAAACAGGACTATATTAATGAGCTCTTCCGCCGCTACGACGACGAGGAAGATGCTCCTCAAGCTCCGGAGCAGCCCAACTGGTGCCTGGACTACGACGATAGCAATGGCAACGACGATGTCGGCGACAGTAGAAAGCGGAGGTATGACGACAATTGCTCGTCCACCTCGCAGCAGGCTGCTGCGGCGGCGGCTGGCGGTGGACTGGGCGATGAGGACGACGAGGAGGAGGCAAATGGCGAAGATGGTGTCCAGAAGAAGAAGCGACGCCGTGAGCTGATTGTAAAGAATGCCTCATTTATGGCCGGTGTGCCTGGTGTGCGGCATGTGACGGATCAGCCGCGCGTGACTGAGCTGCAGCGCAGGGTACAAGACTGGTGTAGCTGGAAGAAGAGCGGCTTTCCCGGAGCCCAGCCCGTGTCGATGGACAGGCACAACATCAAGAGGCTCAGCGAGATACCGTACCGGGTCTCTTGGAAGGCAGACGGCACACGGTACATGATGATGATCGATGGACGCAAGGAGATCTACTTCTTCGATCGCAATCACTCCTGCTTTCAGGTGGAGAACATGTCCTTCGTCAGCATCAAAAATCTGCACGACCATCTCGATGGCACACTTCTGGATGGCGTAAGTGCACAGTGCATCCATGTGATCCAACTCCATCTCTAATTAATATATATTTTGTATTTGCAGGAAATGGTGCTGGACAAGATTGGAGATACGGTGACGCCACGTTTTCTTGTCTACGACATAGTGCGCCTGGCGGGCCGTGATGTGCGGGACGAACCCTTCTACCCACATCGCTTGGACTATATTAAAAACGAAGTTATAGGTAAGGCATCCACTTCGTTTAGCGATTCGACTTGTTGTAGTAAAATCCTTTGTGCTCAGGTCCACGCATCCTTGCCATGAAGCACGGCATTATTAACCGTGCGCTGGAGCCGTTTAGCGTGCGAAATAAGGACTTTTGGGATATACGCACCTCGGCACGTCTGTTGGGTGAGAAGTTTTCACGATCGCTAGCTCACGAGCCCGACGGCCTCATCTTCCAACCCTCACAGCAGCCGTACACAGCGGGCGTCTGCGTGGACGTTTTCAAGTGGAAACCACACGAGCTCAACTCCGTGGACTTTCGTCTGAAGATAACGACAGAGCGTGGCGAGGGGTAAGACAGACTGTCTCTAATTAAGTGCATGGAATCGGAGGCCCCGAGAGCTCTTAGATATATATTTGATGATATGTTGACATAGTTTGGATTAGACGACAGATCTCGCCTGCTTTATTGATTATTGCTGAGCAAACCACCTGTTAATGCTTCCAGGTTGCTGACTAAGAAGGTGGGCTTTCTCTTTGTGGGCGGCCACGATGCCGCCTTCGGTCGCATGCAGAAGCTGACCAAGGAGATACGCGAGCTAGATAACAAGATTGTAGAGTGCACCATGAATCAATATGGTACCTGGGACTTCATGCGTGAGCGAACGGACAAAAAGCTGCCCAACAGCTTCAACACAGCCGTATGTAAGTTGTCCTCAAACTGCAGCCACAGCTCACAGTTGATATATCATTATATATATGTGTTTCATTGCAGCCGTCGTGGAGAGCATCAAGCATCCCATCACCAAGGATTATTTGCTGAGTTTCATTTCGAATTTCGGCTTCCGTGATGATCATACAATGATGCCGCCGCCAGCCGCACAGCGACGTTAGCTAAGCTTAGAGCAGCTATCTCCTCCCCTATCCTGCACCACAGCCACCACATAGACTCCTTTGACACACTCATTAGGGAATTAATAAACCGTAATAAACAACGATTTCATTTTCTTCTTTTTTTGTTAAGGATCCTTAGCCACAGTGAAATAATAGCAACGCTTTTCCTATTCTTTACTCAATTGTATTTGACTTAAATTATAACAAAAATCTTTATATAAAGGGAATAACAGACTATATGTATATCCTATAGCAAGTCCTGGAAACTTAGTCGACTAATTGAGCTCCACTGTTCCATGCTTATGTCTAGTTCAAAGGTTATCTTGGCTACCCAAGGCACAGGGAAAACAGGCAGGCAAGCAGGATTTTAGCTGATCAGGCTGCCATTGTCGTAGAGGGTTTGCTCCTTGAGGTGTCCTAGTTGGAGTAACGCCACCAGGGCGGCGCCCTGCTCCGCCTGCTTCTTGTTCTTCTCCCAGAAGCTGCTGCTGAAGCGCTGTCCGTCGTAGCTGCAGATGGATCGGAAGAGCTTGTCACACTGACGCGTCTCGTAGCTGGGCGCCTGCTTGCCCAGCTTGCCCGCCAGCACATAGAGCGCCATCTTGGGCAGCTGAGTGTCTGCAAGGGTGCAGATAGTTACAATTGGATGTCCGCATATAATACTTGGGAGTACTTACCACTCGTGTAGGTGGAACGCAGGAAGGCCATGTTGCGGCAAGTGACGCCCTCGTACTCGTCCGCTCCATTGTCGGCCAGCTCGAGCTTTTGCCTCTTGGCCAGGCATTCGCTTAGTATTACGTTGGCTCGCCCGCCATTGCCGTGCTCCTTTAGCTCCTGCTGCTTGCGTCGGCAGTAGTCACCCAGCTCCCATATGTCGCAGATCTGCTGCAGCGTCTGGCATTGCAGGAATCGCTTCCCCCGCGGCGTTTCCTGCAGCTCCTTGAGGATGCTTTGGACACAGTATTTCGAGTTATGCGGCGCATTGTCATAGTCGATGCACAGGCGCAGATATTTGCAGATCACCTCGTCAATGGGCAGAATGCCTTGCTTGCGAAATATGGACACATTCAGCTGGGCGGCGCGGGCGACCATGACGCTATCAGCGCCACACAGCTCCTGAAATTTGTGTATATCTTCATACGTATGCATATTCCGTGATCCTCCGTTGGCTATGATGGGAATGTCCACGGCGCTAGCGACAGCTCGCAGCACATCCGGATGAGGACGATGCTGAGGTCGTTCGTCCCGCGTGCGCGCATGAATCCCAATAGCGGCAATGCCTGTTGCCGCCAACTGCTGCACCAGCTTAATGGTCTCCAGGGTGTCGGGCAGTATTCTTATTTTACAGGTAACCGGTATGTCCAGCTGCGAGGTGAGCGTACGCAGTATATGCGCCGCTTTCTCCGGTTCGGCGAGCAGCGCTGCTCCCATGCCGCCCTTGATGGAGAACTCTTTGGGGCAGCCCATGTTAATGTCGAGGCCAGCAATATCGTTCTGTACCAGCTTGCCCACGGCCAGGGCACGTGCTGCGTCGCTGGTGCCCAGCTGTAGTACCACTCTCGATGTCTCCAAGGAGCACGTGCGAAACACAATTGTGCCGTCTGAGGGATCCACGAAGTCTATCGTATTCAAGGCGGCTAATAGGTTGAAGACAATTCACAGTATCTATCAGTTATGTTTTTTATTTAATAAATCAGCTAACTTACGATTCGG
The DNA here is from genome assembly GCA_961210405.1 of Drosophila mercatorum. NCBI lineage: Eukaryota > Metazoa > Arthropoda > Insecta > Diptera > Drosophilidae > Drosophila > Drosophila mercatorum. The sequence continues at coordinate 5,490,123 of CAUIUS010000001.1, read as the reverse complement.
GCGACGCAGACTTTTGATCAGCTTCAGATCGACCAGCTCCTCTGTGTAGACGATGTCAGCGCCCATTTCGATGGCCAACAGCCGCATGGGCAATGTGCCCACACGCACCATTGGTGCCATAATTACTTTGTTTCTATAATCAAGTCGCGGCTGCTTTTTCATTATTTTAAGTCTTGGCCAACTACTGAGGAACGACAACCACTTGAAGCGAGGCATTGAGATGGGCAATCAGCTGTTGCATGAGAAATAGCAAGTGGTTTTCTCAGACAGATTGTCAAACCATCATTGCAATCAACATGAATTAGAGGACAGCTGTTGCATGATGGAAAAACTAGTTGCTTTGCATGGTCTTCGACTGGATTATCGTGGCTGGTTGATTAAAATGCATTCAAAATTTCAACTGAAATGCTGAAATACAAAACAGTTGTCAGTATTTATTATAAACTGTATCGATACAAATACATTTTGTATCTTTGAATTGAAAACGTGTTGCGATGATTCTTGTATGACAATCGATACGTGCCTAGACCCCCATAACTTCACAGAGCTGCATTGGATACGCACGAAAATAAATAACTAAATCGATATGGAAACGAGTATCTGTTTGCAACTCTGCCACTGTTTTTGTTGCATATATATATGTGTGTATATATGATCCAAACTTTGTTTCGGGTTTGTTGTCAAAATTTAATAGTAAATAACCAGAACAAACGCTTGAACGGAAATCCTAATATTGATCAGAGCTATTAGCAAATTTAATGCCAGCACTTTAAAAAGCATTAACCAACTAATTGGCGCCACGGCACTACTAACACCACCTCGCCAAGCATATACCAAAGAGGAATCAGCATTAGCCTTTAATTGAATTAGCGCCACTCGTTCAGTGGTGCGCTTTTCTAATTTCGTTTGTACAGCTCAGTGTTAACGTTAGACCCGGAAACGTGTGCAACTTAACGCTCTAATTCAATTCTATTTTATTTTCCATATAGAAGGACAACTTGAAGAGCGACTTACGACGCAATAGTTCTCAAGGCAACCTCTGCTTAAGGCCAGCTCAATTTCTGCGTACCATTTGCATTGCCTGCTGCGCGAGCCGTAAGTTGTATTTAGCGCCAGGGCGCGCTATGCTAAACGTTCACCTGGACACGCAAAAGAGCTGCAATCGCGATCTGCACGATCAAGCGATACGGTGAGGTCGAAGTACAGCAACCACACGATTGAAGAGCATTATGTCCCTGCTGGCCCTCGATGGCGGCGGTGGCGGTGGTGGCACCGAAGACGGCAGCTCCAGCGATACCGAGCCAGATGCACTCATCGATTTCACGGCAATGCTAATGGAGCGAAAGCACGAGTGCAATGGCGGCTGGCTGAGCTGCGGCAGCAAGCTGCAGGCACAGTCCAACGACGATCACGGCTACTACCTGGGACAGTATGTGCTCGGCGTGCTAGACTTCAGCTCGCAGTACGGCATTGACTACAGCATATCCTACACGGCAGCTAATGTGATTGGCAGGCCAACCAAGTTTCCTGCCTACGGCGACTACCCAGAGACCTTTACAATGGTGAGGAGTCAATTCATTTCCTTATTGAATTCATTCTCTATTTCATTAATGGTCGACTTTACTCGCAGCGTACCTATGGTGATTGGTGGCAGCACGTGCCATCGGCCACCCAAGAGATCCAGGCACAGAATCTGCCCACTCTGGCCACACATGATTTCATTGGTATGTTTACGACTTGCAGCACCGAGTTCGGTCGCCTTATTTCACGTCCTCCTCTCTCCTTGTAGTTGTTTATTTCGAAAAGTTTGTGGTGCCGACGGAGGTGGCTATTTTCGAGACGTTTAATCCGGGCGGAGTCGTGCGCATTTGGGCGTACAGCATCACCAAACGCTGGACGTGCTTGTGGGAGGCAACGGCCAATGACTTGAATCACGTGCCGCGCGATGCGCGCCGCTTTGCACCGCCTCTGAGAAAAACTAATATAATTACAAAGTAAGTTGGGACCTCCATCATATTGCTTAGCTCAACTAATGTGGATTTGCTTATAGAACGCTGCGCATTGACTTTAATCACAGTCGCCTCAATTATTACACCGAGATCGATGCTATTATGCTGTGTGGCAGGACGATTCCCATGCGTTGCATGCATCAGCTGCTGGCACCCGCTGGAAAACGCCTTGATAGCTCTGGAGAGGAAAGTGGAAATGGCCCGATCATCTGTAAACTGCGCACGTTGAAGTTCCAGCCCACCTGCCACAAGAACGATGTTGTAGACCTTCACGAATTTATTAACAACGACCTGAGCAAGTTCTTGACGGCCAACACTGTGGAGGCTGAGCAACAAAAGCAAAACAGCGCGACACAAATCTGTCTGACGGATCTGCCGGTTGGCCAACCAATTTGTTTAACCAGCTGCGCACTTCATCTCATGTGTTAAGTCTTTCTCGTAGTGTGAAATCCTGTTGAAAATACTCAGCTATCTGGACCTCAAGTCGCTCTTTCGTGTGGGTCAAGTGTCGCACCTGTTCTACGATATTTCCACCCATCCGCTGCTCTACTGTGACCTCAGCCTAAAGCCCTATTGGCAGCTGGCTAACTCCGAGCTCTTATGCACGCTGGCGCGACGGGCGACGATGCTGCGGAAACTGGACATGTCCTGGTGCGGCGTGTTCGGCGAAGTTTCACCCACCGAGTTCAAAAAGTGAATAAACTTCAGCAGCTAAATGATAAGTCGATGATTATTTGTCTAGCACTTTCCCTTTCGCTCGTCTTCCACAGATTCGTAACCCAACGCGGAGATAATCTCACCCATTTGCGCCTTAATTCCTGCAAGTTTCTCAATGCCAGCTGCATTGAGACCGTTGGTATCGTCTGTGATAATCTGATAGGTAAGTCGGCTGCCTTTGCTCAGCCTCTTCTATACTCATCAGCTTTTCTTTTATTTCTAGAATTGAGTCTACGAAATTGTGCGACGAACCCGCCGCTACTCAATTTCTCATGCTTAGCCAATCTGAAGAATCTGGAGCGACTCGATCTCTTCCAAACTGCCTTTGAGTCGGAGCTGCTGCTAAGTATGCTGGAAAGCAATCGCAAATTGAAACATTTGAATCTTGGTAGGAATTTTGATTTTGATGTTGATTTTCATATAGAAGTACTTAAATCCGTTCCATTCCGTTAGCTTTCTGTGGTGTTTCGGTGAACATGGACAATGTTGCAGCTCATTTGGCCACATACAACACCCAACTGGTATCGCTGGACATGTGGAAAGCACACTTCTTGTCCGCGCGTGGGCTACAATCGCTGTCTCGCTGCCAGCAACTGGAGGAATTGGATCTGGGTTGGTGGTAAGCAAGTATATATCTAACTATGCAAAAGCAAAAACTGAGCTCTTCATCTCTTTTGTCAGCATGCGAGAGGCCACTTTGGGCGATAGCCTATACCAGCTGCTCTACAACTGCCCCAAACTTAAGAAACTCTTCCTGTCGGCCATGCGCGGCATCACGGAGCGTGATCTCATGCACATCGCAACACTGGGGAAAAATCTAGAGCAGTTGGATTTGATGGGCATACTTAATATAACCCACGAACGTGTTTATGAGTAAGTCCCTCAAATCTAATATACATATATATTTAAAGTTGCCTCTGCTAAACCTATATCATTTCAGCATTCTAGTGCATTGTCCAAAGCTGAAACTGTTGGATTTGTGCTTTTGCGACAACTTTATGGATCGCGATGTGAGTTCGGCATTCGATATTTAATTGATTTCTAGTAATCATTTGGGGGTTTCTTCTTGCAGTTCGATGTGATTGCGGATTGGTCTCGACTCTTTAATGTGGATATTAAGAATAGCCGCATCTACAACTCCAGATAGTTTTAATTAAATGGGATACCGTATGTTATAGAGTGTAAGCAACAATGTAGCTAATTGTTATTATGTCCATGTGTAAAGCGTTGGCGCCAACCTGTTGACTACTACGATCGGGCGGGCGTAGCAATAAATTTGATAAACAATTATATGATAACTCACCAGACAGAAAACTGAGCTTTCTTTTAAGTCGAGTATAGCCTTAATATATTATCAGATTATGGGAATGATCCGTATCTGAATGATTGTTTTTTTCTTTAAAATTTTGTTTTATTATTCAAATTGCCTTTGAGCCCTGCCTAGGCCGGGCAATGTCTTCTAGTAGTATTATAAATAACGATGTATAAAAAAAATATTTTTATTCTTAACAAGAAGTTGAGTTGGCGAGTTGGAAATTAGGCCTTCGATGGGTCCTCAGCTCTGCTGGCTATGGGCTCGATTTCTGGCGCTTGCTCCGCCTGAGTTGTGGCTGGAGCTATGTCGGCGGTTTGTTCGATGATGGGGGCAGCCTTCTCGCTCTCGGCGGCCGCTGGCTTTTTGGGCGCTGGCTTGGGCGCGCCGCGTCCGAAAATGGCCTTCTCAATGCCCAGAATGGGGGCCTCAAAGGCGAGCGTCGCAAAGATGGAGAGGGTCAGTGTGATGCCGAAGTCGTGCCACCAGCGCAAGATCTGCAAGCAAACATTGGAGATTAGATATATGAGGATAATGTCTAGAATCTGGGCTGAATTACCGCATCGTAGTCGGAGAAGTGTGTGTCCGTTTGGAGCCTGGCGGCGTTCACGAGCTGCACGATTCTGTGGATGACGTACATGCAGTAGCACAGCCGACTGAAGCCCGTGAAGAAGCCCCACGAGAGGAAGTCGTTGATGAGGCCGCCGTGGCCATTGTAGCAGGCCCACACGATCCAGCCGATGGCCAGGGCCCACGAGCTGCGACTGAGCGGCTCGAACAGGGCGCCCTCAATGAGCGGCGAGTCCGGCGTGTCGGGCAGTATGCGCCAGAAGGGACCCCACATGTCCGCCAGCATCGTGCCGAAGGCCAGCACCCAGCCGGTGATCACCCAGTGCCTGGCCAGTGGTATCTGGCGTCCACGATTGCGCGTGAACAGGAAGTAGCCAAAGATGACGCCGATCAGCCAAGTGGGAATGCGCGTATGCGTCGGATAGTAGGTCAAGCGCTGGCGCAAGTCCACATGGTCGTCCTGCACGCGGAAGAGGGTGAAGTCGTTGTGCAGGAATGTCGCCACGGTGCAGCCCAGGCAGAGAAGACCGAATATAGCGATGGGTATGAGCGCCTTCTTGCCCCACTTGTACAGGGGTATCAGGAAGAGCGGGGAGAGGAAGTACAGCTGGGTGTCCACAGCCAGGTACCAGGACTGCGAGACGCACTGTAATCGGAAGGAGAAGAGAGGAGTGTAAAGTGAGGATCATCCGATCGATCGATAGATCTTTCACTTACGATGCTGTAGGGGAAGGCGTAGTTCTGAACGTAGAGCAGCGTGGCCCACCAGGTGTCCGCACAGCGCTGATCCTGGGTGCCCAGCTTGAACCACATGGGTCCGGCGCCGGAGTAGCGATACAGCGACATGATGTACAGGACGACAACAGCGACGACAGGCGTGAGCCGGATGTAGCGATGGAAGTACATCATCGGTATGTTCAGCTTGCCCTTGGTGCGCTCCATCTCCCGGAAGGCGCCCCAGCACATCAGCAGTCCGGACATGAAGAAGAACGTGTCCACGCAGAGCGAGCCGTTCTGCACCAGCATCGAGTAGGGCGTCTGCAGCCACGTGTAGTACTTGTTCCGATTGATATGCGGCAGATCGTAGAACGTCATATAGCCGTGGCCGAACACCACCCACATCATGCTGAAGCAGCGCAGCCCATTCAGGCAGTGGATGACATTCGGGCTGTTCACCTTCTTGACCGTGAAAATCTTGGGCGCATTGTGCAGCACCGAGAAGGCCAAGTACAGCGGCTTTTTGGGTGCTGCCAGAAGGGGGAAGTTAATTTAGTTGGGATCCTACTTCAAGGAGCTGCAAGGACTTACCGCCCTTTCGGGTCTGCACGAAGTCATAAACGCTGCTGGCTATCAGGAAGAATATGATCAGCGAGAAGAAGACGCTGCGAGGAGGGAAAATAAAAATTGGAATATATTCCATTCTCCTATAATCCTAACTGATCTCATAGAGCCCACTTACATGGCACAGATGTCCACAGCGCGCAGCTCGACGGGCGCATCGTACTTGCACCACTTCTCCTGCACCATCTTAAAGTCCAGATCGATGACATCGTTGCCGTACAAGTGCGCAATGGCGTACTTGAGCAGAGCGTCCGTTTTGTTGGCGCTGCAGGTGCTGGGCACACAGACGCCCAGCTCAAAGATCTCGGGATCCGTTTGCTTGTAGCTGATGCGTGAGAACTCCTCGTGGCGGCGCTTCACCTTGCTGTAGAACTGGGTGATGTTCAGCCGCGCCAGGCAGTACTGGCCATTCAAACCGTTGCCATAGGTGGCTGTGGCGGCGACGCACTCCTCGTACTGGCCCATGCTGATCAGATGGCCCCAGAAGAAGCCGACGGGCAGACGACCCCAAGTGTCCGGAACTGCATGGGGCAGAGAAATTATATTGTGTGATATGAGAAATCCGATTGAACTCTTTCTAAGCAAATCTTATTTCCCTATCTTCCTCTCTATCTCTGTCTCAAATACATAGAGGAGCTCATACGTAGAGGAGTTCGTATATAGGATTTCATATGCAGGAGTTCATATATAGGAATTTATACATCTGGCTCACAGCATAGAGGAGTTCATAAGTCGAGGAGTTCGTATATAAGATTAGTTCATATATAGGAATTTATACATCTGGCTCACAGCAGCTATGTAATCTTTCTTGCAACAAGTTAAGCTTTTCCTTTCAATAATCAAGAACTATTAAGCAGCAGAACAGAGCCTTTAGTGATTGGACTCGAAGCTGTCGCTAAAGCTCGACAGTCAGTCTCGTATGCCAACAACTTTGGTCCTTTGCAATGTTCAGTTAAGAAAGTCCGTCCGTATTATATATATTAATATATTATATAAAAGCTTTTCATCAATTAAGTAGCTATAATAAAGCCCAAGAATAGTGGCTCAGCAAGGTTAAGGTATCTTCTAGTCAGGCAGTCCCGACTGGAGCAGTCTTAGCTTGGACGTGTTTAGATTCCTTTTTTTTATCTGTATCAAATTTTTGGTAAAAAATTTATTTTTAAAACTAGTTCGAGTATAGAATGGGGAATGTTGGATGGGATTTACCGTAAAGTTAATAAAAAATGCATAAGTAGTATATGCTCATAAGCAAATAAATAATTTTAGAAAAACCACAAAATTCGCGATAATTTTTGAACAGACTCCCAGACAAAACATGGGAAGGTATTTAATCTCTTGCGTGCGTTAAAGATAACATTTTTCGCTCTCTCTCTCTCTCTCTCTCTCTCTCTCTCTCTCTCTCTCTCTCTCGGTCTGTCTTTATCTACATATAGTCCAATCTGACGAAAGTGCATGTTATTTTCGGATTGGGTTATTCTTGAAGTAGGCGGAAAATAAACACTTGGGCTATTTAAGGAGCGCTTATCAGATACGATCAGTCGAGCAGCGCCCTCTAACGGCCGCGATATGGATCGTTCGCATTTGACGGAATGTCGCATATCGGAGCGAGCTCTTCCATTCACATTATTGGTCACTTAATCATGATATACGACTGTTGGTGTCGGTTAATGTGTCAGCTGAGAATCTTGCATCATAATCGAATTAACGCAATCTAATCGTTTATCAAAGTGCGGACGAGTGCATATGGCCAATCAATTTGGATTTTCAATTTGATTTATGATGCAGCATAAAACGTTTCGCGTTCACTTATGAATGGAGGAGAATCAGAGAAATATATATGTATATATGGCCCACTTGCGAAATAGCAAACAGGAAGCTATTCTCAATCTAGCTCCTGATTGCGCCAGTTTATTAGTTTATATAGCGCTTATGATGTATACATACATATATGTATATATATTGTCTATTTGCCTTGGCAACTGATTAACCGGGCATCAGGTAGTGGCAATGGAGCTGATTGCCGATTGACTTGATTGAAGTATAAACAATATAATTTGTAATTATACAGCTTGCAATAAGGCAAAATCAATAATGTGAATGGAAAAGCATTTCGAAGAGATTGCCTCTCGAGTGCCCAGCTCGGTATATACAAATCTTGACTGATTCGTCGTCGGCAAATAATAACTATATTGAAATTAGTAAAAATATGTATTTGCATATTATAAAGTTGAAAATAAAATATTATAAATATCTTTATACATATTGAAAAATCATATTTATATTGGAGATATGAACTTTATTTGAAGCAAAATTCTGTTTTATATTGATTTCTTTCGTTAAAAATCGATAAGCTCATGTTATATATTCCTAATTTGATTAATAATTGAGTTAGTAATTATTGCCTACATTGGGCTTTGTTGGGAATGCAGTAACAATAGGCAATAAGAGTTATTATATATTCTTGAATCGAGCTAGCCATGGCTATCTGTTCGTCTTTCGTAGCTGTACGTCTGTTTGAATGCAACGATCTCAAGGACCAATTGAAAATATTTGCATATTTCTATATATGTGTATATTCCATACTCATATTCAGTTTTCTACAACTCATTCTACTTTCTTAGTATTGATATATGTATGTATATCTATCATTTAACTGCGTCTCTTAAGCGTAACTTAAATACGGCTAGAAGAGGAGATTTCAAATCCCTGTAATCAATGCAGTTTATAAATTTCTTGATATATTTTGAATACCTAAATGATTGGAACCTGCTTAGAATGATTAAAATATCAGTTTTTCTCAGTGATCAAAGTATCTCCTAGTCCATCATCAGTCTCAGTTATCAGTGTATCTCCTAGTCAAGCAGTTTCGTTTAGAGTCTGGTTTTCTCTTCTGATTAGGAGGTACACTATATATATTTTTGAAAATTGCTTCAACTAGATAACTCTTAGCTCAATATTTCGAGGCTTCACATATCACGATGAACGCAGCTTGATAAACACTTTCAAATCTCACAGATTCCTTGATATTTCAGTTAATAGAAAATCCATATATAAATATACATATATATATAACTCTTCCGACTCAACTACCAACACTTTTCCACACTCCAAATCACTTTATAATTCTTGAAAAAAAAAATCAAAATAAATTTTAAAAAATCCGAAATTTGAGCTGACTCAGAAATTGCTTCAGCTTTGCCGCTGTCCTTCAGCTATATCCACTTGCTGCTTATAGATATTTGAGAAATTTGTGTATCGCTTACATTCGAGTGCCCACTCCTCCATGTTGTTGATGGCGTCACGTATGCGCGCCACATCCCTGTCGCACAGGACATCATCATCGCTGCTCCGGCCCAGCTGAATTTCCGTGCTGTTGGCTTCGGCCGCCTGTTGCGCGGCCAAATTGAAGAACTGAAACGCCAAACTGCTCTGCATGGGCGTCGAGTGTCCGGTTAGTAAATCTCTGGCGTTATTCGAATGAGCTGCGCTCGTGTTGGCCAGCAGCAGCAGCGCTGCTGTGAGCAGACCCAGCCTATGGAGCTGCGCCATAATTCGGATGCCTGCGGGACTCCTCCTGATCGTTATCCTTATGCGCGTAAGATCGAGATGCGTGCGATTTGAGCGTGCGGTTAACTAATTGTATTGGCAATCGATGCTATTGCTTTTATAGCCTCAAGTGTCCACTTCAGACGACGTCAACGCCAACGTCGCCGCTGGAGTTGGCGCGATGACCAAACGCTTTTGCCCATGAAAATTTATAAATAATTCTTCAAATAAACAGATACAGTAGCTGGCTAAAAACACAAACAACAACAACAACAACTAACATAATGTGATAAGCAACTCTATAATCAATTGCTTATCTTTCTGACAAGCCGAGCGCTCGCTGGGTCGGCATAGTTGCGCGGATTTAGCTGGGATTTGCCTGCTGTACGTATAGCGCACTCGTACCCGTGTCCATGCCACAGGTGTAAATTATGTCAAAGTAGCCTTTAAAACTGTACAGATAACCCCCTTACGATTTATAGCCGAACGCAGTTAATTAAATTACTGGAAAGACCAAAAACTAAACAATTGAACTTTGAGCGCCGTGTGAGCTGTGAGTAAACCTCTCTTAGCTTTTTTTTTTTGATTTCTTTTGTAGTTTCACTTACCCTTTGCTCGCGACATTATCAATATTGTTCATGAAATGTCTTGGCCTAGCAATAATCTCATCGTAGTCACACACATGACATTAGTAAATCATATTCCAGCCAGATCGTTGCCGGGACATAGACGGGACGGAGAGTTTCAGCTCTACAACTAAAAGCATTTGGAAGTCAAGAAACATTTGTTGCGGAACCCAGACAACGTGTCTACAGAGTAACTCGGGATATATCTAAGGTATAGATGAGAGGCTAAGCAGAGCATTGCTTATATATACATATATATATATACATATATACATATATTTATATTAGCTTATACATATTACTAGTTTTAAGGAACTTGATTACCTTATACATATTTTCTTGGGAGAGGTTTGTTAGGATAGATATGGGATAGTTAATATGGAAGATTAGGGTTGGGTTTTAAGGGTGATGGTGAGGTATGTGCTAGTGTTGCGGGCATGGTAGGATGTTGTTAGGATTAAAATAAATTTATTTAGAGAATAATGTGTGTCCTAGCCTGAGTCTTAATATACCAGTTTGGTCTCTACGTCTCATAGTTTTTTGTAATTTGCTATAAAATTATACTGAAAAAATCCAGATATTTTCAAGCGAGAGAATTTTTCAAGCTTAAAAATGAATCTACGCACAGGATGATCAGTTAACAGGGCGATTCACAGTTTTTTGTCAAAGTCGAGATATTGGTCTAAATAATACGTGTTTAGATAGTCTTAAATATTTTGTTTTCTTGTAAATGTTTTTAAAATGATGAGAAAAATAAACAAAATATAAATATTGAGAAATTTGTATTTTAATTATTTATTTTTTTAATATTATTTTTTTGTTAATACTAGAAAAATTTAGTAGTATTTAACTATTGAGAAAATTGTATTTTTATTTTTATTTATTTATTTTAAATGTCATTTTTTAATACGATCAGAAAATAACTATTGGAAAAGTTAAATTTTTATTTATTTATTTTTTAAATACCCTTTACATATATTTTATACCTTCGGAGATACTTTCTACGACAAGCTACTTCAAAGTTATAATTGGCTTTTTATAATACAAATAACCATGCATTAATGCCCTTTTTTGAATCTACACAAATATATATATATATATATATATATATATATAGACAATCAGCCAACTCTCTTCTTGCTGCAATATGTAAGCTTTCTCAATCAAATGCCTAATCAGATCAGTCATATGCATACGCCAGCTACTGGTTGACCTTATCTCTAATGGGATTTTACGATCCGTAAGCGGAAACTTTTGTCGAAAAGAAATACACACTTTATTGTTGCGCTGGCGCAATAAACTAATAAAACAAAAAGAACAGATTAAGCATAGTGTGGACACATGACATATGTGACACAGAAGTGATTCCATAAAAGAGCTTTTTCACCAAAGATTATTGTGGAGAGTTCGAACTGCTTGATATTGAAATTCGATGAAATAAAAAAACACTGAACTGGCAAAATATAAATTTATTTTTGAGCTGCTTTTATGGCGTGTATCATAATAAATCTGATATACAAGCAAATAAAATTGTTTGCTATAATTAAATTAAATTTATGACCGATTATGGGTCTGATGTAAGCGTAGCACCGACCTTGCTGTACTAACTCTATCAGAAATACGGACCTATCTCAAACTTTGTGATCAGCTGGCATAGAAACAGCGAAAGTGATAATCGACTCATCATCACACGTGCTCCAATTAGCCTGACTCAAAGATACCGCGTAATCAGCAACGATTGCTAGTAGCCCCACAGTCTAGAGCTATACGAAAAGAAATGTGGATAGATCAAGCAAGAACTGAAATATTGGGATGTTTTCTGGATTTATTTGGAGTTACATTATGCATGGAATAGACATATTACTCAGCATTTTCTCTCAGTGCTAAGGTCTAATTGTGAAAGAAGTCAGTTGAATGTGTGCGGTATTTCCCCTTCACAGCTTTCAACTAGAGTGGTATTTCGGCAAGCTTTTATGTTTGTTAAGATATTTTTAGATCAAATGGCACGTCTTGTAGAACACTTTGGTATATAAAACTTGTCGATAACTTATCTAATGTCTGAGTTAGAGTTATCGATAATAGTACCACTGTTGTCTGGTCAGCCTATATTTTGCATATTCCTCAACAGCAAGCTTAGTTTAGTCTTTCTAAAATAAATCTCTCTCCCTTTTTTAATAAATTTTCAATCAGGATATTCCCTAGTCGGGCACTTCCCCTCGTCTGTAACGATTTACAAGATTTTGATATTTTGGCTTGACATTCGATGCTCAATAGTATCAGGGCAGGGTATACACTTCAGGTTGACGGCTTATTGGCACCTTAGTTCAGATTAGGGGGCACGCCTGCAATCGATAGCCATAAGTTTATGCCCAGCTCGTGCGTAGTAGACGCCAATCAATGGCGTGGGAACGGCAAGACCCGATTTCTGGCCAATAGAGCGTTCCATTCCCTAATCTTATCAATGGCGTTGCTCCCTCACGAGTTTAGCAATCGTTGGCGCACTGAGAGGAGTATATTCGTTTTATGCAATCTTTATCTTGACTTAACGTTAAATTATTATAAACTTATATGTGGACTCAGAGCGAGTGTTGCGCAGTCGGTTTCTTTTTATACGATTTGAGCTCAGTGTTAAAATAATAAACTCCAGCAATAATAAATTAAAAATAAAATTTTGCTTTACTATTATTTAACAATAACCTCTTAATGGCTGAGTTATCAGTTTGTCGATTTAAATTTGCGCTGACATTGACGATATTTATTTAGAGTTCACTTCAGGGACTCAACGCATACGATGGACTGTTATTGCCATTTGATATAAGTTATTATAGCTATTCGATATTGTTAAGTTCTTAAGCCTATCTATCTATAACTACTTTAGAATATTGTTTATAATCTGAGATTTGTTAATAGATTCTCTACTCTGAATTGCTCTGCTCTGACCTGCTCTGCTCTGTACTCTCTTCTATACTCTCATTTATATACTGCTCTCTACTCTGCTGTGCTCTGCTCTGCTCTGTTCTCTGGTCTGCTCTGCTCTCTGCACTGCTTTACTCTGCTTTGCTCTGCTCTGCTCTCTGATCTGCTCTACCCAGCTCTGGTCTGCTTTGTTCAACACTTCTCTGCACCTGTCTACTCAGCTCTCTACAGCTTTCTCTTCTCAGCTGTGCTTAGCTCAGCTTTTCTCAGCTCTGTTCTCTCTTCTACTCTGCTCTGCTTAGCTATACTTTGCTCCGTTCTCTGTTCTCTGCTCTGCTTTTCTCCGCCTTGCTATGTTTTTATTTTTACTATGCCTTGCTCTGCGCTATTCTCTTCTCAGTTCTCTGCTCAGTTCTCTGCTCAGTTCTCTACTCAGTTCTGTGCTCAGCTCTCTGCGCTCCCCTGTCCTGCTCTCAGCATTGCTCTGTGAACAGCTCTCTGCTCTGCTTCTCTGCAGTGTTCAGGTCTGCTCAGGTCTGCTCTCCTTTACTCTTCTCTTCTGTTCTCCTCTCATCTCTTCTCCCCATTTACGCATTCAGCTCTTTTAATTGGGATTATGGGAAGTACGAAAGTGATTCGACGTCATTCGGGTCCGTCAATTAACCGCACTTCAATATGATTAATCGCAGAGGACGATTATTCATGCGATTTATAAATAACACAATATGCAGCTAATTAAATTCACTGAATTGATAAGCGAAAATATTTTTTATAATTTGTATTCGAAAATAATAATGAGACTAAATCGAATCTATTTAAAGACAGAAGTTCAATTAGTTTAGATAACTAAACTACAAAAACAAAAATATATGTAATAATATATATATATATATATATATATATATATATATATATATATATATATATATATATATATATATATATATATATATAAAAGTATATATGGAAAGTTTTAAAATGTTTCTGATTTATCAGAAAAGTAAACAGCAGAAGGTTGCAGAAATAAATGACAATGTTGACAGATCTAACTGGAAGCTATAGTCAGTTTATGGAGAAACACTATGATTTGTTGTAGTACAGGAAATAGTTTAAGATCCTCACTTTTAGTTAAGAATCAAAAAGAATACTATAGCCAGTTTAATTACCTGATCTAAGACCTCTGGTACATAATGAAGAGAGAGCTGTGGCAACACCTATCCAGCCAGCACTATCATCTGTATAGTATATGTATATGTATATAGAGCACTGCAATCTATATATGTATATGCATTTAGAAGACTATCATCTATACAGTATATGTATGTAGAAGACTGTAATTCACATATGTATATGTATAGAGAAGTCTCTCATCTATATACTTATACATATGTATTCGGATACAAAGGCTGTCCCAAAATTCACGCAAGAAGTAATTTTGATAGAAAACTAAGGTTTACAATTACAAATTGAAAATTTGTTCTTGATTTATATAGTATACGTTGTTTTTTTTTTAACGTATCATTAAATATGGCTGAACTGTGCAGTTGTCAAGTTTTATATCGAAATTACTTCTTGCGTAAATTTTGGGACAGCCTTTATTTATGTATTTAGGTATATGGGATGCTATAGAATCATCTACATACACAAACAGACTATCATATATATTATATACATATATGTGCAACAGATTTCTGTCATCTATGTATACTTTCATCTATCATCTATATACATATACGTACATAAAACATCTATCATCTGCAATCATTATCTGCCCTTCAATCATTATCCATTATATCTTTCTGCATTCCCCTTTTATGTATATATATAATTATATGTATTCCCATTCCGATATTGATTAAAAATGCATTTCGTGGACAAATTAAATTTCATAATTTTTATTTAAATTAAATTATTTTACACTTTTTAGCAAAGTATTTTGTTAATTACAATGTGTGTGTGTGTGTGGGTGTGTGGGTGTATGGGTGTGGTTGTTCTTGTTGGTGTTGGTGTGATTTATGTTTATTTTTGTTACAGTTTAATCATGTTTAATATATTTATATTAAGTTACAAAGTACAAAAAATTAATCAATATAAAAAAACACGTTTGGTAAAACAATGAATGAAAAAAAAAAAGTTGTAATTCAAAAATTAATTGATAAGTGACAAAATCGCAATGGTTTTTCCTTGTTGTTGTTGTTGTTGTTGTCTTATATGCAGAAATACATTTCGAGCTATTTTACAAGTAATTATTATAATATATTGTAACCATTGTATAGATTATAAGTTATAGTATTTCTTTGCAGTTTGTTGTTGTTGTAATTATAACTAGTTTTACTAAGGCTTGGCTTACACTTGACTTAACTATGTTGTTTTCGTGGTTTTGTTTGTTTGTTTGTTTGTTGTTGTTATCGTTTACTTCATTTTGTTGTTGTTGTTGTTGTTGTTTCTCTTTAGTTTAAGAAATTGCATGTTTTATGCATAATAATAATAATAATAATAATAAACGTTGTTATCAATGCGGATATATGATCTCCGTTCGATTAAATTATGATTTCCATTTTTGTTTTTTGTTTTTGTTTTTTTTATAATTTACATTCGTACTTAACTAATCCGCTGCTTGTATATATATATATGTATATATATGCATATATATATATATATATATAAATATTAATTAGAGATGTCGCTTGATTTTAGGCTAAGACTTACGTGGCTAATGTTATTACTCTCATTTCGCGATATACACAGTTAATGCATGTGTTTTTGTGTTTTGTTTCCTCTCCTCTCATTTATAATTGTAATCACAAATAGTTTTGGAATATGCTCTCTCCCTCCCAACTCCCTTCCTCCCACTCTCCCTTCCGCTCTCTCTCTCTCTCTCTCTCTCTCTTTCTCTCTTACATAGGTGCTGTCTTTAGAAATTAGAGTTGCTTTTATATAACTTATATAACCCATGCACAAGTCAACACACACACACATATACACATGGACACACGCACACGCACACAACTCATTAAAACTTTGTTCATTGCTGCTGTCGACGGGACCATATAACAAAACAGTTAGATAGCCAAACATCGCATCTAACTCTTCACTTTCTCTCTTCTTCCTTTCATTTTTTTTTTTGGTTATTCAATTATTTTTTATTTTTTTTTTTAATTTTTTTTTTGCATTTTTGTTTTTTAATTTAAATTTTTTTTTGTTTTTTTTTCTGTGCCTGAGCGCGTGCCGCTTAGCGCGCCGTCGCGACCGCTGTTTAAAGGCAGCGTCATGTTTCCGTTTCGTTTTACTTGTATCAATATATTCTTTACAAGGGCCCAAGGAGCTGGGCGGCAACTCCTCCTAAGCCACTAATTGGGTTTACTTTTATTATTATAAATCATTTGTTTTTTATTTTTTTGTTTTGATTGTGCGGCGCGCAAGGACGCTAAGCGGCAGTGGCCCGGGCACAGGACTCTACTTTCTTTTGGCTAATTTTGTTTTGTTTGTTTTCGATTCGGTTTTTCATTAATATTTAGTTAACAAACTATTGGGTTTAAAAACACAAACTGTATATACATATATGTATATATGTATATGTATATATATATATCTTGTGAATGGGGCATTACGGTTACACATATGTATGTATGTATATATAGATATACGCGATGCTAAGAACTAGGCCATTGGATCTGCTGACTTACAATTGTCTGTTATACGTACCATATAGCAATCTACATACGAAGCTCAAGCGCCGCGCATGTTTATTTACAATAAATGTTCAATTTGTTTTGTTAACGCATTTATGAAGGCATTTGTTATGCGCAGTTACATTTCGACTTAAACGAATGTTAATAATATACTCTGCATCTATGAATATACATATTTGTATATATCTATATATCTATATATATATATTTTATATATTTTTGTGTGTATAATATGAATACATGTTTGTGTTATGTATATGTAATTTACAAAATGTTTAACGCTCTATCTCCGTCTCTCCACTTTCCATTCGAATTTTCCTCAGATTTGTTTTTTTTTTCTTCAATTTTTCAATTTTTCAGTTTTTGTTTTGTTTTTCTCTCCGTCTCCTGTACACACGATTCTTGGGCGGCGGCAACTCTTGTAAAAAATATGGGCGTATTCCAAAGCTTATAAAAAATGTAGACTACAATCTAAATGCTAATCACCTAGTAAATAGTGTACGCCTTACGACTAGCTTCCTAGATCTAAAATGTATATATGTCTAGCGTTAATAAATAGCAATTATTAAAATTTCAATATTCAATTAAATTAACATGGTATATTCTGCCTTGGTTTTCTTTTCTTTTTTGTTTTGTTTTGTTTTTTTTTTCTTTCTACTTTTGTTTTCTTGAGACATTTCTGAACAAAGTTCAAAGTTCGAACAACAAAAAAAAAGAAGTAAACAATTAAAAATTATGTGTATATATATGTTTATATATATTGTAAAATTAAGACCGATTGTTTGCTTCACTATTTGTTTTTCTTCCTCTTCCTCTCTTTAGCTATCACAAAATGAAATACTAAATAAATTACGTTAGGTATTTACAATTGGTGGCAAAAATCAACTTCTCTACAGAGCAAAAGGGCAAAATGAATCAAAATGTTTTAACGAATCAACTCCTCCTCTTCTACATCTTCTTTTTTGTTATCTACATATATATATATATACCTATATATATATATGTGTGTATGTATGTATGGTAGTAAGGCTGTACTATTTTGAATAAGTTGTACAATTCTAATTGGTTAATGAAAGCATTTGACTATTGCTTTAATTGCTTCAAGTGAGTGTTATTTGGTCGTTGGTGTTATCGGGTTGCAAGTTGCACTTCTACTAATCTTATTGTTGTATGTCAATTGGAAGTTGATATAAAATGGAGCGTTTGTCGGTTTTGGTTGATTTCTCTCAAACACATTCAAGCATATATGTACATATATTGATTGATACATATATGCCAATATATCCATCTATATATATCTGCATTCATACAGGTCTATGTATACATATATGGTGGTATCTAAATAAAAATATTCCTAAGCGTGTTCCCAATTCAAGCTCCTATAAGGAGCAGTTCATAAACTGACGATCGCCAACAACTAAGCTTTAGAATCGAATAGCCATAAAACACTATTGCGCATGCGTTTTATATAGTCTATATTCTGTTCGATAGTTATGATAGTCCTAACACATGGTTTCTTTTCTTTTTTTTTTCTTTTTTTCTTTCTTTTTTTTTTGTTTTGTTTTATTATTATTATGAATTGTTGTTTTGTTTTGTTTAAATTTGTTGCGTGTCTCTTGGATTTAGAATG
This sequence comes from Drosophila mercatorum, assembly GCA_961210405.1. Taxonomy (NCBI): domain Eukaryota; kingdom Metazoa; phylum Arthropoda; class Insecta; order Diptera; family Drosophilidae; genus Drosophila; species Drosophila mercatorum. The sequence continues at coordinate 5,471,764 of CAUIUS010000001.1, read as the reverse complement.
ATATTTTGGGCTTAGAGTTAGGTAAAAAAAAATTAATCATTTAAAATAAGAATAAATTAGCTTCAAAACTATTTGCATCGTTGAAATGTTCGATTTAAGACATATAGGTAAAATCGCATTTACGTAGAATAATAGACGACTTAAATAAATAAAATGTATAATAAAAATTATGTACTATTTTTGTTTCAGTTATAATTATGCTGTAATCATAATGTACTATTTTTCTCCATATTTTCTGTTGCATTTTCGCTTTTATTAAACTTCCTTAATCTTGCTTTTGTTTTTGCTTTTGCTTTTGCGTTTTACATTTACTTTCAGCATCTTCAGAAATATATATATATATATATATATATATAGTTCTTTATGTATGTGTATATATTTATGAGTTGTTTATATTTTGCATACTAAAGAGAGAAAACATAATCGAACGTTTTACGTTTACAAAGTATATAATATTACCCATCTGCCACTGTTGCGAGCGAGTCTCCTAATCGATTGCACTAAACATTGATAGAAAAGATTTTGAATAATACGTAGATATTAAAAAAAAAACTCGTAATGTACATATATATATAAATATATATATATTTATGTGTATATATATATGTATATATATGTGTTACGCTCTTGCGATAATAAGCATATGGTACATAAGAATTATAATTATAATTATAATTAGAATTAGAATCGTAATGAACATGATTATTGCATTTGCAGTTGCAGATGCTGTCTGTGCTTTATCAATAACTAAATGTATAATTAAAAGGTGTATATTTGTGTATAAACGCGTGATTGCTACCCTCCTGACGGTGCATGACCTGAGGCGCAGATCCAAAAATAAACTAAATTACATAATAGTTGACAGCCGATTGCTGATAGTTAAACATATTTCTACATAAGAAAGTACATAACGATTATAACACACAAATTTTGTTGCTTTTCTTTTTTTTGTTTGCTTTTTTGCTTTTGTTTTTTGTTTTTTGCTTTTTTCCTTTTGTTTTTGAAGCTTCTTCTCGTATCAACATAGGAGAACCACGAACGCCAGGGGCAAACATCAAAAATAATGGGGTGACTGTGACTGTTGTTGCTGCTGCTGCGGCTTCTGTTCAATGTATTTGTAATTGTTGTTATTATTGGCGTTGACGTTGTTGTTGATGTTGTTATTGTTGATGTTGTTGTTGTTGATGTTGTTGTTGGTGATGGTGGTGAGTTTGTTGTCGCTGCCGATGCCATTGGCATTGGTGCTGCACTAGAGCCGCTCCACAAACTTGCTCAGCTGATCGGAGGCATCGGGCAGCGAGCCACCCGCGTTGCCCACATTGCCGGCATTAACACCGACGCCGACACCCACACCGACGCCCACACCACTCACGCCCACATCCTGGGGCACACCCGGCAGCGGCGACTGATGATGCATGCCATGGTTGTGCAGGCCGTCGTGTGGTCCTTGTGGCGCCGGCGAGTGACTCATGACGTGATGTGGCGAGGGTTGCGCCCGCGGCGATGCAGAGGGTCCGCGCGGCGATGGCGCCGATCGCGGCGACGGCGTTGGCTGCGGCGATCGTATGGGCGGAGAGGAGCGCGCCGACTGCATTAGCTGCTGCTGCAGCGTATGCGGCGTTGGCGGTCCCATCACATTCGCGCCGGGCCCGCTCGGTCCGCCACCGCCGCCGGGCAGCGTATTTTGAGGATTTGCACCGCTCATGCCGCCACCACCGCCGGAGACAACCTGCATCATCTGCTGCTGTTGCTGCTGCTGCATGGGCTGCTGCTGCTGCTGCATGCCCGGTGGCATCACGCCCATCTGCTGCTGTTGCTGCTGCTGCGGACCGGGCTTAACTCCCGCGCCGCCGCCGCCCTGCTGCAGCATGTTCGAGGCCGCTGCATTGCCCATGGAGTATTGGTCAGAACCGGGTCCGGACGCACCGCCGCCCACAGCCGCACCGGTTACGGGCAGTCCGGTAACATTGCCACCGCCTCCGGCGTTAAAGTTTCCGCCCGTGCCGCCCGGAAACGGCGGCTGCCCAGCAACGCCCATGTGCGGGCCGCGCTGTCGCTGCGGATACGGCGGCGGATATTGATTCATTTGCATATAGCGCATTTTGTTCCAGCTCTGATTGGGCACCTGGGCAAGAGAAATGGCATTTAATCAGAACAAGTAGGAAAACTTTAATCGAGACAGCTCCACTAGGGTATACCCTTGCACCCTGCGAAAGGGGCGTGGCATCCAAAATTCAACAAAACCCGAAATTGCATAAGGCTCACATGAAACTAAAAGCAAAATTTTAAGGCTCTAGCTATAAAGATGAATTAAATAGAATTATATGACTGATTATCGATTTCGTTCTTAATCGATAACATTAAAATTAAAATAGTTATCGATGTTTGTGTATCTATGGGTCTCTTATAGGTGCCGTGATCAACGCGTTCATACATGCGGACCGACGGACAAGGCTATATCAACTCGGCTGATCAAGAGTATATATACTTTATAGTTTATGGGGTCTGCCACGCCTCCATTACAGCATGATTTCCCATTTTCAATGGGTTCATAATAAAAGTGGGCCGGAAAGCAGCTTGGACTAGGCCAAGTCTAAGCAAGTGTGATGGATAATACGATTTATACTCTATATATACATATATATATAGATACTAATGCTCATCTTCCACTTACCATGCCTCCTTGGGAGCCTGGCGGCAAATTGGGCAGCATCATGGCCGTGTTCTGCATGTTGGCCATGCGCTGGTGAGGCGGTCCCTGCTGCTGCTGCTGTTGGGCGGCCTGCATGAGGCTCACCTGCTGCTGCTGCCCGGGCCCCATCTGCTGGGGTCCGGGTCCCTGCTGCTGCTGCTGCTGGTTCATCATATGCTGCATTTGTTGCTGCTGCATCACCTGCTGCTGTTGCTGCTGCTGCTGTTGTTGTTGCTGCTGCTGCTGCTGCTGGGGTGTCTGTGGTCCGTTGCCCGCCTGCAGCGCGCCACCTGGGCCACCAGCTCCGCCGGCGGCAGCATTGATTTGACTCTGCTGCCGCTGCTTGATGATGGCCGCCATAATCTGCGGATTCTGCTTCAGTATGCTGAGTATGTGCTGGTTGCTCTCGTTGGTCGGATTGTTCTTGATCTTCTGCATGATCTGGGCCAGCGTTTGGGTATTCAGTGGGGGCCCATTCACCATGTTGGGCCCCGCGCCACCGGCTCCGCCACCGCCGACGCCCTGAGCTCCGGGCGGCCGTACACCGCCCCCAGAGGCAGCCGCACCCAGTTGCGCGCCCAAGCCAATGCCATGCGGCGCACCACCGCCGCCCATGTTCACGCCACTGCCCACGACGGGCATCTGGCCAGCGCCAACTCCCACGCCGACGCCAACGCCGACGCCCAGCTGATTGGGCGGCATGCCCATCATTTGCTGCTGCTGCTGGATGTTCTGCTGCATCAGCTGGTTGGGCTGCCGCATGCCCGGCTGGTTGGGCGCATTGTTCGTGTAGCGTTGCTGGCCGGGTCCGCCGCCGCCGCCCCACTGCTCCAGGGGCAGCAGATTGTTGGCGTTTAGAATATTGTTACAGTTCGCCCCGCTGGGCAGTTGTCCACCGCCGGGCACCACGCCCACATTGCCAGAGAGCTGATTGCCGCCCACATTGGCCACCATGCCGCCCATGGCGCCCTGGTTGGACACACCCACGCCCATGGGCCGTTGCATCACGGGCGGCGCCATAGGCACACCTTTGCCAAAGCTGCCCCCATGCGGCACCTGCTGTCGCGCTGCCTCCTCCTGCACCTGTTTCACCACTTGCAGCACATTCGGCGAGGGTGAGTGTCCGCCGGGCTTCATGCCAATGCCCGGCTGGTGCGGATGCGGCGACGTCATGCCGGCCATCACAGCACCCGATACCGGCGACGGCACCGTCACCGTGGACGGACTCATGCCACCACCGCCGGCGGGCAAAATGGCGGACTGTCCGCTCATCACCTGCTGACTGACTGCTACGCCAGTCATGCCCACAACAGGGCCGCCCACACCCACCGCGCCACTGGCCACCACCGGCCCACTAACCGCCGGTCCGGGCAACGCAGCGGGCGCTGCCGTTCTCGACATAAGCGCCACGCGCCGCCGCAGCAACTGTTGCTGTTGCAATCTGCAAGGAGACAGAGATTAGTCAAAATGTCTGTTCAAATGTTCGGTTCGGTTTGGCCACTTACTTTTGCTGGAGCTGCTGCTGTTTGAGCTTATGCTTGATGTTGGGACAGAAAGGCACTGGACACTTTTGCTCCTGGCAGTGCTTGGCGTGGTAGCAGCAGAGGGCGATCAGCTGTTTGCATATGGGACAGCCGCCGTTGGTCTTGCGCTTGCAGTTCTTAGTGTGCTGGACGACGCGCTTCATCTTCTGGCACGAGGGCAGGCGGCAATTGGCGTCGCGACACTGGCAGGCGTGCACCAGCGACTGAATGCATCGCTGTATGGACTGCTTGCGTGCCTCTTGCGGATTAGCCTGCTTGAGATCGGCCGGCGCCGAGCCATCGTCCAGATCGAAGCCCAGTTTCTCCATCTTGTGCGGATGCCCGACCTTCTCTTTGCATACCGTGCACAGATCAAAATCCTGCAATTCACAAATGACCAAATAGAATCAGAATATTTATAGACAATTATAGACCAAATGAAACCTACATCACAAACGGTGCAGTGATAGCGCGTCTCCACCGCCGTCTTGCAGTTGTTGCAGGTGTAGACGAACTTGTCCTGGCCCTGGTTGTGCAGTTCGTACAGCATGGAGAGCGTGGAGAACTGCGCCCGCCGCAGCGACGAGAATTCGTAGTGCTTGTCGCGGGCGAGCGTTAGGAATGCATCGCGTCCATCCATCAGGTCGCAGGTCAGCAACGGATCCGGATCTTGGATAGGCTGAGAAAAACAAAACAACGCATGGATGAGGCAAATGGAACTCAACACGATTGGGGGTGCTGCTGTAACCTACCGCCAGGCTGGCTGCTGATTGGGCAGAGTGTAACCGGATCACAAAGAAGACCTCTTTGTGCTTCTCCATGGTGGCATAAATCTTGGCCGACAAATCATTGCCCGACTGATGCTCATTGGACTTTTTACTATTCTTTCGCTGTGCAGCTTTGGATTTGTTTGACTTTTTGGCCTTCTTTTGGCCTTTCTTTTTGCCATCACCACTAACCTCATTATCCTCAATTGAAAAGAGCTGCAGATCATTTGAAAAAAGCTGTTAAGTTACACAAATTATTTTGTTAATAATTATGCCTAAAAAAAAACGAAACGTACGTTAGCGGCGGCGGCTGCTTCGGCGGCCTCGGCCTGTTTGCGCTTCTCCTCCTCCTCCTGGTCCAGCTCCTTGATGCTCTCCTCCAGCACATTGGGCCAGAAGTCGCCCTCGAAGTAGGGCAGTTCCGCGGCTGAGCCAAGCTTGTCCTCCATCGCCTGCTTCAGGATGTCCTTGTAGTCCTGAATGATGCGCTCTATCATGCCCTTGTCAAGCATCTTCTTGTACCACTCCTGCAGGCGCTTCGGCTTGGGTATCTTCTGGTCCGTCGGATGACAGTGAAATATATAGTCATCGCCCTCAGAGGGCGGACACGCCCAAATGTGCGCCATCGTGTAGCCCAGCTGCTTCACATAGTCCATGTAGCCCAGCAGGATCTCATGATAGACTGCCGTCCGGTATTGTCGCGGCCGAAAGAAGTGCACCGAGTCGAGGTAAGCGATGTAGACGCGCCGCGTATTTGGCGCCGGACACTCGGACCCGTACTCTTGGACGTGCATGCCGAAGAAGCAGACATCGATACCGTCCACTTCCTCAAAGGCAAATAAGGCCTTCGCCCTGTATGGGAACTCCTGCATCATCTCGCCGCCCTCGACGAATCGTCGTCGCATGCCCGGCTTCACCTCGACGCACTTGTCGGACGAGGACACGACACGTATGTGCACCTCGCCGGCGCCCGCCTCCTTCTTCTTCAGGAAGTTATTCACGCGCGTCTCGATGTAGACGCCCAGCTTAGTGGTGGGCAGACGCTTGGCATTGAATTTGTTCTCCTTCCGCTTGGAGTTCTTTTTCTTCAGACAATTATCACATACGAAGCCGCCCGGCCATATCGAGTCGAGCCACAAGACACAGATCTGATGCTGCTTGCGTCCGCACTCCTGACAGTCCACAAAGGGCTCCAGCTCCAGATGATCGTTCTTCATCTCCTTGAACTGGTCCTTCTTGATTTGGCTAAAGGGCAAGCAAATGGTGTTAGCCAAAAAGGTTAAAGATCGAGCGAATTTCATTATCCTTTCAACTTACGTTTGAGACTGCAGCGGATCGTCGCCCAGGGTGACGGTATCTCCTTGTATATCATTAAAGCACTTTTGGCAGAACGTATATCTATTTGAGGCGACACCGTATTCCTTTAGACTGTGTGGTGATTGATTGATTTGCATGGCAACACAATTTACGAATTGATGGCGATGAGCAATGGCGATTAGGCGATGAACAGTTGGACAATTGGACAATTGAGATATAACACACGCACGACATACGAAATGATTTTGCCAACGGCAGCATAAATAAACCAAAAACAAAAGAAACAATGTCACACAAACAGCAACAACAAGGTAGATGTTTTCCATATGAGGCAAATATTAATATTATTTCAAATTGTATTATTTTGTTTGTTTGTTTTTTTTTTTCATAGTGGCCAAATACGTAAGTGCAGCGTGTGTGTTGCGTGTGTGTTTGTTGTGTTTGTTTGTTTTGTGTGTATGCAAATTACATCAAAGTTCGTGAGTCGATCGAAATGAAAAAAAATAGAAAAAAATAAAAGAAATTAGAATCTTAAAATATGCAGTTATTAAATTATGTACTAGATATATATATGTATATAGAGAGAGTTCAAAAAGTAAATCAACAACATAATCTCCCAATGGAATGATCATCACTGAGTGCGCTAATGAGCATTGTTAACTGAATTAGCTGCAGATTCGTACACATCGATACACATTTACACATATATAACAGATGATTTATCAAATATAGAGTATAGTTATATATATATATAGATATATATTATAGAAAGCGAGCCAAATCGTAAGCAAATGAACACAGATTTATTGATGAGAAAGCTAAGGTACACACACACACACACACACACACAGAAAGTGGATTTTGATAGCTCTCAAAGTTTACATTCATAAGAAGAAGTAGAAGAAGGAGAAGAAACTGTTGCTCTAAAGGCAGCGGAGACTGCTGATTTTTTTTATTGTTAACCAATCAAAATGTTGAATCAGAAAAGTCTCGTCTTAAATAAAGCAAGTCACAAATAGTCTTGGCAAATGCATATATAATATTATATATATATATTTTTTAGATATATTTCAGACAAACAACATGCACCAGGCAGGCTCGCAGGACATCGAAACTTTGTGTGTTTTTTGTATGTTTTTTTCTTTTTGTGTGTTTGGCCACTACCATCAATGCGTGTGTGTGTGAGGCTTGAATTGTATATATCGAATATATAGATATATATACAAATGAGACGATGCAACACACAAATGAAAAAATAAACACACACACACACACACACACAAAGAGACACAGATACAGACACACGCACACACACACACACATAGTTATATGCATCGCATCGCAGTTAATTTCAGCTAATTTCTTACTTAATCTTATTGTGCCGAAGAAGCAACTTAATGGAGAATGAGGGCCGTGTTTATGTGCTGTTGTTGTCATCGCTTGATGTGGCAGAGCCGTTTTCAGTGGCTCAGAGCAGCGTGTCGTTATAGGTATATGAAACATATTTCCATTTCTTTTATGTATACTATATACATACATATATATTGATATATATTTGATAAATGTCTTTTTTCTGTGTCTGTGTGTGTGTGTTCGAGAAATGCAATCGAAATGCATGAAAAAGTCCGAACCAAAGGGTTTTTTTTGTGTTTTTGAAATTTATATTTGATAGAAATTTTAGCATAAAACTAATCTTTATCTTCTTTATGCAGCTCTCTCTCTCTCTCTCTCTCTCTCTTTCTCTCTCTCTCCTTCTCTCTCTCTGTTTCTCTGTCTTTCTCTTTCCACAGATTTTGTTGCATAAAACAAAGTGTTTTTCTTTTTGCTTATTTTTTACATTATTATTTTGTTGTTTTCATTTGAAAGTGGAAAAAAATTGGCATTTGGCTTAAGCAACGCGTGTTATATATGTGTACTTGTATATATATATATATGTGTGTGTGTGTGTGCGTAGGTGTGTGTGCGTGTGTGTGCATTTACATACAGCTGTTGGACAAGTTAATTAAGGAACAAATGCTCATATTATATTGTAATATTACTAAGTGTGCCAACAAATTATATTATATTATATTATATTATATTATAAAATAAATTGCCCATTATATTAAATTTATTATTTTTAATTTTTATATATTTTATTTATATATTTTTTTTATTTTTATATATTTGTATTTTTATATATTGGTATTTTTACATATTATTATTCTTATATACTTTTATTTTTTAATATATATTTTAATTTTTATTTTCAATATTTTTTACAGTATATATTTATTTATATATTATATTAAAAATTTTATTTAAATGAATATTATAATTTATTTTGGAATAAACAATATATAAATTATATTTATATTTTTTGTTAGTTTTTTATATATTATTTTAAAATAAATATAATATAAATTATATTATATTATATTTATTATTTGTATTTTTATTAGTTTTATTTTATTTTTTATTTTTATCATTTATATAATAATTATATATATTAAGAATAATAATTATATATAATAATAATTATATATATTAATATAATATAAATTATATTATATTCATTATTCATTATTATATTCATTAATTTTTTTATTGTCAATATTTTCATTTTTAATATTTTCACTTTTAATATAATTATTTTTATCAGTTTTATTTTGAATATTATTTTATTTCGTTTCGTTTGTATTATATAATATAATAATTATATATATTATATTTATAATTTTTATAAATTAATTTTTTTATTAGTTATTTAATATAATCAATTATATATTATATTATTAATGATATAATATATTACTGATTATATATTATATAATCAATTGTATATTATATTTTGTTTATTATCATTTTCATTATATATTCCACTCTGAATTATAATATATACTTTACTTCTGCATAGACAGCTTGAAGCTAAGAACTTCACTTTTATTTCTTATTTTCTTTCTCCAGCCAAACTAAAAAATCTAAATTTGCCCCGATTGCTTAGCTGTTCCAAGAACCTGCTTTGTCTACGGAATCAAGGAGATCAAATAAAACTATAAAAATTTGCGGGCACATTAAGAGCGAAGATGCCTAAAAGGATATTAGCACGCAACAGCTGTATGTGAATGCATCTATATGTCTATTCATTATATATATATATATATATTGTGTGTGTGTTGGTGTGTGTAAGTATATTTACAATTAGAATTAGCTTTGTGAATAGAGTTAACGCACCTGTTCTGGTAGCTGTAGTATTTGGCGTCGCGCGGTATCGTGCACAACTGCTTGCCGTAGCAGCAGAGCACCTGCGGATTGAACGTGTACTTGCGGCCGCAGCAATAGCCCAGGGCTTGCATTACGGGATCTATCTCCTGCTCGAACACCTCCGACAACTGTGGAAGACAGAAAAGGAAATAGCTATAGTGGAGCAACAGCAGTACGGAGCATATATATAGTCTAATAAATGTGGATTATGCACGAACGGAGAGTTCACGTTGAACTTTACTGCCGATTTGAGTCCGTAAATATATGCCGTGAGTGGGCGTGATTCATCGATCGATTTCAATTTCAAAGTGGCATATTACCTTGGTGCAGTAGCGGTAGACACGCGACGTCTTGCGGTTGTAGAGCCACGCATTGTCGAACATCAGCCAGACGTCGTCGACGTACTCCCAGGGATCACTGTATTTGCCATTCAGTATGTTGCTGCGTATGGTGCCCAGATCCATTGGCTTCTTCACAATCTCAAAGTAGTCGGGTATGCCCAGCACCTGCGGATCGACCGGATAACGAAATGGCACCGACTCCGGCTCCTGCCGGTACAGCTTGTCCAGCGTCGGCAGCAGCGCCGTGCGCAACTCTTCCGGATTAAATTCTACAACGGAGAAAATGTCAAAGGTTAGTCTCAGCTTCCACAGTGAGGGCAGCGATCCAAACGATCTTCTTCCAGCCACTATTGCCATCTCTTTCTTTTTAATGCAGCCCGGCAATTTCTCTCTCTCTCTCTACCTCTACCTCTACCTCCCTCCCTCCCACTTGTCAACTTACGGCATTTCTTCTTCTTGTCTCCGGCGTTGGGTGCCAGCGGCTCTGGAACATGCGGTTTCACCTCGGTCTTGATCTTGATATCCGAGCCAAGGCCCGAGGATACGCCATCGATGCCACCATTGATATCGTCCTTGCCATCGACGCCGCCGCCTATCGTTCCGTCACCATTGGCGCCACCGGGAATGCCGCCGGACACGGCCGACTCATCAACATCCATGGGCTCCGTCTTGACGGTCTTCGTCTCGCCGTCTTCCGTTTTGATCTCGATCTTGAGCATGCTGGTGCCGTCGTTGTTCACGTTCTTGCCCTTGCCGCCCGTCGAGCAGTCCATTTGGGAGCTGTCGCCGTTGCCGCCGCAGCTGTCGTCCATGAACTTCTTCTTGATGTCGTCCTCCTGCTTGATGGAGTCCAGTTTGCCCTTGGAGGACATGCCGCCACCGCTGCCGCCATTGCTGCCATTCGTGTCATTGGCGCCCGCCGGCGACGGCGTCTCATCGTCATTATCACGTGCCGCCGCCTCCAGCGCCGCCATCTGCGAGGACAAACTGCTCGAACTGCTCATCACACGACCGGGCGCGCTGTTCTCGCTGCTGCTGCGCGCCATCTGGAGCAGGGTGCTGCTCGCTGGCGTCGAGCCGCCATTGCCGCTCGTCGAGGTCGTTGTCGATGTGGGCGTCGCGCCCGACGATGAGGCGCAGCTCAGTGGCGTCGTCACCGCCGTCGTCGCCGCCGTCGTTGTGGTCGTCACCGTGACCGCCGTGCTGCTGCTGGCGCTGCTATTGTTGCTGCCGCTGCCGCTGCTGGAGCATGTTGCCGCTGCCGAGGCGGGCGTACTGCTGGCCGTCAGGCCCGAGGCGCTCGTCGCCGGCACTGGCGAGGTAGGTATATATGGCGGAGTTGCGGCCCGATTGCTCAACGGCTGCATCAGGCTGCTCACGGAGGGCGGATTGTTCGAGGGCGTCCCAATGGGCCCGTTCGACATGAAGCTGGGCGAGGGACTCGGCGCGGCCACAGTCCCGCCACCAATGCTCCCAGCACCCGCACTAGCCGCGCCCGCATTCAGCGCATCCAGGCTGGTGGGCGTGGGCGGCATATTGTTCAGCACGCTGCCCGGCGGCTGCGCCGGCTTCTGCTGCATTGGCGAGCTGAACGCATTCGTCTGCTGCTGCTGCTGTTGCTGCTGCGGCTGTTGCTGCTGCAGGGGCGTGGCATTGCTGAAAGGCGACTGGGGCAGGAGCATCGCGGCGTTCGTCTGCTGCTGCTGCTGCTGTTGTTGTTGCTGCTGCTGCTGCTGCTGATGCTGGAGCAGGCGCTGCTTCATAATCTCGCTTATCTGAGAATTCGGGGCGCCCGCACTGCCGTTCGCATTGATGAACTGCTGCTGCTGGCCGGGCACCGGACTCGTCAGTATGCCCGGACCACCGCCGCCGCCGCCACCCACGGAGCCGGCCGACTGCATCGACTGCTGCGTGTTGAATGGCGAGAGCACTGGATTGGCCACCATGCCGCCCGGACTGGGACCGGGCGGACCGACCAGCATGTTGCCCTGGCCGGGCTGCTGCTGCTGCTGTTGCGGGAATTGCATGCGCTGCTGCTGCTGCATGGCGAGCATGTTGCCGCCGGGTGAGTGGCTGCGCATGCTCGCCGCCACGGCCACCATGTTGGGCTGACCGGCGGCCGTCTGCTGCTGCTGTCCGCCGCCCATGCCGGGCGCCTGAGGACGCATCTGCTGCTGCATCATGCCGCCAGCACCGCCGACGCCGACGCCACCGGCACCGCCCATCGGACTAATGATGGGACGCACGCCCTGGCCGGGCTGCTGCAGCGCGTTGTTGGGCACGGAGGTCGGATTGACGACGACGCCGCCACCGCCGCCGCCGGCGCTGTTGGGTCCACCCTGCTGCATTTGGAGCATTTGCTGTTGGTGCTGCTCCTTGCGCTTGAGCCGCTTCTCCTCCAGCTCCTTCTGGATCTTGTAGATCTTCTCGGCCAGCAGATGGTAGTACTCAGAGCGCGACTTGGCCATCTCGTACATGTCCTTCTCCACCTTCTCGGCGTATGAGACCAGATTGTGCATGCGCTTGTCCTGCATCGTCGTGGGATCGGACGTGGGAAAGATCGCCTGCACCAGCTTGTGCACCAGATGATTCCGCAGGTCCGCCGTCACGGACTCTCGCCAGTCCTTCTCATTGTCGCTGCCGCTACCGGGCGCACCGCCACCGCCTGCGCCACCAGGTCCACCCGTTCCCGGACCCGAACCACTGTTCACCGCGCCGGCCGACGCACCGCCCGTCGTATCCGCTGGCATCAGAACACTGGCACCGGACGCACTGTTCCCAGCGCCTGGCGCTCCGGCCGAGACGACGTTCACGTGCGCCTGCACCTGCGCCTGCGCCTGGGCCTGCAGCTTCAGCTTGGTCATCTGATCCGACTGGCCGACGAGCTGCTGCTGCTGCTGTTGCTGCTTGTCGCCGACGCCCACGAAGTTGGCGTTGTTGAAGCCAACGTTGACGGAGAGCGGCGCTGGAATGTTGCCCAATTGCTGCTGCTGCTGCTGCTGGGGATTGGGCTGTTGCTGCTGCTGGGGGTCGACCATGTTGGGGAGCGCGCGTCGTCGGCCACCGCCGGTGTTGCAGCCTTGGAGCATCAGTCCACCCTGCGCCTGCTGCTGCTGTAGACTGGCGACGTCATTGCCGCCGGACAGGACGTTCTGGCCGGGCACAGGCACGGGCACGGGCACACCGCCGGATATCGCACCACCCGGCTGGCCGGGCTGCACGCCGAGCACACGCACGGATGGAGCACCCTGCATGCGTATGCCGGGCGCCATACCCTGCCCCGGCGCACCCAGCATGCCCGCCGTAACCGGTCCGACTTGACCGATGCCGCCCACGCCCTCGAACCGTCGCAGCTCCTGCTGTCCAACCTGCTGCTGGTGCTGCTGCTGCTGTGACATGTCCGCGTTGCTCTTGGGCACATTGGTCGAGCCGGGCGTCTGCTGCTGCGGCAAGACAATGGCCGTATTCTGAGCGCCGCAAGCGCCAGCGCCCTGCGCCACCTGTTTGCCATCCACGCCGACCCCGACGCCGACGACCCCAACGCCCGACGGATTCTGCGGCACCTGCTGCTGGCCCTGCGGCAACTGTTGTTGTTGTTGCTGCTGCTGCTGCTGTTGCTGCTGCAGAGGGGACGCGTTAGGTGCTCCAGCCGCACCACCACCTCCGCCACCACCGCTGGCGTTTTGAAAGAGCGAGTTGTTCTGTCGGAAGGGATAGCAGATGATGCAGTCAGATCGCTGGCAGGTCTTGTAGTGGAGCAGTATCTGGCGTGAGGACGTGCAGTGCTGCATGGTACAGTCCTTGCTCTGCTTGCACGTCGCCATGTGCGCCAGGACGGCCTTCATGGCCTTGCAGTAGTTGACGCTGCAGACCTCCCGATTGGGATTCATGTTCTCGCGCCGGTTGCACTTGTGCGCATGGAGCAGCAGCATCAGCTGCTGCTGTATCTGCTTCTTGCGCTCATCGGACATGCTGTTCGGCGCGGGCGCCGCCACGCTGACGGAGGACGCCACGCCCGAGCCAATGGCCTGCTGCTGCTGCTGCTGAGATGTGCCCGGCTGCTGCTGCTGCTGCTGTTGCTGTGAATGTCCCAAGAGTTGGTTCGGCTGTGGCGCCCGCGGTCCCAGAGCGCCCTGCTGGACGCCCGGCGGCTGCTGCTGCTGCTGTTGTTGCTGGGAGTTCATTTGTGCATTCGCCGCCGCCAGCTGCTGCTGCTGCTGCTGCGGGTTGCCCACGAGTCCACCGGCGCCCGGTGGCGCTCCGTCACCACCGAGCGTGGACATTGGCACCACAGTGCCGATTGGTCGGTTACCCTGGGGCATGCCGGCGCTCATGTTGGGCGCCACGACGCCGCCGGCACCGCGTTGCGCCATCTGCTGCGCGAGCAACTGTTGCTGCTGCTGCGTATTGTTGTTGCCGGGTGCACCATAGTTGCCGACTCCATAAGGCATATTATTGATTTGACCTGCATCGGAATGCACCGTTATTAAACCATAGCTACATGGCTGGATGGATGGATGGTTCACTTACCCAGCTGCATGTTTGGGTTCTGCATGCGAGGACCGCCGCCGGCGCCAACAACGCCGCCCGGCCCATTGCCACCACCAGCTCCGGCGCCCATCAAGTGTGGGCCGCGCAGCAGGTGCTGCTGCCCGACCATGCGCCCCATCATCGGTCCGTTCTGCATGTGCATGCCCTGGCTGGGCGCTGCGCCGGAGACCGAACTGACGCCCACCGACCCGGGCACGGCGTTCATCATGGACCCCGCCCCGCCGGGCTGCTTCAGTGTGTTGACCAGGCCGGCGCCGCCTATCGTGCCCATGCCGCCACTGTTCGTCAGCACCATGTTGCCCAGATTGCCCTGGGCAATGCTGTTCATGCCTGCAATGGAACAAGGATTACATCCAGTCTATACATATATATATATATAGATCTATCTATCTGGCTTACCTGGTATGGAGTTCATGCCGTTGTTGCCGTTATTCGATATAGACATGGGCATTGAGTTGACCATGCCCATCTGTGTGGCCACCTGCATGCCGGCCGTGTTGGGCGACTGCAGGTTGGGCGACTTGCTGCCCAGCTGATTCATGCCCGGCACGACCATGCCGCCGCCGGCGCCCTTGTTGCCCTGCTGCTGGTGTTGCAGCAACTGTTGCAGATGCTGGTGATGTTGCAGTTGACGAAGTTGGCTACCGGCAGCGCCACTCCCACCATTACCGCTGCCATCGTCACCGCCGCCGCCGGCTCCGTTTATCTGTGGTGGCACGACGCCCGGACCGGGTCCCTGAGTTGGTGGCTTATTCGGTCCACCGGCGCCCACGCCGGTCGCTGTGGACACAACGCTTACGCCGCCACCGCCGCCGCCAGTGTTCAGCTGATCCGACCAGCCACTGTTGGAGGACACCAGCTCATCAGGCAGATTGTCCTCCAGAAAGTAGAGATCCGCTGTGACGAGAGCGAGCAGAGGGAGAGTAGAGATTAGTTAGCGAATAGATCTATATAGTCAGGATATAGTCAGTATGGCAAGGACTTACTCTGATCCATTTTGACCCGCTTCTGTGGCGGCTCGTCCAAATGATCGGCCATCATATATATAGTTATTTGCTAGCCTTTGTCGGGCAGCAGTACGCGTCCTTGTTGAAATCGAGGTATATATATATATATATATATATATATATATATATATTTGTATATATATATATATGTTTGTCTGCGCTTGGGCAGTTACGAAAGTCCGTAAAAAAAATAAAAAAAGTATATATATATTTATATATATATATACATATATAAGTGTATGTATATATATATATATATAATGTCTATATATATAATATGTATGCAACTCCGAATGGATGACGCGCGTTGGAGAGTTGCCGTTGAGTTCTTCCGAGTCGACGGCCAGTGGAGAGTTTTGGGTATGAAAAAATATTTTATTTTTTTATTTTATTTTTTTTTTTTTTTTTTTTGATTGCTTGCGTTTTGTGTTTGACAGTTTTCGCACGGATCTTTGATTTAGCGTAGTTTTCGATTTTTTTTCGTTCTCTTTATTTTTATTTTTATTATTATTTTTTTTTATTCTTTTACTTAGCTGTGCTCCTGTGGCTGCGGCTTATAAATTTGAACTTGCGCGCTAAATAGTTTGAATAAAATTTTGCATAAACTAGCGGGAGTTGTGAACAGATGCAACTCCTTTGTTATTCTGTTCGCTGCAGCTGCTGTTGCTGCTGGTACTCCTCCTCCTGCTGCTGCTGCTGCTGCTCCTCCTCCTTCTCGTACTTCTTCTATCGTCTGCCGCTGCGACGTAGACGTCGTCGACGCCGTCCGCGCTATCGTCACCGCGACCGTGCCAGCTGAGCACGTCGCCGACTCCGTTGGCTCGCCGTTGAGATCGTTGTTGTAGCTGCTCCTGCTACTACTGGCGTCCCATGCGCCGCCAGTAGACGTCGTTACTAATATACGCCTCTGCTCTGCCGCTGCTGTTGAAGCTGCCGCTGCCGCTGCTGTTGTTGCTGCTGCTGCTGCTGCTGCTGCTGGTGCTGACTGCCCAAGCCTTTGTTGCCTTTGCTGTTCCTCCTCCGCCGCCTGTTGTTGCTGTTGGTGGTGGTGGTGCTGCTGCTGCTGGTTGTTGATGTTGCTTGTTATGTTGTTTGTCATACAGCAGCATGCGCACGAGTGCATTTTGTGGTTAGGCGCCAAATCCACCAAATTGGCCGAATTCGAGCTCGAATTTGTCGGCCTTGGTCTGGATTCGAGGTGGTTCCAACGGTCTGCAACAGCTGCTGCAACTGAAATTTCAAGTAAAAGAAGACGCCGTGTAAGAAGAAAGACCACGTAAAGCCAGCTAACAACAAATGCGCCGTTTGATGTTGCATTTGCTGTTGCCGCTGTCGCCGCTGCCGATGCTGTTTCTCTCGATTTGTTGTGATTTTGTTATTGTTTTTGTTTTTGTTATTGTTATTATTTTTTTTTATTTTTTGTTGCTGCTGTTGTTGTTTGCTGCTATTTATGCTGCTGTAACATTTTGTTGACGTTTCGCTTTGTTTTTGTTTATTTACTTCTTTCAATGTTCATAGCATTTTGAGTTATTTTTTTTTATTGTTGTTGCTGTTTTTTGTTGTTGTTGTTGTGAAACGCATTCACATTTCTGCACTTTTTCTTTTCTTTTTTCTTTGAGTGACTGTTGCTGGCGTTGCTTTTGCTGTTGTTGATGCTGCTGCTGCTGCTTCTGTTGTTATTGTTGTTATTATCGTGTTTACATTCGCTGTGTTCAACATTGCACATAACTGTAAAGATCTAACAAAGTTATGCTCTGTGATTAGAGTAAAAGTTAGCCACAAAAACAAACACACGCACACATATACACTCACACTAACTCACACACGCGCACACTTATTAATTAAATGACCTATAAGATTCACATTTGATGCACAAACTATGTATTATAACAGCATATTGCAAATGAGTTTATATTTTTCCCGAATCCGGCTGCCATTGCCTTTGCTTTTGGCTCTGCCTTTGCCGCCTGCTCACCAAAAACAACTCGCTGTTTTCTGTTTTTAGGTCTTGTTGTTAGTCGTAGTATTCGCCATCTCGCTGATATTTCTGCTCTATCTCCATCTCGCGCATACGTCTACGTGTTTCACTCTCTCGCCCTCTCTCTCTCTCTTTTAGTCTCAGTCTCTCACACACAGATGTGTCATAATTAAGCGTGCAAGTGTGTGCGTGTCTCTGTGCGCGCACTATTACTTGGCCAACACGCACGCACGAAATGGGCCAGCAGCAGCGTGCACAAGTGCGGCGGCAAACCGCTTGAAAATTGCGCGCAAAAATTATTCAACATTCTAAAATCAAATTCAACAAGCAATATTTGCTCAAACAATATTTTGAAACTGTTTAAGGGCTAGCGGCCAGTGGCAATTGAACGACGGCCGTCGAGCGCGCGCACTTCTTGAAAATTTCATAGTTTGTATTTATTTGACTTCCGCATGTTAGCGCTGGCTCATCATATGTACATGTGAACAGCAGTGCTTTCTGCGCCAAAGATGAGTGGCGAGTAAATAGCCGAAATATATCAAAGCCCCCCGAAGCAGCAGCCGAAGCTTTTTTTTCACATACGAACGATTGCCGCTACGATTGCTGTTAGTTAGCTGATTTTATTATTTTTTTTTTCTTCTTTTCATATATTTTTTAGCGAGTACAGAGCGCTCGCTCGCTCAACGCACATGTACATGTAGACATATTGTGTGTATGTATGCGTGTCTTGATTTGTCTGTGTGCGTTCCTCTGTGTACAAATATATACATACATGCATACGTATGTATGTATGTGTATGAACGATTATTTTGCGTCTCGCCCGAGACGCGCGACGTTTTCACTCACTGCACACATGTATAAAGTTCAGCGAGACAATAATGGTAGCGAGTACGGAGCGAGAGAGCGAGAGCACACAATAAACGCTTGCGTTGGTATTGGTATTTTTCACACTGGTGTCCATACACACAGCACGGGCACTGCCAATGAGTGCGAGCAGCATTGGAAAAAGAAAGAAAAACAGACGACAGAAAATATATTCCTTTTTTTTTGTCGTTGCTCGTCCGTTTTCTTCTTCATGTCGTATCAAAGTTTTCTATTGCAGAAATTTTGTGTTGTAGGCGTATTTTTGATTTATAGCGTCGTGAAAAAAAATTATTAAATTATTTGCACTAAATACGAAATTTGCAAAAATTGCAAAGAAAAATATAAAAAAATCGCAGCCAATTTTAAAACTTCGGTTAATTATTTTTCATAAATTTTTTTGCGGCACTTTTAATTTTTAAATATTTTTTAGATTTTTATTTAATTTCGCATTTTTACCTAAAAATTTTCACATTTTTCGTTGATTTAAGAAAATTTTAACAAATTTTTTTGCAACACTAAAACAAAAATTTTCAGTCCGCTTGTGTTGCAGCAGAAAGTCAACTGATTTCGCGAACGAGTAGCAACAGAACTAGAAAGAAAGACCGAAGCTGAAACGACTGTGACTCTTGTGTTGTGTGTTAGTGTCAGACGACGACTACAACGACCAGTAACGCCACTAGTGTTAACAGCACCGACGAGTAAGCGTACGGAGAGCAAGAGCGCACGCTTGCTCACGAAAAGAGACAGTCAAGACCAAGCAAGTGTTTAAGCAATTGGCTGCTTTAGGCGGCATGCGTTAGTATGTGTGCGTGAGAGAGCGTCGCTAACACTGTAACGAGTAGGCACTCTCAGTGTTGCATAGTGAGGAATGTAAATGTTCATGTTTTTCAGCCGTGGCGGCAGCACTCGGCGCAGTCTGTATTTCGAAAAACAATTTAGTGTGTCGTCGTATTAGGAAGCGTCATTATTGCTGTCCTTGTCTGGCAGCACAGCGGCCGCTGGCCAACTCGAGACGCAAACAAATTTATATAGTATTAAAAAATTTAATGTATCTAAAGACAAGTATTGTATTCAATCTTAAATTTATGCTATTTTATACTACAGAAATAAAAATTGCTTACACTTAATAATTTATATATATATATATATTTTTTTATTGTTAAATGGTTTCGCGCTGTTGCACACTCGTTCTTATGTACGTATTTCAACACAGACACGACATTTATACTACAACATAGATGTGAAAGAGATGGGCAGACTATACACAATACAGAGATTAGCTAAGTGCAAGCGGGACAAGCAGCGACGGCCGCCGCTCTCAGCGAGACACTGCAGCGAGTGCCCGTCTCCAATGTGTGTGTAGTGGCATGAAATTCATTTGCTCTAGGCATTTTCGTAGCGGCGGCGATTGTACGAATTCTTAAACGTATACAATACTGTTTGTAAATAATTATTTTTGTGATGCGCTTCTTTCCACACTGACCGGCAAAATGCACAACAATCGAAAACAGAGACAACAAAAATAAATAAAACAACAATTACATGTATGTATGTATTTACAGATGTGTGTTTGTCCACACACACGCACGCACACACAACTGGCGCATCACCTTGACTCTGTAAATTGCGCCAATTTTCTTTAACAATTTCTATTGGGTTTGGTACTGAATGATGGTAAATATATTATGCATGCCCATGTCGGATGGTTAGTGTAATGTTTTATTAAAAGGAAACAATAACTAAAATGCAGCAAAGAGTGTGTTAACTTTCAATAACAAAGCGGCATTCCGCAAATGAGTCCGCGCTGGCTTAGAGCAGCCAAAGCCACTAGAGATGTGAGTTTATCCTAATTATTATTGTTTATTTATTTCTATTTCTGCTTTTTGCAAAGGGCGGCAAAGTTATTCGATTAATATAAGTAATATGAATTTGAAGAATGTCAAAACAAAAGAAAACAAGAAATCATATGTTAAAGTTTTGTATAAATATGAATATATTAATAAGTTATATAAAATATTATAAGTAATATATAAAGTAAATTAAATGTGCATTAAAATATTTGTAATATAATTTGTAAACCATATTTTGATCTATAACAATTGCGTAATTGATACATGACATGACAGAAATCAAGCAAAATAGTAAGACTTCAGATTTTGCGTAGAAGATTATACTAGAGAAACACCTTAAAATCTTTAGAATTCATATACTTAAATTCAAATTTCCACATATTTATATAAAGCTTGATATATAATCTTTGTCAAACAAATTGTAAATCGATTTCATCATATTACAAAATTACATTATTTAATGTTCTGGACAAACTTACTTTGATTTCTCTATTCAAATATTTAAAATATGAATAAAAAACTTTGCATTGCCAATCAAATATATTTTTTGAATATCTAAGAGACTCTAGTGTATATTTTAGGTGCAAATTAAAAAAGATTTTGATGCTAAATTTAATTGATTTAATTGATTTTATTATTTAATTTCGCATTCTAATGCTTGTTGAGCTATCGGTCGGACTCAGGTTTAATTGCCTTAAATATCGATAGAATCGATAATTAAGTAAATAGTTTTCTCTGCCTGCACTAATATTTTCAAATTACAAATATGCACAAAGATGCAAGTGAAGGAGGCCGGACAGAAACGAAAATGGATGTGGAAAGGAATATAAGAAAATATAATTTTAAGTGAGAAAAACACTTGATTAGAAGTAGAGGCGGATAATTAATTGCTAATTGGAGCGGTTTGGATTACGGCTTTAAAAGACAGCAGCAACAAATTATGCAGTAACATATATGTATGTATGTATGTATGTATGTATATGGTTTTCTGTGTCTCTGTGTGTGTTTGAGTACACATTATAGAGCGGAGCGTATATGTGTATATGTATGTATGTAAATACACCTGTTGCAGCATATGCATATATACGCACTAATGTATATATGTATACGTTTTTAGCTATTTTATATAATTTAGCTGCTGCTGGAACTTGTTCAAGCTAAAAAAAGAGGTATGTTTAATAATTGATTTGTTATATTAAACATTATATAAATTATTTGATTTTGCAGATAAACGTGAGGAGTGTCGAGGGAGTTCTTCACATGAGGATTACTATGATAATTTATTTAAGCGAAATATAATTAAGTCAAGTTCTTCAAGCTCCTAAGCTCATCCAAATTGTGACTAAGCATAAAAGCGGCGTGGCAGAGTCCATACTAACTACTGATTCGATTTGCTATTTTGCACATAGCTGTTTCTAGAACATGCGCAGCTTCAGACTGTTTCAAATAGCCTATAAACAACATAGAGATTCAGCTAATCGAGCATATTAGACAACTAATTTTATATAGAGATACTAAAGTATATGAGCGCTGAGCAAGAGATCGAGCATATATACCATATATTTATAATTATGTATTGTGTGCTTTGTGAAGTATGTGTATACACTTGACGTAGTCTAGGCAGTTGTGCTTCAAAGAAGTTCGAATAGATTTAGAGAGCTCAAATGATTGTTGAACATATGTATATGTTTATAGATCATATAGTCTAAGCTATATATATTCATAAATGAAATCTATAGATTGGTTCTGATTGTTATAGCTTTACTGCTTATAAAACTTAGGCAAACGCTTAAGTTCATCAACTAGTTTAACCAATTCTAAAGCTGGGCATATATTAGATATGAGGAATCCAGTAAAAGTCAACAACTATGCTTATTCTTCTACTTTACTATAAGTACATATAGTATATGAAACTGTTAAGTTTACTTTAGACTCGAAACTTTTTACTCTCAAATTTGGCTAATACAAAATTTTCGGTTATACAAAATTTTGTAACCAATTTGGGAAGAGCAACAGAAAGACTTGCTTTAAAATTTTATAAATTTCCAAAGATATTGAAGACTTGGTTTATGTTGAGGGAAGATATGGATAAGGATAGATTAACTATATAAAAAACTTTATATACAAAGCCCCAGTCCCATATAAAGATCTAACTACAACAGAATCTGAGTGCAAACAGCTATAGGTGCATTGACCCCTCCTCGAGTAGTTCGTGGTTTGAAGTACTTAAAACTCAATAAATAAACAAATTTGAATTTGAAATTGGCATCCTTATTGTATATGGGAGCAATGGACCCGAACTATTGTTCGATTGCCAGCTGAATGTAGTCTGCTATGCTTTGGTCAAGTCAGCAGCAAGTGCCAAAGTATGATGTTCCAAATGGTTAAGTCTCTTGCTCTGGCAATGTTCGAGATAAACGAGTTAATATAAACTATATTTCTTGTGCTCGATGCATCGCAATTTCTCTGCCTGTTGATAAGAAAAGAAGTTCTTATCTCGCATGCTGTGCTGGCATCCGGTGGCCGTGTCGCTGACAACTTTGTTGGTTGAGTAGAATGTTCTGGGGAGAGCATAATGTCTTATGGATGATATAGTTTATTTTGATATAGTAACAGATATATGTCGACATATTAATTCTGTTTTCTTTTTCTGTTTTAGCATTTTATTTATTTTACGAATTAGGGTTGCACGTAGTCAGCTGTATCGATAGTTGTTATCGATGGTAAGTGCAAAAAATCGATTTGCTCAACTGTGTTAGAGCCCGCCAACTGGCTTTGATTTAAAATATCAAGCAGATGTTTACCGAAATGATAATTAAATTAATGTGTTATATTGCGAAAATAAAATGTTGTTAATATGTATAAGTTTTATACACTCTATACAAATTAATATGTGTTAAAAAGCCTTACAACTTCCATTTTGTAAGCTGCTCGCATTTAACACCCTCTAGCGGTCAAAGGGTATTTTTCCTTTCATCAACGTTTGCTGCATATCGATGACAATTAGTTATTTAAATTTTTTATTGTTGCTAGCCGGCTTTGATAAGTAAATTAATATTGTTATGTATTATGCGTAATTTAAAAAATTTTTAAGCATAAATTAAGCAAAGGCAGCGTGTGATTGTCTAGCGCCACCTGTTGGCATGCCACTTTAAATCACCAGCTGCAGAGAGCCAGCTGTTGTGCACATGTGATCACTTTCGTAGCACTCAGCTTTTGTGTTTAGCTGAGTAACCCTAAAAGTATGCTTCAAATTAAATCAGAAATTAAGTGATTTGTTTTTGTCTTATAAGATTTAGTTTGTATTTTTAAATGCTTACCCTAAGTACAATGGGCCCAAGCGGGTATGTTTGATTGTTTTTGTGCAATATTATTGCTTTAGGTTTTTTATATGTTTATATAGTGAGGCAAGCTGTTGGAGGGCTTTCTAATCATTTAATTGACTGATTTAATGGGGTATATTAGTTTTATGCTTTAGCATACGACATGTACATGAGGTACATATATATATTCTTGACTTGAATATATATGTGTATATCATAATTTGTAGTCAAATTTTTCTATATAATTTTTTTCTCTATTTATTTTCAGTTTTCAACTTCTGAAGTTTTCTATTTTTGTGCATATCTCGAGAACTATATGAGCTATATACATCAAAATGGGTACATAGGCTCTTGTATACCTAAGACTACCTAACATAATGAATTTTTGCAGTTTAGCTGGCTAATTATTGAGTTATAGTAGTTATACATGTTCAGGTCTGGATTGTCAAGACGGAATATCTATATCGCAATTGCATAATGCTGTATGGAAAATCCTAAGTAATGCTTAACCGATTTCACAGGCAACTATTATTATTTAGCTAATGCTGACTGGGGCCACAACAGGACGAATAAAGGACTCGGTGAGCGGCAGGTTCTAAGGTTGAGGAGAACAAAAAAAGACAAAAAAATCGTCGCAATTTGTAGTTTGAGCAATTAATGTGGCCTTTGTCTTCGTGCTACCTTTCCGATTTGTCCTCCGTCCGGCCACTTGCCGCAGCAGTTCGCAAAAAAGAAGAAGAAGAAAAAGAAGAAGAAGGAAAAACGATTTCAATTTAGAATTTTCACATCGCCTGCGGCAGCCACGGCTGCCACGGCCACGGCCTCAGCCACCGTTTCGATGCGGCCCAAACAGCGGCAACGGCGCAGCGGGGCGTGCGGTGCCAGATGAGAGAAGCCGCCCACTGCGGGGCGCCTGGCTGATTATCATTTCGACACCCAATTTCTGTGCAGCGACGTCGGCATTTCGTTCTCTGTTCACATCTCGTGATCTATTTGGTCCAGTCCAGTCCGGCGATCAAGTGCACGAGCGACTTCTCTTCTCATCTTCTCCTCTTTTTTTTTTTTTTTAATATTTTTGTCAAGTGATTTCCAGGAATGTGTTAGAAAACTTCTTGTTTTCGGCACTCCAGCGGCAGCAGCGGCAGGCATATGGCTGTAAATTAGGGCTGTTGACATTTTTAGTGTAAAGCAGAAACGGAATATGCCCAGAGCGAGAGCCAGAGTTAGGGCAGAGCAAGGGCTAGAGCCGGACCAACTGTTGTCGAATCATTTGTTCGCGGTTTCTGTTACATCGTTGCGCACTTGTGCCCTTTGCGCATAACCGCAAATAGAGAGAGGGAGGCAGAGAGAGAGAGAGAGAGAGAGAGAGAGAGAGAGAGAGAGAGGTATGGGTAGAGATAGAGGTAGAGATGGAGATCTTTAATTTATTGCATGTTGTAATTAGAAACTATTGTCCATTGATTTTAGTTAAGAAATGATCTAAAAGGCGATCTAAAAACGATCTAAAAAAGATCTAAAACTGATCTGAAGCAGATCTAAAAATATATTCAGCATACCAGATTTTGAAGGGAGCTAAAAATATTATTAAATGATCTAAAAGGTGATCTAAAAATGATCAAAAATTATCTAAAGAAGATCTAACAATATATTTTGCATTCCAGATTTTAAAGCAAGCTAAAAATATTATTAAATGATCTAAAAGGTGATCTAAAAATGATGTAAAGGAGATCTAAAAATATATTTTGCATTCCATATTTAAAGAAAAATTCTCTGAGAGGTGATCTAAATGATCTAAAACTGATCTAAAGCAGATCTAAAAATATATTTAGCATTCCCGATTTTGAAGGGAGCTAAAAATAATATTAAATGATCTAAAATGTGATCTAAAACGGATCTAAAATTATCTAAAGAAGATCTAAAAATATATTTTGCATTCCAGATTTTAAAGCAAGTTAAAAATAATATTAAATGATCTAAAAGGTGATCTAAAGAAGATCTAAAAATAAATTTTATCACATAATAAAAAATATATTTTATCACATATAAAACAAATTCAGACACGCAGCACGACTGCTAGATACACTGTCAAAAATCAAATTTGAAGCATATTAATACAAATTATATATGAAATAGAATTTTTATGGCTTATGCCATCTTTATTGCACTTTCAAATTCAATTTACAGGACTATGAGATGCCCTATAAAAGCATCAACAAAGATTTTCATGCGCTGACCCAACTAGAGCCATACTCTCAGCCATTGCTGTAGCTCAGCAAATATTAAAGCGCTCCATTAGAAGGCAAAATTGCAACAGATTCAAGAGACTTTGCCTACTAATTTGCGAAATTGGCCTTTACTTAGCTGCGCTGGGCAGTGCAAAGGCGTCAGTTAAGTGATTTGACACCTCTCAGCTTACCTGAGCTTGTGGCCTCGAGGCCAGCAGGCGGCCAGGCGCATGAGACGAGCGCAGCCAAGACAGATATACAAAGCACATTTACTTAATAATATATATTATATATATTATAATATACATGTTTGTTGTAGCACTCATATACAGTTATTAATAATATGCAGTTTCATATTATGTTTATGTTTGATTTCAATTTGTTATTGTATCACGCGTGTTTGGTCACCCTATACAGATTCTGATAACTATAGACTACGCACTCTATAGTCCATATGATGCACAATATGCCCACTCCCACTAGTTTTATTGTCTTAATACTTTTTCACTGTTTTAAATGGGCATATTGGTTCCAGTTGTCCTACTGTCCCCATGAAGGCAAGGCCTTAAAGAAGAGAAACCTTCTTAATGTAGAAAATAAATTATATAATATCATCTCTCTCTCTCTCTCTCCCACTCTCTCTCTTTCTTTGCTTTGCCTTTAGTTAAAAACTGCTACAGAACTAGGCTCACAAATATCCTTTTAAAGAGCTAAAGTTATCGATTATTAGACAAGAATTTGATGGGAGTGTGAGTGGGATTACCCTATGAAGAGCTACGTAAAAAATTGCACGTTTTTAGCTAGAACCTAGGGGTAGACAGGCTGACAGAGGTAGATCCACTCGGCTACTTTGTGGGATCTGTCACGCCTACGATCCCATTTCAACAAGGGTCGAATCGAGTACCTCCGTCAGATTGGACCTACATAAGTGAGCCTCGAGCTGAGGTTCTGTAATACTCAGGCATTATAACGGTATTTGAGAGTGCTTAGTGAGGATTACAGCTCCAGAAGTATCCAGAAAGATAGAAAAAAAGTAATCCGAGCTGAGATAATACTCAGCTGAAGATATCTCAGCTAAAATCCAATTTTTTGGTTTATTATTATATATGATATGAAATCGGGTTACAACTCTCTATATATATATATGTATATATATATATAGATTGGTGACTTGGTGACTGGTGCGATTCGGATTTGGATCTGTGTATTCTGACTTTAGGGCTCAACGGCAATTGCTGGTGAAAAAACCCTTAGATTTACGCCGTAATCTCGGAAAGTCTACAGCAGAGCGGGCAAAATATTTGCAGACAGTGAAAGGATTTAAATGTGAAATCCCGTAAATCCAATTTACAGAAAGCTGCATAACGGCCAATGCTTGGGAAAGGGCTAAAGGCTAGAGGCTAGAGGGCAGAACGGTAGAGGGTAGAGGGTAACGGGTAACGGGTTAGAGTTTCCAGGAGACTAACCCACGAGCGTGCAATGCAAATTTAATGAAATCTCAATTGAAGGTGAGCACTTTTACCTGAGATCCTCGACTGCTGATCGAAGAGGGGTGACGGCTAGAGCTGCGGATTACCGCAGAGATCCTTTAAGCCTTTGACTTTTCCTGCTAAGCGATCGTAAAACGTGGGTGATGCATTTACGACCCCAGCAACCACCCACCCACCCAGCCAGCCAGCCAGCTACAGTCGGAGCTACGCGGCCAACCTGGCCAACCTGGCTGGGTGCGGTTTAATCCGAGACCACCAAAGAGATCATGGCGCACTCATTTAATCTGCTCGGCTGGGTGCACCTCGGAGACATACCCTTTGGATAATCCTCGCCGTGGGATTAGCATATCATTTTGACTGAAAATCCAAGCCAGAGGAGAAGCTTTGTTCGTTTGTTTCTCTGTTGTCGGTAATCGTGGAAAAGTCAAAGGCAAAAGCCAAAAGAAACTAAATCGAGACGGAGAGAGAAAACACACACACAAAACTTGCACTACCTGTTTACCACTCGACTGGCTACCTGGCTGTCGACTCTTCCAGTTCGAGTCAGCCCGGTACCCCTTTACGGAAACCGGCTCAACTTACGCTCTGCCCTGGGCCAAGGGATTAGAGCGCGATGTTTGGTGGGCAAGTTGCGCTAATCAATTGATTAGCCCAGCTTTGGGGATCGCTGAGGGAGTGAGCGATAATGCTATAGGCAAGTATGGGTGATATGTAGGGAGAGGCAGAGATAGATATGGTAGTGGAAGCTATGTGTCCTTAAGGCTAAGAAGAAAAAAGAACGAAGAGAAATAGGAATGAAAGTACAAAATAAATATAAATATTAATTATATTATAATAATAATAAAAGCGATAATGCTATAGGCAAGTATGGGTGATATGTAGGGAGAGGCAGAGATATATATGGTAGGGCAAGCTATGTGTCCTTAAGGCTGAGAAGAAAGAAGAACGAAGAGAAATAGGAATGAAAGTACGAGATAAATATAAATATTAATTATATTATAATAATAATAAAAGCGATAATGCTATAGGCAAGTATGGGTGATATGTAGGGAGAGGCAGAGATATATATGGTAGGGCAAGCTATGTGTCCTTAAGGCTGAGAAGAAAGAAGAACGAAGAGAAATAGGAATGAAAGTACGAGATAAATATAAATATTAATTATATTATAATAATAATAAAAGCGATAATGCTATAGGCAAGTATGGATGATATGTTGGAAGAGGCAGAGATAGATATGGTAGGGCAAGCTATGTGTCCTTAAGGCTGAGAAGAAAGAAGAACGAAGAGAAATAGGAATGAAAGTACGAGATAAAAGAATAAAACAAAAATATAAATATTTATAATATTAAAATAATAAAAAAAAAATATATAAATATTTTCGATTTGATTTAATTTAAGTTGATTTCAATTTCTCTCAATATTTTCTATAATATTTCTATAATATAATATAATATAATATAATATATATTTTTATATGAATACATATATCATATTCATCAATTTTTTATATAGTTTTCTTCAGTTTTAACTCCTGATTAAGTTCTTCAAGTTCTATCCAAAACTCGACAAGTTAGTTGACCTTAATATAAATTAATATAAATTTTGATTATAACAAATCTGAAATATCATATACTTATATACATATCAGTTTATCCATTATGCATATTAGTCTTGTTGGCATTGGCTCTATTTTATATGGAAACATCACTGCGTATACGTAATATGCGAAATGCGCTTAAATCACATTTTCATTGAGTTTTCAACAAGTGCTCAAAATGCTGTCAATAAATCTGAATTTTCATATTCTATCTATATCTATATTGGACATAGATATGCTATATAGGTACACCAAAATAAAGCTGGATCTTCTCAATGAATTGTGACGACTATAAATTTGGGGGGAAATATACAGCGTTCATAACATATATACCATTGCCTGATTGCGACATTTAAGTTATGGCAAAATATCCAAAATTATTTAGGTGTACTTATTATTTTCATTATTTATCAACTAATTTTTAACAACTTTATAAATAATTTATGCACTTTTTATATGCTTATTTAAATATTTCTTTAATAATTATAGTTTTAATTCTTTTCTTATAATTTTATTTATTCATATTTCGAATTTTTGAAGTTTTCTTTTTACTCTTTAATCTTAAAACTATTTATTTTTGTATATTTATTTAAATGTTTCCCACCTGCTGCTACTGTTTCCTATAAAAAACTGATTGATTGAATTATAAATATAATTTCAAATATTATTTATTTAAATTTCAAATTTTAAAAGTTTTCTTTTCGACTTTTAGAGCAAAAATGTTTTGATAAATTATATAATTTATCTAAATATATTTTTATATTCTTTTATTTATTTATTTTTCTTTCCACTTTTAAAATACTAAATGTTTTTTTTATTTTAGAAATAATTTATATAGATATATTTTTATATATTTAAAAAAAATTAATACCTTCTTTCATTTATTATTTATTCCTTTTTAATAATTATTTATTTACTTTATAAATTTTAAAGTATATTCTTTTTATATTATGATTAATTTATATCAATTAAAAAAATAAATATTTTTATATATTTCTTTTCAATTTTAATAATTTTAATATTTTTTATATATATTATTTTTAATTTTTAATTTTAAAAATTTTATTTATTTACATTTAAAAATTTTAATGTATTCTTTTTTACTCTTGAAGTATTTCTTTTATATTCTTTTTATATTAATATTTATTTACATTATTTAAAAAATATATATACATTTAAATATTTCTTTTCAATTTTAATAATTTTTATATATTTTTTTTAAATTTTTAATGCTTAAAATTTTATTTATTCATTTATAAATTTAAATTTATTAAATTTAATATTCATTTTATATTATTTATATTATTATTAATTTACATTATTTAAAAATATATATATATTGATATATTTCTTTTCATTTGTAATAAATTTTCTTCTAATTTCTTTGGGTTTCCTTCAACTTCTTTGACTGCAGTGGCTTAAAGTATTATATAATTATACATATACATACATATACATATATATCATGTGCGATATGAGACGCGTGCAGAAAGACAATTTAATTGTTTATTATCTTCGCAGCCAACGAATTGATCTATTTTCTTTTAATAAATAATACAAAAAACGTCTCTTAGCTCTGGCACAGTTCGTAGTTGGCACCAATACAGGCGCAGCGCAGCCTGCTGTGACTTCAAAGAAACCAATGCGAAGAATATACACACACAGACACGCATACAGAGAGAGTAAGAGAGAGTGAAAGAGAGAGAGAGAGAGAGGGAGAGAGAGAGCGCGCGCGTGTGTGCTAAGGGCAGTTAGAGCAAGAGCGCGCAAGCAGCTCAGCCGACGTCGTCGTCGTCGACGCTGTGTTGCGCTGTGGTGGTGTTTGGGCAACGCCCCTTTAAATACAGTTATTTCATTGGGCCGCGACCACAAATTTATTAGTTTTTATTGTTATTGTATTGATATTTGAATTATGCGCGCCGCATTCAGACTTTTCCCTTGGGCTTTTACACGCCGACTTCTGTATGAATTTCGTTTTTTTTTCCTTTTTTTTTGGCTATAGATTTTTGGCCCCTTTAAGTTTTTTTTTTGTTTTAGTTTTTTTTTATTGAAAATTTAATGTGCCATGAGGGAAGTTGAGTGTAGAATAATTTATATTTAGGAAGTAAAAGATTTTAAAAATTATTTAGTTTATTTTTAATACGAAATTTAATTAGAAAAAATTGATTTACCTAAATTTAAAAAATATAATTGATTTTATATTTTTAAAACGCATCTTTTACTGTTTTTTAATTTTATAAATAAATTGTATTATATAAAAATATTTACTTAATATTTTTTACTGATTGAAAATATAAGTGATTTATTTTAATATATTTTAAAGTTTATATTATAATTTTTTTAGCTATTGAATTTTATGAATAATTTATATTTCATGGAAATATTTATTTAATATTTTTAAAAAATATTTTTATATATTTTTTAAGTTTTTTTTATTTTGAATTTTATAAATAATTTATATTTGATGGAAATATTTGTAAATATTTTTTTTTTCTTTTTAAATGATTGCAAATATATTTAATTTATTTTTTAAGTTTTTATTATAATTTTTCAGCTTTTGAATGTTATAAATAATTTATATTTGATAGAAATATTTACTCAATATTTTCTTTTTACTTTTTAAATGATTTAAAATATAATTTATTTAGTTTTATTAAATTTGAAAGTTGTCTTTTTACAGTTTTTGAATTTTATAAATTATTTATATTTTACAGAAATATTTATTTCAATTTTTTTTACTATTAAATATAAACTAATATAATTTATTTATAATATATAACATTTGTTTAAGTTTTCTTTCATACACTTTTTTATTGTATATAGTTTATTGATTTACAATTGTTTGCTGTTAGCTGAAAATGGTTTGTATTTGCAGTTTAAATTACGTTAAGTTCGTCGAAAGAGAAATTTGTAAATAGACATATAAACATAAATATTTACGCATGTGTGTGTGTGTGTTAGAGATTAGCTCAAGTTCATAGAATGCAGTTCGATGTGCATAGACTCACACATGCACACAAAAAAAAACAACAACAAACTTAAAGTTACGCATACATACATATGTATGTGCTTAGATATGTATTGAGTGTTCTGCTTACCTACATACTGATATATGTGTAAGCATCATAACTAAGAATCAGGGTGAAGCCGCAGTCGCAGCCGCAGCCGCAGCCGCGGCCGTATGCGAGTTCCAAGCAAAAATACTTATGAGTAAGGCTCGCCCAATTGCTTTGACACACAAACCCACACATAGAAATTAAAACAAAACGCCTATACGGGCGCTGCTGGTAGAGCTAGCAACAACAGTTTTACACTGCACATACACCCATACAAATGAGCGTGCATACGCACACACATACAGTGGAGTAGCGTGTGTGTGCGCGCGAATGGGAGCGAGCTAATGAGCGAGCGTGCGAGCGAGCGAGATGAACGAACGAACGTTATGCCGTTGCATGCATAAGCGGGCAAGCGCGGAGTAAACAACCACCGAAGTATGTTGGAAGGCGCATGTTAGCTGCTGCTAGAGGAGCACAGCACGAGTCGCTGCTGGCGTCGCTGTCGCTGGCTGCTGCCGTCATCACTGATTCGTTTTGTACGTTGTTAGACTCTCTCGCTGCGTTTTGAATTCAGTCGACAACGATAATTACCGGTGGTTGTATCTCGAGCGCTGCGACTGAGGCCAAGAAGACCGAACTGAACGAAAACAAGCAAACGAAACGAAACAAAACGAAACGAAACGAGCTAAGCCCGCGCTCGCGTTTCTCGAAAATACGAACGCAGCGCAGCAACAAACAAACAGTAACAATTTAAGCAGTGAGTGTGCGTGTGTGCTGTGTCTCTGTGTGCTGTGTGCTGTGTGTGTGTGTGTGCGAAACCAAATTTACTCGTGGGTTGCCCACTGAACGAACGAACGCAAATTATTATTGACTCTAGCGGCGACTTCTCGATGTGCAATTATTAAAGAGTAGCAGTAACTGTAACACCAGCAGCAGCGCAGCAGCGCAGTAGCTGCCTTCTCAGCAACAGCAGCAAGAACAAGAAGTTATTGCAGAGCTGGCGATCGACGCAATAAGGCTATAATTATACGGTGCATCCCATACAAGACTTACTATAAAACAATACAAGTGCTAAGCGTGCCATAATTATAACGGCAGCCCAACGAGCGCCGTCTAATAACAATAATCAAAAGCGCAAACAAAATCAATAAACGGCAATGTGCGAAAATTGCTGACAAAGGAAAAGGTAACAAAAACAAAAGCAAAAGCAAAAGCAAAAGCAAAAGAAAGGAAAAGAAAAGTAAAGCAAAATAACGACAGCAGCCATTAAAATCGCCAACATGATTGACGCCACCTGCAATTATTTGAATCCCTATGCGCTGTCGCAGCCAACAGCCATGCAGCAGCAGCAGCAGCAGCAGCAACTGCAAATACAACAACAACAGCAACAACAACAGCAACATCAACAGCAACAACAACATCCACAACAGCAGCAACAGGAGCCACAGCCCAGTCATGATTTCATTAGCGCCACATTGCTGTCCACCTCCGCCTCCGCCTCCGCCTGCGATTCTACGGCCTCGTCGCCGCTCGGCTTCTACGGCAAACAGGCGGCGGGCAGTGCATCGCCCACGGTTGCCGGCTCGGGCGCATCCTCGCACCAGGTGCAGGTGCAGGTGCAGGTGCCGCCAATGAAACTGGAAATGCAATATCCGCCGCAGGCATCATCCACGGGCAGCGCCTCGCCAAACTCCAGCCTGTCGCAGTCGGCGGCCTCCTCGGCCTCCGTTTCGCCCAGCATTTTTCCATCTCCGGCGCAGTCGTTCGCCTCGATATCCACCAGTCCGCCCGCAGCCGCAGCCGCAACCGGCGGTGGCTCCTCCTCGGCCGCCGCGGCCGCCGTTGCCGCAGCCGCTGCCGCCGACCTGGGCGCTGCGGCCGTCGCGAGCGCCTACAGCTGGAATACGGCCGCATACACAGCGTTGCCCGCAAGGTAGGTTCCGAGCATTGATACGCCCTATCATTGCTACCCCCCAGCCTCATGCCCCACCCCCCTTTTGGTCATGTTTAACTGACTCTAATTTGTTGCCTCCGTTTGCTTGTTTTTTTTTTTTGTTGCCTTTTCCACGTAGAACTCAATTTCCGTATGCGCAATATGCAACGTACGGAAATGTGGCTTCGGTCGGTGTGGCGGCATCGGCATCGGCCGCGTGGTTCTCGCACCAGGAGCGGCTGTACCAGCCGTGGTCCTCGCAGAGCTATCCGAGCTTCAACTTCGACGACATCGCCTTCCAGACCCAGCTCCAGCGTCGCTCCGTGCGCTGCACCTGCCCGAACTGCACCAACGAGATGAGCGGCTTGCCGCCGATCGTCGGCCCGGATGAGCGCGGCCGTAAGCAGCACATCTGCCACATACCCGGCTGTGAGCGGCTCTACGGCAAGGCGTCCCATCTGAAGACCCATCTGCGCTGGCACACGGGCGAGCGGCCGTTCCTCTGTCTGACGTGCGGCAAGCGCTTCTCCCGCTCCGACGAACTGCAGCGGCACGGACGGACGCACACCAACTACCGGCCGTACGCGTGCCCCATCTGCTCGAAGAAGTTCTCGCGCAGCGACCACCTGAGCAAGCACAAGAAGACCCACTTCAAGGACAAGAAGACGAAAAAGGCGCTCACCGCCGAGGCCAAGGAGCAGGCGGCGGCAGCGGCGGCGGCCATCAAGCTGGAGAAGTCCGAGAAGGCGGCGCTCGCCGGCAGCAAGAAGGCGCTGAAGAGCTCAGCGGCATCCGGCGTCAGCTCGACAATGCTTGGGAGCAGCATGCAGTTCAAGCAGGAGCAGCCGGAGCCGGCGAACGGACTGGGCTATACGCCGTACGCGAATCTCAATCAGCAGTCGGCGGCAGCAGCGGCAGCGGCAGCGGCTGCGCTCGCGGCCAACAATCTGCCGCCACCGCCGCCGCCGCCGCCCCTGTTCCAGCAGAGCGATCCCAACAGCAGCAGCAGCGCCAGCAGCTACGAGCCCTGGTGCACGGCCGGCAGCTCCAGCAATAGCAACAATCGTGCCATGGAACAAAACCAAACTACCTCGGCGAACGGCAGACCCAGCTCGGGTAGCGGCCCAAGCCTATCCAGCAGCAGCAGCAGCAGCAGCAGCGGCGGCGGCGGCGGCGGCGGCGGCAGCAGCGGGAACAGCAGCCAGACGCAGCACTATGCGGCGCTGGCCATGCAGAGCGAGTCGCAGCTGGCCTCGGAGTACGGGCTGACCATGTCGGGGCTGGCGAGCGGCGCCAGCGAGAGCAGCACCAGCAGCTGCAACAATCTGAACGGCGGCTACTCCGGCCTGGTGGGGCCCATGAAGTCCGATTACGTGGGCAACTATCCGGCGGAGTTTGCCAGCGGCTCCGGCTATGGCTATGCGCATCATCATGTCGCCCACGCTCACGCCCATGCCCACGCCCATGCCCATGCCCATGCCCATGCGCACGCCCACAATCATCATCATCATCATTATCACAATGCGTGGACCGCCGCGTACCATCCGCACGCAACCGCCTAGAGATGCGGCCGGATACCTTAGCCTAATCCTTGTTGTTGTGTTGTGAGAAACTAGAATCGATCGAACGATTATTATAGGTTATATATATATATAGACGTATATATATTTCGATTTTTTTTTATAATTTTTTTTTTGATAAAGTGCGAAGTATTAAAAACAGCCATAATCCTGCATATATGCAGACCTTATTAATATATACCTATATATATATATATTGAGTATGGTCACCCTAAGAACCCAATCTAATCAATCCCGAGGTGTACGATGCTCGAAGTTAGATCCATAAGTTTCTCTTGTCTCGCTAGTGACCTAAATTGTTGTTGTTAAGCCCGTAATAACTAATATATATATATAGTATATATATAGTATATATAGTGTATGTATATACATACATATATAGATGTGTGTATGTGTGCATCAAATCCAATAATACACCTAAGAAACGACTTTTTTTTTGCCTAGCCTAAGCGACATTTTTTTTTGCATGTCTGTAAATAACCGAACTTTATCCTAAACATCAGAAAAAATAACTATATTTGAACTATTTGTTAACTGTCTTTAAGATAAAGAAAAAATACATGTATATATATATAGTCATATATATATATATATATATATATATAGAAATATATATAAAAGACACAAAGCGGAATTCCGTAATAAAAAAATTTGTTTGAAAATTGAATTTGATTTATTTTAGTATAAGCAATTGGGCCAGATAAATGTCTATATATAGGAGATCTGGGCTTAAAACTAGAATTTTTTATGGATTTTCTGGTATTATTTGATAATCAAAGATAGTCAAACTATCTAGTAATATAGGCAAGGCAAGAAAGAATGAAAGAAACATCTATGTGAGAAGATCTCTGGGTTGAAAACTAGAATTTTGGATAGATTTTCTAGATTTATATGTATATGGCTGGGATAAGAAATATCTATCTATGTATATAAGAAATATGAGAAAATATTTCTAGAATGAAAAAAAAAGGATTTTAAAATGATTTTCCAGTTTTATTTAATAAGCAAATAGATAAAAGATAGATAGATGGGATGGATGAGGAATGAAATAATGAATAATGAAAGAAATATCTTTCTATGTAAGAATTATGAGAAAAGAATTGTGGAATGAAAACTAGAATTTTGAATGGAATTTCTAGTTTTATTTGATAAGCATATAGATAAACGATCTGTCTGTATGGATGAGGAAAGAAAGAAAGAAATATCTTGCTAAATAGGAAATGTGAGAAAAGAACTCTGGAATTCTTATAGTTTCTGTATAGTTAATTCTATATAGTTGGATTCTATATAGTAGAAGAAAGAAATAAAAATAGAACTTAATCAATCTATATAGGAAAGTTGACAAAGTTGTATACGATATTCAATTGATTTTGATCTCATTTGGGAATTAGAGTTCTAGAATCATTCTTTGCAGTTCTTCATGAGATATCCCTTTATAGGGATTTGCATAAGATTTCTAGGATTATCTGTAGAAAGACATTTTGTAGCTTCTTAGTATTTCTAGTCTTATATATAGAGTTCAATATAAACGGAGCAAAGTTACTTGATTTCCCATGCTATGCCTCCTCCTCCTCCTCTGCTCAGATACACTATATATTAGTTATCTTGCAGCCTCTATACATATGAGCTTATCCTCCAGATCTCAAGTCTATAGCATATTATGACAGCTGTAGTATTGCTCGATTCTAGCTGGCATTTGGGAATAGGCTTCACTCTTTATTCACATCTCTCGAGGGATTTGAAATTTGAAATATTTATACTCGTAAATCATGCGGAGAACGAGTTAACCTTTTTCTTGCCCGACTATTTCTGTGGTCTTTGGAGGTACTCGAATAATGTAGACAATTGAAAAAAAAGAAAAAGAAAAAGAAAACAAGTAAGAAAACTCTAGTCGAGACCGCTCGACTAGGGTATACCCTGAACCCTGCGAAGAACCGCTATTCCAAGCATTCTTAATTTCTTTTATATACACATGCATATGTACGTTCAAGCAAAACATGCACACACACATACACAGGCGCACGCATACACAAGCGCAAGTCGTTGCGTCAGCTGTTCTTTGGCTGCTTTGCATGGCAATGCTATGGCAAATTAAATGTTTAATAACTTTTTTTCTAGACGAACGATTTTGATCAAACTTGTTTGGCGTGATCATGTCATCCATATGTATGTGTGTGCCAAAGCACAAATCTCTAGTATTTGATATACGGGAGTTACAAATTTGAGGCGAAGGGGGCGTGGCACCCAAAATTTAACAAAAACCGAAATTGCGTAAAGCTTACATAACACTAAATGCAAAATTTGAAGACTCTAGCTAGAAAGATGATTTAGATAGAATTTTATAGCTTAATTTAGATTTTCGTTTTTAATCGATAACAATAAAACGATAACAGTTATCGAATTTCTGAAACAAACTCGATCTTTTCGTGCTATACAGGAACCTACATAAAAAATTTCAAGTCTCTAGCTCTTGTAGGTTCTGAGAACGACGCGTTCATACATACGGACAGACGGACAGACGGACAGACGGACGGACGGACAGACGGACAGACGGACAGACGGACATGGCTATATCAACTCGGCTTGTCATCCTGATCAAGAATATATATACTTTATGGGGTCTGCCACGCCTCCTTCTGCCTGTTACATACATTTCAACAAAAACATTATACCCTGATTTCCCATTTTCAATGGGTTCAGGGTATAAAAAAAACGTTGAAGTCTCGTGTTTCTCAGAGGCTTTACGATCGGGCTATAAATAAACGTGGCTAAAACGCAACCCAGAGAAAGTGCGAATGTGCGTTTAGCATAGGGATTTTTGTCTATTTGAAATTACCTCAAAACACATATTCGAAAAATCATTGCGGCTAGCGATTTATGAGTGTTTTTTTACGGCTAGCACAGGGGCTTCTCACGGTGCTAGCAGAAGCCTCGCATAGCTCAGCATATCCCATAAATACTGGCTAGGAAAACTAGCGGGAAAATGTCGATTTTGATGGGTCTTCAGTTTGCGGTTCTTCTATAATACCACAGATCTCTATCTATATATACTGCAGTTAGCCAACCAATTGGAAAGTCTGTTAGAGACCGGCCCACATTGTGAATGACTAAATCATGTTTATGCATATGTTGAATTAGTGCTTCATGTAAGATCAGTTATACAAAAAAAAAAAATATATATATGAGGAAAAAAATTCAGACAGACAGTGTGAATGAGCGGTAAACGAGCTGCCACGCCTGTCAGCCCCATAATTAATCATCTACAAAATTGAAATTTGTTGAGCCATTAGCTAAACTAAGCAAAACCAAAACAAAAACAAAACAGAAAGTCAAAGCTGAAAACTTTACAACAAAGAAACACAGAAATATATGCAAATATGATAATTTTCAATCATTAAAAAAAAAACAACAGAAATGAAGTAGAGGAAACAAAGACTTATAAGTTATATAAATGAAAACATATTTTCGATATTATTTATAACTTGGCTCAGAGGAATACATGAATACCATGACCAGACAGATAGATCTGATAGATCTGACAGATACATTTTGATAGCGAGTCGGAGATATAAAGCTGATAAAGCTAATGCAAGAGAGGCTTATGTACATACATACATATATCTATATATTACTATATTATATATTCTTTTATAGACATAGATGCGCCTCAAATCAAATATAGATCAGCTCAAAAATCAGCTGAGTTTATAATAATTCATTTATAAAGACTATATCTACGACATATGCGTAGTTAGCCTAGTAAGGCTACATATGAAATATAGTATAGTTATTCATTATTTGAAGTAAACTTCAACTGTGTAAGCTATATAGGAATCTACAGAAACAATTTCAATAGGAAACGAACGGACGGTTGAATAGACGGACGGAAGGAAGGACGAACGAACGGGCGGATAAACGCACGGATAGACCGTTGCACTACAGGTTGGACATGGCTAGATCGATTTATATTGTCCTCCTGATCAAGAATATATATACTTTCGACTTATATTGTTCTCCTGATCAAGAATATATATACTTTATCTCCTTCTGCCACTTACACGCATTCTTTATCAGTGGGTCCAGGCTACAACAGGCATATCAAAGTCTGGAATGAAACTGAATCAGATTCATATTCCAAATCTAGCAATAAAATATGTCCATGGAATGCTCGATCTTTGAGTATTATTCAATTGAAAAGCCTGCCTAGCACTAATACTAACTGCAGCAATGCCCAGTTAATCACAAATCTAGCCAACTTCTTCAGATATTCGATCTTAGAGTAAGACTAATAATATCTGGGAGTCAGTGCGGGCGTGGCCTACAGCTAATACACTCAGCCGCAAGTAATATTCATATTTGAGAGGCAATCTATCATACTTTCGAATATATAATAATTCCTTTGAGTGCTCTTTTGAAGTGCCAGTCGCATGCGAGTCGGGAAAACCTTCTAGGAATTTGGCGCTAGCTGACACCCCGTGCTTGCAATTGACACATTTAGAGGCTGTCAAGGTGCTCTTGAGGACCGTGTCACACGTACTTAGCAAAACGGGAGCAGCTCAATATGCATATGGAGTTGCGGTCCTTGGACCTTGGTCCTTGAGTGCACCGAGCGAACCGCATCGACTGACCGTGACACGTTGGCTCAAGTGGACTGCAGGGACTGTGCTTCGATCGCTCTAATTTTAATCAAAAATTATAAATAATATAAATGTTATACAAGCACTTGACAGTTGCCCGGGCCGTTCTTTGTGTTTCATCTTTCACAAAACCGAGACCGCCCTTTTCCACAGAATCGGGTTTGAAGTTACAGCAGCGAGAGCAGCGTCCAGCGGCCGTGATCCTTGCGGCCGATCCTAAACCACTTCAACCTGCAGCACCAGGACTCTGCACATTTAGTTTGGATTATCGCTGCTTAGGCCACAGATCACTTCTAACCGTATACCCTATAGAGATGTTGGGTAGGGTATGATGACTTATAGACTTATAGACTTATAGATATTCTATATTCTTTATTCTATATTCTATATTCTATATTCTATATTCTATATTCTATATTCTATATTCTATATTCTATATTCTATATTCTATATTCTATATTCTATATTCTATATTCTATATTCTATATTCTATATTCTATATTCTATATTCTATATTCTATATTCTATATTCTATATTCTATATTCTATATTCTATATTCTATATTCTATATTCTATATTCTATATTCTATATTCTATATTCTATATTCTATATTCTATATTCTATATTCTATATTCTATATTCTATATTCTATATTCTATATTCTATATTCTATATTCTATATTCTATATTCTATATTCTATATTCTATATTCTATATTCTATATTTCTATATTCTATATTCTATATTCTATATTCTATATTCTATATTCTATATTCTATATTCTATATTCTATATTCTATATTCTATATTCTATATTCTATATTCTATATTCTATATTCTATATTCTATATTCTATATTCTATATTCTATATTCTATATTCTATATTCTATATTCTATATTCTATATTCTATATTCTATATTCTATATTCTATATTCTATATTCTATATTCTATATTCTATATTCTATATTCTATATTCTATATTCTATATTCTATATTCTATATTCTATATTCTATATTCTATATTCTATATTCTATATTCTATATTCTATATTCTATATTCTATATTCTATATTCTATATTCTATATTCTATATTCTATATTCTATATTCTATATATTCTATATTATATATTCTATATTCTATATTCTATATTCTATATTCTATATTCTATATTCTATATTCTATATTCTATATTCTATATATTCTATATTCTATATTCTATATTTATATTCTACATATTCTATATTCTATATTCTATATTCTATATTCTATATTCTATATTCTATATTCTACATATTCTATATTCTATATTCTATATTCTATATTCTATATTCTATATTCTA
Organism: Drosophila mercatorum; assembly: GCA_961210405.1. NCBI lineage: Eukaryota > Metazoa > Arthropoda > Insecta > Diptera > Drosophilidae > Drosophila > Drosophila mercatorum. The sequence continues at coordinate 5,430,443 of CAUIUS010000001.1, read as the reverse complement.
TATATTCTATATTATATATTCTATATTCTATATATTCTATATTCTATATTCTATATATTCTATATTCTATATATTCTATATTCTATATTCTATATATTCTATATTCTATATTCTATATTCTATATTCTATATATTCTATATTCTATATTCTATATTCTATATTCTATATTCTATATTCTATATTCTATATTCTATATTCTATATTCTATATTCTATATTCTATATTCTATATTCTATATTCTATATTCTATATTCTATATTCTATATTCTATATTCTATATTCTATATTCTATATTCTATATTCTATATTCTATATATTCTATATTCTATATTCTATATTCTATATTCTATACATTCTATATTCTATATTCTATATTCTATATATTCTATATTCTATATACTGCATAAAATAATCTTTTTCAGCCTTTTCTCATTGCATTTGCCTCACTTTGACTCTTTCCAGGGTATCTACTGGTCGGTCCGTCTGGCCGAGCGCACGCTTGCTTGTTCCTAGTTGGGGGTTTTCTTTAAGGTGGGCGTGTATGACATGGTCATCGGTAATTATTTATTTTTTGTACGCTTTATGTCTGCTGCTGCTGCTGCTGTTGTTGTTGTTGTTGTTGTTGGCTGCTCTTTGGCTGTTGACGTTGTTTGGTTTTTTGTTCATTAAAAAAATGGTTGCAGTATATTTTGCTCGGTCTGCTTAAGGTTTCCATGGAGACCAACTCTCGCTCGAGCAAACGTTTTGCCAAAGACTTTGGGCTCGGCACTTTCATATTAATATTAATCTAACTATAAGAGTTAGCAGTTGATATGCTCGATGATCAGGTTAAGAGAGTATATTGGTTTTCCGTGCTATTTGACTGTTGGCTATGCTAAGCACATCATGTGCTACAGCTATAAACTATATATCTAGCAATTACTTAGTATTATGAGGTTCACCCTGGGAAGCTCAGAATATTTTCTATACCAACTATCTATAGCCTTAAGCTCAAATCCTAAAGACTATCGAAGTCTTTATCTATACTTTCTATCAGATCTGCAGTCTTATAGTTCTTCTATCGTATAGCCCGCTAGATGTAGCTCTTTAGTTTCTAGCTCACTCAGATCAGCCTATTTAATATGTATTAGAAAATGGAAAATCCTGTCGCACCTCAATCAATCCACCTTCGCTTAGCGGTTATTCCGGTCTCGACGTACGTGACTCAATCAATGCCTCGCACATTTAAGCGTAACAGTCACACTTCGATTCAAAGGATAGTGAGAGAACGTGTGTGTGTGTGTGTGTGGGGGCGATTCGGCTGCTTAAGTGGCCAATTGAGCAGCAACAATAACAACATCTCCATCGGGCAGACAGTGAGTAAATGCTGCATTGTTGACATCTGTGGCATACAAATTCAAATATATTTTGCGCCGCTGGCTATTATGGAATTACATTGTTCGCCGGAGCCGGAGCCGGAGCCAGAGCCGGAGCCGACAACAGCTCAAGAAAACTGTGACATATGTGCAGTCAATAAATTTTTCCGCTTCTTCATGCTGACGTCGCACCAAAAGGACACAAAAAAAAAAAAGGACGAACGTCAGCTACGCGCCGCTAATGGCCCCACAATGACTGGCCACCTTTCGGCTGGCTGGCTGGCTGGCTGGCCGGTCAACTATTTCAGTTCGTTACGCCAGTTAAGTGTAGTGTACGTATTTAGTACGGCTTTACGCACGGAGATCCTCCAATTCCATTCTTTGCGCTGCACTAAATTTGATTGAATTGTTCTGCGCTTACCCCGAAAACTTGGCGTTTTGCATTATTAATCGGCTACGCCCACGTCCCGACGTCCCAGCCTACACTGTGCTACAAAATTGCCAAATAACAGTGCGGTTGCACTGTCATGCATGTGGTTAGACCTGGCGAGAGACAATGGATCTGTGTTATAATCGTTGAGGGTCCTTAATCAGGCCGTGACTCAGAGCCTTCATTAATAAAAAAAATTAAAAAAAAAATAATTGAAAATGAAAATAAAAATTAAGTACTCAAAAATACTTTTATAGATCTTTTTTTTCCAATATTTTATATGAATCTTGGGAGCATTATTTTATAAAAAAATATTAATTTGGCTTAAAATAAAATTTAAAATTATTTTTTATTTAATTTTTTAAAATTTATTCCTACAAAAAGTAGGAGCTGAGGATTTTGAGCTGATAAAAAAATCTAAAAAATTTGACTGAAACTTACTAAATAATGATCTTTATCCATATAAAATCTGGTATGTATATATAGTATAATAATGAATTATTTTATAATTTGGAAGTAAGAAAAAAAATGTATGTATGTATATATAAAAAAAAATTATTTTGGTAATAATTATATATAAAAAAATGTTTTTTTTTTATATATTTTATCATTTTATGGAATTTTTAGTCTTTACAGATCATATATATCTATAAGTTCTGTTTCTTACACTCATCTAAATCGCTGGGATCATCTATTTTTAGCTAACTCATTGATGTTTCCTGGAATCCAGCCAACCTTTCTTCTTCTACCAAATCTCTATATCTACCTCTCTCCCTCTCTCCCTCTCTTTCTCACCTTTTGTTCTTTGTTTTCTTTCTAGTCGTAAATCGATTTGCTGCGCCTGCTTTTCACATACATATATTCTCATCCTGTTTTGCCGTATTTTTCCTATGGCGCCGCAATTCATTTGGCTCTGTGTTTTGGTTAGTTTTGATTCGTTTGTTAGATTGTTGTTATTGTTGTTGTTGTTGTTGTTGTTGTTTGCCTCCACAGTTGGACCCTGACGTGTGCACCGATAATTACTACGGATCGCAGTACTTCGTCTAGTACTCGCCTAGCTGCAAAGACCTTTGCCAGCCGAGACCAAATGTTTTGTGACTCGGTTGACATGTGGTCGACAATTCAAAGCATTCTCTGTGTTCTCACTCCCTCTATGTCTATGTCTATGTGTGTGTGTGTGTGTGTGTTTGTGTTTTTTGCAATTATTATAAATCAACATTTTGATTTATGCATGTAACAAAAGTTGAGCCACGACGGCCACGACAGCAACATTGAAGTTGTATATGGTTAAATTTATGGCCGAAACACTTACGAATACAAAGTGTGTGCATGCCAGATACATATATACTGAGATGGTAATGGGCCATAGGTGTCAATAGTGTGGGCTGTGCGCACTCTTAGTTTTATACACTGGTGAAGTATCTAGTTTCTTGGGTTTTTTTTCTTCAGCTTCAGTTAGTGATATATAGATGGTGTCTTTGAACCCATAGGCAGCTAGCTTAGAGTAGGCGTGGCAGACCGTAGACAGCAGGTTGCTAAGCATTCGCCTATACTTCCCTCTGTCCCTCAGCTTTGCTTTTGCATAATCCAACTTAAGCATCATATACATATATCATATATATTATATATAACTTGAATCTGTACTACCTTTAAGCATTGGCCAGCAAAAACTGCTGCAGTATTTTTGTTGTTGTCTCTCTTTGTGGTCCTTGTTAGCAGGCACTCGAACACAACACTTCACTTCAGCACTCGAATAAAAACAAACTACTTGTATGTTGACATACAAAACAATCGTCAATTCATTGAAAAAATGGCCTGGCCTCGCTCTGAAAATTTGCATAAACTTTTTTATATGCACAACCAAAAGCAGACAGAAAACAAGAGAGAAAAAAAAAGGTTGCGGAAACGGAAATGGATGCCGCCCGGTCAGCGGCGTGCGCGATAACCAGCAATGACCAGAACTTGGCGCCAATATGCAAACATAACAGCAACAAACAACAAGCAACAACAAACAATGGCAACAAAAAGAAGTGCTCGCTGCATGGCATAAATCACTGCCAATAGCGAGGGTGCTCAATGGCCGGTGGGTGGTGCGGTGCGGCTGAATACAAACATTTTATTTCAAGAAGCGCGTTTGCATTTTTTATGAACTTGTCGTACATCGTTACAATAAATTCATCTACTCGATATACATAAAAAATGCATAAAAAATCAGTCAGCGCCCCCTCAAAGAGGGGTGAGGAGGTCGAGGAGTAGCCAAAGAACTAACCGAAAAATACCAAACATATTGAATATATCGGAAATGATTGAGAAATATGTGCTTGAGTGAGTGCACTTAAGCTAGGCTTGATTAAAATATCGTTACGTTTATATATATTATTATTATAGAAGAAGGAGTAGACTGGAGGATGGGCTGGAGATGGATATAGATAGATCAAGATCTTTTCTTTTAAATTGATCAAAAATTTAATAGATATACTAACATGTAATATCAAAATATTGAAATATAAAAAATAAAATAAAGAGTATTTATATAAAATATAATATAATATATAAAGTATAAAAGTAAAAAATTTAAATTAAAAAATCTTTAAATAGATGAATATAAAAATATAAAAGTAAAAAACTACAAATATTAAAGTATATATACATTTGTGGTATATTTACATATATTTATATATATTTATTTATTTTTTGTATATACATACATATATTTATTTCTTATATTATTTTTATTTTATATTATATTAGATAATATATTTCAATTTAAATTTTTTTTTATTATTTTTTATTTACAAAAATATTTTTTCCTCAAAAACTATTTATTTCTTATTTTATTTTTATTTTATATTACATGTATACATATATTTTAATTTTTAAAAAATATTATTATGATTTTTATTATTTTTTACTTGAAAAATATTTTTTCTTCAAAAACAGTTCATTTCTTTTTTTTTAATATTATATGTATACATACATTTTAATTTTTTAAAAAATATTATTATGATTTTTATTATTTTTTATTTAAAAAATTTTTTTTCTTCAAAAACTATTCATTTCTTATTTTATTTTATTTATTTATTTTATTTTATTTATTTTTTTTATTATTTTTTTATTTTTTAAATTTTATATTATATGTATACATACATTTAATTTTTTTTTAAATATTATTATGATTTTTATTATTTTTTCTTTATTTTTTTTCTTTAAAAACTATTCATTTATTAATGGTTTATCAAATACGCATTTATTTATCTCTATATCTATTTTGTATTAATTATTATATATTTATTATTATATATTTTCATATTTCTCATTAAATATTATTATTATTATTCTATCATTAATCTCTTTTTTATACCTTTGCTTTGCTTAATTTGTATTAATATCCTAAAGATTTCCAGCTAAAAATCTGCTTCAATTTTCGTTTTATTTTACTCACAGACTATCCCAATGCTGACCGCACTTGCCAGAGCATATAAACTTCGTCGTCTGCTGGGCATTTTCTTCTCTTTTTCTCAACACCCTCTCATGGAGAGAACAGGACGCTTTATGTGTCAAGTTAGGGCTTCCTGCAGCAGCATGGCTGGCGAAAGGCATTTATCATTGTGGGTAGCGGAAAAATTAAACACGCTCATACGCGCAAATATTTGATACGTTTTGCGCAGCGGATATCCTTGACATATCCTGCGACGACAAGGCCAGGGGTCGGGGCGGCACTCAGCTCTGAACACATTGTATTGTTGTGCGTTGTGCGACAATTGTGTCAAGGAGACACTTTCCTTCGGTTCTTCTATTAGCCAACTCGGATACACAACTCCCCTGTGATCCCGCTATCGCTGGCAATCTTCAAGCCATTGATTAGCGTCTGGGCAGCGCTCGGATTTCACGACGAATCGCACAACGTGGCCACACCTGCCGGAAAGCGGTGTATCCGCCAAGAGATGCATGTTTCGAGTATTTTGAAACACTTATTCACATGTCTGATTTTCGTTTTGGTAATTGTAGCCGTGATTGGAATCGATTGACATATGTCCTTAGCTGCTTGAGCACCTGGAAAATATAAGAAAATTATGTTTTATGTTCATATATTATATGAAAATGAAGTAGAAATAGATTGGCAAATTGAAAAATACTATCTCGAGATATTCTATCAATATCTTTAATCTAAAAGCTTTAGAAGATCTCTAGCTGAAATTTCAGAATTGGGACCACCCGTCCACAAGCATATAGAAAGTTCTTGTCTGATCAACTCCTATATAATATAGACATACATATATCATATCTCTGGTCTACAGTCTTGGTTACCTCTACCAAGCAACTAGCTTACTCCACTTTCAAAAACTCTCAGGTATTCCCCAGGCCAACACGTGCCAGAGCATAGGGAAACTCTGCATATCATAAATTCGAGCTGAATAGAAATACTTTTAATCCAATGACTTTCTCAAATGCTACTTCATCCCTAATTCCATTTCCATAAGAACGCGAGATCAATATCAGCGCAACAAAACAAAACAGCTGGAAATTTTAAAGGAGGTGGTTCCTCTGTAAACAGTTGATCATGATGTCGAGGCTCCAAGGCCAAGCCCAGGGCCAGTTTGCCACGCGCGAGTCGAGCCACTAGACGGGCATAACCATATGCGTTTTCCTTCCTAATAATCTTATAATATCTACACAATCTGATGCAATTTTCTAATATTCTGTCAATTTGTATGCATGAACTCAAATGATGTGTGTGCAAGCGGACACCCAATGTGCACAGTGGTTGGGAATCAGATTTCAGTATTATTAGAGGAAATTGATTGAATTACATGCGTGAATATGTCGGGGGATTTGTTTAAGAATGTATTGAAGTAACCTTTTATTATGGTATAATGTATTTTATTATATTAGATAATATTCTTATATATTAAAATTAATACAGTAATTATTATAGTTAGTATATTTCCTTGATTAGAATGTGACTATGAGAGTTATTACAAAAAATTATATAAAATTGATTTAGCATTGGATTTTTGTTTGTTTCATAATCGGAAGCATTTCCAACTACAGCCCTGATCAAGAGCAATTGTATTACAATAATAATACGCGAATATCCTAAAATAATATTTAGCCAGAGGTCAAGGATTATCATGTCATGTTGACCTAAACAAACTGGAATAAGTATCTGCAGGGCGCACAGCTGACAGCGTTGCAATTCAAATTTGAGATACGATCTGAGCAGAGAAGAGCGAGAGTTTCATGCGCATGTCAGCTCAGGTATTTTTTGATAGGCATATCTTAATGCAAATACAAATTTGAAATTTAATATGATAAAAATGTTTAATATAAGAAAAAAAATTAGGTAAAAAAAATAAAAATTAAAATAAATGTGTAATAAATAAAATAGGTAGATACATAATTAAATAAAATAAATTAAAAATAAAATAAGAATACAGTAGAAGTAATATGAATATTAAAATCAAATAACATAAAATATATAACAAATAAATAAATTAGGTAAGTAAATAAATATATAATTAAATAAATAAATAAATAAGAATTTTAACAAGTAAGAAAACTCTAGTCGAGACCGCTCGACTAGGGTATACCCTGAACCCTGCGAAGATCCGCTATTCCAATCATTCTTCATTTCTTTTATATACACATGCATATGTACGTTCATTACAAGCAAAACATACACACACACATACACAGGCGCACGCTCACACAAGCGCAAGTCGGAGCGTCAGCTGTTGTTTGGCTGCTATTTGCATGGCAATGCTATGGGAAATTAAATGTTTAATAACTTTTTTTCTGATCAAACTTGTTGGGCGTAATCATGTCATCCATATGTATGTATGTGCCAAAGCACAAGTCTCTAGTATTTGATATACGGGAGTTACAAATTTGAGGCGAAGGGGGCGTGGCACCCAAAATTTAACAAAAACCGAAATTGCGTAAGGCTCACATAACACTAAATGCAAAATTTGAAGACTCTATCTAGAAAGATGAATTATATAGAATTTTATTGCTTAATTTAGATTTTCGTTTTTAATCGATAACAATAAAACGATAAAAGTTATCGAATTTCTGAAACAAACTCGATCTTTTCGTGCTATACAGGAACCTACATACAAAATTTTAAGTCTGTAGCTCTTGTAGGTTCTGAGAACGACGCGTTCATACATACGGACAGACGGACAGACGGACGGACAGACGGACAGACGGACATGGCTATATCAACTCGGCTTGTCATCCTGATCAAGAATATATATACTTTATGGGGTCTGCCACGCCTCCTTCTGCCTGTTACATACATTTCAACAAAAACATTATACCCTGATTTCCCATTTTCAATGGGCTCAGGGTATAAAAAAAATAATTAAAATAAAATCATTAATAAAATAAATAAAAATAAAAAATACAATTAATAAATATAATATAATAAATATATAATAAATGAAATAGGTAAATACACAATTAAATAAAGAATTAATTTAATAAATAAATAAACAAAATAAGAATAAAAATTAAATTAAATTAAAATTAAATAATATAATATAATATAATATAATATAATATAATATAATATAATATAATATAATATAATATAATATAATATAATATAATATAATATAATATAATATAATATAATATAATATAATATAATATAATATAATAAAATATAATATAATATAATATAAATAAATTTAAAAAAATATATAAAAAATAAAAATAAAATAAAGAAATAAAATAAATAAACAAAATAAATATAAAAAATAAATTAATCAATTAAATAAAAAATAATTAAAATAAAAGTCGTAATAAATAGAATAAACAGATATATAAAATTAATAAATAAATAATTAGTTAATTAATTTATAATATATATGTATAAGGTGGAATAAATAAAATTAATTAAAAAATTTTTGAATAAATAAATAAAATAGTAAAGTCAAATAAATAAATAATATAGTAAATATAAATAAAATTATTAACTTAAATAATTATCATTAATTTTATTATTTTATTTATGTTATGTATTTTATTTATATTCCTTTTATTATTATTTTTCTTTGTGTCTATTGAATGCCACAGAGAGTGTGCAAATTTCGAATCAAAGTAGGCCCGTTCTATGACACAATTAATTAATTCGGGCTGCACAGCTATGCAGTAGACTGGATTTTGTACGTTTCATAAAAATTTCTGTGGCAATTGTATACCTTTGAAAATTCGTTAAAATAAGTATTTCCGTTAACTAAACACATCCATTTCCATATACATATTTGGATATCTACCACTGCTGTCTGGCATCCACAGATCCGTTGCAAGTTCTTCAGCTGTTTCATAGTTTGAACCGCATTTGGCGAATACGTGCGACAGTCGCGGCTCTGTCACTGGAGCAGTGCCAGTGCGGACATTATATCGGTTTATATCGACGGGAAGCGGGCCGATCAATCGGTCTGAAAGGAAACGAGACATCATGTTTCTTGGATCTCTGCTGGAGAAAATCAACCCGTTTGCGAAGCAATCGATCAAGCTGATCCACGATGACGACGTGAGCCGCGCTGATATTGTGAAGGCGAAACTGCCCCTGCTGAAGGCGGATCGCTCGAACAGCAAGCAGGAGGATCAGCTCATACAGAAGCTACGGCAGTGCTGCAGCACATTCGACTTTCGCAATGCGACAACGAATCTGATTGGCAAGCAGGCCAAGTTGTCGGCCCTCAACGATGTGCTGAAGTACGTAGATGAGGGTCATGGTATGATAACGGATTCAGTGTTTGCGGAAATTATCAAAATGATATCGAGCAACATCATTCGCACCTTTCCGCCCAACGCCATGGCGAACTTCAATCCCGATGTGGATGACCCAGTGCTGGAGTCCTCTTGGCCCCACCTCGAGGTGGTCTACAACGTCTTTCTGAGCATACTCGACTCGCGTGAGTTCAAGCTGAGCGCTGCCACCGCCGTGATTGATCGCAAATTTGTTTTGCATCTGCTGATGCTACTCAATTCGGCCGATCCCCGGGAACGCAGCTTCCTCAAATGGATAATCTTGCGCATTTATAGTAAATTTTACAGCTTACGCAGCTACATACGCACCCAGATTTACAACATATTTTATCAGTTCATCTATATCGTGGAAGAGTTCAATGGCATTGCCGAGCTCCTCTGGATCCTGACGACAATTCTGGAGGGCTGCTTCACCGCGACTTTGAAGGCCGAGCGCGATGAATATCTGGAGAGGATCCTGATGCCGCTGCACAAGGTCAAGTGCCTGGCGACGTTCCACAGCCAGCTGGAGCAGAGCACCATACAGTTCCTCATGAAGGACGGCCACTACATCGAGCAGATTGTTAGCGGCCTCATCAAGTTCTGGCCCAAGACCTCCACCCAAAAGGAGATACTCTTCCTGGACGAAGTCGAGGACTACATCAATGCGATTGGGCAAGGGCAGTTCGTTGTCGTGCGGAAGCCATTGCTGATCCAAATAGCCAAGTGCGTGCGTAGTCCCCACATGGAGGTGGCCGAGCACTCGCTCAACATACTGAACAGCAAGCACATGATGTCGCTGATCAAGCCGAACTCGGGTTTCGTCATGCCGATTGTCTGCCCTTCACTGCTCAGCATCTCGAAGGGCCACTGGAATCAGACAGTGCTCAAGCGAGCCTACACCGCCCTCCAGCTGTTCGGGGAGATGGATGCTCATCTGTTCAACGATCTCTTGTCCAAGTATGGCGACGAGAAGGATAAGGTCAAGCAGCGCCAGCGCGAACGCGACCTCGCCTGGAAGAAGGTCCACGAGCTGGTCGCAAAGCGCTGCAAGACGGACAACGAGAACTCCTCGAGCGATGCCGATGTCACCAGCGCAGAGCAGGCGACGCAGTGAGCTCGAAGGAATGGCGAAATACTTTGGATAAAGCAATTCGAGGCGAATGCTAAATTTCATGATATATCTGATGAAAACGAAAAAGAAAAAAAAAAAGAAACAAACAAAAAAAATGAAACTGTTAGACCTTAATTCGTGTAGCTCGCGCTGAGCTGAATATACATAGACAACATACATATCCAGGGGGATCAAATTTAGTTAACCTACATACATATGTAGCAGATGCCGTAACGAAGTTTGTGTTTAAAAGTATTTTGTGTAACTCTCAACCCAAAATCTAACCGTGAACTCACTCCCATTATGTCGTACAACACACAAATATTTTTATGAATCTCTATATTTTAAGATAACGCAATTTATGTATGTTAGAAGAAAATCAGGTTACTAAAAGGCGACCAAAAATATATATATATGTATATAAAAAAGGATAATGAAAATGTCTTATGTGAAGGAAGCTCGACTGACAGATACCCTGTTGAGGTATCTCCTGTAATGCTTTTATGGGAATATAGACGATCCGATTGTAATGTACGTCGGACGGATAGACGTTGAAGGGATTATTGGCGGGATAGACTTATAAACTGATATACTGAGGGATGGACGGGCGGATAGACGTGCGGATAGATGGACAGATAGATGGACGGAAAGATAGACAGATAGATGGACGGAAAGACTAATAAACGGATATACTGATGGACGGATTCACACATAGATGGACGGAGAGGTGGACGGATAGATGGACGGATAAACGGACGGATTGTTGGACGGATAGATGTATAAACGGAAATTCTGTTGGATAGACGGACGGATAGATGGACGGACAGCTGGACGGATAGCTGGACGGATAGACGGACGGACGGGCAGGATCACACATAGACGGACGGCGAGACGTGCGGAGAGATGGACGATTAGATGGACGGATAGCTGGATGGATAGACGGACGGATGGATGGACGAACAAACTGATAAACGGATATATTGATGTATAGATTCACACATAGATGAACGGAGAGATGGACGGATAGACGGATAGACTGACGGATGGGCAGGGGTAGATCGACGCAGCGGGTCCGTCTTTAACACTATTTTTCCTCTGCCCTTTACTGCTATAAACCTATTTTCAATGTCTTCACTATATAAGTAATTGATTTCCGATTCCTCCACAAATGCATTAAGTTATGCAGAAATGCGATCAGATCTTTGGTGTCGCCTAATTGGCATAAGGAGAATGAACTTGGCCCAGTCAACTGACTTATTAATTAGAATATATTATTGTCGGCATGATGACGATTAAATCGAGAATGGAGCGGGAGACGAAACGAGACCCCCCCGTCCGGCAGGCGGGCGACCCTTTGGTTGGCTGACTCCGGCAATATGCCTTTAATCAAGCCAAAAACACAAAGTAATTCAAATTTTCAAATTATTTCCACTAAAATGGTTGACAGTGCTGATGCGATGATGATGATGATGATGATGACGCTGATAATATTGGGGTATACGATACTAATGAAATGGGTGGTTGAAGGACTGCCGCGCCGCCGCCACCACACATCCAGGCAATAAACTGTTGAGCCGAGTCGCCGTACTAAAATCAACTCCCCAAGTATATGTAGATACATATTTAAATGAAGCGCACATAAAGCCAATGAGGGATTTAGTTGAATTGCCAACAATTGAATAAATTTTCCAATTGCCTGCGTTTTCGTATTAGCATTAGAAGGATGCCTCTGCTTATACAACTCACGCACGTCCCCTCTATGGGTGTGTGTGTGTGGGTTGGTTAAAGGAAGTGACGGCAACGCGAATACTCATACAAATCGCAAAATCAGTCAGTGGCGTCTATGCTGATGTTATCCTCGTCCTCGTCGCCGCTCCCCATGCTCCCTCTGGCTGTTGCTCGTCGTCGCCATTCATTCAAATGAGGTTGACGACGTCGACCAACAATTTGAACCCTTTCGTGCAGCACAATTGACTGCCGGCCGAGCAAAGGAGACAGTGGTAGTGGTAGTGGTAGTCGCATAGCATAGCACAGCCCAGCACAGCACCCAAACACTTACAGTCGTCGCCCTCCGTTGGCTGTTTCAGCTTTTGGCAAGCCTTTGAAGTTCTACTCTCCTCTGCTCCGTTCGGCTCTAGTCTGTACTGTTCTGGTTTCTCATTTCTCACTTCTCATTTCTCATTTCTCGTTTCTGGTTTCTGGTTTTTAACGGCCGATTGCCGCCGCCACACCGCAAAATGAATGTTTGTTTCATCATATGTTGACACCCATTTTGCAGCTAACTTTTAATATATATTATATAGAGCTATGTATATAGAGACCAATTCGAATCAATCGCAGCAACACCTTTATTAGTCCAACTGGCTCTACTCTCTCTGTCTGTTTCCTTGGAAACTAATCAAGCTACTTTCAAGCTATCCTCACGATAGCTTCTGTTTCTTTTCAAGCAGCTTAACAGATATAACTGTTATAGCAATTATCAAAGTTTTTTTTTCAGATTTTGAGTTTGCTTGGACGAAATATATGTATCTTGACCTGGTCAATGTGGAGAGCTTGGGCTTTGATGAGTATAAGACAGCTTCAGACTTTGACTTGAGGAATGAGCTTATGTCTACATATATACCTGTATATCATGAGTATTTTATATGTATATAGAGAGTATAAGTGTAAGTTTTATAAGAAACGAGCTCTGTTTTAGAAGTATCTAACGTCGTTTTTTCACTTCATACCAAAAATACTCTTCTGTGATCTTCTTCAGCTTCAGCGCAGATCTGGACACAATTGCTTGACTTTGAATTCCTTTAGCTCAATGCCTTTCAGCAAATATCTCTAAAATATATAATGTTTGAAGAACTTTTTTAATAAATAATATATATAAGAACAAAAAATATATTATAAGAAGAACTCTCTCTGCTGAATATCACTGAAAGAATTGTTTTTCCTTCTAATCTGATCATTCTTATAAGAGTCAACTGACTCTAACATAAGAAAGAACTAAGCTCTATATTAATCCTTTCAAAGTCAAGCCACAGATCAGTTGGATCATATGATATATCCATCAGAGAGAGAGAGAGAGAGAGAGAGAGAGAGAGAGAGAGAGAGAGAGAGAGAGAGTCGCTTTGGGTATTTACCAACACTGCTCCTACCTCATTTTGTCATTTTAGCTCACTAGGACTCGCCGCATATCTGTCTGGCTCATCGGCAAATGCTGCTTTAGGCTAGTCCCGAACCTCAACATTAATATTGCGTCTAAGCTTTTGTTTTTTCTGTGTGTGTGTGTGTGTGTTTTTTTGGCCACTCGACTTTGGGCACGATATGAAAGCGCGTGTACCAAAAAGGGAGTTGTCTGTCTGTCTGACTGACTGGCTCCACCACCGTTTTTACCCTTTCTGAAGCTGGCAGACATGAAGGGAATACAAAAGGGTTGCGCTTTTTATATAAGTTCCCAGTTCTTATATCTCGATTCACTTGGCTGCATTCCTGCCGTGGATTTGTGGCGAAATGTGTTGAAGCAAACAATGTTAGGAAAGTGGGTGTTTTATTTAGAGTCGAGCGCATGAGTGCGAAAAGGCCACTGAGCCTGATTGAGCAGAGACTGAGGCTGAGAACAGGCACTGAGACTTCGACTGGGACTTCGACTGGCACCAGGACCGTCAGTGGGTTGCTTCGAGCAAGCCTATCAAAGCGAACTCCGCTGAGCTAACCCAGTGTCGGACTCGGGCTGGGCGGTTGAGGCGGAGGAGACACGCCCAAATGGTTATTATTTCTTAGAAATAAGTAGCTGCCGCTGTGGCATCGATGTTGCCTTCCACTTTGATTTTGTTTTGCCAATTTATGGCTGTTGTTTCTTTTTATTCCCCCTTTTTTCTTTTCTCTTTTTTGCTGTTTACAATTGTTGCTGTTTATTGTTGCATTGATTAGCTTAATTTTAATTTGTTTTTTTTTTTTTATTGTTTTCTCTATATCTATAACCTAGCAACATTTGGTATTTATATACTATATACTATATACTTTACTTTCTTTTTGTCTATATATTTTCAACTAATTTTACTTTATTTAATATCTATTTTTTTCTCTGTTATTTTCCACTTTGCTTTTTTTCTTACTTTCATCTTTCCCCGATCTGTTTCTCTGCTTTTTTCCTTTCATATTAATTTCTGTAGTTTTTTTTATGCCTTTCTACTTAGCTGTCGCTGACGTCAACAGCTTTAAATAGAACGCCTAAAATACTGTTCTTGGCAGTATATTATTTACACTAAGTGCCAACAGTATACAGCCACTTATTTTAATATTTTTAAATATTTATAATATTTTTAATATTTTTAGTATTTTTAATACTTTTAATATTTTTAATATTTTTTATATTTTTAATAGTTTTAATATTTTTAATATTTGTAATATTTGCAATATTTTTAATAATTTAAATATTGTTAATATTTTTAATATTTGCAATATTTTTAATATTTGTAATATTTTTATTATTTTTTAAATTTTTTTATTTTTAATTTTTTAATATGCAATATTTTTAATATTTTTAATATTTTTAATATTTTTAATATTTTTAATATTATTATTATTTTTAATAGTTTTAGTATTTTTAATATTTAACCAACATTTTGTAGCAAAGTTAGCATATGAAATCTAAATTGTAATCAAATAAAATTAATTAAATAAAATTAGCTTTACTTTTAACTAACTATATTATTTTTATTCAATTTTAATTGTATATAAAATATTTATAAAATTAATAAATTTTTTTTAAAGCTTGCATATAATATTTTAAAATTTTTATTGAATTTTAATTAAATGGTTTATTATTAATTTTATTTTTAATTATAAACTTTTAATAAAATATTTTTTTTATAACTTTTAATAAACTTTTTTCTTCTTATAGAATTTATATAAATTTTTTGATTATTATTTTTTTTAATATTTTAAAATTTCATAAAGTAAAATTATTGAATTTATTTAAATGCTGTATTTAGCACATAATTTAGTATAATTACTCTGGATATTATTTTTATTTTATTTTCAAAAATTGTTCCGTAATCCGAAGCCAATTCATAAGATCTGCTTGATTGACCTTGGCTCAAGCTGAGCTTATACAGATTTCCATACATTGGGTCTTAATGATTATGACGGCATTGGCAGCGGCATCGGTTGATCTTACAGCGATAAGCTGTAAAAGGCTTAGCCGCAACTTGTGTTACTTTAACTTGACATCAATCACGTGAGATGCGAAAAGAAGAGTTGAGGTGTCCAGGCTGCTTTGCCGTAGATATAGACGCTGGCTTCTGTTAAAGACGCACTTAAAATGCTTTTAACTTTTGCTAAGTATTTATAAGAATACCCTGGCCAGCTGGGAGGCTGCAGCTAGGGTATATCAGCTCTCAAGTAAAGGTATATATAATAGAGTATCGAGTGCTATTCACGCTTCAGTTACCTTGCCTGTTGGATATCTTCGTACAGGGTATCCTTGCGTCGGGTCGGCCATAGCTAAAGCTGCCCCTTTTTGTCCAGTGGCGCTCTTACAAGCGCAAAAATAAGTTGCTGATGTAAAGATGACCGAACAATAATTTTTGTGGGATTTGTGAAGAGCGCATGATTGTATGTGTGTCTGCGCCGTGCGGCACTCTGAATGGTAATTTAATATCAAAGAGGACCCGCATGAATAGGGAATTGTGCACAGGTGCATGCCGGCTGCATATGCCACTGCGGCCCAACACCTACCTACCTACCTACGATCGACGATCGACGACTTAAATGCCCCCAAATGAACAAAGTGCTGAAAATTGTAGCGCCGCGGCGCTTTCTTCATATCTGCGTATCGTCGGGCTTAATTAAATGTCAGCCGGCTCTGACTTGGGCTCTGACTTGGGCTCTGGCTCTGCCCAATTGAACGCTCAACGATCAATCGGTTTCCAGCGATTACGCATTCACTGATTAAGGCTCGATGCTTTAATCGATGGTTATCGAATGGGGGGGAATTGGATAATGAACAAATGTAACTACTGAGCATACATGAGTTTATGTGGGGTTTCACTCGTTGACTAATAGCAGAGATCAAAAGGGGTGAGAGTGGGGGGAATGAGGGCGAGGAGGAGAGAGAAAAAGAGAACTGTGAGAGGGAGAGGTGACTAGATATATATGAGAGAAGGGGAGAAAGTGAGTGAGAGACAAAGAGAAGATAGGGAAAGAGATAGACAGACATATAGGGAGAATAAGAGAGACAAACAGAGAGAGAGAGAGAGAGAAGGAGAGAGAGATAGAGATAAAGACAGAGGAATAAGGAGAGGCATAGAGAGAGACAATAAAGAAGAGAGATAGAAAGAGGCAGAGAAAGAGAGGGAGAGAGAAAAGTAGTAGAGGTAGAGAGACTCATTGCGAAACCGAGGAAAGAAACAGAAATAGAAAGAGAGAGAGAGAGAGAGAGAGAGGAATACCAAAACTAAGAGAGAAAGACAGACAGCGCCGGAGAGAAAGAAAAGCTCGTAGACATAGAGAGAGACATATAGAACGACAGAACGAGAGAATAGATATGAAAGAGAGATAGAGAGATATGGAGACAGAGAAAGAAAGAGAAAGAGAGAGAAGAGAGAGAAAGGCAGAAAGTGAGAGGGAGACTGGCAGATAGACAGAGAGAGAGAGAGAGAGAGAGAGAGTGAAAGAGAGAGTGAGAGAGAGAGAGAGAGAGAGTACAAGTGAGAGAGAAAGAGAAAAAGAGGAGGAGAGAGACACATACATGCAAGTGAAAGGCAGAGAGAGAGAAAAAAGCGCAAGGTGGGAAAGAGAGAGGGAAAATCTCAAAGAGAGCAATACACAATGAGAATGAGAGAAAGATTAGGACTCTCCAAAAAGAGAGAGAGAGAGAGAGCGAGAGAGAGAGAGGGAGAGATAGAGAGATCCAGAGAGATCCAGAGAGAGAGAGGCACTGTCCTTTGCCTCAGTTCAGGAATGAATCTCTGCATGAGGTCGTAAGTCTACTATTGCTTCAGTCAAGGTCTTAGCATACCACACATGACTTCGGAGGACTTTATCGCTTTGTCTTATGCTGCCAATATTTAAGCGTCAAATTCTCAAAGTCTCTGGCGTATAAATACATTTTGTAATTAATTTCCCATAGAGTGGGCTTGGGGAAACAGCGATTGGCTCGCTTCGCTCAGGTGCTAAGCAGCCGGCGTCGTGTGCCGGGGACCTTTAGAGGCAAAGAAGTTTTTCTCGTTTGCTGTTGTTGCCGTTTTCCATGCACTAAGTCGAGGAAAGTATCTCATAAGTTTTGTGGAACATCTCGTAGTTCGTAGCCAAGCTGCGCTAGCCGTGCGCCTTGCATGCGAACGGGCAACATACTTACGAGCAAGACCTCAACTCTTTTTAAACACAACCAGATAAAAATCTAATAAACTGCAGACCGCCAGCAAAATGCATGCAGCTCGAGTCGCAGCTCGAGTCGCAGCTCGAGCCGAGCCAAGTCAACTGCAGTGTGCCTGAGCTTGGCTCGTTTTTTTTCCTCTTTTATTTTTTATGAACTTAGTTTGGCGTTACGCTGCGTTTTTTTTTGCGCTGCATTGAAGCAATTTCTTGAAATTATTTTTCAATAATTTTTTGCTGTTTTTTTTTTATTATTTTTTTTTGTAAGTTTTTCTGGTCGCTGCGCCGTTGCAGCATGTTTGCGGCACACTTTACACTATCGAATCATGCGGATCTGTCGACAATGTCGATTCCGCTGGCAACGCGACGCGACGTGGCTGCCTCTCTCGTCTCGTCTCGTCTCGTCCCGTCTCGTCTCCGGCTGTTGCAGCCATGACACTTGCAGGTGTGTCTCCCTTCCCAACCTCCCCCCCACCAACCAACCAGGTAATGCAGTGGTGCGCGGGGCGATGGGGGCGTGTCGCTGCTGCGGTTCTGCTTGCAGATGTGCTGAGCAAAACACGTCGCAAAATTAATTTCATTTTACATACAGGCAGCAAGAACAAAAAAAAAAGAGAAGAAGGAATTTTTAATTAACTTACATGGCGTATAAGTAATATTAAATTATTGCACAAAAGGCGCAAGTAAAAGTGAGCTCAACGGGTGTGCTCAGCGCGCAGATGAAATGTGGTAAGTTCCGCACTTGTTGTAATCCTTATTGTCATTCGTATGAAGACTGGATGCATATATGAATAGCTGAGTCTCTGCTTTCAGATCAACACAGCTCAAGCTTTCAGTTCTTTAGTTCTAGGCTTAGCTAAGCAAGCCTTTGACCTTTGAAGACCTTAAGCAAAGTATTGTTAGGGAAGGCTAGAGCCTGCCGCCTGAAGTTCTGGCAAGTCAGCTCGATTGCTCATTAACTCTTAGCTATAACATTTTGTTGACTTGCCTCTTATAAGCATTTCATTTCATAAGTTTTTCACTATAAAAATAGATTTTAGCAAAGGAATATACAAAGATTACTGTATATATTTGGCCCCTTGGCTCAAGTTGATCATGCCCAATTTCGAATTGCAGGCAGGGTATTCAAATGTGTGTTTAAAGTAGCGCAGCCAGCGAAAAGCTATTTCGCATTGAACAACACGTCGTTGCCAAATTGTGTCCTTCCTGTGCTCATAAAGCAGGCAGCAGGCAGCAGCAGGAGCAGGAGCAGCCATAAGTCAGCCCGTGCGCTGCTCTCCTGGAAGCATTAATACAATTTGCGCTCGTTACGCGGTTCACAACCCTCGCCGAATTGTGAATCTCGGCGCAGCGCTGCGCACCACCCCCGCCTGGCCCCATCCCCCCACTGTGTGTGTTGGTTGTGTTTTGTCATTAGTTTCATTTTATAATTTATTAACGTCAACATTGTAGCACAATTTAAACAAGAAGGCAAGTGAAGTGAAGATTTCTCAACTGTTTTTGAAAAGCGTACATGATGTGCGGCCCGATCACGTGCTGGCGCTTGTCTCTCTCTGTGTGTGTGTGTGTTGGTGTGTGAGAGTGTGTGTGTTGGTGTGTGCGTGCGCTCTAGTTAGGGTGTTGAAGTTATTGCCAACATTTTTGGCTTTAAATGACCAACGAAGCGGATGCACTTTAATTTGACAACAATTGCGTAAATTGCCTCGTCATGCTGTTTGTCCTTTGACTTGCCACAGCTTCGTGTGTGTGTGTGTGTGTGAGCTGCTCGACTTTCGATTTTAATGGATGCATCTCCCAGACAACAACTGACACAAATGTCGCTGAGGTCACGTGTCATTCGTTTGCGGCAATTCTAGATTTATCTAGCAGCTTAAAACTTGAAAGTGTCTGTGGGCGTTTGTCCCCCTCTGTCTCTCTCTCTCTCTCTCTGTCTGTCTCACACACCCGCCCTGTCTACCCTTCTCCCGCTCTCCCCCTCGCTAATTGTCATTGCTTGATAAATTTGTTGAATGCATTGAAATAATTACAGATAATCTATTAGTGCATATCAAATGGGCTTAGCTTGACAGCTCGACAGCCTGACAAACTGACTGAGTGCATGATTGACTGACTGATTGACTGACTGACCGATGAGATCTGTGTATAGTTGAAACATAACTTACTCCTTTATGGACTCTAAGTAGTACTCAATTGAAAGCTTGATATGGGCATGTGTCAAGGCATAACTTGGGCTACGAAGCTTAGTCGAAGCTGTAGCATATAGCATATAGTGCATCTATGCTCATAAAGGGCGTGGCATACCGCCTTATGCGCCTCTTTAGGGGCATGGCAAATGAAGTATACTCCATACTTTCCGCAGCCTTAGAGTAAGGCCATTTGTTTTACTCTAGACTCCTTCTAAGCATCAGATCGGGCTTATGTATTGGACTGCATTTGCTTCTCTCTCTCTCTCTCTCTCTCTCTCTGTCTCTCTCTTTCTCTCTCTTTCTCTCTCTCTCTCCTTCTCAGTCTTTCTCTTCTTCTCTCTCTCTCCCCCCATTCCTAGACTACCTCCCTACTCGTTATTATTCCGCAAAAGCCTTCCAGTTGAAGCCCTTCTGAGCACTCCAGCTAGGCACTGTCCTCCATATATGGTTGTCAAAAGTCCATTATATTACTCTTACTAGTTATACGTATATCATAGTTTATCTGTAGAATATGTAGATTATAGCCATAAAAGTCAGTGAGATACAGTTTATGGCTGATAATTTATAGCTCCCTAATATGTTAGCTAAGAGTAGAAACACTCTTAGATTGTAAACTTACAAGTTTTTAATGCCCGAAATATATGTACTTATATATAGAGAAGGGTAAGCCATAAGTTAACTGAAGGTTCACAGTGATATAACTAATATATAATATATATAGTAGATTAACTAACTTAAGTCTAGATGTCTCACTAGCTAGTTGCATTTTAAATAAGCCTAAAGAGAAAGAAATGTTAACATTCATACGAAATTCATTAATCAATGCAAGGCAATTGACCGCAAAAGTCATAAAAGTTGTATTAGAGTAGAGAAACGAGAGAGAGAGAGAGAGAGAGAGAGAGAGAAAGAGAGTAAGAGAATGACTTCTAAATATCAGAGTAGAGCTGATGTGGTCATGAATAAGCAGCGCTCGGTGCGAATGAATGAATGAATACATTGAGTACATTTGAAGTAAATGAAAGATAATTTACTATCCACACCTTGTTTATATGAAATTAATGACTGCATTAGATAAATTACATTCGGAGGCGCCGCGGCTGCCTTTCATTAGCTGCGACATATTGCAGTCAGCGTGAGTATTATTACAGTTGCGATACTAGATAGCTAATAACAAGTGAGCAACTGAGCCATTGACAGCGGGACCTGGCGAGCTGTCCACGAAACTGACATGGCAAAGGGGACAAAAACTGTCTACAAACCGCCACTGAATAATCAGAGGCCATCGATGTCAGTCGGGAGGGCTAATGTCGAGCAGCTTGGAGCCAACCAGGACACTCAAATGGAGTAAGAAACAGACGTCTTGCTAATGACACTTCGTGGCTTTCTCTCCTCCTCTCACTCACCCACTCACCCACTCACCCACTCGCTCACTCTGTCCTGCTCGCTCTGCTTTGTTATTGTAATTAGCTTGGGACCCTTTGGAACGAACTTCTATTCAGCCAGGGTGGTACATTAAAATATGATTAACTTTCTGGGCTATACCGTTCTCGTGTCTATTTAATTAAAAGGAAATTTTGCGCTCAAACTTTCTCCATATACCCTAGCCAAGGATACATGGGCCATGAGCAGGCGTAAGATGAGCCTAAAAGGGATTCTGTTAAATAACATTTTAAAGTTAACATTGCCAGCTGAACTTTGTTTATTAATCATCACTCTTCTCATCTATAAGTCCTCAATAATTACTCTAAATATATTTTTAACATTATGTTAAATAACATTTCGAAGTTAACATTGCCAGCTGACCTTAGCTTATCAATCTTCACTCTTCTCATCCATAAATCCTCAATAATTTCTCTAAATATATTTTTAACATAAAATGTTAAATAACATTTTGAAGTTAACATTGCCAGCTGACCTTAGCTTATCAATCTTTACTCTTCTCTTATATAATTCCTCAATAATTTCTCTATATATATTTTTAACATAAAATGTTAAATAACATTTTGAAGTTAACATTGTCAGCTGACCTTAGCTTATCAATCTTCACTCTTCTCATCTATAAATCCTCAATAATTTGTCTAAATATATTTTTAATATTATGTTAAATAACATTTTAAAGTTAACATTGCCAGTTTCATTTAGTATTTTTTTTTTAAATATTTTTAGCATGCTATGTTAAGTAACAATTTAATCTACAATAATTTTATTCGCTCCGATTTAGGTGGAGTTTCAGCGGGATATACTCATAATCGTGTTAACATATGTTAAGTAACATTTAAAAGCTAACGTTGCCCAGTGACTTGACTCTTTTCAGCTAAAAGCCTTCCATCTTTGGTAGAGTAGCACGACTTCGGCTTGTTTTGGGCAGCTCTACTTATAGAGTCGCCACCCTCGTTTTTTATTTCGGCAGCCGTATAGCGCACGTCGTATATCCAGCGCTAACTAATGACACTTAGACGAGTTTCGTTTTGGGGCTGACAAAAGGCGCTAATCTATATTTTACGTGTTTAGCGTTTACGCTTTTCTTTGTGGCCCCAAAGTAGCTGGCCGATCTAATCATAATTATGTGATTTCAATTGTTGTACAATAATTGTATTAAAATGGCGGTCCTTAAGCCATTCCAACCTGCCACACACACACACACACCCACACACACACTCGCTGTCTTGGCCCGCGTCTGTTGTTGTTCGGCATTTTGTTAAAAGGTGACAATTAATTTGTCAATAATGAAAATTGTCAACGGAGCAGGGCCGCACCAGCTAGGTAAGGCTAATTGGAATACCTGTCTATACCCTCTGTCTCTCTCTCTCTCTCTCTCTCTTTCTCTCTATGTCTGTCTCTGTCAACGTATTCGTGCTCGTGCCACATTTTTGCCATTATGCTTTTGGCCGTGCTTCGTTTTGGGTCGTACTTCTTGCGCAGCGGCGTCATATCGTTATACTAATGATATATAGTCTAGCTGACGGGTCGGTACACTTGGTAATTTTAATTATTTAGTCATTTGTATAAATTAAAATATTTTTGTCGCTGGCGCAGTTTTATTGTCGCTAGCTAGCCACAGAAAGGGTTAAACGCTGTCACTGCTGTCTCCGCTTCAAACTGGCGTCTGGCCCACTGCTCGCAGCATGTATCACGTATTGATTAATGATTATTAGGCCCTAGGCGCTGTGACAACTCAATTTAGTTACATGTGCGAACTAATAACTTCGGGCCGAACCCTCCCATATAGAAATTCAAATGTCAAATCAAGTGCAAGAAGTAGATAGATCTTGGATAGATCTTAGATAGATATAGATATAGATATAGATATAGATATAGATATAGATATAGATATAGATATAGATATAGATATAGATATAGATATAGATATAGATATAGATATAGATATAGATATAGATATAGATATAGATATAGATATAGATATAGATATAGATATAGATATAGATATAGATATAGATATAGATATAGATATAGATATAGATATAGATATAGATACATAGATATAGATACATAGATATACATATAGATATAGATACAGATATAGATATAGATATAGATATAGATACATAGATATACATATAGATATAGATATAGATATAGATATAGATATAGATAGAGACACCTTTCATAACATCCTCTAGATTAGAGAACTGCTGAAGTGCGACGGAATTTGCTGGCCAAGCAAAATTGGTAAGAAAAATGGCCAAAAAGAACGCTAATGCAAGAAGCCAAGATAAAGCAAAATTGCTTATGTAGGGGGGCAATGCTAGGCCAGCAGATATCCTGTAAAAAGTTAGTTTGTGAACTGCGCTTAGTCGTCGCTTTAGCCTCTCTCTCTCTCTATTGTGTTGCAGACCTTTGGTAAATCAATTCGCACAGGGTATGCCGCGCACACACATACACTACCAACTACATTTTGGCTGATGCTGAGTTGGCAGGTCGCAACGTCAAAATTGCGATGGCAAAATGGCCATGGACTTGAATTTGAGTTGGATTTGGAAACTTAGGAATTCGCGCCAGCAGCTGAAGACCCCAAACACACACAGAGAGAGTGAGAGAGAGAGAGAGGGAGAGAGAGAGAGAGAGAGAGAGGGAGAGAGACGGAACACAAAGATACGAACAGTCCACGGATATGGATGGGGACCCAGAGTCAGACCTTAAGTCAGACAAGTTGGCAATGGCAACGGCAACGGCAACGGCAGCAGCAGCAGCGTCTGTGGCTAATTACAGGGCTGCCAGTAACAGAAACAGAAACAGAAGCAACAACATCAGAAACAGCAAAGCCAACAGCAACAGCAACAGCAATGATATATATAAGCCTTAGAGTGTCTGCTTCTTTTATTTTGCAAATCCGCATTCGGACTTTGGCATACTGCATAAATGGAGCCATAAGAGCTGCATAAAAGATGCTTTAGCTCTACCCCATCCTCTACCTCTTCCTCTGCCTCTGCTTCTTCTTCTCTTTCTTTTTTTATTATCAAGTATTTATGTATACCCAAGACATACTTTGTTTATGGTGTATAGCACAAAGATCTATTGCTTAAGCTATATAGAAATATGTTGATATATGACTTGATCTTTAGATTGGGCTAACTCAACAACTCCATCTCTATTCATAATTGGAATCTTGGCATAAATATATGTTTCAATTAATATAAATATAAGAAAATATATATTAAACCTGTTCAATATTGTTAGTAACTACGATCCTTTCTCTACTCAAGTAATTGCTGTATTCCAGCAGTGCTCTTATCTGCTTAAGAGATATTAATTTGCATTTTATACGCTCATCGGGATGTAGTTAAAGGCAATTTTATTTTGCATACAAAAATGTTTTACATAAATTATTAATAATATTTAATAATTGTTTAAAAAATATCTTGAGTACGTATATATTTTTAAAAATTTTTTTTTAAATTTATTCATTAATAAATATGTCTCCATCTCCTTCCATCTCTTTCAGCTATAGGTGAGGCACCTTTGGCACCACAACAAAACAAAATTCTCGAAAATTTAATACTCAAGATACTTTCGGAATATAGCCATAGGAATATATGCATAAAAACATTTGAGATACTTTTTGAACGCACCTCATAAGTGCTGCGACGCTATCTTAAGTTCCTTTTCTATGAGATTGTTCTTTAGTTTTCTTGTTAAATATGTTTAAGCTGTGCTAAAAGCTATTGAAAATGATTTTTTATGTTTTTTTATTTATTTATTTTTTTTTTTTTTTAAATTTATCTAATTAAGCAGCAGCCTTAAAAAGGCCGACAAAATATTGATTTTCACAAAGAAACAAAAGAAGAGAAGCAACTGAGGCAAGATATATATAAATGTGTATATATATATATATGTATTATATATGTTTATAAATATCGATTAACGCACTCGTCTGCTTGATTAGATTTGGGTCGATTCGTAGCTCATTTAAAGGAAAACAATTTATCTTTTCGCACATTTAAATCATGCTCAATCATTTCGCTGATGCTCTATGGCCGAGCGCCTCTTCCTGCCATCTAGAGACGAGCCCGAGTCCGAGTCCGAGCCCGAGTCCGAGTGCGAGCCCGAGCCCGAGCCCTTTAGTGTGAGACTTGGGGAGCTGAACAGGTCCCACACCAAAAAAGGCTCAGCTCTTGAGGTCGGCTACGCAGGTTGATGCGCTGCATCAATGCAAAAACCTACACACACTCACACACACACACACTCACGCATTCAGTCTATTTCGTTACAGTTTCCAATGTTACCTCCTTTGTCTGGGCTGCTTTGTAGTTTGCCGCATTTTTGATTTAGTTTTTGACTTCATAAATGGTTATTTTTTTTTCGTTTCGACCTGACTGAGAGCCGCTTGGTGTTCGACACTTTACGGGCCCATGCGGTTCTTTGTTTGCTTAATCATGGGCCAGCCTTGTGGCGCCAGTTCTAAATGGTTTTTTTATATTTAATTTTCTTTTTTTTTTTTTTGTATTTTGGTTACTTTCTAGGCCGAGGCAGATCTAGCAGCTCGTTCACAAATTTATTAAGCCTAGCGCGTTTAATTTCCATCGTTTATTAATCGATTTTCACTTTTGAGGCAGCGGCGAATGTCAATTATGGTTATTACTATTTTAATAAGTACTTAATAAACTTTTGAATAGTCTTACAATAAAAATTAATTTTCACACGCCACATTAGAAAGTACTCGAAGCCAGCAGAAGCCCAGCAGCCTCCACTTAATGGATCGCGAGCAGCTCAATAATTGTAGTTATTTCTCTCCCTCTCTCTCACTCACTCTGGTCTCGTGTACAGACCATGAGCCATGAAATACCCTGTAATGGAAGTGGGCCTTACTCAGTTTGTATATGTATATAGAAAGTATAAAAGATACTGATCAAAGAAGTATAGATATAGTTATTATAATACTTATATCTTGTATAACAGATATTTCCATACAATATCATAGATATGTTTTCATTTCCATTTTCATTCTTCTTGATCTATTGCCATCTCTAGGCACAAGTTTTCTATACATTCTTCACTTGATCCGCGCAACGCCGCGTAATATACAGCGAATATCAGTTGAGCCAACAGATTTTCGTTGATTGTAATTCGCGAATGGCTCAATTATTAATATCAGCTTGTCACGCAACAAACTTGGCTTCTTTTTTCTACAGTTTAATAAGTTGTTGGCCCTAAACGTCGTGGCTATCCTATGCTATCATTTACAGAAACTTGATTAACTTGCAAATGAAATATTTTTTATTGCTAAATGCAAATTAAAGTTAGAGTCTTAATACACAAATGTAAATATAATATAGAATATAAACAAATATAAATATAAATTTATATGAGTTATAATGCAAACTTATTATCCCTAATGTTGCTGAGAGTGAGAAGAATTGATCTGAAAGTCTTTGTGAAATGAATATATTTTTTATATTTATTATTTTTATTATATTTATTATGCTAAGATTTTTAGAAGTCTTTGAATTATGTTGGATTTTAAACATGATTTTGCTTTAGACTTTAAGTTCTTATATAAAAGAATTTCTATTCTTAAAGTTGCTGAAAGCATACTACTTCCTTGACCAACTTGTAGGCATGTTGAAGTCCATTAAATCGAAAATTGATGGCTAAAAAGATGGGCAGGGAGTAGCTATTTGAATTAACTTGACCAAAACACATTAAAACTTATCAAATATGGGTGTCATGCCTATCAGACTGTATATTCATATAATTCATATATAATAATATATAATATATAATACAATTTAGAGATATATGTGTGTAGTTGGCAGTGTAGAAGTTGTACAGTGAACCAACTGGCTCAAAGACTAAGGAAGATTTGGCTATTCCGCCTAAGCTTCGGAGTAACTGAAGTAGTTACTCCATGGCAACTCACGTCTGTCGCTTCAAAATCGCTTTGAGTAATATAGAAAAACTAAAAAAGTCTTTCCACTTTGCAAATTGATGCTATAAAGGAGTTAAGCAAGCTTCACAGCTGCCCAAATCGATTGCTATGCATAGCCAGACGGGCATGGGTATAACCAATATATATATAAAGAGATGAATAGTCACATAGGGTGTTGACTATGCCAAGTGTAAACTTAAAAATCATTCATTCTACTTAGACAGGGCATCTTCCAGTCGAAGAGTCTCGATTGCAGACTTGTTTTAATTTTTAGAAGTTTTTAGCAAGGCGACGCCTAGTTCCAGGCCCAGTCTCAGTCCCAGTCTCAGTCCCAGTCCATGTCTCAGTCCCAGTCCCAGTCAAAGTCTCAGTTCGAGTCTCAGACGTTGTGTCAAAGACGCATAATTATGGGTTACTGGGCAGTTCGGGAAAAAATAAACCGAACGAATGTAGAACGAAGAAGCGAGCAGCGAGCTACAGAAAAAGAAGATAATTTATATGAAAGATGAGCACAGACAAGTTGTTGTTTGTTTGTTAGGGGCCCACGGTTGAAGAAGGAGGTCGAGAGCGTTTTTGGAGCTGATGTTAATGTTGCTTGAGGTCAGACATTGCGCAATGATGAATTATTTGTAGACTGTGCTGGCTGGCTGGCTGGTTGGCTAACGGGTAACGAAGTCGGCTCTGAAGGCTGGCAGGAGTTGCCGGGGCCGACTGCCTCGACCGCATGACAAACAGGTGTCAAAAGGTTGCTGGAGGCTGCCAGTGTTTGCCTCTCTCTCTCGCTCTCTCTCTTTCATACATTCGCACGCATTTTCTCTATTTCGTTGTTTTTTGTTTCTAATCAAGCTGGTCGGCGGATCGGTCGGGCCTAATTGCTGGCAGGACCGGTATCAGGCCTCGCTCCTGACAAGGACCATCTCTAGAAACATTTATTAAATTTGAATGGCCAATCATGGGCGTTGTCCCAACTGGAGCAACTTGAATTTAATTCATTACAAAAATTATTCCTTGCTGGCGGCAGCCCAACAATTTATCATAGCCCGATTGAAGGCGACTTCAATGCAACTGCATTGCACGTCCCGTTGCTACCTCCTGCGCGCCGGACTAAGCCTAATTAAACGAGACAGCAGCAGCGGCAGCGGCAGCAGGAATGAATGGTTTCTAGCCTCTCCGTTTGAGCCGCAAAGCTGAAAGCCGAAAGCCGAAAGCCGAAATTTGGGTTTGAGTCCTGCACTTGCATGTAATTAGTGCAATTGCTGAATGAATTAGCCGTGCAGTTTCTGGAATTTCGTCCTGTGCGCCTCCTTTGAAGGTGCACCTACACACAGCAAGTTGAGAAAAACTATTTATAACTCGGCTGCCTTGATAAATGACAAGTTCTAAACAGCTGTAAGTAATTGGTGCACCCGAGCTGACTAATGAATCGTCGGCCCAACCAAAGAGCGCAAATTCATTTAAGACTCCTGTTCGAGTTGTTGTTGCATTGATACAATTATCTTTACAAACTGCAAGGAGTCTAAAAACTTTGTATTGGCAAACAAGTAAGAGTGCGCTAGTCGGGACTGCCCGATTAGCAGATACCCTATCATGTTTACAAGCTCAAGTGCCAAGCTTAGAAGGTCGAAGGGAGAAAGGCGGAAAGGCGGACGGACAGATGGACGGGCGAACGGAAGGACAGACAGACGGACAGACGGACGGACAGACGGACGTACGGAAGGACAGATGGACGGACCAACCGACGGACAGACAGGCGGACAGATGGACGGATGGGCGAACGGACGTATGACATGTACGTATATACATATACATATGTATATCTACGTATGCTTGAGCCGTAGAGCGCATAGAGTTGATATAGCCCTGTCCGTTCGTCCACCTGTCTGTACGTCTGTCCGTTTGTCCGTCCGTCTGTCCGTCCGTCCCTCAGTCCGTCTGTGGGTGCACCCGTGCCTTCGCCTGGCCGTCCATCTCTCTCTCTCTCTCCGTCTCCTCTGTCCGTCCGTTTGTATATACATATGTGATCTGCCACGCCTCCGTCAACCTCTCACATACACGCCCACACGCTCCCACTTGCACTGGCTTCAGAGTGCAAAAAGCAAAGTTTGCTAGCAAAAGCATTATATATATATATATATATTGTATATATTTTATATACTCTGGATAATCACAGTTCAGGTCACACTTTTACCTGCGCAAATTGAATATATATATTTAGCGGCGCATCTAATCGCTAAATGTCAACTCGTCGTAAGACTAACTCAGCGAATATATATTTTTATATGGCTTTTGTCAAATAATAATTTAGTGGCGAGGGCTTTCGAGTGAAATATGGCAACTCGTGCTTTCGGTTAGCGGCAATTTATGTGTGGGCAGTCGGTGGGCGTGGCTGTTGTGAGCTTGTGAGAACATTTTTCCAGTTGATCAAATAGAGGTCAGCCAAACAATTGAGATGCGCTGGACATTGGACGCTGGACGCTGGACGCTGGACTCTGTGGCCGCAGCTAAACTAAAACTCGAAATGGCCGCCATAATCCGAAGGCGATGCGTGACAGGCCGAGTCGCGTTCAGTTAGAGATTTGGAACAGCGTTTGGCGGCGTCGGCGTTGGGTGAAAAACAAAAAAATAAAAAAAAAAAAAAAACAAAATTCCCAAATTATGCGAATTAAATTTTTAATAATTCTCATGGCAGCGCTAAATAAATGAGCGCGAAAGGTAAAATGCAAGCGGAGAAGCCCCAGCTCCAGACTCGTCCCAAATGGCTGCAACGCCAGCTTGCCCCCTCGCCCGCTCGCCAGCCCCTTCTTCAGTTTGTCTTTTGTCTGGCCAAAGAGTGGGATGATACAAAATATTTAACGCGTCAGGCATATCTGGCCATGAAGCTGCAGCAGCTAGTCAGTCAGCCCAGGCAGGCAGTCCATCTGTCCGTCCGTCTGTCCGTTCGTCCGTCTGTCCGCCCGTTTGTCTGCCCGTGGGCCACAGCGAGTTGCGCAGAACTGAAGTCAAAATCATCAAAGTCAAATCATCAAGTCGCAGCCAGCGTGGCTCACAGCACTGACTGCTTTCCATCGCACTCAAATTCAGGCAGGTGGTGGTGGTGTCTTGCCAGGCACTGATAAATGTCGACTTGGCCATATTGATATTGCAGACGAGGTGCCAACTAACCAGCGGCCGAAAGACTTTGGCTCTTCAGCCTTGGCATTTGCTTAGCACCAGGAGTGATATTACCAGGCAGAGTAACTTTTGAGTAACTTTAGCTATGAAGATATTAGGAGTTATATTAAGCAAAGTCATATATATATTACAGTTTATCCTAAAGTTTATAGTTTAAAGTTTAAGTACTCAGTTTCATTTTTAGTCTGAGATGATACTATAGCTCTTGGATAGTAGTAGTTCCTTTTGAGTTTTCAACTCTCAGCATGATAAATATACCATATATAGTACATCAGTATATGTCCTTTTGGGTCTGCGACAAATTGGAAAGACTGTCAGATAAGTCAGAAAAGCTAAAGTGCCCAGAACTTAACATTTGAGTTACTGTAGGGCTGCTCTAAAGATGAAACCAAATAAATATTTTTAAAGTATACAAATAATTTTTAAAATTATAGAATGAAGCTCGATAAAGTTTGCTAAAGTTTAACCTATAAATATATATATATATATATATATATATATATATATATTTTGTTTTATATTTTAATAAATTTAACTGATTTTGGAGGAGTATTATGCAGTCGTTCTTAATTGCATTAATATTATTATAGATATCTTTTTGTTTGCTAAGTTTTGTTGTTCCTTTATCAGATATATGAGATATATATATACATCTATATGTGGGATCGCCTAATTGCCGTACAAATTAGTGTAAATCATGTTTTTCCACAGAATTTATAATATCCTAGAAAATTAATAAAAGTTTTTCAAAACTTTTCAGCTTTTATAGCGATTTTTGGTCCAGATAGTTGGGGAGCAAAGTTAACTTCAATCTTTGATTTTTCCTACAAAGATTAAACTATATATTATGTTGAAGTAATATTTTTCTTAAAGAAAATCAATTTTGTGGTCTACATAAAAAATTTGGTAACTGGTGGCCAGATTGAGCAAGATATTAACTATTGAAGTGAAATGCGCTATCCTGATGACGCGACTTTAGCAACCGTTTTTTGCAAGTTTTTTTTGAAAAAAATTTAAAATACTTTATCAAAAAATATGAAGCCCAATTTTATTTTATTTTAAGAAGAATAAAACAGAGTTTCATGGAAAATACATTTTGCGGCTCTAGCTGAAATGATATAGGAGGTATTTAATATCTGCGGTGAATATGAAGGGCGCGCTGTCCTGACGACGCGCAGTTTATATGTCAAATATATAAGGTATATAAATATAGAGTTTTTAAATCCATACCATTTTATGTATATATATTTTTTCTTAATTTTCATATATTTGGAATAAAAAAAAATAAATATAAATAAATTATATATATTATAAGTAAGTAATCAGCTGATATTATTTTTAAATTTATTTGGGTATTCTTATTATTATAATCATATTTTTTTATTATTAATATAATTATTATTTTTTTAATTTTTATTATTATCATTAAAATTATTATTAATATTATTATTATTCTTTTTTTTTATTCTTTTTATTTTTGTTTTTTGAATGCTGAAGGCAATTAGATCAGGCTTTGCAGTTAGTTTGCAGTCAGTTAATGAAATGCTCACAAATTGCTCAGGGTATTCAGCTGGCATTTGCTAGGGCTGCAGTCACAAAAGGATCGCTCGCAGCTTGACCGTTGAGGGCAAAGGAACTACAAAGTGTATTTAGTTAACAAAGTGTAATTAAGCTTGGCGCTAATTAAAAGTCCAACAAAATAGAAATGTGTTCAGCTCGCACTTGTCTCCCTCTCTCTCTGTCTCCGTCTCTCTGCATGCGACACGTGCTCTAATTTCAGGCTGCGGCTGGGAACCTGTCAAAGAGCTGTCACAACAAGCCAGATTGTTTGGTGGGCTCGATGTTGTGCCTGCGTCGGTATTGCTCTTTTTACTTGGCTGCTGCTGTGACATTTTTATTAGCTGCCAAAGGGGTTGGCGCTGCCCGTGCGGCGTTTTGATAGGCGGCCCGACAAGCGACAAGCCGAAGGAAGCTCTCGTCTCTCCGCAATACTGCTGACAGTGTAATAAAAATTAATTGAGTAGCTGCAGCTTAGCGAAGCAACATATCTCGCCGTGCAGTGCCGTAGTCCACCCACAGGCCCAGCTACAGCTACCCACCCAACCCATGGTAAGGGCCCCGTTTAATCCGCAAAGTCTGGCTGATGTTTGTTGTTAGCCCCGCTTGTTTGTTTATTGCACGCTGGTGGTTGAGTTGTCGTCACCCGACCCCACCTTCCCCCTCCCTCTCCGCTGGCTAGCTGGCAACCCGCAACAATCAACATTGCCGTCCTCCTTCTTGTACGGCTCCCCCCTTTAATGCGTGCATTTCTCTGAGTGTTCTTGTTGTTGTTGTTGTTGCTGTTGTTGCTGTTGTTGTCAACGGCAAAGGCCACGCCTTTTTTGCGTTAATTTCAATGGGGAAAATTGCTGCACTATTCCCACAACAGGCACCAAGCCCAGCCAAACGTAAGCCCAACCTAAAAGCAGCCCAACCCAACTAAAACCAGGCCAATCCAAAACCCAATCCATGCACATCCACAGCTCTCTCGCCTCCCCTTCCCCCGCCGGCCGCCGCTCGCCCACTCGGGCTCCTGCACCTCAACCTCCTCCACCTTTTCTATTTCTAGCGTTTTATTTGTAACGCTTTTTCTTTTCTTCTTCCTCTTTTTCTTTGTCTTTTTTTTTGTCATTTTCATCGCTGTCGTTGCGGCTGTCGCTGTCTGTTTATTTCATTATTTGATTTTTATGCGCCGCAACAAGGCAAGAAGAGATGGAGATCTCTTAGGATACTAAAAAGCATATACATATATAATTGTATATAGTCGAATATTCAATCGAGTAAACATACTTAGGTATCAAATATGTATAATATATATGTATGTGTATATTGAGCATGCGTCTTCTCTCTTGCCAGAATTCGAATGGGTTCCGAATGTTCATGTTTGAGATGTGAAATCGAACAAAACTGATGATATATATATATAACTATTAATTTGTCTATATTTATTTTATTTATTTATTTTAAAATTGGATAAATACTAAACAAAATTATTTTAGATGTATATGAAATAATTTTAAAATATTTTAATTATAATAATAATAAATTGAAATAAATATAATGATAATAAATTTAAATTTGATTAAATAATAATAATAAAAATTTCAATAAATCGAATATAAACAAATTTAAATTTTAATACATTTAAATATTTAATAATTATTTAATATGCATTTAAAACAATTTTTTTAATTTTGTAAATTTTTAAAATAAATAAATGAAATAAATATAGACGAATTAATATTAAATTATTTTAAATATTTTGTAAATGCTTTTAACATATTTAGTTTATTTAAAATTTATTTGAAATATTTTTAACTAAATATTTACTTATTTTATTTTATAAAAATTAAATATATATATGTATATATATATATATATATATATATATATATATATATATATATATATATATATATATATATATATATATATATATTTTTTTTTAAAATGTACATATATAAAATAATTTTTAATTATTTTAATTTATTATTTCTTTATTTCAAATTATTTTAAATAATTTTTATGTGTTTTTATATATTTAGTTGAATTAAAGTTTATTTTAAATAATTTTTAATTATTTTAATTTATTATTTCTTTATTTTTAAGTATTTTAAATTAAGTATAATATTTTGTGTGTGTATTTAATATATTTTGTTTATTTAAAATTTATTTTAAATATTTGTAAATATTTTTAATGAATTATTTTTAAATTTATAATAATTTTTAACTATTTTTAATACGTTATATTTAGTTTTAATATTTTTAGTTTATTTTAAATATTATATATTTATTTATTATATATTCATTATATGTATTTTTAATATTTTGAAAATAATTTAATATTAACATTAAACAAATTGATCAGAAAAAATCATTTTGGAATGAAAGAGAAATGGATTTTGGATAATTTTTAAATGATTATAGTCCGAAGTGTCTGAAAATATTATCTTACATATATATTGACATCTTTGACACACATATATCAGCGATATATATCCTAAGTTTCCTTACTCTAAGATTAAAGATCTTTCTTCGATCCTTTCAGCCCTATTTGCTTTGGCCAAGCACAATACAGAATGGTCGGCTGCATGAGTGTTAACTAGGGAGCGGATGTCTCTGGAATTCCTGCACAGTTGGGGCCTTTCGTAGTGTCCAGTCCAATTTGGACGCCACCCAAGACTGATTTTTCTTTCGTTTCGTTTCGTTTCGTTTTCGTTTTTGTTTTGAAGTTAATTTGTCCGCATACGTTGGCATTAAATTTATCATCTGTATAACAATTTTTTCGCTGGCTGATTACATGACAAGATAATGCCTAAGATATATGCGCCTTGTCAGACAACAAATGCAAGCTGCAAAACAACATGCGGCAACAACAACAACAACAAAGATTACAAAACACAATGCAAAAAGAGAAATACATAAAATACTAATAAAAATAATTTCAGCACTAAAAATTGTTGGTGCAACAGGAAAAAGAAACAAGACAAGTCGAGGGTGCACGACTAACAGATACGCTGGCAAGGAAAAGAAGAAGAAGAAGCTTTGACTAAGTTTGAAAGTGTCAGAGTTAAGGCTTAGGATAGTTTCCTGATATGAAAGTCTTATGAGATATATAAAAAAAGAAAATTCTTATATGAAAGAGAGGTATAGGAAAATACAGCTGTTCAGTCCACTTTCCACTACACCCAACCCAAGTTCTCAAACTCTCTTCTCTTTAAAGTTACATACATTAGCCTGGAATCATTATACCATTTCTCAGCCGCCTTTGCTGCGTCCAGGGTACAAAAATGTATGCGGCTGGACGGACGGTTTTGCCGCGTTCCGCCGAAGCTGACCAAGTTGGTAACGGCGGCAAAAAAACAAAAAAAAAAAAAACAACAAAAAAAGCCACAAAAAAAATTTATTAATTCACAATAATAAATTTTAGTGTCTTTCGTTTTCGATTTGTATCGAATGATAATTACAGGTTGCGCTGTAAGAAGAAAAATGCCTCAGTTGCCGTTCCCAAGCAGCGAGAGTTAGCTGCTCGCGCCTGCCTCTGGAACTCGAGCTCCAGCACCAGCTCAAGCTCCAGCTCCGGAGCTCGCCAGCTCTGCAGCGTCAAGCTCTAGTCCTGGTTTCGGGTTTGCCGACTTTTTGGCGCTGCTGAGCATAATAATTAATTGCGCGGATGAGGCTATAGGAAACAGCTGAGTGTTAGTTCGAGAGCATTCTGCTGCTGTCTTGAGTTGATTCATTTTAAGCTGTGTCTCTCTAGAAGAGTGAAAGTCTATGAGAGCATGGAGTTAGCTGTGCTGATAAATAGAGTTAGAATTAGAATTATAATCAGAGTCAGAATCGGAATCAGAGTCAAAGTCAGAGTGTCAGAGTTAGAGTGAGAGTTAGAGTCTGAGTCAGAGTCAGATTGTAAGAGTTAAAGTCAGAGTCAGAGAGAGAGAGAGAGAGAGTCAGATTCAGAGTCAGAGTGAGAGTCTGAGTCAGAGTCAGAGTCACAGAGTTAGAGTCAGATTGAGAGTCAGAGTCAGAGTCACAGTCAGAGTGAGAGTCAGAGCCAGAGTTAGAGTCAGATTGTTAGAGTCAGAGTCAGAGTGAGAGTCAGAGAGAGATTCAGAGTAAGAATCAGAGTCAGATTCAGAGTGAGAGTCAGAGTGAGAGTCAGAGTCCAAGTCAGAGGCAGATTGTCAGAGTCAGAGCCAAAGAGTTAGAGTCAGATTCAGAGTCAGAGACAGAGCGAGAGTCAGAGTAAGAATCAGAGTAAGAATCAGAGTGAGAGTCAGAATCAGAGTCAGAGTCCAAGTCAGAGGCAGAGTCCAAGTCAGAGGCAGAGTCACAGTCACAGTCACAGTCACAGTCAGAGTCACAGTGAGAGCCAGAGTCAATCACAGGCTATGCATGATGATTCACTGAGAGCTACGACTATATATCCATATCAATAATAGATGAGTATTTATCAAACTCTATTGTATGATTGTCTTAGCCTTAATTGAATCAGCTTTCAGGCATATACATTTGGAGCGGGTCCGCCAACTCACCTGAATAGGTATTCGCATTTGCTGCTCGATTTGATTTATATTGATTTATTGTCGTCACACTCAATTGCATTCATTTAGCTTTGTCAACTGGCAGGCTATAATTATGGTTTATTATGCAATTAAACCGCGACGCCGAGGCCAAATAGGTA
This sequence comes from Drosophila mercatorum, assembly GCA_961210405.1. Taxonomy (NCBI): domain Eukaryota; kingdom Metazoa; phylum Arthropoda; class Insecta; order Diptera; family Drosophilidae; genus Drosophila; species Drosophila mercatorum. Next base: position 5,393,450 of record CAUIUS010000001.1, on the reverse strand, counting down.
CAAAATCTGGTCGTGGCTGGCTGCAAGGGGCGTTGGGTTCGAACTTCGAATGCTAGGAGCCCAACAAATCGATGGCGCTTCAAAAGCAGACAGAGAGAGGGAGAAAAAGAGAGAGAGAGTGAAGCACAAAATCAAAGTTGCGCCCAGAGAAAGATGCGTGAAAACAGACAGACAGAGAGAGAGAGGGAGAGGGAGGGAGAGTGTGGGGAGAACGAAAGAGTTGATATAAAGTCAGTAGCGAGCAGGCTGATTGACTGGTTAAGCATTAAGTCTAATTATGATAATTTTGCTAAGCGCCTCGAGCTGCAATCGATCAATTATAAGGCACAGAGGTGAGAGGTGCATCGCTGGGTATCCTGTCTGGGGTCTTCCTGTGCCCGGCCCGGCGCGCAGTTGATTTAAACAATTTACACATTCGACATTTCGTCAACATGTTGCTCAACATCTCATCAAAACAATATAAAAATAATAAATAACAATAATTAAGTGCAATGAAGCCGCAAAGGCAGAGGCGGAGGCAGAGGCAGAGGCAAAGGTGGCATCACGTAGCTACAAGCACATGGAGTGCCAAGTGATGGGCAGGAGCTGCGCTGCGAGCAGCAGTTCCTTGGGGTGTGCGTCAGCCAAAGTACTGCAACTGTATGTATGCATACACGCACACACACACACACACACACATAGTTGGCACCCTTTTCAGCGTAAACACAGGTTTTGGACCATGGCAGCAACCGCAGCAACCGCAGCCAGCCAGCCAGCAACACCCTCAACTTGGCACAGTCGGCGTCAGAGTCAGAGTCAGAGTCAGAGCGAGAGTGAAGCACCAGCGAGAGTGTGTAATCAAGGTAGGTAGTCATTATATAGTAAACTCCACGGCCTTAGCTCGGGATTAATGTAGAGCTTTATACGATTTGCTGGCTCTGGCACTGATGCGCCGATTTAAATAGCTCAATTAGTTAAATATATTTCAACTAACTGCAAGCTCACATTAATTGTACTTAGCACTTAAACAGAGTTATTATAATACGCTGCGAGACGATGCGATACCATATGATATATGTTTACATGATATATGTTTATATGATATATGTTTATATGATACTTAAGATATGTGCAAATGCGAGCGGGCAAAAGGTTTAAGCTTGAAGTAAGATAGAGAGAGAGAAAGTGAGAGAGAGAAGGAGAGAAAGAGAGATAGAGAGAGAGAAGGAGAGAGAGAGAGAGAGAGAAGGAGAGAGAGAGAGAGAAGGAGAGAGAGAGAGAGAGAGAGGCATCAACAGTAACTCATTCGCTTCATTTTGAATTTCTAGCTTTAAGACTTTAGTAGATTTTAGCGGTAGATATAACCGCCATATCTTTGTGATACTGTAGAATATATTTCAAGTTTCAAATGTATAGAATTTCCGTATAGATTACATAGTATAGGACAAATCATAACATTTCAGTAGATAACCAACAAAATATATGCCAACTTTCAATTTCCAGGACAGTCGGACGCACAGCTCAAGATAAGTTTAGCTTTCTGCTGATCTTCGCTCGTCTTCCTTTAATTTCTAGAGTAGCTAAAGGCACAGCAACCTAGGCAAGCCTGTGCTGTTGATAAGTTGATCGAAAGATCAAAAGATATGGCAACAGTAGCTAGACAAATTGATATTCGAGTGGTGAGTGTCTTATGGGCTGCAGCTGCAGCAGCCTTGGCTTAGGGTCTTTAGCGATTCACAATTTCAGCTGAGGCTTAAGGTCGATGCGGAAATTTGATTGATTCGCGTTTGCGATCGATTGTTGTTGTTGTGTGTTGATGATGTTGTTGTTGCTGTTGTTGGTGTTGCTTAGACACATTATCGCTACTGTGTGTCAGGACAAGCAGCGCCTAGCGTGATTTTTCCTGTCGCTGCGGGGCATCGAGGGGTCGTCCAACCGAGCCGAAGCTTCAACTGGCCCTGGCCCTGGACGTGAATGGTAGATGCTGGTCGATGGCCTAGTGTCTGTTACTGTTCAGTCTTGTTCTTGTTGTTGGTGTTGCCATTTGTTGTATTAGCGTAAGTTTCGAACGCCGCTTGAACGTCTACGACCCACTTCAAAGTGATTTACGATTTTGTGACACGCCCTCGCCTAGCAATTTAGAGAACGAGTCCCCTTTCGAAAAAAGAATACCCGTATAAACCGAGCCAAACACACACATGCGCATATATATGTACATATATTTAGATATGTTCTATCACGTACACACACATGTGTGTATTTGTTCTTACATACTTAGCAGACGGCTGCCCTCGGACTGCGGTTGGCCAGTGGCTTTTGGCTACTGCTTTGTTATTCTTTTCCACTCAACTAGAACTTTTACCTAGGTTCCCACAAATAACCATTTTGTTGTTCTTGGGCCATTGCACCTCGAAATAAGGGCTCGAAATTGTATTTCATTTTGCCTATTGAGCCTGGGTAGAGCCTTGTACATAAACCCTATCTCTCTAGTCAGTTGATATCATAATCAAATGTTTATGATATGGAGTAGAATTCGACTAAGAACAAAGCCTAGAAAATTTGTATAAAATAAAATTTGAAATAAAATACTTATAGACTTATGGAGTGGCTCCAATTTGCCAACTTAACACAGCTCAGCTAACTCAGCGCTGCTGGGAGGGACACAGAAGAAGATGAAGCTCGAAACAAGAGACTAGTCTAAAAAATTCTTAACAAAGCTCAGAATACAATATCACTACAGACTCTACTCCTACCTCCACCAGCAGACATACGACACAGCAGAAGATAGACATACATGACTCAAGATCATTCATCACTCCATCACTCATCATTACTCCTCACACTTTATTTCTATATTGAAATCGTCTCATATCTCAACTAAGAGACTCGTCTTTAACTAGTTGTCCAGCTTAGCTTTCAATAATCTAGCATATCATACTAACTAGTAAAGTATTGTAGAAATATGTATTATTTAATTATATTTTTTTGTTACTTTTAGGCTTTGCAATAAAATAATTTATTGTAGTTTATCTTCCAGCGAACTCACATTTTGTCAATTTCTTTTTATACAAATAAATAAATTAATAAATAAATAAAAAAAAAATGAATAAATACTTTAAAATTTTATATAAATAACGCAAGTAACGTAACTGTGATATTTTTCAGTTCTTCACAACATTGGAATATATATGTATTTTTTTCGAATTGCCATGCTGTCAAAAGGCCTATGCGATATATATCCTATATTGATTTTTGGCAAAAGAAATGAGGAAGAGAGAGAGAGAGCGAAAGAGAAAGACCTTAACAGTAATTTAATTCTTTTCTTTAAGACTTTAGTAGATTTTTGCGGTAGATATAATCGCCATATCTTTACCATATATAGTATATTCTAATTAGCCATGCCCACAGCAGGTAGTATAGGAAAAATCATAACATTTTAATAGATAACGCTAACAGTTTCAAGCTTCAATAGGAACGAAATGGTTTTCATTTTGACTCCACTTGGTTTATAATTTTGTATTTCAGAGCTAAATCAGTTCTGATTGAAGTAATCAAGTCAGTTTATTTCTTAAGATATATATATTTTAGATATATTTTAGTTTTTATTGGGCAGAAAATTTGTTTAATATATTTCTCAATATTTGTCTTTATTATATATTATATTAAAGTTTCAGCTTCTGATACAATGGTAAACTACCAATGCATTTCACATATCAGAAATAGAAAAAATATATAGAAAATATCTGAAATATAACTAAAATATATATAAATATCTTTCCTCTCTCTCCTTTGCCAAATCAGCTGAAGGCAGCTGCTGCTTATTGCCTGCCATCTCTATCAGCTCAGCTGGGTTCCATCGTTCAGTTCGATGCAGAAACTAAATAAAAACAAAAATTAAAAAAAAAATAAAATAAAATAAAAAATAAAAAGTTAATTCCAATTAACAAGTAAAATTTGTGAAGTGAAGTTCACGAAAGGCGTGAATTGTTCAATTTGGGGGCGTGGTCGGCCGACAGGCGGGATGGCCGGCAGGTGGGTGTTGCCAGGTGCTCTTTGATTGGGAAACTTTTCGTGCAGCAACTTACGCAAATTGCAAATGGTTTAATTAAGCGCAAATGGCTGACAACAATAAGAGTGTCATTATAATCGCCGACAGCCATAATAATAAGGGCAAGCGCTAAATATCGAAGGTGAATGGGAGAGGAGAGAGGGGAGTGGGGGAGGGAGGCATTTGCTTCAATTTGCGGGCGGGCCACGCCCAGTGTTGAAGTTGAAGTCCGATTGCAGACGGTTTGCATTGAATAATTAAAATTTTGCACATAAACGAATGGATCGGGGGAGAGCGAACGGTTTGAGGATGAACAGACATACAGTGGAGCTTGACTAAGGAGGAGTTTATATAGTATTGATTGATTTGTTATAATGTGGAATGTTATACTGTTATACTGCTACACTGTTATAGTGTTACACTGTTATAGTGTTACACTGTTATACTGTTATACTGTTATACTGTTATACTGTTATACTGTTATACTGTTATGCTGTTATACTGTTATATTGTTACACTGTTATACTTTTATACTGTTATACTGTTATACTGTTATACTGTTATACTGTTATACTGTTATACTGTTATACTGTTATACTGTTATACTGTTATACTGTTATGCTGTTATACTGTTATATTGTTACACTGTTATACTTTTATACTGTTATACTGTTATACTGTTATACTGTTATACTGTTATACTGTTATACTGTTATACTGTTATACTGTTATACTGTTATACTGTTATACTGTTATACTGTTATACTGTTATACTGTTATACTGTTATACTGTTATACATTTTATACTGTTATACTTTTATACTGTTATACTGTTATATTGTTACACTGTTATACTGTCATACTGCTAAACTGTTATACTGTTATACTGTTCTACTGTTATGCTGTTACATTTATATAACAGTTTACCATTGTTAGTCATTCAATATGTTAACTGTACCAAAGTTTTGTCGCTGTTGTGGTTGGCTGTCGTGCTCGATGTATTGCCGCGAGGGGCTTTGGCTTAGCTTTGGGCTAGGCCATTGGAGGCTCTTCAAAATTTTAAGCACCCTTCGGCCAGCGAAAGAGAAAGCGAGACAGAGACGTGAGATGTAAAGAGTCAACATGACGTTGATTCGTCTAAATAAAGACGACGCATACGCACGTAGCAGCCACCAACACCCACACCCACACCCACCCACAGTCGTTGTCGGTCAGCTAATGAGATCCGACCGCAGCAACTGGCGGCGCCGCCTCGGCCTTTGCTGTGCACTCACTTGGCAATGTCACAAGATGTGGGCACCCAGGCAGAGGCCCAGGCCCAGGCCCAGGCCGAGCCACAGTCATCTCTGGCCATGGGCGACCGTAATCTATTGGAATCTGGAGTCAAGGCTCTGCGCACACTTTCAACTTGCCCCATGGCTCGCAGGCTCTTTGTTTGTCCAGGCAGCGGCGCTGCAGCTAGATTCAAATGCAGCAGCTGCCACTTGGGGTGTGGCTCAATTACAACAACGTCTAGGAACATGTGCGGCCAGCGGCATGCGGCATGTGGCAAGCGGCGTGCGGCGTGCAGCTCTCTTTCACACACACACACACACACACCGAGATCAACTGAAGCAAAAGTGTTTCGGCACTTTCTACAAATTCTGTTGATGTTTTTTGTTTTTTTTTTTGTTTTTTTTTGTTTTTTGTCTCGTGTTTGTTTGGATATTTAGAAAACATTCTGTACCGTAATACTGTATATACAAAGCAGCCGATGAACATGTCACGCTGCACAGCCTGTGGCCTGTGTGCGTAGCAGTAAATGAATTAAACTATTTGCTAAAAAATTTAAACATTTTACAGATTTTTATGGGCAATTGATGGAGACTTCTGCATACTCTACTCTGTTCATAATATTAGTTAGGGTATATTGGTTTTGTGAAAGGGGCTTTTAAGAGGTAGAAAGAGGCGTGGCAGATCAGATAGAATATATATATGTATATTTATATTGTTATACTGTTATACTGTTATACTGTTATACTGTTATACTGTTATACTGTTATACTGTTATACTGTTATACTATTATACTGTTATACTGTTATACTGTTATACTGTTATACTGTTATACTGTTATACTGTTATACTGTTATACTGTTATACTGTTATACTGTTATACTGTTATACTGTTATACTGTTATACTGTTATACTGTTATACTGTTATACTGTTATACTGTTATACTGTTATACTGTTATACTGTTATACTGTTATACTGTTATACTGTTGTACTGTTACACTGTTATACTGTTATACTGTTACACTGTTACACTGTTATACTGTTATACTGTTATACTGATACACTGTTATCCTGTTATACTGTTATACTGTTATACTGTTATACTTTTATACTGTTATACTGTTATACTGTTATACTGTTATGCTGTTATAGTGTTACTGTTATATATATTTTTGAGTTGAACAAACATAGCCATGTCTGTCTGAGTGTCTATCAGTCTGTCTGTCCCTTTGCATGCAGAAATCTCGTAAAGTACAAAAGCTAAAGAACTGAAATTTGATTGATTTTCAGAACTTGGTATAAGTGCTTGAAAAATATATAAGTTTGTGCTACGTATGATAGACGGAGTATATATTTATAGCTTCAGTTTCAGCTAGACAGTCGAACAAAGGGCGAGACGGACACTGCTAGAACGACTCAGCTTCGTTGCCTTCAGATACTATATAAAAGACTTAGTCACGTTATCTATGGCGTCTCTAGCTGAAGATAGTGTCCAAAATCTCTAATATCTTTTATAGTCCACTAGCAATTGCTCGTTCAAGCAGATCTCATGCCTAGTTCAATAGCGGAAATATAGTTTCCTGTCTTTTATCCTTAGAAATATAAATTTTTTGCCATTTCAATTGTATTCTTTATTTTACATATGTATATAAAAAAAGAGAAATAATAAATTGTCAGTTTTGGCCTGGAATCCAGTTGCATTAATTTCGAATTGAAATACATTTTGTATACAAGAAAATAAATAAAAACAAGACAAACCAGTAAAAAGTAACCCTAACACTCAGAATCCCTTCACACAGCCCTCAGGGGTTGTGGCGCTGCTCAGCTCAGTTTCCATATGATACGAAATACGTAAAAAACTGCCATGATTATGACACCCTAAAGTTGAAATTCGAGGATCTTCTTCTTATATGAAAATTGATAAACCAAATATAAGGTTAAATACTAATCTAATAAAGATTTGATGTGTTCCTAAGATGACTTACAGAGAAGCATAAGAAATCCTCATACGAATAATTTCAAAGAAGAAAACACAAAGTCTCCTACTCCTTATAGCTTTGCTCTCTTATAAAAACCAAGGCACTGGTGGGGGGAGTTGGCATAAAAGAAACGAAACGAAAAGCAAAAGCAAAAGATATAAACTATTTGCTTGGGCCACATTACCCTCTATTCATTTGTTTTCAATGGATGAAGGGATAAAGTAAATTAATGGGATCCATTGGATAAAAATGCGCAACATTTTGGCGTATGCACGCGATGGGATTCCAGTGCAGGCCGCAACTAAGGGCCAGAGCTGAAGCGTTGCGCTCGCGATAAAGAGAACGAGTGGGCTGTAGCGCCAGTGCGAGAGGGTGCGCTAGAGCGATGACGCGCGTGCCAATTGTATATAGCCATTTCAGTCGCACAGCGGCCATTGCTCTAATTATAGGTTAGCGCACACAGAGCATAAGACAATGCTCGGATTGGTCGTTGCTGTCGCGTCGGCGCGCAGCATGCACGCAACGGGGCGTCGCCAAACGAAACTCGTTTTGAGCGCGTGCTTGCTTGCTTTTATGAATGAACCGAACGAACGAAAAACGCGAGAGAGAGAGAGAGAGAGAGAGAGAGAGAGAGAGAGCGAGAGCGTAGCGGCGCCCTCTGCTTGCCGGCTAGCTAATACATCATCATCAGCAGCAGCAGCAGCAGCGCAACTGTGATGATCATCATAAGCGTAGCTCGCATTCGGTGGTGGCTCTCGCCCTATTGCTGTCTCTTTCGCGCTGCGCCAATGTTAGGTCATGATGAATGGGAATGGCTGCTGCTGCTGCTGCTGCTTGGGCAGCGAGAGAGCGAAACGGTTTCGATTGCTGGCTGGCTGGCTGCAGTCGCTGTCGCTGTCGCCGTCTCAGTTTGCCAGCGCACACAAATACAACAATTGCAAATCGCGCTCTCTCTCGCTTTGCGACGCGCCCTCTGAACGACGACAACGCCTTCGCCTGACGTTGACGGAGCAGTCGCCGCCAACGACAAAACGGGAATGGGCCCAAGCTTTTTGTTTGCGCTGCCATCGCGTGAAACAGTTGCAAGCCTTTGAACGATCAGCGACGACGCTAAAAACTTTTGCGCGGATATATTTTGTTAGTCAGTGCAGTGCAGACGCCTCCTTGTCGCCAACGTCGCCGCCGACGCCTAACAGCACAACAGCAACCAAAACACAATAACGATAACAAACCAAAACAAAAAACAAAAAAAAAAACAATAATAACAACAACAGCAACAATAACTGTTTTGAGTGCGTCTTAAAGAATTCGAATTCTGCTTGAAATCTTGTTCTTCTTCTTGTTGTTTTTTTTTGTACCGTTGATCCACGCGTTTTATTGTTTTGCTTCAGTTCGATCGCGCAGTGGAGGCTGGCGCCAGCAGAGTCACAGTTAACAACGTGACAACGTGACAGCGTGACAGTGACAGTAGCTAGAGAGCAAGTCTCTCTCTCTCTCTCTCGCCCGAATCGAGTGTGAAAAGTGAAAAGTCCTTAAATACACATACATATTTTTTGTTGCATATTTTTTATTGTTTGCGACTAGCGCGCGTGTTTAACTCCCGTTCTCTGTCCCGTTCTCTCTCACTCTCTGTCTCACTGTGTGTGCCCTTGTCTCTGTTTATTTGTGCTGGCCGTGTCTCTAGCGACACTGCGACACTTTGAACAGCGAGCGACTCTTGTTTATGTGTGCTTTGTTTGGTTTGGAGTAATCTAGGTTCCTAGGCAAATCCATTTGCTGCCACGCCTCAAGATTACAACACCGACAGGAAGAAAGACCGCAGCAGCCGAAGCAGCCGCAGCCGCAGCAGCAGCAGCAGCCGCCGCCGCAGCAGCCACTGTCGCCGCAGCAGCAGCCGCAGCGAAAATGTTAACGGACATGACACCAACCGCCGGCCAATTGTACGGCTCACAGATTCCGGCTATGGCGGGCATGAACATCACCAATATCGCGACACATTTGCAGAAACCGCAGGTAAATCCGGTAAGTGCTGCCAAAACACACCCACACCCACAACAACAAAAACAGTTCCAATATGTAACTGTATACATAACTAGGCTATATATTATATATGAATTGACTCTGCTGCAGAGAAGTCTTAGCGAACTGAGCTGATCTCGAGTTGCTCTGAATGCAGTTGGCTTAGAGCACAGGTATCTCTCATGTCTTAACTGTTCAGTTAACGGAATTCTTAGCCAAATTGATGGCATTCAGCTTGGGCTACACCTCGAGTGCCCAGCTCTGTAGCTCACACAACGTTTTTATCAAGTTTTTCACTGAAGATATCAAATTTATATAAAAAATATTATAAAATTTATATATAAAATATTATAATAAAATGAAAATAATAACAAATAAATATACTAAAATATGTAAACAATTTTGAATGCAAATTAAAATTTTTAAACAATAAGTATACGAATTATTTTTATTTATCTATTTTTTATTCGCAATTTTATATTTTAAAATTCAAATAAATAAATTCATAAATTACAAATAATAATAACATATAAATCAAATAATAAAATAAATTAAATAACAAATTAAAATTAATATAAAAAATATAAATTTAATAATAAATTTAAGTTAAATTAAAAAAATATATAAATAAAATATTAAATTAAAATTAATTTTTTAAAATATAAATTTATTAATAAATTTAAGTTGAACATTTATTATAAATAATAATTTTAAATTAACTAAAAGCATAATAAAAAAAATAAAAACTAAATAATAAATCCTATTTAATTTAAAAATATAATAAAAACATTAAATAATAAATTAAAATTAATTAAATAAAAATATAAATTAAATAATAAATTTAAGTTCAATTAAAAAATGTAAATATATAAATTAAATTATACATTTATATTAATTAAAAAAAAAATAATAAAAAATATAAATTAAGTAATAAACACTAATTAAATTAAAAAACAATAAAAAATTAAATAATAAACTCTAATTAAATTAAACAATAATAATACAAACAATATACTAGTTCACTACGTGAAATAGTATAAAATACAAAGCCGTAGTTCGCCAGGCGCAAAACGAATGCAAATGGAAATTCAAAAGAAAATTACATTGGAGTTTTTGAAAATGTTGAGAGTCGTAGTATTTGATGCATATGTTTATGCTTAGACAAAACCTGAAATATGGAGTTCAAGCTCTTTTTTAAAAAAATACTATATTTGTATTATATAAATAATATAAATATTCTTATTATGATGTATACAAAAACAATTAACATATAAAAATAAATATTTTATAATTATAATGTATACAAAAAAATTAAATTGAGTACTATATGTGCATATATGGTATAATATATACATATATTAAAAATAAAAACAAAAAAAATATGTACGCAAAACCCATTGAAAAAGGGGAAAAAGGGTATAATAATTTATTTTTATTTTATTTTATTTTAATTATTAAATGTTATTGACAAAACTAGGGTCAACTTAAAATAAACAAATTTGTTTAAAGCCTAAAAGAAACAGATTAATATATCAGAATTGTATTATTTGTATTAAAAAGTCGTATATCTTTATAAAGAAAATGACATGTAGAGTTTATATATGAATAGTCAATATTTATTGTTAAAATAATTCCATAATATTTTATATTTATATATAATATTGTGGTATATGATTTAAAGACAAGTCACAAGGCAAATGCATATGGCCTCTGCTATATAAATTGTAATATATATATATAATATATATCAATATTCATATTCATATAGAGGAATTCTCTCTCTCTCTCTCTCTCTCTCTCTCTCTCTCTCTCTCTCTCTATAGACATCGCTCATAGATATTTGTTTATCTTGACATGATTCGATCAAGTTCGTACGCCTATTTTGCATGTCAGGCGCGAATTAGCCTTCATAGAAAAGTGTCGCATTCACCTTATGCATATTAATGTATGTATGTATGTACATACATATGTATGTATGTGCACATGTACGTACATCACATGTGTTTAATTATGTATGTGTATAATTGTGCATATGCGATGTGATATTTTGAGCTTTATCATAATGGCTCGATCTAATCGAGCTTTAATTAATTAGATTACATATTTTTAATAGCCATTGCGATGGCCGATAAAGCGACTCAGGTGTTGAAGCCGAACAAATACATGTATTATTATTAATAATACTTTGATGTCTGATGTTTGCTCTCCGTTGTTTGTTGTCTGTCGTTTGTTGTTGTTATCGCATTTGCCAGTTGTTCGAATTGGCTTTGTGTCCCAGCCACTTACACGGCAAAGCGCCGAGACAATGGCCAAAATTCTGTTCTTTTTTTTTTTTTTTTTTGGCAACAATGAAGCGTTAAACGCCAGAGGCTGCCAGGTACGCGCTGGAAAACTCAGTCACCCATAATGGGCAGGGCCGCCTTTGTTGCGAGACTCCACGAGAGAGAGAGAGAGAGAGAAAAAAATCTAATGCTGCTGCTGCTGATGAGTTCCTGGCTGAAGTTTCAGTTTCCAAATCGATTCGTTGCGGCTTGTTCAGCGCGTCGCGGTCTGTGTGCAAACGAATTTCACGGCTACGGCTACGGCTACGGCTCCGGCTACGGCTACGGCTTGGCAGCTACGCACAGATCACAGCTACAGTTAGAGATACAGATACACAGGTAGGCGATACACGGCAATTATGTGGGCACTCCAGGTATGCGCTGCTTCTGAAATCAATTATTCGAGCTCACTTAGGTTAGTCGAGGTGCCAAAGTCAGAGTTGCGATGTGATTTGCATCTCCGATCGAATGGCGACAAAGCCAGATCCGAGATAGCGACACACACACACACACGCACTCATTGTTCCATCAGGAGTCAATTCAATCTATGCTCTCTGCTCTCTGCTCTCTGCTCTTCCCCTGACAGCCATTAATGATGAGTTTGCCAAATACTCATAATCGACACTTCAAGTCGCGCTTTGATCGCGCCGCCTGCGAAACATAAACATAAATCTAAACTAAGGCAATGCTACTTGAACGAAATCAATTCCCAAACACCTAATGATGATGATGATTATAGAGAAGAGACTCGCTTAGACACTCACCTATCATATTTAATTTCGTAATACTTGGCGCAGATTCGAAAATCAAAATTATTTAAATTTAATATATAATGCATAAAAAATATTACAAAATTCAATATTTAAAGTAAAGAGTATTTAAAGCTTAAATATTATTTTATATAATATATTTTTGATTGATTTGAAATAAGATTTAAATTTGAAATTGAATATTTAATTTTAAATCTTTAAACAATTTAAATATTTAAATTTTAAATATATTTTTAAAAATATTTAAATATTATTTTATATAACATATGTATTTTTTATAATTTTGAAATATTTATTATTTTAATATTTAAATTTCAAATATGTATTTAAAATTGAAATATTACTTTATATTATATATTTTTTATTAATTTGAAATAATATTTAAATTTGAAATTGAATATTTAAATTTAAAATATTTTTTATTTAACTATTTCAATTTAAAATATATGTTTATTTAAATATTTAGATTAAAAATATATTTTAATATTTTAATTTAAAATGTATTTTTTAAATATTTTAATTTAAATTAAAAAATATATATATTCCGCAAAATATTACAAATATTCCATATTTACAAATTTATTAAAATATTTATATATTTTTTAATATTGCTTGAAAATTGTTCGCTACAATATTACAAATATTTCTAAAATATTACAATATTAATTGAAATATTATTTAAAATTTTGGAAAAAAAATTTAATTTTTTAAACTGAGCAATTTTTAGTATTATATATATTATAATATATTTTATTGCATTATATATTATATTATATATTTAATTTTAGTTTATTTCTGCCTCTTAAATTATGGCAAAATTTAGTTTAGCAAAGCTAACTGATGTTAGACACGATCTGAGGGCTCTTCAGGCAGCAAATTAAAGATATTTAAAGTCTCTCTATATATGTAGATGAATATTGATTACACTTTTTATAGTAACAAGCATATTCCGATCGAGTGTGTTAATATATTGAAAGTAATCAGCTGATGATTTTATTTTAACTGTTTATTTAGTTAGGCTAACAGCTAGAAAGGGCAAATAGAGAAGTAGACAGCCCGTCAGCATATTCCATGCTCCATATACCATGCCCAACTCATGTCTCTGAGTGCATTCGACTGCAGTTGCATGCGAACCTGAGGCATTTAGGGCCGCTGCTGACCGAAATTGATAAAGTTTTTAGCCCGGCTGGCAGGGCCTAATTGCATAACACTTTCAATAGAGTTGGCAACGTCAATAATGGCCATTAACCATCCGGTCAAATAGGCGCAAAATTGTTGGGAACTCTCTCGTCTAAGCTGTGTGTATGTGTGTGTGTTGGTGTTGGTGTTGCATGGGGCATGGCCGGGCCGGGCCGGGCCGGGCCGAGTTGTGCCACAAGCAAAAAGTGTAAACGCCACGAAACTACGTGCGTCATTCAAAATGTAAAGCCGCAGCACAAAATGTTCTAAACGGGGCTAGAACTGGCCTCTGCGACTTGTAGTAGTTGCAGACCATCGGCGCTGGGGCCCCGATATACATATATATACATATATATATATGCATATTGATGGAGCGGGCAGGCGCTTATTAAAATTAATACCACATCAATCATTTTACAAACGTGCTGTCGGCCAAGTTCAAAGCCAGCGGTCGGCTAGACTCAACTCGACTCGACTCGAGTCGACTCTAGGCTCCGCTCTGCGCTCTAATCTTAGGCTCTGTTTAAGAAAGTTACACATGCGCATTGGTTTTAATTAAAGGCGTTTAAAGACGCGACGCGAAATACACAAAAAAAAAAAAAACGAGAAGAAATATGGAAAAAAAATGATAAATTACCAAGACAAACTGAAATTAACATTTATGCTTGAAACAAAGCACAACATGTGTTTCAGTCGAAGATCAGCCGAAGAGAGTTGGATGGACGGACGGACGGACGGAGTCTGGGCAGCGAAGGCAAAGCAGCGGTAAAACGGTACGCGTCCAAGTTGCGGCTGTTAAATTATTGAAAATCATGCAATGCCGTTGCTCTTTTTCCCATGAACATCTCTTGGAGTTGACTCGAAACAAACTCTCTGAACTTGGGCCTGGGCCTGGGCCTGGGCACTGTCTGTCGGCATAATCAGCATAACAAAAGAAATTAAGCAATAATATATTAATGAAAATACAAATGCACAGCGAACTGTGAGCCAGCTGGAGCAAGATCGCCGCGTCATTGACTAATTTGTTGTGTTTTCAACACGGTTAGGCGCCAGGGCGTCGCTCAGCAGCGGCAGGGCATCGGTAGCCCTGACTGCCCCGAACAGCAGGCGCCGTCAGCAGATACCCACTCATTCTTCTTTTCGGCTTTTCATTTTCCACTATTCCTATTGTGTACACAGCGAGAAATTATTTCAATACAAAATGCGTAATTGATTTTCAATTTATATAATTTTATTTCGACCTTAACAGGGACTGAGCAGACCTGAGACTTGTTTGGGAATTGAATGTGGTGAATAGGTGTTGGCTAATGGAGTCGAGTGTTGGCGGAGTATTGCGTAGCAGGCCTTAAGATATGGCAGAGCTATCTATTTATCTGTCTATCTATCTGTCTGTTTATCTATCTATCTATCTATATATTTATCTATCTGTCTATCTATCTATTTATCTATCTATCAAATATCTTAGAGCTCTTGCTGTGCCTAAGATGTGTTACCCATCTAACATTGCCTTAAAAAAATATTTAAAAAAAATTTCCATTTTATTTCACTTGTCTCAAAGACAGCTAAGCATATGTATCTTTAGATATTTCAATAAAAAATATATATTTAGCTATATATTCAGCCTTAATCTAAGTTCCTCACTTAAGTTTAACAACGTTTAGCAATATTCAACATTTAAAAATATTTTTGAATATTTTTGGAATATTTTTCGAATATTTTAAATATTTTGATTAGTTTTTGTATTTTTTTTCAATATATTCAATATTTTTTAAATATTGTAAACATCTTTTTAATCTTCTAAATATTTTTTGAATATTTTTAAAATATATTTGAAATATTTTCAATATTTTTAAAAAATATTTTCAATATATTTTTAAATGTTCATGATAAATCTGTGAATACAAATCAACTCTGGCTATTAAAAAATCTACTAAAATCTATAAGCGAAAGCATAAAGAATTTAAAATTCATACATAAAACAGTCTGTATATGCTATATATCAATTTTCAATTCTAAGAGGGCTTGAAAATATTTCAAAACTATGAAATTTCCATGCCAAAAACCGAGCTGTGATCATTTCTCTCGAGTGAGCTCAACTCCTGCTGAACCAATTCGGAATCTTTTAGATTTTCATTCAAAAATTTCTTTCAGTATTGGGCCGAGTCAGCTTATTTCCTTTTGAGCGCTGCTCGACATATTTACCTCATATTATTTGGCTTAATGAATGCGCCGCGCTTTGTGCAACTGTCCGACCATTTTCACCTTTGACAATGGGCCGTGGCTGTGGCTGTGGCTGTGGCAGCGCAATTAACTTGCGTCATCTAGAAATTTAGGTGGCATGATGCTGCTAAAAAGTGTAAAATGCAGGTAGATCAAAAGGAATAAAGTGCAGTGGAGGCAAGGTCGTCGCGTCGGTCGTCGGTCGCCGGTCGCCGGCCATCAAAGAGGCCGCTCGCGAGCATTTTTCAATTGGTTTTCCGCGCGGCCGCCGTCGCTGCTGACTTGCAGCTCGTCAGCGTCAGTTGCCACCGCGTAAAACGTCACCGGCGCGACGCTGACAGCCGGCTGGCAATCGCGGCGTATACGCAACGCATAATGGAATTAATCAGATTTGTTGAAAGCCATGTGACAGTCAAGTGAAGCAATTTAGCTGACGGCACAGCTCAGCAGCGCGATAACTATCGATCGTCAAGACAGTCAAGGCAGCTCAAGCGCGCAGCTGAGATTGTGCCGAAGCTGAGCTAAAGGCTTTAGAGAAGTTACTCAAAGAGATGAGGTAAATTCTTAACTAAAGGGTTTTTTGGGACATGAGGATAACAGTATCAGGCAGAAGCAGGCTTGAAGATAACAAGCTGAGCTCGTCCTGTCTCCATCATAAATCAATCTTGAACCAAGCACAGTAGAACTCTTAACTCCCCATTCTCCTCCTGCATAGAAAGAACTAAAGGATTTCTCCGACTGGTTCTAACAAATGCCGCTTGATAGTTAAAGTGCATAATGTAGCCATGCCAAGCAATTACAAATGGCCACAGCTATGGGAGGCATGATATATGAGCCGAGTGGACTTTTAATTAAACGCGCCCGTCGCCTCGCTGACCAGCCCTGCGCCGTGGTCGTTGCACCTTGGACTCACCTTTTGTTTAGCATTCATTATATATTTAGTGCTCATTTGACCTGACACAGCGCTGACAATCGTCGAAAGGCGACAAATGGCCTCAACTTATTCTACATGTGTTCAGTATGTCATCATTCTGCAACTGCTAAGCCAAGGTCCAAGGTTTCGCACTTTATGGCCCAGCGAAATTAATTTGAAAATAGCTTATTTTGCAGGTAAATTTTAAATGTGAAAAGTGAAATCATTAAACTGAATTGAGTTGACCTAAAATATTTGAAAACGTTAAAAGAATTGTCTAAAAATATTAAATGAATTTTTGATATTCGAAAATATATTAAATTAAATTAATTAATTAAAAATATTATAAAATATAAAAAGAATTGTCTAAAAATATTAAATGATTTTTTATATTTTAAAATTTATTTAAAATATTTGAAAACGTTAAAAGAATTGTCTAAAAATATTAAATGAATTTTTGATATTCGAAAATATATTAAATAAAATTAATTAATTAAAAATATTATAAAATATAAAAGAATTATCTTAATTTTAAATGAATTTTTGAAATTTTCAAATATTAAATTAATTTATTAAAAATATTTCAAAGAATTAAAAGAATTGTCTAAAAATATGAAATGAATTTTTGATATTTGAAAATATATTGAATGAAATTAAATTAATTTATTAAAAATATTTCAAAATATTAAAAGAATTGCTTAAAAATATTAAATGAATTTTGGATATATTTAAATTTATAAAAAATATTTTAAAATAATAAAAGAATGGTCTAAAAATATTAAATGAATTTTTGTTTATTTTTTCAAATATAAAATTTAATTTATTAAATTTATTATTAAAATTGTCTAAAAACATTTAATTATAAACATTTAATATGTTATTTAACTTACTAAAAATGTTAAAAAAGTATTAAATATTTTAGTACAATTTAAAATATAAAATATATTATATTAAATATAAAATATATTTATTAAATGTTTATAGACAATTTTTAAATATTAAATACTTTTAGTCAATTTAATTCTGTTCTACGTTTGAAATTGCATTTAAAATTAAATTTAGTTTAATAAAAAAAAAATGTTGATATATATTTATTAAAATTATAATAATTTTGTGGAAATTCTGCTGAATTCTTTAAAAATATTAAGATATAATCTATATATATCTAAATATTTAAAAATAGTTCAAACTGTTGTAGAGCTAAAATTGCTCACATCTTGAGCATCTGCCCATATTTTACGCGAGAAATTTAAAATTTATAAATTCTATACAAAATTTATGGATGTTTGGAAACTCGCAGTTCAAAATTTGATTTATAATTTGCACATTCATTCGCGAAGAGTTTGGTTTAAGTATTTCCTTTGCTCGTGTCGACTTTCTCAGAGCCCGGCCGAGAGCAATCGGGTTGCCTTGGCAATTTTCATGTTGACCCGTGCGACGATTGCAGGAAATCGCCAGCAATTTATTGGCGCGAAGTCAAAGCGTTTGTCAGCGTTAATTTGAATGCGCGAGTTCATAAGTTAATCAATATATATAGAGAGAGAGATATTTGCTGGAGCGGGGCCGGAGTCTGTCCGTGGCGGGCAATCAATTGACGGAGTCAAATGCGAAACAGCTTTTTGAATTGTTTGATCGTGCTGTAAGTTTGCTTTTCGACTTGGTGACGACGCTGCCTTATATGGCCGAGCCAAGGCAATGCAGCTTAGTTAGCCAGCCACTCAGTTGGTAAATGTATTTATATATACATATATATATATATATGTATATGTATATACCTGTATATATGCATCTATGCGCTGTATTGCTCGATCAAAAAGGCAACTGCAACATCAACAGCTAAGCAAGATTGGGTTACGTTAAAACGTTTGCTGCAGAATAAAATGATTTATGGTCTGAATTGCAGATAATTGTGATAATCATACCGCAAGGGCGCAGTCGCAGTCGCAGTCGCAGTCGCAGGTTTTGTTTTTGTTCGAAATCGATATAAAATCGAGATGGGCACTGGCTGACTGGCTGACTGGCTCTGGCGGGTCTGGCTGGGGTCTGGCTGCTCGGGATGCGTGTCTAAAATGCATAACAGTTTTTGGTTTCTTAACTTCTCATACCCTTTACGAGCTGATTGAATGGCATTCATGCTATTTACGGATCTTACACTTACAACCCAAAACCATTTCAATTTCATTTCGTGTTTCTTGTATCTTGTGCTTGTTGCTCTAATGAATTGAACTTTTTACAAATATTTAATGTGAATTTTATATTGTATTTATGTGTAGCTATAGATTAGGCAAAAGTAATTAAAATGTTTTATATTTTCTTATAATTCAGAAATATTTTTGTAGCTTTTCTTGGTATTTTGAGTCGTTGAGTCCTGGAGACTCGTTCTATTGCATAATTTAGTATTTAATATTCGTAGTAAATATATAAAAAATGGAATATTTTCTAGATTTACATTCGAGCTTTAGTTCTAGAGTTCCTATACCAGACTTAAGCCTGCCTTGCCTGGCTGAAGAAACGGACGGAAGTAGCTAACCTGCCTTGGCAGACTTTTTGTCTTCTCAAATAATTTTTATAATTTTTTAAAATTAAAAAAAAATATTTGCTGAAATGCTACAGTAAAAAATGTTCATTTATATAAAGAAAAATTAAGCAGAGTTGAGCTGAAAAAAAAAATGATGGAGCTATAGCCCAAATAATATAGAAAATATGCAGCATGCAAGGGGAGCGTGAGGTCAGAGCTAAGGCAATGAAGTGCAGTCTGTGGTTAAGTAGGCATAAGTGGACTAGACTTATCTATAGACAAGTTGTATATAGTTAGTCTTTGCATATAGAAATTCATACTCAATGATAGCTGACTTATCACATATACATATATTATGTATACTATATACTAGGCAAAGAAAGTGAGGCAAGACTCTCAGCCGGCGCATCTTTCATGCCCATTGTGCGCTCTTGTGTCTTACCAATTACAATTTATATAATTTCTTAGGCATATTTTACGCTCTTAATAAGAGCGAGAGATAAAGACAGAGACACACGCACACACAATGGTTGGCTCCTATTGCAAAGGGGCTTAGAGAGGATCTGGTGGTGCGTGTTAAGCGGCTCAGACGATCAGACGATCAGACGACCTACATGACGGACAGTGTTCACTGTAGGTGTCATTGTGTGTTGATGTGATGCAGTTTGTTTGTCATAACGGATTTGGCTTTGTTCCTGTTTATTGTGTTTATGTGCCCAGAGCTCTGAGCTCTGTGGGCTTATTTGCTTAGGCGGCTTAGATGCCTTCCTGCTACGACGGACGCACCACCACGGGCCAAGGGGCTACACTGAATCCAAGCTAGAATCTTATTCTTATGGATTTATTTAAGTGGCTCGCTGCACATTTCATGTCATTTTATGTGGCCATATTTTCTGTTAGGTGCTGAAGTCTCAAGTCGTCGCAAGAGACTCAGGCGACCAGCAGAACAAGCGCGACGGATGCTCGTAAAAGTTGTTGCTTGTTCCCTGTTGTTCTGTTGCTTGTTCGAGTGTTGTTCGAGTGTTGTTCGTTGTCTTTCCGCATGCTTGCAAATATTTTACAAATGTCATATAGGAATATCTTCAGCGTTTCTTATATTTATTAACTGTGAATAGGATTTTTCGTTGTTCGCTCCTCGTTGCATTTGTTATGACTCGGCTCCAAGCTGATTTGTTGACCGAAAATGCAGTGATTTATTCGTGAGGAAACGAACTGCGAATGACTGCTGTTTTATGCATATATATATATGTATATATATATGTGTTTATGTATTTATATTTGTATTGATTTATAGGCGATAAAGTGCGACGAGCACTTGCCAAGAGAAACGGGCTCTGTGTGGCGACAGCGCTCAAAGTGACAAATCATATATTGTTTATATGATATGGTAGACTAGACGGGACTTGAGTTGACTATGCTAAAGCCAACTCATACTATATTACTTGCTATACTATACTATGTAGTATGCAATACCTTACTATGCTGAGTCTTAGTCATGCTGCAGTCAAGCCAAATGTGACTTATTCACCTCACTTCACTTCACTTCACTTCACTTCACTTCACTTCACTTCTATTCCCTGTTCACTTCACTTGCAGCCAATTTGAATGGGCATTGCCTGGAGCTTAGTTCTTAGCTCTTAGCTCGCCTAATCAAGCCATTTGCAGAGCGATCAAAGTCTAAGTTTGCACCTTTGGGCGTCTCAAAAGCAACTGCCCCAAATTATGCTCATTTTGCAATTATTTTTAGAATTTTTCTTAGTTTTTCATTTATTTTATTTGAAAATATTTAAAAACAATTTTTTTATATTTTTTTTAAATTTATTTTTATTATATTTTCTTAAGCTTGACTGGAGTTAAGTAGAATAGGGAATATAGATCATATTTAATAAATTTCAAGCAGCAATTTAATTTTTGGAAATTTATTGATCGTTTCCGTTGCTATATAAAGGCTGTCCCAAAATTCACGCAAGATATAATTTTAATAAAAATTCGCAGGTTTATAATATAAATTTATAAATTTTTTATTGATTCATATAGTATATATAGTATATTATAAAAATATGTTATCCATTTTTAATAGCCCTGTCACACAGTATTTTTTTTATGGGTTGATAACACACAATTCAAATCTTGCGTGAGTTTTGGGACACCCTTTGGTACTCAAGGCAGTATTGCAATGAATATTGCTTTCGCATAGTTCTTAGAACTAAAGTTTATTGGCATTTGTAGCGTCTCTCATAGTGTCACCTGCACTCCCTACTCTTATATAGAGCATACATCCAGCTGCTAGCAATATCTGAGCTTTCCTTCACGTGCCTCATCATCTCTAGAGTTCCTCCAATGCAGAGTATAGAGCATCCAGCATCCCCATCTCCTGCTTCACTTCCGATTTCCGTTCAATGAAAACCACAAAACAAACAAAAGAAAAATGTGTTGTGACCCACTTAATGGTTTATGGCTTTCAGCGCTTTGTCACTTGCAGCAACCGAGCTCCGTGCGGTGGCAATATATTTTAGCTTTAGCTGCGGCGGCGGCGACGACGACGACGACAGTTGTAAATATTATGTTAAACACTAAATGAAGTCGTTAAAATCATTTAATAATGCGCTTTTTGAGTCCGACGCGCTGACAAGTGAAGCGATCCTCAACGCCGACGCTGGGGTTGCCTGCTGGCTGGCTGCTTGCAACGCTGCGTTGCACTCTAGCGAGGCATGCAAATGGCTGCCGGCCAGACATGTGGCATGACATTTGCGGCGTCGGCTCTTGTCAAACAAAATTGAAAGGATGTTTGATGACATGCTAAATTGAGAGATGCATGCAAAGTCGCTCTGCATGCGCGACTCATTATTCATAGCTAGTCAAAGTGACACTCACACAAGCTCTCCCCCCCTCTCTCTCTCTCTCTCTCTCCTTCTCTCTGTCTGTCTGTCTGTCCCCGATTGAATTTGTTACTTTATCAATTGATAAACAGATTTGTTGGTGCAACAACTCACTTTGTCTGGAGCTTGCAACAACATTCTTTAGCCGTTGCAAATTCACTGCGCAAATATGCCACATTTTCGGTTCATCAGCAACAACAGCAACAGCAACAGCAAGTGCATGACTTGCCAAGTTAAAATCTAATGCCTGAGCGTAGTCATAAGGTCAGGCCGGGCGCATTATCAACGCCAGCAACATTTTTGCTGGCTGCAAGCGATTCGTGCAACAGCAACAGCACAATGCATGGAGTCGTCTTGCCGTTGGTGTAGCTGTTGCCGTTGCCGTTGCTGTTGCTGTTGCTCTTGTTGCTGTTACGCCTGCTGCTTGAGATGTATGTGCAGTGATTACCACCAGGCGAGCGTATACTTTAGCATTTTATATGCTTTTTTTAAAGGTATTTTGTTGTATTTTTTGTTTTGGGTCACGTTGTCCTTGTGCTCGCAGCTCGCTCGATTCAAGTTAAGTCTTACGCCCGAAATTAGGTTTCGTTTTTAGCGCAAGGCGCGCGTTGAAATGGCGTTGATGATGTTCATGTTTCATGTTTGCAGCCTGATGAAGCGCACCGATTATCCCCAGCATCAGCAACGGCAACAACGGCAGAAATATGCCAAGATAGCCCGTAAATTGATTGATTTGCCACGGCACGAAGCTGGACTAAAGCTGCAAGCCAACTACATATAATGCAGCGAGCCAAGAGCAACAGCAACAGCAACGGCAACGGCAACGGCAACAGCATCAAAACTCGTTTCAGTTTCAATTTCATTTTAAAGGCACTTTGGTAACGACAAAAATTGCCATGAGTGGGGGCCAAAGTGGGCGTTGTTGTTGCTGTTGCAACGTGGCAGCCGTTGCTGTTGCCATTGCTTATGTTGCTGTTGTTGTAGGCAGCAGCAGCCGCAGCAGCAGCAGCATTGCTGGCATGCCAGAATCTATCAATGTGTACACATTTCTGCGCGCTATTTTCAAATGACGGCGACAATATATGCAGCAAATGCAATTGAAACGTAACGAAATGTTGTGCAACGCCCACTATTGGCTGCTAGCCAAGTGAAGCCAAGTTGCCGCCGCTGCCGCCGCTGCTGCTGCTGCGGTTATAGTTCCTGATGGGCATGTCGCAGCGGCTGCCACATAACTATTTCTCAATTGAAATTGTCGTCGTTGTTGCTACTGCTCCTTTGAAACAAAAATGCAAAGAGCGCTCAAGCAGCAGCAGCAACGTCAGCAATTGCTACTGCAACAGCAACAGCAGCAGCAATTTGTATGCAATGAATTAAATTCCAGCGCAGAGCGTTTACTCCATCGGCTCGCCATTGAGGAAAATCACTGCAAAACCTCTGACCCGCCAAGTTGTTTGTCAAGTGCGTCTGACAGCAATCGCTGCTCAGCTCATGTTGACATGACAAATTTGGCCAGCAATCAGCGCCGACAGCAGTCGCTGCTTACTGTGCCTGATGCAGCCACTCTTAATAGCTAAAGCCAAGTTCAGGGTAGCGTTTGTGTTGCCTCAGAGTTCAATTGAGTTTGAGTGGGAGTTGCTTTAGTCAAGTATATCTATATATATCCATAAATAAATCCATATATATATAATTCAGTTTTTTTTTCACTAGAATTTCATATAATAATTTTCACATGTTTCTCAAAGCGTTTTTTGTTCCACTGAGTTGGACATCAAAGTCAGCTTCACTCTTTGATTTTTCCTATATTTTGTATATATTATATATATATTTTTTATATTTTTTTCTCAAAGAACATCAATATTTTGTGCTCAAGAAAAAATTTTAAGCAAATGCTCATACAATTGAATTTTTGATAAATATTTTTGCTGTGGAACAATTTTTAGCCAGCTATTTTAAGCAGGCTTTTTTTCAAATATTAAAGAAAATATTTTCCGAATTGCTGCAGAGTTAAATTTAATTTTATTTTAAGCTGAATAGAACTAAATTTAATATAAAAATAGTTCTATGACTTCAAATTGAATAATAAAATAATAGAAAATATTTTAAATTGGCCTACGATAGGCAGGCTGCCCTACGCTGATGTCGCGCAGTGTATTATAATTATTATTATTTTTTTTCATCTCTCTAAATGCTCTGCAAGCCAATATGCTCAGCTTGCTGCACAGTGTATAGAAATGTGTAAAGCATTATTAAACTCGTCGCCACCGATCTTCCCACATTCGTTAGAGCCGTCAAAGAACATGGCCTGCAGATTGGCCGATGCAGCGAGTTCGACCCGGCCAACGGCATAGGCATTTGCAGCCAAAAAATGAAAACCTAAACGTTGTTCTGCCTCATCTACCTCTGGTGCTGCCTCTGCCCGCTTTTATCTCTTCTTTTACTTATTCTTGCCTGGATAATTTTTTGGGGCCCGGCTGGCTGCTTGCTGCTCTCCAGTTTCCGAGCTTCGCGTCTCGAGTTTCTCGAGTCTTAAGTCGTTGCTGGGTCTCAGCCCTCTGGGCTCTGCTTACATAAGCTTTGCCGTGTGTGCAGGTTGTAATTTTCCACTTTGCGCCTAAACAAAAAAAAAAAAAAAGAAGCAACAACTACAACAATGTTGGGCATAGAAAGCACTGCAAAACGTTGACTTTTGGGCCAAAGTATGATGTAGCTGTGCAGCCTTCACAATCATTATCATTGGCCTGAGCTCCAGATAGGCCAAAGGAACTAGCCAACCGAGGGCCAGTCATCAAATATGGCTAACTGCAATGAAATGCTTGACACGATTTTGCGCTTCTCGCTGCAGCGGAGAAGGAATTTCATGAAACTTTACCCTGGACGTAGCTAAGGCCAACGAGATTAGTATGTAGAGGTAAGCGGTAAAGGGTATCGTGCTAGTCGGTGTTAATGTTGAGCTCGCGCCCTTAGACTCGTTCATACAATGTTTTATGGGCAATTTTCGGCTTTTCGTGCTGGCGGCTGTCGTGTACGGAATTCAATCAGAAATTATCATTGATGGCGCCTTTTTATGGCTTGTTTTGCACTTTCCATAAAACTATACATCCATCTATCTTAATGTGCTTGCCGCGACCGGCTAATTGATGTTGTCTATCGCCGTCTGCCGTGCCTTTGCGTTTTGTTAATAAGCCATTAAATGCTCAATAAAACAACAATAGCAACACCAAACGCCAGCCACAATGCCCCGCAGATGATAGTCACAGTCCGCGAAACAATATGGCAAAAGCACACACAGATTTTTAATTCATTGAGTCATTAAACAGCATTCGGAATTCATAATTCACAATTCATAATTCACAATATTCACAATACTCGGGCTTAGCATTTTTCAAGCGATTTATGCTGATTTCTTGCTGCCGCTGGGCAAGGTCGGCCTCAGCCTCATGTGGACATTGTCAAGCGTCGATTCTTGATCTGCTTCAAGCGAGCAGCAGCGGCTTGATTTATTAATCATTGTCGGCTGTTATTCGAGATTGAATTGAAAACGTGAAAAGAGACTTTACTAATGTTAGTTAAACACTCAATAAAAGGGCAAATTCTAAAACAATTTTTATTAAATTTGTATTGAAACATCTGCTGATGTTGAGGGATTGTTTCTATAGCAGAATTATTATTATGATATAAAATATATATAAAAAAATAAATTTAAATATATTAAAAACAAATTAAACTCCATTATAATTTAGAAAAATTATTTTTGTGTACGTAAGCCTAAAAATTATATATAAATTATGCTTAAAATTTAAAAATTAATATTAAAATATTCAGAAAAATATAAATTTAAAATTCAATCATGTTCGTGTTAATGCTGCTGCTCTTTATTATTTATTAATTTATTTTATTTAGTTATTTATTATTATTAGTTATTTGATTTATTTTAATTATTTAATTTATTTAATTTACTTGATTTATTTCATTTATTTTATTTATTTCATTTATCAAATATATTTTATTTATTTTTTATCTTAATTATTTTATTTATTATTATTATTTATTTGATATATTTTATTGAATGTATTTATTTTATTTATATTATACATATATTTCATTTATTTTTTTATCTTCTTTATTACATCCATTTTTTTATTTATTTATTTATTATTATTTTTATTTTAATTATTTTATTTTTATTTTTTATATTTATTTTATTAATTTAATTTTTTATATATTCATATATTTATTTATTTATTATTATTATTATTATTTATTTTATTTCATTTCATTATTTATATTAAATTTATTTTTTATTGAGCTTTAATATTATGGAATATTTATTTTATTTAATTTCATAAATTTTCTTTGTTTTATTATTTTTTTTTTTAAGTTTTTTGTATTATTTAATATTTTTTATTTACATATATTCTTTGTTTATTACTCACTGGGCAAATATTGAAAATTATGAAATCAAAGCTGAAGCAAAGAGCAAAACTAAACAACAAAAAAAAAAACATAATTAATAGACACGCAGCGGTGGCGGTGTCACTTGGCCATTAATCAAATGCAAAAGCTGGCGACGAACATTGCCTTTTAGCAGTCAGTGTGCGCATAGAAATCAAACGAAACAAGTTAGCACGACTACGAGTTGGCCAACAACGACTGGGCCAATACACTGTTCAAAGTGCCAAAAACCAATATAAAATTTGACAATTTATGTTATTTTGTGAAGCCAATATGCTCGCTTTGATTACATTGTGAATTGCCTATAAAATTGAATAATACCAGTCGATCGATCGATCGAGAGAGAGAGAGGGAGATACAGGCAGAGAGAGGGAGAGTTTGTATGTGTTTAATTATTTATTATTAAACGAATTGGCGCAGCCTTAACTGCCAGGTAATTGGCTACTGGTGTTCTGCCGACTACCACTCTAAATGAATATGCAAAAGAGGCCCCAGTCGCAGACTCGGAGACTCGAGACAGAGACAAACAGAGCAAGAAAACAAATCCAAAGTAACTGGACAGCGCACAGCGGGGCGCGTTGCTCACAGAGTCCGAGCTGCGCGCTCTGGCTTATATTCATATGGCCAAATCAAATAAGCTCGAGGTAGCCATGCACCGTCCTCTGTCTGTTGCTGCTGCTGCTGTGATAGTGGCAGTGGCAGTGACAGCAGCAGCAGCAACGGCAGCAGAAATATCAGTTACTGGTTTTATGATGCAGCATTCGTGCAATTTATCAGCAAGTTAAGCCTGGCTCCGCGTTGATTTGAATATCCAATTATAAACACATTCGACTGCTGCTGCTGCTGCTGCTGCGGATGGTGAGGACGACGCCGCCTTCGATCCTTGCTTCGTGGCTACTGTACGCTCGCTGGATGCTGTTGGCTTAACACACTTTGTCGCACGTTTAACAGAGCTTTGTTGTGGCAACTGACGACTGCCGACCGGCGACTGTCGGGGGCGTGAGAGTGTGACAAATGCGATACGCATTTATATGGCAGTGACACGAAGCCAGCTGAAAAGGCGATTAGCTGCATAATCGCCTGCCAGATTCTGGTAAATAGGAGAGAACAATATTATTGCAGGTGATTTATGGATATGCATTATGAGCGCAGTCACGCAACGATCGCAAATTCTGTTGTGGCCAGATGAATACCCCTTGTAGCGAGTGCAAGTGGGGCTGCCACGACTCGAGCCATGTCTTGCACTGTCTGACTGCCTATCACTTAGTAAATACTTGTCACTTTTAATTTAAAGCCCAAGTCGAGCGATATAGTCGCAGCCGGAGCCCGTTCGTTTGGGGATTTTCGTTGCTGTTTGTCGAGGGGCTGCAGCTGCATGCCACAGCAATTTGCAATTACCACAAACACGCGGTTGTCGACTGACTGCCTGCCTGCCTGCCTGCCAGTCCGGGCCAGGCCAACCAGCCTGCAGTCGGCAGCAATAACAAGAGCTTCACCGCGCCCCGCCTGGCATGGCAAAAGTTTTACAATTAGAACACTTTCGCGTGGCTTTAATGATAACGGGACTCAGCTGCAGTGCAGTGGGGTCTCGACTACAGCTATAGCCATAGCAATGCCGATGTATGATATAGTGGGCGTGTCAGGAAACTAGCTTTTAAGTGCGTCTGCGCCTGCCTGCGCCGCACCAGATTGAAGTGAAAAACGTTTAACGATTTTCGGCTTGTTCAGAATATATATACACATATATATATATGTATCATATATGTATATATATATATGTATATTCGGAATTTGCAGGAATTGCGGATGCGAATGCTCGACTCATGCTCTGTTGTTTTAGGCTCGGCTCGGCTGTTTGTTTTAGGCCTCGGCCAGCTATTGTTGCCAGTCGCTTTCTGGTCAAGTGGCCGGGGATAATGGGCATTGTGTGGCGTGTTTATCGAGGCTCCGGTACTTGACCGAAATTGTTCATTAGGCAGCAGATTTAGAGCAGCGTTCGTGGCCAATCGGCAGGGACAATGCGATGTTTATTTAACAGGCGCTGCTGCGCTCTCGCATTAAAGGATTTCAAGCATAAAGCGGATGAGGATTTGTATGACAGAGAGAGCGAGAGAGAGAGCGAGAGAGAGAGAGAGAGAGAGCGAGAGAGAGTGCTGCTTGATCTCGTTTTTTTCTCTCTTCTTTTTGGCACTGTTACCTGGCATCCAGGACATCCTGCGGTGATAATCACAACGGCACTTTTTACACAACAAAGGGAAGACTCTCTCTCTCTCTCTCTCTCTCTCGCTCTCTCTCATGTTTTGGGATAGTTGCTAATTTGCTACAAAGTTGCACATTTGGCAGAGGAGGGTAGGACGGGAACTCAGCTTAAACTGCCTGCCCTTACCTACGCAGAGCTCTCAGAACATCCCCGTCCAATCCCAGCCATGTCGATCCCATGCCATCCATCAAATGCGCTGCCATTTGGCAGTTACCTCCTGCCTCTGCTTTCATTAAATGTCCTTCCGCTCCGACTGCGCCAATTGAATCATTTAGCCTCTGTGCGCCGCCACCCAAATGCCAAAGTACAGTCAGCTCAGGCAGTTATAGACCTTGATTCATGATCAAATTTAATAAATATACATATAAATTCATTATATATAGAGTATATATTGTATACTTGCAGTTGGTTTCCCTTTTTCATGCCTGTAGAAAGTTTCTGTTTTGGCTTTCGCCTTCGAGGCGGACGGCTTTCAACACCCCGTTGGTAATTGCTGCAACTAAGCTCGATTCGCGATCAGCAATTCATCAGCTTTGAGAATTCGCAGACGTTCATAAATATCGATATCAGCTTGCATTCAATCAGCCTCATTATGATATAATAAAGACATACAGCTCGAGACACCTACACATGGATAAGTCTCGCCCTCTCTCTCTCTCTCTCTCTCTCTTACTCTGTGTATATATATAACTATATATTGGCCACATGCACGATCAAGTCAATAAAGACTTGAGTATTGAGTGATTCGAGGCGACTTGACTTGTCTTGACTCAACTCGATTCGACTTGACTTGACTTGACTTGACTTGACTAACTTGTCGAGTTGTCTAAGAAAGTGGCTCTGGCAACTTCGCTCCACCTCTCTCTCTCTCTGTCTCTCTTTCTCTCTCTCTATAGCGTCAGCCCCCGTTCAAGTCCAGGCCCAGGCCTCTCGTCGCTGGCTTCGTCTCGGTCTCGGTCTCAGTCTCAGTTTCAGTTTCAGCTCGAGAACCAGTCGCAGTCATGATCATGATTGCCTGATCATCGACATGAGCATCGACAGCTTGCGGCGACGTATAAATTTGTTCGTACTATAAACAAAATGAGCAAAAGATTTTTATCTGTTTGTGTAAATATTTGTTAAAATTAAGCTTTCATTTAAAAAGTTTCTGAAATGTTAACTTGCTTAGCATGCGCCGATAATGAAACTCCAGCAACCAGCAAAAAACTTCACTTTTTTAGCCAAGCTCTGGCTCTTGTTAGCCATGAAATGTTGACTGATAGAAATCAACTGAAATGCAGAGAGAGAGACAGAGAGAGAGAGAGAGAGAGAGAGAGAGAGAGAAAGAAGAGGCCGAGTTCGAGCATCTCACGATGTGGGGGAATCTCTATGATAGATTTGGATACAGGGTATTAGCCGGACGATCACTCGGCGCATCGCTCTGGCCCGTAGACATGCAACGGCAGCAACTTCAACTTTTTGCTGCTGTTTCTCCTTTTGCGTTTTCTTCTTTTTAATTTAATTGCGGCAATTAAAGCAACGCATAGATGCATAAATAAAGAATAATATTAAAGTTGATAATTATGCTGAATACAAAGCAGCAGACGAACATACATACTACATATATACAGATATATATATATATATATATATATATATATATATATATATATATATATATATGTATATAATATAATTCAGCAACTGGTTTGGTTTGGTTGAGTGTTTTTGACTCGTTATCTATAGTTCTTTTGAGATGGGCTTAGACATCTTTGAGTGACAATTGTTGCCACCTAATAACCAATTCAATTATTGGCCGCCTAATAAACCCGTTTACTTCAACTTAATTACTGGCCTTGGCTGCGCTGGCCTGGCCTGCGGGGTAGTTGCGTGGCATCGGCATGGGTATGGGCATGGGCATGGGCATGGGGCGGCTTCTCCCTTCGGCTTTCAGCAACGTTTCAGCCAGCACTTGAGGCCTTAAATGCGCAATAACAACAACACCTGCAACAAACAACAGCCAACAGCCAACAGTCAACAGTCAACAGCCAACAGCAACTGCCTCTCAACTAAAACATTTTTTATTCAAGGGGCTAAATTGCCAAATTGCTTTTGTTGTTTTTGTTGTTAGCTAATGACTCGATGAATTTGCTGCCGTCTGAGTTGAGCTCCCCTGCTCAGCTCCCCGGCTCCTCCTCTGCCCCGCATTTGATGAACATCCAATGATTATGAGTTTTAAGCAGGCTCTAAGTGCAACACAAGTTTCGGGCCAAACGCCGATCAAGTCTGCTGCGGAGGGCGCAAAATGTTTGCGGTAATTAATCAAAATTTTTGTTCAACTTTTTCGACAAACTTACGAATATCTCAAGGGTTAGCTAAAGAAGCTCAATTTTAGGTGGAGTAGTGCTTTGGTATAGTTTCAAATGAGTTTGTATACATATATAAATATATGTATGTATGTATATATGTTTAAGTTTTAAGCTTGATTGGGCTTAGTTTGAGTGCGCTAGTTAAATGCCATCTAGAGTGGAAGAGATCAGAGAGATCATTTCACGGGAATTTCATTTGGAAACTTAGCGATCTCATTATAGTGCATATAGAGTCTATGAATTGCTTGAGAGAACTGCTAATGAGTGGCCCCAGAGATCAAGGCAAGTTATAAATGCACTCGAAGCTTAGAGATCTTTTAAAAGGCATTTTTGGAATGAATCAATAGAACGAAATCAGTTTGATATCAAATATATAAATATTAACTAAATTAAGAATATATAAATTTAAAAAATGAAGTATAAATATAAATAAATAAAATATAAAATATTTAAATGTGAAATATAAAAAATATAAAATTTAAAATTTATAAATATAGAATATTAAAAATAAAATATGAAATATAAAATATAAAATATGTAAAATATAAAATATATAAATTTAAAATTTAAAATATATAAATAAAGAATATAAAAAGTAAAATATATTTTTAAAAAATGTTAAATATGAAATAAAAGTATTAAACAAAAAATAAATTAAATATATAATACAACAATTAAACATATTTTACAAAATATGTTAATATAAAAAATAAAATAAAAAGTGAAACAAAAAATTAATATATATAAGATTTAAAATTTAGAAATAAAGAATATAAAAAAAAAAATATATTTAAAAAATATATGTAATATAAAATAAAAATATAAAATATATAAATATAAAATTTAAAATATATAAATAAAGAATATAAAAAGTAAAATATTTATTTTTTAAAATGTTAAATATAAAATAAAAGTATTAAAGAAACAAGTAAGAACGTTGCAGTCGGACGCAACCGACAGCGAAATACTATTTCACGTCCCAGCAGCCCACATCTATCACATTATATTTTTTAAAATTTAACCTTAAATCCCCACTGTCGCCGGTCAAATTAGCTGCAGATTAAAACTTTTCATTGGAGGTGGCCAGACAGTTTCAATTAGGATCGAAGCTTAGAACCCTTACCTTAGCAAAAACACGCACCTAAATTGAGAGAGATGGCATCTCTCAAAATGAGAGAGGTGGCAACTCTGAAAATGTGATTTAAGTTCGTTGGCTAGCGTAGAGGTGTGGGCTCGAACCCCGGTGCGGTCATGTTGATATATTTGTTATATTTTCTTAATTTAGTTATTTTGTATTAATAAAATATTCTTTTCAAACATATATATATTATTTAAAAAGTCAAAAGACAAGGTCAAAGGTCACAAAGTCATTATTTGGCGCGTTATTGGCTCAGAAGTTGCAGATGATTCAGTTTTGATTTGCCACGCCCCCAGTGGCCGTAGACAAATAATTATTGGCATGTGCATAGAGTGGGCGCTCAGGAATATAACTGTAAAGTTTGGATGCTTACATTCGAAAAATGCGAAAATTACAGGGTATTTTTTGTACGGCATGCCCCTTTTGGGGCGTAACAATAATTTTTGGGGAATCGATAGAGGAGGCCTCTAGTAACTTAACATCCAATTTTGAAGCTTCTAGCACTAAAACTGTGGAAGATATAAGCTGATAAAAGTGTCCACGGGCGATAAAGTTTGGCCCGATTGCCACGCCCCCAATGAACGTGTACACATATTTTTTGGCATGCTCATAGAGTGGGCATTCAGGAATATAACTGTAAAGTTTGGATGCTTACACTCGAAAAATGCGAAAATTACAGGGTATTTTTTGTACGGCATGCCCCTTTTGGGGCGTAACAATAATTTTTGGGGAATTGATAGACGAGACCCCCAGTAACTTAACATCCAATTTTGAAGCTTCTAGCACTAAAACTCTAGGAGATATAAGCTAATATCAGTTGCCACGCCCCCTGAGGGCGTAGATATATCCGCCATAACTTTTCGATTGTGGGATGTTAACCCGAGTATATATACCAAGTCTCAAGTCTCTAGCATCAATAGTGCTCAAAATATAACAGAATTAGTAAAATCACTATATTTTCAGAACCGATTTGCCACGCCCCTAGTGGGCGTGGCCATAATTTTTTTTAGGTGATCTTTGTAGGATCATAACAGTAATCAACGTGTCAAATTTGAGCGTTATAGCTTTAAGACTTTAGAAGATACAGTTTGAGCCGATTTGCCACGCCCCCAATGGGCGTAGATATATCCGCCATAGCTTTTTGATTTTGGGATGTCGACGTGACTGTTCAGTTAAAATCTCAACTCTCTAGCCCTTCTAGAAGTAGTGCTTCTGGGATACAGGAAAATTCATTTTCCGATTTGCCACGCCCCTAGTGGGCGTATCGGGAAAATCTTGACACTTTATCTGACGAGGGTATACACGAGTATATATTTCAAATTTCAAGTCTCTAGCTTCAATAGCGTGGAAATGGTTTGCGTTCATACGGACAGACGGACAAACGAATTTTGCACAAAACCAATATACTATATCACTACGTGAAATAGTATAAAAATAAATTAAATATATAATACAACAATTAAACATATTTTAAAAAATATGTTAATATAAAAAATAAAATAAAAAGTGAAACAAAAAATATATAAATTAAAAATTAAAAATTAAAAATAAAGACTATAAAAAATAAAATATATTAAAAAATATATGAAATATAAAATATAAAATAAAAATATTAAAGAAAAAATAAATAAAATATATAATATAAAATTATTTAATACAATACATATTATATATTTTATAGAACATGTAAAAATAAAAAATATATAAAATATATTTATATGAAATTTAAAATATATAAATAAAGAATATAAAAAAAACAAAAAATGAAAAAAAATATTTATAAAATATATAATATAGAATTACATAATACATAAAAACATAATTAAAAATTTAACAAAATATTTAAAAAAAAATAAATAATAAAATACAAAATGTGAAATATAAGAATCTCCCTCAGTCGAAATATTAATAGCAGAGCAACAAATCAAGCCAATCTCAAGTATTTGGGTTCCAGATAACCATTTGGAGGCAACTCTCATCCAGCTCTCCTCCCATCCACTCTCTCTCTCTCTCTCTCTATCTCTTAGTTGCAGTTACGCAGATAAAAGGCAATTAAGAAATCAGAGCGGGCAGTTGGTGAAAATGTTTCGGTCATAAAGTCAGTTTTGGTGTGCAGCAATCGACACTCACGCCCTGGCGACTCGTAAGTACGATGCATAATTGCAAAGTGGAAGCAACCCCAATTACTTGCAGGCAGCACTCAGGGAGCGCCACGAGGCGCCCAGAGTTCAAATTAATTGCAATATGAGACACATTCAATTTGACCCCATTGAGGGAGGGTTGATCTCCACCCTCGCTGGTGGGTAAAGACGAAGACTCTCTCCAGCTCAGATGGGCTTAATGAGTGGTCAGTTAATCATGACATTTTAGACCGTGCCAAGCATGTCCTAGACAAAGGACATAGAGTGAGGCAGGGATCGGGTTCGGGTCCGAGTTCGAGTTCGAGTTCGAGCTCGGGCTAAAGTTGTTGCCGCACAATAAAGACACTTTAATGCACTTCATCAATTCGGTTTATGGCTATAACACGCTGGCCATCTCCATCTACCGCTCTCCCCCCCCTCTCTCTCTCTCTCTCTCCATGGCATAGCCGTAATTATCTTTGGCCCAGACTAACTCAAGTCGGCTTCGCATTTTAAGATTTCGCAAAAATAATAAATAATAAAAACAGCAGCCTCAGCAACAAAATGGGTCGTTTTTGGCTGGCAGATAAAAAATATATAAAAAAAATATACAAAATATATGAAAGAAAAAAAATTATGATGAAACTCCATTAATTTTTGTTGCCTTAGTTGCTCTGGCTCTGGCTCTGGCTGTGGCTCAGGCTCAGGCTCTGGCTCAGGCTCAGGCTGTGGCTCTGGCTGTTGCTGTTATTGTTATTTTCGAGGCCCGTTTGCGGCGGCTGCGTCATTGTTAATGAGTTTTTGCGTATGGCTTACTTATGGCGAGCGGAGCCTCGCTCAAGCCCAGGCCCAGGCTCGGGCTCAGTCTCAGGCTGGACCAGTTCCAAGGAACTTAGGCCCTCAGACAAAGTTGGCAAAACGAACGCAGGGGCACAGCCCAGCCGGCTACTTAAGCTTACGGCCCGGGCCCTGTCTTGCTCTTGCCAACTTCTGTGCGATTCTTTTTAATAAACTTCTTAGATAGAAGTCGAGCGCTGTGGAGCGCAGTTCGATGTGCCGCCCATGGCCCATGCGCTCTGCTCGGCGTTTTCCCACGCTGCTGTCCAGCGGGCCAAAATGAAAGCCATTAGTTTACACTTTACATGCTAATGGCAAAGTTTCGAGAGCAGCCTGTCGCGTCCTTCACAACGTGCCCCCGGGCCAGGAGGGGGGCAGGATAGCCGTGTTCGTGCTTCTGGTTAGCCAGCTCACTGAAGCCAGTCAGGCAGGCACTCAGGCCTATCCTGCTGAATAAAACCAATGAACTTTTTAATTGCCTATGAACCTCAACCGCCAATCCCTGTCTGTAAGGCCCGCTCCCGCTCCCGCTTCAGCTCCCGCTGCCCATTCCCATTGCCATTCCTGTTCCTGGCTGTTAAGGCTCATCCGCTTTGGCGAGTCGCGTATTCGAGTAGCCCGACGTTACTCCGTTCACAACTTCAAGTTTTTACTGTTTCTGCAGTTTCTGTTGTTGTTATTTTATTTCGACAATTGGCGCCGTTACGGGCCAAATTAACGAGCTGTTTCGATTAGAGCCGAGTGGCGTTTGCACCAGCCTCGACACTGTTTATGGCCCAAGTAAATCACTCAAATTATGGCACTCAGCTCGACTCCATTGATTGGCTACTAAAAGCAAGTTACCCTGGAAGTTATCTCATAGTATTCTGTTAACTTGGCCAGAACAAACTGCATCTGCTTGGCTGGTAATCGAGTCAACAAGGAGGTGTATCTCTAGACACAGCTCTATCTGCTGTAATCTGATCAATCCGTATTCTGTTAACTTGGCTAACGACTACTGGAAGGAAGTTAGCGATGTGACCCACCCTCTAGACACATATAGCTCTATCTGCCGTAATCTTATCGCACTCTGTTAACTTGGCTGAGGGCAACTGGTTCGCTTGGCTGGTAAGCGAGGCAATTGTCACTTCGGCCTGGCCCTCGGGCTGTTGGCCCTTATCTCAGGTGGTCGCACATTAGGCCAATTAAAATAGTTAAATGTCATTCGGCCCTGAGGGCTCCCGAACGGAACAGCCTCAAAGGCCGGCCGAGGCCGGGGCCGGGCGCGAGCTAAACAAATTTGGCTAGCGCAGCAGGTGGCGGCCAGCGGAGAATCTGGCCGACGGAACCGGGTAACCGATCACAGCGGGCGCTATCAACGACGGCGCTGCAGGTTCAGCACCTTTTGTGCGATAGCCGGCAATAAGTTGGCTACATCAATCGGAGGCGGTGTCATAATTTTCACAGCAGGTGTCGTCGCTAATGATTTACAGCGGTGTGAGTGGCGGCAGGCAAAGAGCAAAGCTAGAGAGAGAGAGCGAGAGAGAGAGAGAGAGAGAGGGAGAGTGTGTGCGAGAGGGAGATGGCGCACTTAGACCAACTGCAGAGTAACGAGCGCAACAAACTGCAGCAAAAAAAAAAAAAAAAGAGGAGAAAAACCAAAAAGAGAACAAAAATCTAAATTCGTTGTGGGCAGACGCGCTGCTCTTTGATGTCGCAGTGAGAGGAGTGCGGGCTAGCCCGGGGAAACTAAGTGGAGGAGGGACCGTCAGTAACTGAGAGGGAGCCGAGGGAGAGCCGAGAGATAATGGACAGCTCATTGTTGCCGCTGTGGCCCCGCCACATCAAGTTGAAAAACAATTTATTATTCGTTTTGTGTTTGCTGTATATGTATGCATATATATATATATATATATATATAGGTCTGTCTCCTTTCAATTTGGCCCGGTTAAGTACGGTGCCGGTGATCGGCTTATGGCCCTCTCCCCTGCAGCCGAACGGGAGAGGCCCACCTTTACAGCCGTCGAGCCAGGCCGAGCCATGGGGCGTTGCAGTGGCTCGCCGCGCTAATTTGGTCATGTTGGATGGCCGCGGAACGAAAGCCTGGCGCCAATGGCGCCCCCTATGGCGCACAAATGCTAAACAAATTGTTAAATATTGTAAGCGATTCGAATTGGGGCACTTGTTGTTTACCATCGCCAACAATGGCCAAGCTGGACAGTAATGAAGTGTGGCTCTGAGGCACTGGGTGCCTGCATGCGAGTTGGGCATAAATATCCAGCAGTTGCTGTGAGTGATAGAGGGCCTTAAGGGGAGAGAGGATATCCTTGTGAGAGTCGGAGAGAGAGAGAGTAACAGTGGCAATAACAGCAAGATTTATAGTGACAGTAACAGTGATAGGTATAGTAATAGTAGTAGTAACAGTGGCTGTAACAGTAACAGTGGCTGTAACAGTAACAGTGGCAGTAACATTAGTAGTAACAGTAGCAGTAACAGTGGCAGCAACAGTAACAGTGACAGTAACATTAATAGTAACAGAAGCAGTAGCAGTGACAGTAACAGTAACAGTGGCAGTAACATTAGTAGTAACAGTAGCAGTAACAGTGACAGTAACAGTAACAGAAGAAGATGTTAGCGTACATTCTACATACCAAGGAATCTATGGAGCTCGTAGCCCTGATTAGCAAGCACTAGAGGTAGATGGAATCATCCTGATTAGCAACTATAAACCTTTCCCTTTGAGGGAGGTAATGGAGGTAGAGGTAGATGGAATCATCCTGATTAGCAACTATAAACCTTTCCCTTTGAGGGAGGTAATGGAGGTAGAGGTAGATGGAATCATCCTGATTAGCAACTATAAACCTTTCCCTTTGAAGATCGGAGTAATAGACAAAGCTGGCATCAGATATGCAACTGACTAATGGCTATATATGTATATGCCTCTGCCAGTGCAAGGTAGCAGAGACAGTAACAGTGCCAGTAACAGAAGCAGTCAAAGTAACATTAACAGTAACACTAACAGAAGCAGTAATAGTAACACTAGCAGTAACAGTAACTGTAACTGTAACAGTAACAGTGACAATAACAGTAGCAGCACTAGTAACATTAACATTAACATTAACATGAACAGTAACAGTGACAGAAGAAGATAGCAGAGAACATCTCGAGAATCTCCTGGCTCAAACAGAAACTGATGAAGACATCAGCGAACAGCCTGCAAGTCATCCCATATCTATATAGCTATCTCTATCTATAGAGCACATGCCTTTCTTCTAGGCCAATTGTTTCGAGTATTTCAAAGTATTTCCATCCATTCTCAGCCATCAGAGAGCACAGGGCACTCGCTTGGTCGGGCACAGTCTGGCTTTGGCTGCTGTGTGCTAATCGATGAATCAAATCATCTAGCATTTAAATTTGCTAAGACTTGATTGACTGGCTAACTGATTAGCTAACTAACTAACTAACTGACTTACTGGCTTACTGCCTGCCCCGATATCATTTTGTATAATTTTCTTGCCACACACTCACAGGGAGCCATGTGCGCAGTTGCACGACGTTGAAATTGCTCCAATTATGTTGGCTCCGGTGCGGGTTGGGCCAGGCCTGGCTCTGGCTCTCGCTCTGACTGTGGGTCTGACTGTGTCTTGGCTCTGTCGGATCCGGGGCCAAAGTAGTTCGGTGGCCAACGTTGGCTCATCCTTTCTATGCGCATGGCCTTAATATCATTATACTGCCAGCGGGCCAGTGGCACCTCTCTCTGACATATTGCGCGGCGATAGCAGGCGAGCGACATCGCTGTAAACGTGCCGCAACAACAAGTTTCGACCCGGCTACCAGAAAAACGAAACACAATCAGCGCTCGGGCTGGGATCGGGGCCAGCAGCAATGCGGAAACGGCCTGGGCCGTTGCAGGCTATCGATCTGCAGTCGGCTATGAACTCTTTGTGGGTAGCCGGGCGACCCCAGCAATTATTCGACAAATAGCAGCTTCCGCGGCCCCAATCTGCGGCCAGCCTGATTGCGGCCTGCCAGAGCACAGCACTGCCTAGCCAGCTAGCTAGCTGTTTCTCCTCCTACAGCAGCCAAATTGGCCGCTAAGCAACGGTAAAACGCAAACTTAATTCTCTTAGACAGCTAGGCAGGCAGCGAGGCAGCCACTTGACTACTGGGTGGACTCAGCCGGGTCTCGCGATCATCAAATTTGTGGCTCCGTTGACAATTTCAGTTTGGGGCCATCAAACAGCTGCTGAAAGCGGCGAAACAGGCGAAATGTGTGTGACGAGGATCAGCGAAAGGATAAGCCGCAGACGTCCACCAGATTGAGATTGGGCGCAGGTAAGGCTCAGCTCGTCGCTGCCGCCGCTAATCCTTGACCGTCGTCAATCACACTGCAATTTTGGCCACAGCTAGAGACAGTAATTGGGTGTGTGTTAGGCAGATAGACGCACAAGTGCGGCAAGACGCATGTTGCCGCAGCGCTAGACAAGGCCAAGCATTCGTTCTGGGCCAACTGACAGGACCACAAATGATATCCTATTGTTCCTCTGAGAGAGAGATAGAGATAGAGAGACTGAGAGTGAGAGTGAGAGGGGGAAGAGAGAGTGAGACATAAGGCAGCTGTGCGGAAGTCAAGCAAATGAAATCACTGCACATGTTGCGTGAGAGCGGCAAGAAAATTCTGCCCGACTGGTAGATACCCTAAGCCTGGGTATTTACTTAAAATTTCAGCCAATATTCAAAATCTAAGAAAAACCGAAATTTTACTAAGAAAAACTAAAGCTAAATACAAAATTGGCTGACTCCAGCTTAAAAGATGTGCGAGATATAATTTAATAACTGTATTTCGATAGGTGTTTGAGTCGATAACATATGCTTAGCTAACGATAATTTTAAAAGTTATTTGATAGAATAAGTCTGCGTATGTTACAAAGAGAGATGCAAGTCTCTAGATCTAGGTGGTCGATGCTACTTGAGCCAGATGGGACTACGCTGGCTCAGCGCGTCTTCCTAATTAGGATTGCATATACTTTGTAGGGCCTGTGGGGCCTGTCAGTATACCCGCCTTTCCCATTCCCAGCTGGGCATAAAACGTCTTAAGCACTTTTCTTGAAACCGAAATGAAAAACTTGATATGTATATATCGTGAGTGTTTATGGTTACAGAGCTTCTGGAATTCCGTCGAACTGCGCGAGAGACGCAGCTCGTAAAGCGATGAAGCGCTTTAAAGGGCATTTAAAACGCGAAATCTGCGATTTGATTTACGCCCCGAATTAATTTCGTGGGCCGGGGCACTGGCACTGGCACTGGCGTTGCGTCGGTGGCATTAAAACGGTTTTCGGATTTTTTTTAAATATTTTGTGATTTGTTTTTTGTTTTTTTTTTTTTGATTTTCTTGTTTCTGTTGGCTCGCCGCACAGGATATGATATTGAGCATAACTAATTAGAATTCAAACAATTTTCAGATTCGCTCGAAAAGAGGAACGAGCGCTTGTTAATTAAGAAAAGTAAAGGAAGTTGAGCCGCTCCCATGGCAAACTGCAATGAACCCAACTTAATGACGGTACCCCAATTTCTTCACGCTCTTTTTAGGATCATCCTAGTCTGCGCGGCACTCCGCTGGCCATGCTCGCCGCCCAGTGCAACAAGCTGTCGAACAAATCGCCGCCGCCGCTGGCCGACGCGGCCGTCGGCAAGGGTTTCCATCCCTGGAAGAAGAGTCCCAACTCACCGGCCGCAGGTAGTGGCAACGCAACCGGCGGTGGCGGTGGCGGTGGTGGTGCATCCAGCCTCAGCGGCAGCAGCAGCGTTGGCCAGCACTCGCCATGCGCCATCTCGGCGGCCAGCTCGTCCAGCTCCAGTGGCAGCGGCAGCGGAGGAGGAGGAGGCAGCGGAGGCGGAGGCGGAGGAGGTGGCGGGAGCCAAGCATCACGCAGCCTCGCGTCGAGTGCCAACAGCAGCACCATGGTAAACATCACAGCTAGGTAAGCAGCGCAACGGCGCACAGTGGCCCCGGTGGTGGGTCACTGTGCGTTGGCTAGAGATCGTCGGCATGCTTTATACAACTTGTGAGTAATTTCAGCATATATCCTTACAGTCGGCCGCTCGCCTCGTCCTGCGCGGCCGTGGGCAGCTCGGCCTCGGCGTACGGCGGCGACCTGTACTTTCCCAATACGTCCAGCTCCTCGGGCAGCATGGTGGGCGACAATCATCACATGCACCAGGGGCTGCTGGGCAAGGTGGAGGGCGGTGCGTTCGGATCGGTCTACTCGCGGCATCCGTACGACTGGCCCTTCAACGCGGTCACGGCGTCCGCCCACAAGGCCGCCGAGGCAGCCAGCGTCAACTCGGGCTGGTGGGACATGCACAGCGCCGCAGCTGCGGGCAGCTGGCTGGACATGGGCAGCGCGGCCGCCGCCGGCATGCACTCGACCATGGCGAACTACGCGAGCGCCGCCGCGGCCGGCACGGACTACAGCTCGGCGCTGTCGCACTCGCTCTCGAATACGGCCCATCTGCTGGGCTCC
The DNA here is from genome assembly GCA_961210405.1 of Drosophila mercatorum. Lineage (NCBI taxonomy): Eukaryota > Metazoa > Arthropoda > Insecta > Diptera > Drosophilidae > Drosophila > Drosophila mercatorum. Next base: position 5,351,691 of record CAUIUS010000001.1, on the reverse strand, counting down.
GGGCAGCACCTGCTGCAGGATACGTACAAGAGCATGCTGCCCGGGCAGGGCGTGGGCGGGTTCTCGCTGCCGCACAGCTCGCCCTCGGCGGCGGCCACGGCGGCCTCGCCGCAGGCCTCGACCCCCTCGACGCCGTCGCCGCGCTCGCAGCGACGGTACGCGGGCCGGGCGACCTGCGACTGCCCGAACTGCCAGGAGGCGGAACGGCTGGGCCCCGCCGGGGTTCATCTGCGCAAGAAGAACATCCACAGCTGCCACATACCGGGCTGCGGCAAGGTGTACGGCAAGACGTCCCATCTGAAGGCCCATCTGCGGTGGCACACCGGCGAGCGTCCCTTTGTGTGCAACTGGCTGTTCTGCGGCAAGCGCTTCACGCGCTCCGACGAGCTGCAGCGGCATTTGAGGACACATACCGGCGAGAAGCGCTTTGCTTGCCCCGTGTGCAACAAGCGTTTTATGCGCAGCGACCATCTGGCCAAGCACGTGAAGACGCACAATGGCACGGCGCCGAATGGCATTAAAAAGGGCTCCTCGGAGTCGTGCAGCGACTCTGAGGAGGCAGCCAATCAGTCGGGTGAGTCGAACGGGTTGGGCGGCGCGTCCAGTGGCCAACAGACGGGCGCAGGTGGTGGCGGCGGGGGTGGCTCCGCCAGCTCCGGCACCGGCAACGGAGCCACCACTGGCTCCGCTGCCGGCGGCAATCGAGCTGGCAGCCATCCCGGCACCCCAACCTCGCTGCACGCGCATAGCGCCTCCAGCACGTCCAGCAGCCTGCTGGGCGGCGGTCTGCACCTGGCCACGCCGCACCAGATGGTCGCCGCGGGCGGCTCGCCGGTGATGCTGCATCAGCACCAACAGCAACAGCAGCAGCATCAGCAGCAACAGCAGCAACAGCAGCAACAGCAGCAGCAGCAGCAGCAGCAGCAGCATTCCCATCAGCAGTCGGCGCACCAGCAGCAACAGCAGCAGCAACAGTTCGCTCAGCAGCAGCAGTCCCATCCGCATCATGCCCATCTGCATCATCATCATCATCATCTGGTGGGTGCATCGGCACCCAGCCCCGGCCTGGACCAGCGCCTCGACCACAGCGCCCTGGTCGACATAAAGCCGCCGATGGTTTGAGGGTCGCTGGGACCCTTTTTGTTTACCAACTGAGCAGAAATGGGTTCCTGGACGCGGTTCGATGTGCAGCTGCCGCCACTGCACCGCCATCATTGGGCGCAGCTATAGCTAGTGGGCGTGGCACTTAACAAACGCTAAACTAATTAAACACACAAATAAACAACAAAAAATTGTTTTCATTCTGTGGATTTTTCGCATTTTTTTTCCTTTTTTTTTTTTTTTAAGGAAGCTCGATAAAAGCTAAGCTATTTTTTTTCTTAGTATATTTTAATAAATAAATATATATATATGTGTACATAAAAGTGCTTGGAAATGCTTAATACAAGTTTGCGCTAACTTAATTAACAACAGAAAATTAAATTAAATTAAATTAAATTAGAAGAGAAAGAAAAAACACAAATTCTTGCAAATTCTTCAAATAGAATAAAAAAAATATATATATATAAATATGTATCTTAAAGTTCTGCTTACGTCCTATTGTACATATGTATTTAACGTATTTCTAGATGTCTATACGAATATAGTTTCATATATATATATGTATATCGAAGGATCCTCAAATTTACAATCATAAACTTATTGCTATTGCTATAAAGTATGCTACGATAAACACACAATTTTTTTATAGAACTTAGGAGAAATGGATCTATCAATATGCGCAGCGCTTACATAAGATATATATCTATATATAGATACAGAATATCTGTATGCTTAACACAATGACACAAGCTAAACTTGATAATTAAATAAATAATAAAAGCAACAAGATTTATTATTATTATTTGTTGAACATTATGTGAGCAATTCAAAAAATAGTTTAAACCTAAATATATATATATATATTATTGAAATAATATTTCTAGTCCAATTATGCAAAAAAAAAAAGTAAAAAATATAACAAAAAAAAAAAAGATAATTTCTATATCTAAGAATGGATAAACCAAAATTGTAAATCAAAACACAAAAATGATTTGCTTCAATTGAACTCTAAATATATGTATATGAGAGCACGAGAAGGAGGCGCCTTCTTAATAATTATCTTAATAATTGTTAAATAAAAACTATATTTTTTTTTCTATCCACTTAATATATATATATATACGAACTATGCATACTATATTTAAGACAGTTTTTGCAAGCTAGACGTGTGTGTTTGTGTTTTTTTTTTGTTTGTGTTGTTTTTCGTAATTGAATCTTAAACTAAACCTTATATTTCATATATGTATACGCGAATAGGGCTTGACTAGTTTTTAACTCAAACTTACTTAGCAACTTTACGCTGTGTGTGTGCACACTGTACACATATGCAGTTATATACATATATATATATATATATATATATATATATATATATATATATATATATATTTATATATACGTCTATATACACATACACACATATAAATATATATATATATAGATAATACTTTTTTTTTGTCAACAAAATGTAAATTAAATATTTAAAATAAATTTTAAAAAATTACAAAATTTTATTACAAATAAATGTAACAAAAAAAAAAAAACAAAAAACTTTCAGTTATGTTCTTGTTTCAATGAATATCAATTTGCCGGATAACGGGAATCGTATACGAAGATAGCTGAGGCAGCATCATGTGGGTGGGCTGCTGGGCTGCTGCGATGCTGGGCTGGTATTGCGGGTGGTTTTCTGCTGGCCTGCTTGGCTGGGCGGGGTGGGCTGACAGTTTATTTAACATTTGACGGTCGGAATGCTGCATTGTGGGCGGCAACGGAGGCGGCCCGCCCAACCTTGTCGTTAACGACTTAAACGCAGAAAAAAAGGCGACGGGTAGAAAAACGCTTTACGGTTTACGGTTTACGGCTTACGGTTTACGCTATTTGCTTTGGTTACGCCAGTTACTTACGGCGGGGGCCCGACTGCTATTTGGGTGATTTAAATTTTATTACCGTGGATTCGTTGCCTGGGGTCGACGTCAGCCCGACTGCCCAAAATGCTCGAATGCCATCAAGGATGAGTGGGTCGCCGTTGCTGTTTTGGGGTAAGGGCAGATTGAAATTGAAGTATGTGCAGATTGTTTTTGATTTGGTTTTCTGCTCTCTCTCTCACTCTCACTCTCTCTCTCTCTCACTCTCACTCTCTCACTCTCCCTCTGCTTTTCTTATGAGTAGATTAAGCTGCGCATTTATTTTTCGTGTGTCCCGAGGGGGCGTTCGACTGTGGGTGGGTGGCCACTGGCTGGTGGGTGGCAAATGAATTGAAAATGCCCGACCGTAAATACATAAATAATAAGTAACAACGAATAACGGTATGTCAAAGGTTAAGCACTCAATGACACATGCATTCGATTGCGCCCAACAAAGAGAACTCAATCGCCAGCTGATTTAGATCTACAACAGAAGCTCTACACATACTTAGGAACTTTCTTGTTGTATTAGTTGATTAACGCAGGAGTTGCTCTATATATAACAGAGCTAATTGATTGATAGTTTTTATATAGTTAGTATTGTCAAGCAGGGTAATCTTTGAGCTTGTTGGATAGGTATTTAAGACTTTACCTACTAGCATATCGATAGGAAGAGTATTTGACTTTCTCTTCTCTATGCTCTTATGCTCTATTCTCTACTCTCTATTCTCTATTCTGTATTTTCTCTTCTTTCTTCTCTCTTTCTTCTCTATTCTCTTATTCTCTACTCTCTACTCTCTATTGTGTATTTTATCTTCTCTTCTCTTTCTTCTCTATGCTCTTGCGCTTTATTCTCTACTCTCTATTCTGTATTTTCTCTTCTCTTCTCTCTTTCTTCTCTATTCTCTTATTCTCTGTTCTCTATCTCTCTCTATTCTCTATTCTGTATTTTCTCTCTTTCGTCTCTATTCTCTTATTCTCTATAATCTACTCTCTATTCTCTATTGTGTATCTTCTCTTCTTTCTTCTTTCTTCTCTCTCTCTCTCTCTCTCTCTCTCTCTCTCTCTCTCCATCTGTGCTTCCGTTTGCCTTCATTACATACTTTCCTTATTTGTCGTCTCTCTTTTATCTGCCTCTGTCTATCTGCCTCTCCCTCTATTTCTCTATATCTCCTTTTCTGATTATCTCTTTATCTCTCTTTCCATCTCTCTCAGTGATCTCTCTCTCAAGTATCTCTCTCTCTTAAGAATTTCTCTCTCATGAATCTATCTCTCTTTCTCTCTATTGCTCTTTTTTTCTTTCATTCTCTTTCTTGCTTTGTCTCTCTAGCTCTGTTTTTCTTACTTTCTCTCTCTCTCTGTCTTTCTCTCTCTCTCTCTCCTAGTCTCTTTCACTTTTCATTTTCTCTGTCTCTCTTTCTCCCTTTATACTTGTTTTCTTCTCGGTCTATCCATCTCGTTCTCAGTGCTCTCTCTCTATGTTATTCTCTCTCTATTTCTCTCTATATCTCTTTACCTTTGTTTTTCTTTCTCTCTATATTTTTCTCTTTCATTTTTTTCCTCTTCTTTCTATAGCTTTAATTTGCTTTTAATTTGTCCCTCCCCCTCCCTCTCTCTCTCTCTCACTTTCTCTTGCAGTTTTGCTTTCTCTCTCATTCATTGGTTTTCTCTTTCTTTCCTTTTTTCCTGTATCTCTATTTTTCTCTCTCTCTCTCTAGCTTTTTCTCTTTATTTCACTCTCCTTATCATTCTGTCTTTCTCTCCTTCTCTCTCTTACTATTACTCTCTCTCTCTCTCTCTCATCTCTCCCTCTAATATAATTTGATAAGTTCTCGTGGCCATAAATATTTAAAATAATTAATAAAATAATGAAAATTAAAAGTCATAATTAAAGTTGTATTCAGAAACTTTAAACCACTTTCACCACACACACAGCACAGGGAGAGAGAGAGAGAGAGAGAGAGAGAGAGAGAGTAAATTACTGTCTCGCTTGGGTGTCAAATGAAAGATGTATGAGAGAGTCCCACTGAACAACGGCAGCCAAGTCCTGCTCCTGCTGTGCTGGAGCACCGTTTGTTCGCTCGAATTTCAAAAGAACGTCATGAAAGTTGTAAATAAAAATTATAATAGTACACAGGGCCAACAGCAAACACAGAAGCCGAGGCGGCGGCATGCGTTTGGCATCGGTTTGCCGCACTCATGCCCAGATGAACCCCCCCACACACACACACCCACACACATACACACACACGCGTCAATGGCACTGGACATTGTAGATGATAAATGGGCGCTTGAAGCGAGCAGCATATGCTCGAAAGCTGAATACTGTTGGCCCACAGTGTAAAACGCGCTGCACTCGAAGCTTGGCAGATAAATCTGAGAAAGCTTAAATATGTATACATATGTATATATATATATATATATATAATATGTATATCTGTGTATAAATATGATACTCTTCATATATCATTCGAGTGGCGTTAGGCGCCGCTAATCAGGCGCTCGTGTGGGAGGCTCTCCTCTTAGCTGTTGGCTATGCTGCGCCGCCAGCTGCGCCCTCGCTCGCTCGCTCGCTCCCTCGCCGCGCCGACCGAGTGTCAACACTATGTGCCGTCGTTTTGGAGCGCTGGAGTGACAGGGGTGTCGCGCTGGCACTTCAAAAATTTCTTAATGGCTGCTGCTCGCCTCTGGCTCTGCGGGTGCTTCCTCCTTGTTCACACATTGTTTTCATTAAGCAGCACCAAAAATTTCGAATCTGCTGCTGAATGAGTGCGCGTAATCTGTTATTGTTGTTGTTGTTATTGTTGTTGTTGTCTTGTATAGCTGTCGTTTGTCGCTGAGTTGTCTCTCGCTTGTCGCTCGCTGGGATTTTCACATCTGTTTGCATTTGACACGATTATTTATGTTTATCGCGCGTTAAATGCGGTCTATTATCAGCATAATAATCGTAATTAAAAGCCAACTAATTTATGGCACTGATTTATTTACACCGCATTCACAGCATTCCTTAGTTCTTCCTTGCTCCACACACAAATTCCACTCACTTTCGGTGCACCCTCTACGCAGACTCTCGGAGCTCTCGGAAAAAGCAAGGCAAATGAGGAAACGACAGAAGGATCGCTGGCTGCAGGCATTGCTGATATAGGAAAGTCTTTAATATTATATATAAAGAGGTTTGTATACATATGTATATGCGATACTTTTGGATACTTTCCTTTCTTCTATAAGAGCTCTGCGCAGGGTAACTCCTAGCTGTACACTCCCGACTGGGGCACCCTGACTTACTTCTTGCAGTTGTTTAACCATATACAATGATTCAATCAAGAAATATAAATATAGTATATATGTAATATATAGCATAGTCTAGTCATATCTATTCATTCAGTCTACTCAAGATATTCAGGATATTCAGGGTATTCAGGTTAGGTAGTGAATGTGTGACAATAATCAATAGTTCAGATTCAATTCACTCACGCGCGATAAGAGCCTTGGCTATGGCCTTGATGTGGTCAAGTAAGCTGACTGAATCGTTTCATACTGAGTCCTTGCACCACGCCCTTAGAGAACGTGATGCATAGACAGCTTGAGCCTGAGGCCTAAGTTATAGAGGTTGAAAGTGGTTGGGAGTGCAGCTCAGTATAGAGACCTGTCGGATACTGCTGACTAAATCAGTTTAACTTTGCTTTGCATTTGGAAATAAGACATAAAGTCTATATATATAATAATATTAAGTTAAAATTTAGTAATTCCCAGAGACAGTCACAGTCAAGAGACATAGAGAGACAGAGAGCGAGCGACTAAAAACACACATTCAAATAGCTATGTAGACATGACATAATCGAATCGTCGGCTGTTCATGCTAATCGAGAATATGAACACAAGCATTAGAGCAATTACAAGTTAGATTTCCATTCGAGCCAAGTCATATTATGAGTGCCCAGATAAAGAGAAACAGCGCTGGGACTGACCGAGGGGAGGGGAGAGGAGGGGAGCGCTTAAATTAGCGGCATTCGATTAGAAGGCGATTTGAAATATCTAATGCTCATAGTCAATCGGCGATTATTTTCAAATTAAATCATTAAAGTTAATTGCAAGGTGCAGCTCGGACAATAGCTGAGCAATGCCATTGGAGTGGAGTGGAAATGCCACTGGCAAAGCGGCAGGAGAACCCTTTCATGACAAATACAAATTTAAATTGTAAGCGACCATTAAAAAGGACCAAAGCCATTGATTAGCTGCTCAAAAATATGACAATTGTTCAGCTCTCTCTCTCTCTCTCTCTCTCTCTCTCTCTCATGCTCCTGCTCCTTCTCCTTCTTCTTCTCATTCTCATAGACTACTTCAAGTTGTTCCAATTATACATATTAAATTATCCTTCTACACACAATTGGACAAAAGGGCGGGCGATGGGCGGCAGCGCCGTTCAAATTTATTCTTTTTGCTATTGAATCGAGCTAGTTAGAGTTTGTTCTGATATTTTCTTTTTATAGATTTGTATATCGTATGCAGTTGGTAGTTAACTTTGATATTATGATATATGTATCATAGAAATATTTAATAGATATTTTGGGGGACTTTGCTGCTATATACATATCTATATCATCTATACATATTTCTTGCTCTAAAGGTCAAGCTTGTATGAGTTTCATTGTGAGACTCTCTCTTCATCTCTCTATGGAGTTTCACTCTCTCGCTCCACGGCCTCTTTCTAAGCTCTCTTTCTATAGGTTCTCTTAATATATTCTATAAAATCTCTCTTTAGACTCTCTTTTAGGGAGTCTGTCTCTCTCTCTCTCTCTCTCTCTCTCTCTCTGTCTCTCTCTCTCACTCTCTCTCTCTATAGACTCCTACAATAAACTCTCTCTATAGACTCTGCATACTTACTCTATACTTCCTCTATGGACTCTATAGACTTTATAGTCTGTTCTCTGTCTATATAGTCTTCCTGTAGAATCTCTCTATAGAATCTATAGAATTCCTTTAAAGACTTTCTCAACAATTTTATTTCAGAGAGTCTTTTATATAGACTCTCCTTTTATAGACACTCCATCTATAGACTCCCTCTATAGACTCCCTCTATAGATTCTCTCTCTATCGACTCTCTCTCTCTCTCTCTCTCTCTCTCTCTGTGTAGACTTGTAGACTCTGTACACTGTTTTCATCAACTCTTTCTGCAGACTCTATTTCTGGACTCCCTCTATAGACTCTTTCTATAGATTCTCTCTCTATCGACTCTCCCTCTGTACACTTTATCTGCAGAGAGGGAGTCTACAGACTGTTTTTATCAACTCTTTCTGTAAACTCTATTTCTGAACAGTCTCTGTAGGCTCCCTCTATAGATTCTCTCTCCATCGACTCTCTCTGTAGACTCACTCACTCAGAGTCTCTCCATTGACCCTCGCTGTAGACTCTCCCTGAGACGGTCCACATTAACTCTCTTTCTAAAGACTTTCTCTACAGAAAAAGTCCTTATCATACCATCATAGAATCGTTAGAACTGTTGCCCACATTTATACTTATGTTATGCATAGAATATGGATACAAAATTATCTTCCCGACACTCCTATGCTCTCCTTAGCCCATTCGATATATGTCTTTCATCTATGACTCTCGCAACTGTCAATGCGCAGCAACATTTGAGTGTGCGAATCAAATGAAGTTGAGGAAGGCTACTTTAAATCCTTTGCACGGTTGGCAGGCGGCAATCGACAGTCGACAGTCGGCAGTCGGCAGTCGACTGCCCTTTCCCTGCAGTTTCGTTCAAATTACGCGCGACGCGTGTGGAAAATTTTAAACTAGCTGACAACAGTGTAAATTAGCAGGCACAAGGCGAGCGCCGCAGGCAGAAGAAGGATGCGAGTCGAGTCGAGTCGAGTCGAGTCTCGCTGTCTTTTGTGAAATTATTCCGACTCAATGAATTCAGACAAATGACTTTCATTACGCCGATTATACGCTGTACTCGGCTGGGTCCCAGTCTTGTCTAAGCAAATGCCAGTCGAGCAGTCTGAAGCCTGAAGTAGATCCGTAAGATAAATTTCTAGCGCTGATCGAGGCTAAGTCCAGGGTATGTTCAGTTGTTAGTTTATGTCCCTATCTGGCCACAAGCAGCTCTAGTTCCCAAGGCTCGGCTCAATTAAATGGAACTGAAAGGAGCCGAAGTCCTTCCTATATCGTATATATGTCAAATGGAATGGGCATATAATTGTTATAGACACTCATTCGACTTCGCACAGGCGTATATTTATCATTTCAGCATTGCAGAAAGCCTTGTTAGCAACTGTTGAAGCTAAATAATTGATATATGTGTGTGTGCTGCGAATGCCTGCTGGCTCCCAGGTCCTGCCCGCTATTCTCGAAGCCTGTTCTATGCGGTTTCTGCTGCCAGCTGCTGGAGACTGAGATTGGTTAGCCCAGATTGGTCCTGCTCACAGCATATCTCTCTGCCTTATCCCGTAATCTTTTCAGTGAGCTCTCAAGGCTCGACTGACCGCAAGTCATATGCACATGATGAGGCGAACAGTGCTATAGGCCAAGAACTACGGCACTTGTTACTGGGGTAGCACTGCTATTGCGTTCCGCTTTTTCTTTCTCTTTTTTAATAATCTACACGACAGCAGTGTTAAACCGCAAAATGTGGTTCAAGGGAGGGTTACAAGGAGCATAACTAGCCACAGAACATGGACAAACAGCATAAAGTAAGAGAGCTCTGGTCGGGAGTGCTCGACTAGGAGATACCTTGATGACTGTGAGGAGTGGGGATATTCAAGACAGTCGACTCTTAACATGTGGAGGTTATGCTCTGAAAGTGAGGTGACATTATCGATTCTTATCGATAATAAGGAATGATATAAAGTATCGAGACTTAAAGACGGACGAAAAGAAGGACAGACCGGCTATCGGAAGGACGAACTGTCGAGCGGAAGGATAGATGGATGAACAAAAAGACATACGGACAGACGTGCAGAGGGACGTATGGACAGACGTAAGGACAGTTGATCGGATGGACGGATGGAGAGGCGAATGAACGAACGGAAGCACAGGCAGAGGAACAGACGCATGGCTAGCAGGACTCAGCTCATCGATCTGATCAAGCTAATATATTTCTAATGGACTCTGCCAAGCCTCCTTCAGCCCGCCACATATGTTTCCACAAAGCCAATATGCCCTCAGTAACCGCCTCAATGGGTATTGGAGAAAAAAAACCGAAAACAAAAAAGGAATTTCAAGGGAATTAATTGTAATGCGTTTCATTTGAAAAATATTAATTATAAGCCAGGAGACAAGGTGGCTTTCATGCGCTGCTCTATCATTTCGAATGAATTTTTAATATTTGTCTGTGCTCAATTTTTATTTCTGTGTGTTTTATTTTTCCAGGTTTTTTTTTCTGTTTTTGTTGATTCGAATTTGTTGTGCTTAGTTTGTACTTAGCTTTCGCCGTGGACAAGTCAAATGGCATGTTGACAGGTGGGCGTGGCGGCAACGGAGGGCGTCGTCTGATAATTGGAACTGGCTAAAAGCTAATTGTGAGAACTGGCGAGTGTGCAGGAAATCTGATAAACGTTCAGCCACCGGGATACGAGCAACGGGCAAGCGGACAAGCGGACGGGGACACAATCGCAGCACAGGTTGGCACCTGCAGCCAGCAGCCAGCAGCCAGCAGCGAACCAGATCCAGTCACATTTGTAGCACTTGCATCATTTGAAACTGTAAACGGATATTGGATGACAAAACCCAATACAGGGCATCAGCATTCGCGTCTAATGTTCGACTGATGAATGATAAGCCGAGACAACAATGAACAGCGAACACCCTGTGCAGCGCTTCCTGTCTGTCTGGCGCGTCTCCCTGTTCGTCTCCCATTTCATCAATGGGCTCGCAATGCTATGGAAACTATTGGCGCAGCGTGGGAGCGAAAGCCTCACACACACACACGGACAACACACACAGAGAGCGATGATCAGCGACAATCAATGGCGCGCACACACAGGACGCGGACAGGTTCATTGTTTGGCGCAGCACCCAGGCAAGGACTGCAAGGAGCTGGCGCGCTTTGAGACACACGATACCACTTCAAATGCTAGCAGCCAAAGGGATAATAACGAGGCTAATAGACGGTATCGAATTTAACTCTAGCAGATAATCATCTCGGCCTCTGTCACGTCTTTCCGCTTGCGTGTGTGTATGTGTGTGTGTGTGAGGTAATTGTCTAGGGATACTTGACGCTGCACTGACAAGTGTGTCCTTTCTGGTCCTTGAGGCTGCTGCTCTAAGGTTAAGGAACTAACTAACTGCCAGCCGCACCTTAACTCTTTCGCCTGCAGTCGCATGCATAGCTGGGCTCGGGCTGCACGGCATGTCCTGTCAGTTGGCAGCCTTAGATCCAGATCGTCGTGTTATCGTACGCCAAGCAGCCTGTCGTAAGTAATTAAATGTAATTTCGATTTTGGCCAGCCATCCAGCCAGCCATCTATCGATCTGCGCCCGGCCGCTGCGCGGATGGTCGAGATATGCGTGGCGAGCTGGGCGTGGACAGAGCCGGGTATTGCGTGCAGCCTTGGCCGCCAGTTGGCTCTACAATTAACTGGCATTTGAATAGCGAATAGCTCCCGAAAAAAGGGTTCGATTGCCTTTCGATTCAGTTTCAGTTACAGTTACAGTTACAGTTGTCGCATAATTATTTACTTATCATATCGAAAAGTTTTCAGAAATTGTTCTAGTCATTGCATATGCACACACTCACTCACACATGGTCTGTGCGCTCAACCCTTTTGTGGCCCAAATAACAGGTTGGACAATTCAAATTAAACATCAACTCGTAATAATACATTCGTATGTTTGTGCCATTCGAAGACTTGTTAACGAACTTATTAAGCGTAGCGCCACATGCAAATGCCCAGCACAAACCGAACTTAGAAAGCAACTCCCATCCTCGCTCGCCCTTTTGTGTTCGTTCCTCTCTCCACTTGGCCACATACAATTGGCGGTTTGTATTATTAAAAGTGGAAACAGATACGTACGTATTTCTCCCCTTTCGGGCTCGAAGGGTCTGCGCAAATAGAGCAATTAGCCAAACAATAATGAAATATGAACGTCTTGCGAGGAGCGAACCGTCGATTCCTATCGATTTTAGTTCAATTGCCCGCATTGAGTGGATAATCGGCATCGATTTGTATATTTAAGTGCAAAGAGTTCAGGCCAATTGAACGGAAAACAATGCGAAATGTGCTTGAGTCTAGTTGATGTTGGAATCAAGGGAAGAGCTGGATTAGAGATATTAGAGACTCGGTTAATGACGAGGCCATGGCCGTGGCTAAAAGTCTTTACATGAGTTTAAGTTAAATATATTTTTTATATTAACTATTTTATAATTATATGCTTATTATTGTCTTAATTAAAATATTTTTATTATTATAATTATATTTTTTTTTATTATCTCCATTTAAGATTCTTTTTAGATTTTTGCATTTGCATATTTCAAATTTTTTTTAAACTATTTTTTATTTGAATTTCATATTTAAATGTTATTTTTTGTTTCTTCTGGAATTTCTTATTGTTTTTTTTTTATATTTTTTTATACAATTTTACTAATAGATAACCCCATCCTGGAATAATAATTTTCCATACAATCTATTTTAAAAATAAATATTTAAAAAATAATAATTAAATAAATAAGAAAGACTTTAATAAGCAGTCAGCGCTGTTTAGTATTTAATAGTATTTTAGTATTTCAATAAATAACCAGTTTTTAATATTTCTTCTCCTTATTTTTTCTCTCCCTTTTTTATACTATTTCACGTAGTGATATAGTATATTGGTTTTGTGCAATGTCCGTCATGCTGTCCGTCCGTCTGTCCGTCTGTCCGTCTGTCCGTCTGTCCGTCTGTCCGTCTGTCCGTATGAACGCAAACCATTTCCACGCTATTGAAGCTAGAGACTTGAAATTTGAAATATATACTCGTGTATACCCTCGTCTGATAAAGTGTCAAGATTTTCCCGATACGCCCACTAGGGGCGTGGCAAATCGGAAAATGCATTTTCCTGTATCTCAGAAACACTACTTCTAGAAGAGCTAGAGAGTTGAGATTTTAACTGAACACTCATGTCGACATCCCAAAATCAACAAGCTATGGCGGATATATCTACGCCCATTGGGGCGTGGCAAATCGGGTCAAACTGTATCTTCTACAGTTTTAAAGCTAGAACGCCCAAATTTGCCACGTGGGTTACTGTTACGCTCCTATAAGGATCGCCCAAAAATTTTATAGCCACGCCTACTAGGGGCGTGGCAAATCGGATCTGAAGATATAGTGATTTTACTAGTTTCGTTATATTTTGAGCACTATTGATGCTAGAGACTTGAGACTTGGTATATATACTCGGGTTAACATCCCACAATCGAAAAGCTATGGCGGATATATCTACGCCTTCAGGGGGCGTGGCAACTAATATCAGCTTATATCTCCCACAGTTTTAGTGCTAGAAGCTTCAAAATTGAATGTTAAGTTACTGGGGGCCTCCTCTATCGATGCCCCAAAATTATTGTTACGCTCCAAAGGGGCGTGACATACAGAAAATACCCTGTAATTTTCGCATTTTTCGAATGTAAGCATCCAAACTTTACAGTTATATTCCAGAACGCCCACTCTATGCACATGCCAAAAATTATTTGTCTACGGCCACTGGGGGCGTGGCAAATCAAAACTGAAAAATGTGCAGCTTCTGAGCCAATAACGCGCCAAATAATGACTTTGTGACCTTTGACCTTGTCTTTTAATTTGTTAAATTATAAATATATGTTTGAAAAGAATATTTTATTAATACAAAATAACTAAATAAGGAAAATATAACAAAAATATCAACATGACCGCACCGGGGTTCGAGCCCACACCTCTACGCTCGCTACTTAAATCACATGTTCAGAGTTGCCACCTCTCTCATTTTGAGAGATGCCATCTCTCTCGATTTAGGTGCGTGTGTTTGCTAAGGTAAGGGTTCGATCCTAATTGAAACTGTCTGGCCACCTACAATGAAAAGTTTTAGTCTGCAGCTAATTTGAGCGGCGAAAGTGGGGATTTAAGGTTAAATTTTAAAAAATATAATGTGATATATGCCCCTGTGTGCTGCTGGGTCGTGAAATAGTATTTCGCTGTCGGTTGCGTCCGACAGCAACGTTCTTACTTGTTTTTAATTTGTAGATCATCACATCAAATTGGGAATTCCTTCCTTTTAAGTACTGTTATCTTAGCTTAATTACAGTATAAATATTGAACTAATGTAATTGGTTCTAATAGATTTTTATATATTTGTACAGCAATCATTGCATTCCATCAGCACTTTCTATTGCCATTCAACTATAATTATATAAGTCGATATTTATTGAAATGATATGTAGAGAGATGAGTCTGATACACTATATACATTTATATATTTGTATATATAAACTACACTATAATAACTGGCTGTACTCTGCCATATGTTTTGGATGGGCTTTCATTTGGCATTCATTGTGGCTCTTCGATTTGCCGACAGAAGCCACACGCAACAAACAGTTGTTGATGTCAGAAGTAATACACATGAGTACAAAGATTAACCTTGTCTATAAATGGCTAATGGGAAAATATACAAAAAATATATAGTAAAAAAATATAATTAAAAAAAGTCAATAATTTTCTCTTACAGACAGAAATGTCTATTTAAAAGATACTTAGTGACTACATATGTGTATGGAAGGATGAGAAACGATTGTCATGAATGGCATCAGCTGCTCATATGATTTTCGAGAGCTTCCCGTAATAAGCAGAGTAATAAACTCAACTAAATTCCTCCTCAACTCGAGACATTTACTCAAATTTGCTAAAAAAAAAGAGAGGCAACTTCCATTGCTACGCGTCGTAATGCTATTCATTTTGCCTCAAACTATTGCGCAGTTCTCGATTTCAATTGCTTTTTTTAGTTTAATTAAACAATTGAGGGGAAAAACCAATAAATCTAGCGCGCACGCGACACGATGCTGGCTCCAAGAGCCCCAGGATAAGAAATGCAATTTGCTTTTTGGCGGAACTACAACAATGTATTGTGCTCAATAACAGCAACAACGACAACAGCCACAACAGCAACAACCGCAACAACAACAGCAACAACCACAACAGCAACAAGGGCCACAGTTAATGAGATTAAAATACGCAGCGGGTGTTCCCTTGAATGAAGCGCCACGGGTTGTGCGCGCTAGGCAAGGACACTTAAAACCGAAACGCTAAGCGAAACAAGCGACAATACTGATCGAGAGATGCCCTGGAATATGTTGCAAGCAGCCGAACTGAATGTGCACTTGAAGCTGAAAAGTAAACTTGCTTCTATATGACCAAATATATATATGCCTTAGCCATCTATATATAGCATATATCTATGTCTTCTTGCCAGACTCCGCTTCGCACAGCCAATATACTCTGCTTCATTTTGTGCGCAGAGTATGACAATTCAGATTTATTGACAGCATTTTGGGCACATGAAAATGAGATTCCTTGGCTAGAGAACATTTGCAATATGTTTATGCATTTACTGTGGAGAGATCTTCCTCCTTTAATCGAAATAGAAACTTACAAAATATATTTTTTACGAATTTATTAATTTTTATTTTTATTTAATTTAATTTGTTAGCATTTAAGGCATGTATAGCTGAGGGTGAGATAGAGTTTTGGGTGGCAACTATAACAGATTAATTTCGTGGACTATAGCTTAAAGACTTTCTATTAAGTCTAGACGTTTTTAGTAGATCTTAAGGCTGCTGACAACTGACTGGCAAATCATTGGGCTGTGGCACCTGGCCTAGCTGCCTGGGCGAGTAACTAGTCGCTCGTGGCCAACTCTTTGATAAATAATATTTTAAATAAAAATTTCTTGTTAGATTTATTCTATTACAAGTTTTCGATCTATTATGAATATCAATATTAAGCAAGGAAAATCGAATGGTATTCATTCATGTGCGTATTACCATAGGTCATATTTGAATCATAATTGTGGCTTAGCTACAACTAAGTTATCTTTGTCTTTACATTCTTCAAAAACAACATATGTATATCCATAGATGCATTTACCATGCAAATCTCTAACGATAGCAGGCCACATAAAGTAATCAGCTATTCACTTTCATTAATTTTTTACTTTATTTATTATAAGTAATTAAACAGAAAATTCACCTAATTTAACTAATAAAATAAAAAATAATATGTTAACTACTCCAATATAAATTCTAGTAACTGCAAAACAATTTTTAGCTGAAGGCTTAAGCCTCAGCTTGGTATTGATAGAAGAAAGCAAAGTTTTCTTTTCTTCTTTTTTTTAATAAATTTTCTACTTAAGTTATACCAACACATACTACTCAACTACATCATCTATAATTATTTTAAAAATTCTTTGACTAAGTTCCTTAAGAAATTCACATAGTCTAGACTACTATAGATCTGCCAGTTAAAGGTATTTAACTTTGATCAGTTTGGTTCCCGCTTGCTTTGCTCTCTCCAGCAAATTAAAGACATATTCTGAGCATTAGTCGCTCGGCAGACTCATGTTGAGCAACAACAAATATATAAACCTTTTTGATATTAAATCGAATTACGAATATTATTTACAATAGTTAACGTGCGGACTGGGCTGAGCTGGGCTGGGTTGGGCTGGGCTGGGCTGGTCGGGCCGTGAAAGGATGCAGTGAAGCGTGCTAAATCCGGGGCGGCATTCAAATGAATTCGCCTGCGAACGAATTGTTGACAACGTAAGAGAGAAGAAGTAAAATATATATAAAAAAAAAAGTATAAAAACAATATGCATTGCAGAGGTAAAACAAAAAATCGTAATTGCTCGCGACTCGACTCTGTTTATTTGAGCGATAAATGTGAAAATTGTCAATCAATTAAAAAGTTTAAAAACAGCGTCGCCAAATTAACGCACAAACACATCAGGCGCGATTTTCAATTTAGAGTTTTCGACTTCGACCATTGTTAGGCCTGTGGCTTTGTGTGAGCGATCAAGTCGACTCGAGTCGAGTCGAGTCGAGTCGAGATCGGCGCGATCTGGGCAAGGACCACATGCGGCGACAGCATTTGCATATGCAGTTTGCATTGTTGTGCTTGGGCCAAGTGTTTAACAACTGTTTGTCTGTCCGCAAGCTGAAACGCCTTACTTTTTAGAGAGAATAACTTGCCGAGCTGGGAACTCCTCTCTCTCTCTCTCTCTCTCTCTCCCTCTCTCTACACAGCTTTGGCACGCGTCAATCAAGCTCATTTCCAATCGATATATTCGTAGGAATTTGATGGAATTTAACTGGCAATAGAAGAATAGAAAATGTATAGAAAGGAAATCGATTCTTCAGAGTTTACAATTAGCATTTTCATATTGTATTATGTTAGGGTATAGAGGTGATGGGCTCTCTTGGGACTCATCTCTGTCGGAGTCTAGCAGGGTTTGCAGTGATATGCTGCTTGATCTGAGCTACTTCTCCTCGAATTACCTTAAACATAAATCTGAAAAGCTTTAGGGAAGCATTCGAGATATTCTTGCAGGCTGTCTTATATATATATATATATATATATATATAGGACTATGAGAATTCGTAGATACATTTGTATCTATAGCTGTATGCTCAGTTCGACTGGCTCAACAATACCACACTGAAGTAAATTCCAGTAAGCTAAGCTCATAAACTTCTCTACATAAATCTAAAGTCTTCTTCATGTTACCCCAGCTGAGGCCTTTTCTAGTTTTCTGATTGATACAAAGGTCAGTTGGCAGTTTGGCAGGCTGGCAGCTTGGCAGCCGGTAGCCGAGATGCTTTGTGGTTAGCCAGACAAACAATTGGCTGAAGGACATCGGCACACATGGCCGAAGGGATATTGTGTGGCATCATGGCATGCGGCTGTTGGCTGCAGTCGGCGATCAATCGATCAGCAAATTTCGAAAGCGACAATGAGTATGAAAAACTGACAACTATTATAATCATTAGCCAGGATTTATGAGCGGTATTTGTCTGCCGGGCTTACCGAAGGGCTCCGATCGGCAACGAGGGTCGCACGAGCACTGCCAGTGGCAGGGGCAGGGTAGGGAATTTGTCAGCGCGCTGTACGTAATTGAAGGGCTCGAAGCTGGGAAGTTGGCAACATTCTTCTTCTTCTTCTTCTTCCTCAAAACGGAGCCAGCAAAATTATTTAATTGATAAATTGTGTCGCATGCTGTGCCCTCACCAAGGATCAGCACAACGGACAACAAACAGGCGAACAACTGGCAAAGGCCAACCGCATCCCCAGAGCCGTAGCCCTAGCCCTAGCCCTAGCCCATAGTCGTAGCCGTAGCCGTAGCCGTAGCCGTTTGTCAGTTACATGAAGTTGACATTTATGCGTGTTATTGTTATTGTGTGAATGCCCCTGCCCGGGAGTTGTCCATCTCTCTATTCACTCGCCCTGCCACCGACTCTCCCATTGAGAGCGTATCCATTACTTGGCCAAACAATAACTTTTATGCAACATTCAATGCTTGACTGTTATGTGTGTGTCTGTGTGTTTTTTTTTTTTTTTATATCATCTCTTTCCCTCTCTGTCTCTCGCTTTCAATTCGGCTACATGCATGAGGCACATTTTTATCCTGCCGGCGGCCTGCCTGGATCCTGTGGCCACTGTTGACTTTGTTCATTGTTATTGCAATTTTTCCAATTTATGGCACGTTTTATGCATTGGACTTGGCAAATGGCGGCACTCTCTCTCTCTCTCTCTCTGTCTCCCCCCTCTCTCTCTCTCTCTCGCTGTCTCTCTCGCTTTGTTCGTCAATGCGGCAGTTTGCGTTTTTTTATCGACAACTTCCTACAGGTCTCTATTATGACGAACCGAGCTCTGGCCTCTGCGACTAACGCAAAGTATCGTATCGATATCCTAGACAAATTGCCTCACAATTATGTGGAATATATAGACATGACTCTGCAAGTCTCCATATAGACTAAGAACAATATTAAACGGAAGCAGCACGATAAGGCCGAAAGGCTGCAGCGGTAGAGTTCAAAGAAACCTTCAGAAAGAAGACCAAAAAAACAGAGCTACTTAAGCAGGACATTAACTCTGGACATGCGACTTTTTTACTAAATCAAATTTAATTTTATACATAAATATAAGCTATAAAATATATATATGCAGCAAGAAATTTAGTTTGGCCAAAGTTAATAATAGAAAATATTTTTATAAATTTTATTTACTATATTTATTATATCAAATTTATTTATTTTGTTTTTTTGTATAATTATTATATATTATTTTTGTGATTATATCATTTTTATTTTATATTGTTTTTATATTTATTACATATAAATTTAATTTATAATTATTATTTTTTAAGACCTTTTTTTTAATTAAATTTATTAAATTATTTAATTATTTTAAATTCATTAGTTTTTTTAATTATATACATTTATTATCTATTTTTATTATATAATATTTCATATTATTTTTTATTTATTATTTATAATTTTATTTTTAAATTTATAATATAATTATTTAAAATTACCTTTTATTGTTTACATTTATTATTTTTATTTAATAAATTTAGTGTTTTTTTATTATATAATTTTTTATTATAATTTTTTTTATAATATACATTTATTTACTATTTTTATATTATAATATTTAATATTATTTTTGTATTAAATACATTTCATTTATATCTTCAAGTCATTGGGTGCTTCGCAGGCATATTTCAGTCATTTGTTACTTATATGTTCATGCTTGAACAGACGATATAGCAATAGAGGAAACTATAGCTTTTTAGCTTGTTGAACCTATGGAAAACTTGTATATACTTAGATGTTGACCTCTATAGATCGTTCTGGCATTACAAAGTACAAATATTTATGGTCAGCTTAGCCAAGCCTCTGCTTTCTGTACTGCATGCTAGATCTATAGCTAGAGGCAGTCTGTGTACGCTTGACAAATATAAGTGAACTTCTTCCATATCACTCATACTTCTTATAAGAAGCTCTCTCCAGTTTAGTCTTTACTATTTGCATAAGCAAACCTATCCTACATAGGCAACAGCCTCTCTAACTTCTCTTCTTTGCCTTTGTCTCTCTCTTTTTTCAAAAATAATCTTTAAGCGACTTCCAACAACCTCTATGCGATCCTCCGCCTTAAATAAACAATCAAAATAAATAATTTCTCACAATTATATATACATTTATATTATATTAATAATAAATTTAATCCAAGTTAAAGTAAAGATATAAGATGATGTTATTAGGACATGCAGTTAGATACGTTCTAGCCCAGTGCAGCCCACTCGAGTGGAGCATGCATATTTGTTTAGAGATTAGAGTGCGAAGCCTGTATTTAAGTTAAATAGACCAGACTTGACATCATGTCAGAGTATGATTAGCTAGTTGCTGCTAATAATAAATACTTATATTATAGGCTTATGACAAAATTGTATTTTGCCAGTTGCCATGTTCGACAAATGATGCTCTCCGCCCGAACGTGCGTGCTGTGCGGATATATATATACTCTAGCCGCTGCTCGGCTAAGAGATGCCCTGTAGTGGAAGAGTCACTCGAGTGACTAAAGTAAAGAATTTTGTCTTGATCAGAGATCAGAGGCAGTTACCAAGACAGAGAAATTATGCTAAGTTAATAGTCAACTCTCTCTCTCTCTCTCTGTCTCATAATACCCATCTCTATTTAGTTCCACTGGGTATATATGTGGGTATAATAGCATATATGATTATAACAATCAAATGGTAAATGAGAAGTGAAAACTGAACAAAAAAAAAAAAAAAAAATGCGAATGAGACAATGAACAGGCTCTAAGTATATGTTATGAGCCATGAATAAATAGCCATGAATCCAATAACAATATACAACGACAGACAACAAACAAAACACTGAAAAAAAAATGGCTTCTACTCAAAACTGTCAACGGAACGGTTGCCACGCCCACATATATACCCTTTCTATGCAGCGCCTGGCCAACATTGTTGTTGTTGCTGCTGCTGCTGCTGCAATTACGCGGTTAAGTTAATAACACATTTTTTCAAGTTTGTTTCTTTTTTGATTAGCTACTGATGGATACGCATAGTTTGAGCCAGCCAGAGAGAGAGGGCGAGAGAGAGAGAGAGAGAGGGAGAGCGGCGCCCCGTCTAACCCACGCCCCCAAAAAACGCCAGGCTTAATCTGGCACCAGCCAACGGTTGTTTGTTGTGGCTGCCCCTGCGCCGGCGATGATTGGCCAGCCAGCCAGCAGCTGCTGGCCTAGCTCTGGCATGTGCTCGACCCGCTGGCCCCCCGCAGCAGCTCGCTCGCCGTTGGCTGCGCGTGCTGCTAAGCGATTGCTATCGAGCCAAGAGGTGCAAATCCATCAGCCATCTGTGCCGTGCCGCCGTCATGGCTAACAGACTTCATCTCCATCTTCACTCCTTGCCGTCCGCTCTGCGGTCGGCAGTAGTAAAAAACGAAAAGCATTTGTCGTAGCTGCAAATTGAATATGAAATGAAATGAAATGAAATGAAGTGCAGCAGGCAGATACCCTGTGCTGCTTAAGCTAGCTGTATACAAACGTCAATCAACCTCTGGCCACAGTCTACAGGGTATTAGCCCAAAGTGCTGCGTGTGTGTATTAACTGGCTCTCACTGGGTCCTCTCGCATGCGTGTCTATTGTTGCCGCCGTAATTGCACGTCAGCAGACTTTGTCATAGACGTAGAAAATGTGTCACGGCATGACCGACGCAATTGGCATTGCCAGCTCCCTTCAATCAATATACACACATAGGCATATATATAAATATATCTATATGTTATTTGTGCATCACGCACATTGCGCTGGCAAAAGGGTTAATGCGTTTGTTATGCATCCTTGCACACGCACCTGATCATGATCCACATGCAATTGAGGATCTTCAAAGACTTATATTATTTATCAAAGAAATGTGATATTCCAGCTAGTAGTATGTCAGTTGCTTCTTCAATAACATAATGTTAACTATTAACATTTAATGTACATTGAATGTTAAGTGTTAACATTATGCTATGAAAGATGAATGATGTGAAGCAGAGTTAGAAAAGGAAGTTCGAGTGCATCTGATGCAGTAAGTAAGTAGTCTAGCAAGAAAGAGTTTGAGCAAAAGTTGAAATATATAAGATATAAGGTACAAAGTAAAGGTTATGAAAGAAGCATGATATCAAGCGGAGGCTCAGCTGTATGTAGTAAATAATCTAGTAAGAAAGTGTTTTAGATAGATATGGATAGACGTACAGTGAGTATACTCTTATTTGAATACTATCCTTGAAAGCTGAGTTTAAATATAGTCAAAGAGTAAAGTTGATGAAGTTGAGCTTGATTTTACATATCACTTATGTACTTTACATGAAATAGTCACCATATATATATAGTATACCAAACAGATATCCATTTTATGCACACTTTCAAGGTGATTCTCTCACACTATAATATATAATATATATACTAAATATAATAATATTAAAACCTCAATCGATCATCGTTCAGCCTCCCTCATTCACTCTGTCTCTCTTCTGATTGACAGCCAAACAAGCGACTTACACAGATACAGGCAGAGATAAGCCCAAAACTAGCAAAAATATTTTGTCAAATTGAGTTTGATCCTTTGAATTGTGTTTCCATAGTGCAAATGATAATCCAGTTCCCGTTGCAGCGTCTCGGCCGCCCCCTCGCAGCTTAGCTCTACTTTCCTATCCATATAATGAGCGCCCACACAATTACTCGCTGGTAAGCAGCGGGTTCACGCCCCATCCTGCTCGAAATCGTATTATGGCAGAACAGAGAGAGAGAGAGAGAGAGAGAGAGAGAGAGAGAGAAAAAGGATTATGTGTGAACTGTGAACGTGATTAGTTGACGTTGACACATTCCCGGAACATTAAGTAAACGCTTGGTCAGCCTCATGAATTTGAATGTAATGCGGAGTGAATGAGCCAGGAGTGCTATGAATGTTTATCCACGCTTACACACACACACACACACAGAGAGAGAGAGAGGCACATTGAGAGCAAACACAAAGCACATTTGGCGAAGGCGTCCTCGGAGGCGGGACGGGCGTGGCAGCGAGCGCGAGCACGAATGATCATGGCAGAAGCCACTGGCGATGACGAGGTGCCAGAGTGCCAGGGACTCTGCATCCAGGACCAGCTGGTGAACGCCCAGTGGCTGACTGGCTGACTGGCTGGCTGGCAGCCGGCCTATTTCTTGCGCGCGTTTGCATTTGTGCAGCGATTCATTCGACGGGCGGGCGTGCAACGCCCCCGTGTAAGCGTGTGTGTGTGTGCCCCGTACTGTTGAATGTAGGACGAACGCGTTGCCTGTCACATGTCAAACCGGAAGTGTGCAAAAATTACCTATGAAAAAAAAAAAAAAAAATAATGAAAAACAATGTAAGGGCCGCAAGCGAGCTAGCAAAGGCTGAAAGGTTCGCTTTCTCCCTCTCTCTCTCGCTCTTGCTCTTTCTCTCTCTTTCAGTTGCTGTAATTACGTCTGCGCACAGGACTCGGGCAGGACGTCGCATATAGCACCCTTTTGACGCCTGCAACAACGCACTAATATAATTATAGGCCAAGCCCCGGAAGCGTTGCCATCAGCAGCCGAATAATCAAAGCATCCTGCACGGGGTGCCAGAGCTTTGTGCGTCTGCGCTCCTGGCGAGCGGAAGTCAATTTCTAGTCCTTGATGGATGATGGCCTCGGCTCTCAACTGCCGCGGCACATGCCTCACATGCCTCTCATCGCAATCTCGCCATCTCTCCGCGCACCGTATAATTATCAAAACAATGCCCGAGTATCGGCTTTCACACATCCTGCAGAGAGCTGCTCTGGGTGCCGCAGTGCTCGCTGCAGCTGCCTCGAATCGCATATGAAGTCCCCTACGGCTACAATTGCCAGTTGGCCTATAATTTAATTAAGCATCTTGAGCTGTCCACACAAACATTGCATTGGCTACTGCCAATCGATCAATCGAAGAAGAAGGCGCAGGCGCAGGCGCAGGCGAAGGCGAAGCCTCAGCGCGTGCGAGAGTCTTGGCTCTTGGCTAGAGTCAGCATAGACTGTGAAGTCTACCTTTACTTTGGCACTTATGTCAGCATGACAGAGTTTCAAGTGAAGTATCTTTAAGTTAAATATTTGATTGTATTCTATTATTTCGGATTAAGCTATTGTGAATCAGAAAATCTATCTACATATTCCTATAAGGGCATCGACCTAGGTCTGCTCTCCCCTACTCATTTGCTGCTTTCACAAATTTGACAAATTTATGAGTAGATCTAAGAGAAATCAGATGTTCGATAAAGCTAGCTCATATGATATATCTAATCCTTATCGAGCATTAGATATATCATATAACTAACTTTATGAAACATCAGCTCTCTCTAGGATCTTCTCATTAACAGATGTTTTCGAGCTAAGGTTATAGACTGAGAGAGCAGCGATCTCAATTTGCCTCATGATATTTTGCTCATTAAATATACTATACAATATCAAAATGACAGTATATGTGTCATCTATCAGATTGCATTATCATTTTTATAAATATGGGAAGCTAACATGACTAAGTTTCTAGCTGATCAAGCCCAGAGTTGCCAACTCTTTTCGAAATGTTTTCTATTGAAACTGTCTGAAAGATATAGGCATAAATTATGCAGAGATCTCTCATAGCTGCATTAATATTGGCAATAATACTTTAAAGGATAATCCAGAATTATCAAGACTTATCTTGATTATCCCTTAAATATATAACTTAGCTAAGGATATCATAGAGTAGCTTAAACTTTCGCAATGGCAACGATATTTGGCATTTGCTTTTTTCATTTAGAATGCAATGTAGAGACAGAACTCAGTAACAGATTATTGAGATAAGTTTTAAGTAAAATCATACAATTCACAGAAAAGGAATAAAAGGTTATCATAGTTTGATATACACTAAGTAAGCCCCATATATATCTATATATATTATTAAAGCTCTATTATTAATAGACTACAACACATCTGCAGCAGCCTTAGCTTGCTCATCAGCATACGTTCAGTAGCTTCAGCTTCATTCAAACTGGAATGAAATAATTTAGATATTTTAACACAGAGAGAAATGGAATGCCCTTTGAGCTGTTCAAATGACTATGAATATGGCAAATACGTGCAGCCACAACCCCAACCCCACGCTGCGGCAGCTTTATCTGTGCCTAATGCAGCACGAAACTGGCCGACCAAATTGCTGGCGTATGCTATGAGGCTATGAATGCAGCACAGAAGCCGCGGCTGCTGTGCCAAGAATATGCGCAACGACAGCAACAAAAACAAAAAAAAAAAAAAAGAGGAAAAAACCAAGAGAAATAAAACCAGTTGCAGTAGGTAACAATTTCCACGAATGCCGGAGCCTAATAACACAACAAAATGCATTTAATAAGCAACTGCAAATGCCAATCTGAAAACTTCGAAACTGAACTGGCGGAGCAAGTGCAGCGGCAGCCGTGATGAAGGGTTGGCCAGATCGCCTGGCTGCAGAGAGAAAGAGAGAGAGAGAGACTCTTTGAGATTCGGAAGCTGGTCGAAGCGAGCGTGGCCAATGCGAATGTGCGATGATCGCTTCCTGTCGATAAGATACACCTAATAATATTTTTTTTCTTTTTTTCTTCTTTTTTTTTTTTTTTTTGCTAGCCTGAACGATGCGAACCCTCGGCAGAGCAGAAAAGCGCCTGCAGCTTGCAATCACGACCAACGGCAGTAACAACCGCGCAAATTAACCAAAAATGTAAATAACAACGGCCATTCGAGAATGAGGAGCATTAAGTGCGACCCGGAGATACTCTGCTGTCTGTAGCTATGATGTGTGATATCTGGAAGATGTTCTATATAGAAAGCAATAGAACTATGATGTGCTAACTAGATGGTGTTCTATGCATAGATCATATAGAGAGAGGTGAGAGGTGGAGATAACGATGAAGCACATATGCTAGCTTGAGAGAATATATTTACAATTAGATTGATAGATAGATTGATAGATTTATTGATAGACATGCCTATGTAGTACTCTGTATAGATATAGCATGTTCTATATGCAAGATAGATAGAACATGTTCTTTTGGACTTTTAAGTTATCAGGTTATCAGCATGTTCACATCTTATTATCATGTTATCATCATGATAATGATCATCTTTCTAGCCTTTATTCTATCTGCATATAATATCATTATATATGACTCAATTCAATTGCTATATGTTGAGCATAGAAAACTTGGACTCCATTAAGAACTTATAGCAGCTTATGCCCTTAGACTATGGAGCCTAGCACTGTAGCCATATTATATAAAAAACTAATCGAATTATATTCCAATATATATTCTTTATTCCATTCCACACTATTTAAAGTACATTTCGATTTGAAAGCGGACTGCTGTGGTAGCGTTGCCTGGCTGTCAGCAGAGCTGAAGCTGTATAGCCCAACTGTAGGAATCGTCAGATATATCATTGAGCACATTACAACTCAATCAGCTCTAGCCTTGCTTAGATATATCATTGATCACATTACAACTCAATCAGCTCTAGCCTAGCTTGGCGAAAGTCTCCCGTGAAATATTGGAATAATTATTGTCTAGTCAATGATGCCTTTGCTACTTGAAGATTGTTTGTGAAAAAAATGATTTATTATAATATTTTATTTTATATTTATTCAAGTTCAGCTTAAAGCTTAGCTTTGAGTCTTTGCTATGGAAGCAATTTATTCTAACTAAATTAATTTATTATAGTTAAGTCTGCCATGACGACAAAGTGCATGGGCTAGTCCTGGTGCTTGCGCAAGTGCAGAGTGCAGCAGGAGCAGCATCGTTGGCGTTGCCAGCAGCGCTGTTAACAGCAGTCGCAATGGCTGCTTTAGGTGTAACAGCAGAAGTCGCAACGCAACGCGGTCAGCCGCAGTTAGAGCCAAAGCCAGATACAGAGATGCGAGCGAGCGAGCTCAACCAGTTTGCGGTTGCAAGCCTAAGAATGGGTCGCGGCAAGTGAAAGATTGCTGCTGCGGGGAGTGGCTCAGTTGGTTTGCATGCTACCAGCAAATAAAACACACAAATACACGCACAGAATGGTAAACAACAGCAACAAGAGGAGAAACAGCTTTGGCGGCCATTGCGCTGGCTTCGACGTAGACGGCGGCTGCGCAATGGCGACGCGACGACTGAAGCTTGGGTTTGCCAAGTCGCCGTCGTCGTCGTCGTCATCATCGTCGCTGCTTCCGTGCCATGTGGCAATCAGTCACGTTGAAGGCGTTGTCCATTGTTTGGCCCAGTACGCGGGGTCGTTTTCGCCTTCTACTCTCCAATCGCAAAACACTGTTCGCTGTTGCGTTTCAACATTTTTCTTTTTTGTTATTGTTGTTGGCTCTCCCTCTCTCTCTCTCTCTCTCTCTGGTTGATCTAGCCCCTTCTCTTTCGCTGGCGCTCAGCGATTGTTGCCATTTTGACTACGACGTGGGCCGTAGCATCGCCACTTGATATCAAAATGCTTCAGCTCAAGCCACACATGTAAATAGAAAATACAGCGAAAAGAGCTGCTTATAGTATAATAAGCCCAATTAGAGACCGGCTAATGGCAGGTTTATTTCGTTTCGTTCGTTTCGTTTGAATTCTCCATTTTCCTTCTGGTCTAACGGGTGCGCCAACTGTTCTAACTGCCGTCCAATTTCCATTTCAAATTTGTACGCCGCACACTCCACAATTTGCCTCCTCGCAACTGAATACTAATGTCAACTAATTTCAACTGAATTGACGTTTGGCACTGTGGAGCACAGCAACCTGCGAGAGGTTGCTATATCAAAAAGTTACCTGTGTCTAGAGCTTAGTCATAGTATAATCATATAATCTTGAAATATAATCAAATATTTGCGTGCTAAAAGCCATTTTGACGGAATATATTCATTGCTTTAGGAGATCTTTGGAGCATTTCAACTGCATTCACGGATATACATGGATGTATATGATTGTTTTTGCTATATATTTAAGTTAACTGACTATTATTCCAAATCATATTCATATTCATATTCATATTTATATGATTATTTTACTATGATCAACAAGCAATAGTGCAGAGAGCCAGAGCAAGAGGCGCTCTCTGATGTCAAATATGAATAGTTCAGGTCTAGGATGGGCACAAAGTCTCTTAAAGGTTTAGCAAATGGAATCTTACTATTTAGGAGTGAATGTGTTTGAATGGATAACTTAAAAGCAGAACTAAGACTAAGCAACAGCAGCCTGGAACTGGCAGAGCAGTTAATACTGGCAGTGATAGCAGTCAACCTTCTAGCTCAAGTGCGCAAGAAGATAGGGAATCTTGCAGTCTTCAAGGCTGCTGCGACAGGCGATCATAGCCTTATAGAAGACATAGTTCAAAATAGTTCAATGAGATATGCGCAAGATACACAGCGAATAATACCAATCGAGGGACATTATGTCGGGATACAAATTTTCTCTGGTCACTTTCTGAGTTCCGCAGCGGCAGCTGAATAGAAGAAAGTACTGACTGGCCTGTCAAAAAACAATACAAAAATCTTTAAACAGTAAAAGAAAATGTGCTCAGCATCATCCACTGCATTCTCGCAGTAACTGCTCAACGTCACACCATCAAAAGTCGTTAGATTATCTATCCAGCTTAGGCAGTAGATAGAGAAAGTTATATTAATGCCAATCAGCAAAGCCAAAGATGCCTGGAGATCATTTAGTTAAAGGTGGAGCCTGGACGAAGGAATATACTGGGTGCATATAGGGGGGAATCTCAGCTCGAAGGCTAATGCTGTACAGCGCCTATTTCAAAGGTGGAAGACATGGCCAGCAGATGTTTAGACAGCAAGCAGCAGCGGCCAGTGTAGCGAACTGTCGTCAGCCTCAGCTACAAATAGAAAATTTTATGTTTATAATAATACACAATATATTAATAATAAATATTCTTGAGTATCAAATGAGTTGAATCATTATTGTCAAAGCCAATTCTAGAAATTATATGCAAATTTATGAAGCAGCAGAATCCATCCGCAGCTCTTTGTCAAGGATATGTTGTAAGATATATATGTATAAGATATAAAATATATTAAAAGCATTCTTACTGAATAATGAATATATAATAATCTATAATATAATAAAGTATAAAAATACTATATTAGCTGCTCTAAAATCAGGAATCAGCATAAAGTTTCAATTTAAATTAAATTAAATTAAATTTTATATTCTTTATAGTATCTCACTCCAGTCAACTGAAATATACAATAGCAGAAATGATGTCGATGT
The DNA here is from genome assembly GCA_961210405.1 of Drosophila mercatorum. Lineage (NCBI taxonomy): Eukaryota > Metazoa > Arthropoda > Insecta > Diptera > Drosophilidae > Drosophila > Drosophila mercatorum. The sequence continues at coordinate 5,322,381 of CAUIUS010000001.1, read as the reverse complement.
CGGATGTTGTCCGGCGTGCAGGACTCGCGGCGACACTCAGTCATTTGCCAATGGCGCGCAGTGTGAATTAAAGGTGTGGAAAATGTGGACTTAACATGCAAACCAACAATTTACGCAGTCGAGGCCAGGGCAGCCCCAGCCCCAGCCCCAGCCCCAGACCCAAAGGGTTCAACTGGGCAAGTGACTGTCTATAACTCTATTGTCATGTGCTAGGCCTTAAGAGAGATCTCTGATTTGAACGTCTTTGGACTCGGCTAACTATGAATTATGCGAAATTTGATAGAGCTCCCATTTAGCTGGCATTACACCTGCCTGCGTGGTCGGACTTCCTATGCCAGAGCCAAAGGAAGATATTGTTGCATGCGGCTGGCAAATTGTTTGACGATTCAAACAGAGAAGTAACATTTCCACGAAAATTACAGTTCGCTGGTGCTGGAAAAGCCCACGATGGTTGGTAATAGCAACACCAACAACAACAACAACAACTGCAGCGGCAGCGGCAGCAGCAGCAGCAAAATGGCGCGCGTGTTTTCCACGAAAGTAATTAAAGCAAGAGAGAGTAAAACCTGGCCTGGTTTGCGCACTGCAGCCTCGAGTTGGAGCTAAAGGTGGAGCTGGACTTGTTACGACTCCTTTTTTTTCTGTTTTTTTGTTTTTGTTGCTCTCAGGTTTTGCTACCGGTTTTCATTTTTATGCTTTTGCTGCAGTCGGAGCTGCTTTGGCTTTGGCTTTCGGGCCACTTTACATGGCCAGCACTCGGCAGCTATAACCCATCCCTCCGTCGAGGCAAATTTGTTGGCCATTTTAATGGCCGTCATCGTCGTTTGGGGTGTTCAGCCAACTGCAATTATGGTGCGCTGTATATATATTTTTTGTTCAGCTTTTTCTTTTTCTGTTCTCGTTTCTTTTTTTCTCTCTCTCTTTCTTTCTTTTAGCGCAATAATTTGCCGCTCTGTACATTAAATGGATTTAATGAATGCGGTCCTATTAACTTTTTTGCTCTGCTCGCTGTTGGTCGTCAGAGCGGCCCCAAACCCCTCTCCCCACCCCTCTCGCTGGGTCGCTTTTTGCAACTGCAACTTGTTGCCGCTGTTATTGCTGGCAACTAATAATAATTGGCTAAGTCGCCGTCGACACTGGCATCTGAATTTCAAATTCAACTTCGACTTAATTTTTATTACCGCATATTTGATGTTTCACAAAATGTGAACGCGGTCGCTCTATACCCTGTAGTTAGTGAGTCAAAGTAAAGGGTTAGAGAAGCTCTCTCTCTCTCTCTCAGTTGTGAACCTGGAACTCTAAGCCTAAAGTCTATTTTTGTATTAAATGTGATATATGATCTATGATGTATGATCTATGACATATAATATAGATATAAGGTATAGATATAAGCTATAAGCACAGACTACGCCAATGCCAACTGAGACTTTCTCTATACCTGTTTCAAGCCAGTTCTTAGCCACTTCCAGGATATATCCTAGTCGTATACCGTGTGAGCTTCGTTTTTTGTTAAGAATATGGTCAATTTGACTCTTGGCTGGTCTGCCCCTGCAGCGGTTGCTGTAATTGCTCTTCAAAATGGCGGCAATGCGCCATTGCCAATGCTGCGAGCTACGAAAAGGTAAACAAGATTCACAGCTCAATTTGGTAGATCGCGATAAGCGAGACGTTGATGGCGCTGTCTCTCCTCTTTATTTAAATTTTATAAAGTGACGGATCGCATTCAGAAATTGCGAATTCTTTAGCTGCAAATGTGAAAAGTAGTCGAGTGCACGAGAGGGTCACAGGTCAGAAAAGGCTTTGGTTGCCTCGGCCAACACCAAAGCAAATTCTCAATGTTTAACAAAAATACTTATAGACAGTAGATATAGCGGAATATATACGGAATATTATCTGAATACATACCATAATCAAAGTGTGGACCATTTTCCTTATGCGTCTCGTCCTTACTACTGCCGAGCTGGAACTCCCGCATACGAGACGAGTTATTGAATAACTTGCTTTCCTTTACTTTACTTTCGATTATGATGTTCCTTTTATATATTTAATAGGCTTCAATTTCTTATTGAGTTATAAAGAAGTGACAGATTGCTAGACAGAGTGACCAGACTGTACGAAATACCTAAAACTAGTATTGAGAAATGTTGCTTTTGTGTAATGTTAAAGTAAATATAATATTAGATAATATAATATAAATACAGCCCACATTTACAACACTTCAATTTCCCACATTTACTTCCTCATTCAAAAAAAGCTGAAAACCCCGCAGATAATTCGAAATCAAGCCAGTTCAGCTTTTGTTTAAGCGTTGGCTGGAAAGCACCTAGCCGCGCCTTGCTTTTGCTCTGAATTGTATTTCTGACCTGTGCCCCTTCATCTCATTTTGATATTGGAATAGTCGTACCTCACCTTGACTAACAGTCTTATCTACACTTTCAATAATATTAACAGATTTATATTACATTAGAATTATAATTATTTATATATCAATTAATTTTTATATACAAATTATTATAGAATTTTATATTTGAGTTATAATTCCTGAAAGCATTAAGAACTTCTTATGAGCATTAAGTTTTCATCACTCTCTTTCTATAAGCATCAGTTGAACAATGGAAGTAGATAGAGATCAGCTATTACACCTATCGAACCAAGCACATAACTTTGAGATAAACTCGACTAAGCCTCGAGTAAGCCTTGAATAAAAGCCTCGACTAAAAACCTCAACTAAAAGCCTTGCATACAAACCAGTCTAGATTTATATACATATCTCTTCTCATTCAATACTCCTGCACAAATCGCTAACTAGAAAAGCATTTACCAAACAAATTAAAAAAAAAATATATCAAATATTGAATGCCTTCTTCTGCCTAGTAGCACACATAAGAGGAAGGATATGATTACATAAAGTATGATTTGAAGAGATGCGTAACTAATTCACACGGCGTCAATTGAAACTCTCGGGAGTGTGAACAGAAATAGTTCTGCAACAAATAAAGTCTCTCGGTAAATTGACTTCGCTTCCTCACGCAGACTACAGAGCCACAGATAATTCTCACGCAGTATTCGAGTCTACTGTACTACAGCTGTGTTCACAGTTGGAAGTGCATGACGAGAAGATGCTCTGCAAGCAGCAAAGGGCGAGTTGTGCCATAAGAGAAGAGTCAAGAGTTGAGCTTTAGATGAGTCTGTAGTCAGCAGAGAGTAAATATAGCAACTACGCCAGAGATAAGCAACGATCTACTCTTCTGCATTTAGTCAGCCTCAAGGCGTAACAACTCTCAATAGCCAGCCAAAGTGTTCTAGACAGACAAAGGAAATACATAAACGGATGCCCAAAATACGTACAAAGGAACGGGCGAGGATGGCGGAAAGTGGGAAATGCTGCGAGAGGAACTGCATTAAGTGCCAAAGGTGCGATAGACTCAAACACCCGGAACATATTATTTATGCACATAAATATCCAGCCACAGATATACATATATATATATATATATATATATATATATATAATGTATATCTGTCTATGTATAGGTAAAAAACATATGCTGCTGCTGTTGAGGAAAAGCTGACACCGGAACGAGCCCGATCACAATTATATTCAAGTATATGCAAGGAAAAGGTGGGCGTTGCCCTGCGACTCCCCTAGCCACACGGCTCGAATGGAAATCGTAATAAGCACAATAATAATCATATAAAAAAAAAACAATGCAACGGAAAAAAAGAGAACATTCAAGAAAATAGAAATTGAAATCAACCCTGAGGTTTTTTTTTTTTATTTATTTCAGCTGAGAGTCTGAGGTTGGCCCTGCCAGACCCAGCTCCGCATTATGCTCTGTCTCCTGCACCTGGGCTGTGCCAAGAAAATCCAATTTGGTTTATTTAAGTGTATGTTATGGGAGATGTATATATAGATATACGTAGATAAATATTTACTAAGTGTGAAGCTATTTTCGCCTAGGCTATGAGTAAAAATATATTATAAATAATTTATTTATTTCTTTTTTAGAAAGTTCGCCATGAATGATAATGTTCCCAATAGTCCTCAATTGCTGCTGGCAGATTGAACTTCACTGACTCAAACAGGGCGTGGCGCACGAATTGAAATAAATATATATAGAGTCTATAATCAATAATAGTAGCTGATGCTCTATAGAGAAATTGAGAAAGAAAAAGAAAAAAAAAAAGAAAATAAAATATAAATTGAAATATGTGAAAACTTTAGCTGCAATATTTACTCATATATGAATATACATAATATATATAAATCTATATTCATGGGCACAACTGTAGAAATATATATACTTCAGCTATACATGTACATACATATATTCAAGTATATTTCTATTCAAATATATATATATAATATATTTTTTTAAGTATTCTTTTATTTTCGTTTTTGTTTTGCGGCCATTGAAGCCGCTCTTTGCATATTGTTTGTTAATTAGCGGCACTTAATTGACTTTTATTGCGCTTAATTATCGGAGGCGGTCATTGGCAGCGCGGGCAGCGGTTGGCTGGACGGGCGGGCTCCACCTTTGGCCCGCCAGACCGACCGCCCGCCCGCATGGCTATCAAGCAACAAGCGCATGCGGACCATAAATTTCCATGCCTCTACAAACACACACACACGCACATACAATCTATATATATTGGACTCTCGTAACTATAATTGCGGCTTCTTATTGGCGTAGCAGCCGCTTTTAATTTGCCAAATTAGCAACGAGCCTGAGAGCCCCGCCAAAGAGGCAAAGGCAAAGCCAAAAGGCAAAAGGCGTCTGCCCACGCAACTGTTCCATGTTCCATGCTCCAGGTGTGCCATAATTATAGCGGCCATGCCCCCCCCAACTACAATGTACGATTCATATTCGTATTCGTATTTAATATTCATACTTATTAGGCGCTGCGTTAATGTTACGCGCCGGGGCGGGCCGGGGCGTGGCTGAGCGTAGAGCAGGTGAAATGCATATGAATGCTATATACATATATTCATATATAGATCTGAGCACATTGCACGAAATTTCCACGAATTCGAGCTGTTGTGGCTGCTCTTGTTGCCTCAATTAATGAAAATATTCAAATTTTATTGCCGAATTAAAATAATTGGCCTTAACGCGACTTTCATTCAATTGCCGAAACAAAAGACTTAAGCGACGAACGTGAAAGTGAGTGGGAAGCATTTTCAAGTACTTTAAACAGTTGCTGGATCAAATGATAAAAATAATAATAATAATAATAATAATAGTAATGATAATAATAATGATAATGATAATAATAATGATGATAATAATAATAAAAATAAAAATAATAATGACAATAATAAAAGGATTAATAATAATGATAAAAATAATTATAATAATAATAATAATAATAATAATGATAATAATAATGCTGATAATAATAATAAAAATAAAAATAATAATGACAATAATAATAATAATATAATTAATGACAATAATAATAATAATACTAATAATAAAAATAAGAGTAATAATAATAATAATGATAATAATGATAACAATAATAATAATAATAAAATTAATAATAATATTTATATATATAATAATACATATCTCTTAAAAATCAGTTCTTTTTCCGATATTCTTTGAATTCTCTATTGAATAAAAATATTTTGGAACTACATATAAACAATTATATTAAATTTATTATATTAACTTATATAATATATTTTAATCAAAAATTATATTTATTGAATATTAAATATTAAGCTCTTCAATCTGATCCTGAAATGAATTATAATAGGTTAAAAACGGAACCTTTAATGCATTCCAATGTCGCCGCCAAAGACATAATACAAATTTTTGATATTAAAATTTTTTAAGAAAAATTCGAAAAAAGTATTTCAACTGTCAAATTAAGTTTTTTTTTTATTAATTTAAATAATATTCGCCTCACTTCGGTATACAATATAAATTCTAGAAGAATTCTTAAGCATTTATGAACAACAACAATTTCAAATTCCAAAATGAAAAGCATTTTCAGAAGAGAAAACGTATAGACGACTCAACTTTTCCTACTACAAAAATCTCTAAGCGAACAGATTAGGTTTACAAACATTTGCCAAAGGTATTTTAGGATTCACAAAGAAAATACCGAAAAAACTATGACAAGCTTGAGGCTTTAGTTCTTCTCTCTATAGAATTCGATTCACACACAATATTCACTTTGTGGGGTCGAAGATGACCCTAAAACAGCCTGTTACATGTGCCTAGCTGTATATTTACCCTATTTTAACAGTTGTAAAAAGAATAAGAAGACAGGAGAGAGAAAAAACAACTAAGCGGTGAGAGAACGTTTTGCGGTTTTGCGGGCAAACGAATTAAATTGTTAAGAATCGGCAAACAACAGTTGGCCCGGCTATGATCCTGCGGTTTGCCTATACAAATGGATTTTTAAATGCCTCGCAACCGCAATCGATGTTCCGCACGATGAAGCGATATTATGGTGGAGGGACGATCAAAACAAAAATTATATATATAATATATTTTAATATTAAATAGCAAAAAGTATTTTACTTTGTGTATAGGTTATATATTGATCTTACATAACTTGAGCATTGTTAAGTATATCTATAGTCTAGAGATAGTTCAGTTAAGTTGCTCAAAATGTAAGTAAAAATTGTTAATTTATATTTATTTTCAATTTTGTTGTCCTTGAAGTTCAATGCGATCATCGATCCGACCTCGATACGATATGTACATTAACTGATTGACCTCTCTCGCTCTCACTCTCTTGCTCTTTGCCCGTTAAAATTATATGTCAGCATATATATATATATATATATATATATATATATATATATATATATATATACATATATATATATATATATATATATATATATATACATATATATATATATATATATATATGTATAGTCATATGCTGCATAAAGTAAACTCCGCTCACGCATAACGGCGCTTTTAATTTGGGCAACTGAAGCATTGATTCAAATCAAATCAAACGATCAGTTGCGAGCGCTCTCCACTCGACTGGCAATTTCTCTGCGTTTCGCTTTACTTTTTTTTTTTTTTGGGAGCTACGCTGCGCTGCGTTGCGTTTCAATGTATCATAAAGCTCACGATCGACGGACTAATTATGCTTAATTATTGATTATTGCGGGTTTTCACTAAGCCGCCAAATTGCGCGTACGTGCGTCTGTCCGTAAAATGACTTTCACAGATATGCTGGGCAGTGTTGTTGCTGCCGCTAATCACATTAGCGAGCGCAAACTGTATCAAAAATTAAGAAATAATTTCGATCGGATTCTTGACGAGCAGACGCACACGCACACTCAAGGAATGCCGTATAGAAACAGAACGATTAATACGGGTTTCGTCTATAATATACCTAAGACACTAACAAGTTATCAATTTGTATTTAAAACTTTAATGTAGCTGAAATATGCGAACTGCATAAATAAACGTATATTTCAAATTTGAACTGCGCGCTTGTTAGCGCCCTCCATTGCCTGCAGCGCAAACTAACAGCAATGCGAATAACAGAAAGCTGAGTGCTATGCGTGAGAGCAGTGCCAATGCCATTCAGACAGCGCTGTGTGGTTGACAGCTGTTCACTCAAACGCTCTCCCTCCCTCTCTCTCTCTCGCTCACGCTCTTTGCTTCAACGAGGTGGACGGAATCAGCAGCAGCCGAGCTCCAACTTTAGTTTATTTTGACCGGCTGTCGAGATTAATGTAAATAATATCATAATGATTTAACTCAATATATACCAATAACTTTCAAGTAACTTTTGCAGTTAAGGCGAACAGCAGCGCGCAGCACAGACTTCAAGTAAGTGTAAACAGCAAGCAGCGGCCACGTTGAGGTTATGTCGAATGCTGTTGTGGCCAAAAATAATCGAAAGCCATAAATATATACATATATATATACATAGGTAGATATATATATCATATATTCTATACATTTTGCAGCCAGAGCAGTCAATATGCCACCTAAGAAGCACGATGAACCCGAACGCAAGCCGCTGATCGGACGCATCGGGACCAACCTGCGCATCGGCATCGTCGGCGTGCCCAACGTAGGAAAGTCGACGTTCTTCAATGTGCTGACCCAGAGCGCCGCGCCGGCCGAGAATTTCCCCTTCTGCACCATTAAGCCCAATGAGAATAAGTATCCCAATTACCAAGAGCTGCCGCTGGCCACTGCACTCGCAATTTGCCTTCGCCTCCAAATAATTGTAATCAAAGCGAGATTTTTTGCGAGTTGCTGCGAGATCGCCCTGCCGCAGCTTCCATCGGGCGCGTGGGCGTGTCCCCATCTCGGCAATTTGCCAGCTCTGGTCCAGCCAGCAGCCGGCAGCTGCTTCGTATGCAAATTACGCGCAGCCCATTTAATTTGAGCGACTTCATTTTGGGTGCTCGCGGCCTTCGGTGATTTTGTATAAAAATTATATAAAATTGCAATGATTGGCGATGCGGCCGGGCCAGTGCCCGCCCCACGACTCTCCAATTACAAGACAAGCCAACTAACATGCGCTCTCCCTCTCTCTCTCTCTCTCTGTCTGTCTCTCTCTTTCTTGCTTGCCTTGCCCATACGTCGCGTGCCCGTGCCCGATGATCGCTTCGATTACCTCGTGGACTTCCACAAGCCAGCCAGGTGAGTGTGTCGCATATGGAGTGTCAAGAGGTTCTAATGTATATCTCTCTTCCGCATGTCTGCAGCGTTGTGCCCGCTTATCTGAATGTGGTGGACATTGCTGGGCTGGTCAAGGGCGCCGCCGAGGGGCAGGGCCTGGGTAATGACTTTCTTTCGCACATCAGTGCCTGCGATGCCATCTTCCACTTGTGCCGCGCTTTCGAGGATCCGGATGTGACACATGTGGAGGGCGAGGTGGATCCCGTGCGCGATCTGGGCATCATTGCCGAGGAGCTGCGCCTGAAGGACGAGGAGAAGCTGCTGCAAAACCTGGACAAACTGGAGAAGGTTGTGGCACGCGGCGGCGACAAGAAGCTGAAGCCCGAATATGACTCCATGCTGAAGATCAAGGACATCCTGATCGACCAGAAGCGCCAGCTGCGCTTCGAGGACTGGAATGCCCACGATGTAGGCTATCAAAACACTTTTCTCTCTCTCTCCCTCTCTGATCTCATGAGCTCATCCTCCCTTCCTCTCTCCCAGATCGAAGCGTTGAACAAGTATTTGTTCCTGACCTCCAAGCCAGTGATCTACCTGGTCAATCTTTCGGACAAGGACTTCATTCGCAAGAAGAACAAGTGGCTGCCCAAGATCAAGGACTGGATCGACAAGAACGATCCGGGCGCGCTGCTCATTCCCTTTTCGGGCGCCTTCGAGCAGCAGCTGAGTGAGAAGGACGAGCTCGAGCGCAAGGGCTACGAGGAGGAGACCAAATGCAAGAGCCAGCTGGACAAGATCATCATCACTGGCTACAAGGCCCTCCAGCTGGAATACTTCTTCACGGCCGGCCCCGACGAGGTCAAGGCCTGGACCATACAGAAGGGCACCAAGGCGCCCCAGGCCGCCGGGCGGATTCACACCGACTTCGAGAAGGGCTTCATTATGGCCGAGGTGATGCACTTCGAGGACTTCAAGGCCGAGGGCAGCGAGGTGGCCGCCAAGGCCGCTGGCAAATACCGCCAGCAGGGACGCAACTACACGGTCGAGGATGGCGATATCATTTTCTTCAAATTCAATGCCGGAGCTGGTCTGAAGGATGCCAAGAAGAAATGATCCCGCTGCGCCGCCGACATCATCATGCTGACCATCTTGTACATGAATTTAATCCTAGATTCACAACTCTTTTGCTTTGCCTGATGCCAAATGCTACACTCACACACAGACATCTCCCAAGTAAAAATGCATTTGATTTTTTTTTAACGGCTCAATTTTGTTATTTGTGATAATGACCTAGGTCTAGAAGGGTTGGATAGTGCAACGAGATCTATTTATTACTATAATTATTTAGTTGTAAATGATTCAGCATATATTTAATTTGGCTGACGGTTATATCGACTATCGACAGTGCCAATTGAGTAAAATATTGATGACAGTGTGAGCAACAGCTGACTATCGTTTCTATGTTGTTTGGCTGTTGTTATGGCATAGCCGAGATCGACAAGCTAAAACAGCTGTTAATGGTACAAATAGGTTTTTTTCATTGCAATTATTGTTTTCATAACTCATAAAGGCTAATCCTGCTGATACAGAAAAAATCATATATAAAATTAAACTAAATTCTTACCATTGCCCGTGACTTTTTCTTATGACGATTGAAATTCATTGCGCATATCTAACACCTATCGATACGCTACTCATTTTGGCACTGTTAGCATGCAATTAAGATGTGTTATCGGTTGCGCGCCACATTTTAAGTCAAAGTTAAAAGAGATGATATCAAAAGATAGTGATAGCAATATTTTATTACACTTATGTATAAAAATTAAATATTTAGTTATGCAGTCCGTTTTCCACATTATTGCCTTTCATTTACCACATTCTGTCAAACTAACTTAACAGTGCAATGCTGTTTAACAGTCGTCGTACATTGCTCATTGAGTAAATTTGCCAGCTTTTAACAGGTTTTGGTAATTGTTTACACAACGTGAATGCAATCCCAAAACAAACGTCAAGAGACCGCATTCTCCCTAATTTTGAGCCGCTGCCTAATATTCAAATAATGTTGGGTCTGCTGATTTGTATATTTCATTGCTTAATGGTCCGTTACAAATGTTATGGGAAGTATTTGCCTAATGGCCAACGTTTAAAAGTCATTTTTATTTGATTTAACGACATTGCCTAAAAGTATGCAACGATTTCTCTCTCCATTTGATAATTGATAATTTAATAATACAAAATGGCCCTCAGGCATCCGGAAGACATTATTAAAATGCTTATTAAATTATTTTTTATAAGTTTGCTTAAAATTATGAATTTATTTATATTTCATTGGGTTAAAAATGTAATAAAAAAATTAAAATTGAGAAAGAAACTTTGGTCCATTTTCTTTCAGCTCTACTTCCAAAACTTTGGAGGACATAGTTTTTTTTTTTGATTTGAAACGAGTTTGGTAAGCCAATTAAGATGGTCAGCAATACCAATATCGTAAAATCTTATTACTTTCGAATATAAGCCTTAAGTATATCCCATCAAATGAATCCAAATACTTAATGCTATCATATAGCCTGCCTACTATATATATCTATATATAGAAATAATGTCGTTTGCTTTGTGGTTCATTTGGAAGAATCTTCCAATATCCTGACTCAATGACCAGCTGAGGTCAGCAATCGGATGGGGATCACACAGGACAATGTGCTGCCGCGGCATATCAGGGGTCATTTATCACAGCCTAACGGAATTGCTGACCTGAAAGAATGACAGGGATTGCTTCTGCCGCTGCCCTGTCACGGATCGCTAATTAGCTGTTGAAATGTTTTTTAGCAGCTGGCGAAACAATTACTTACTTTATCTGGAGAGAAACGGCACGTTTTCGCAGTTGCCATTGGCATAATTCCAGTGGTCCAGTGTCGGTCCAGAGGTCCAGTGGCCGGCGCAATTGCAGATTCAAAGCGCTTCGCCGGGTGTGTGGCATTAAGCTGAATGGCTGCAGGAGGACGGCGGAGGGACGACGCGACGGCTATTTGACACTGACACTGCCAACTCCAACTCGACATCGACATGGACGACGACGGCGGCGTAATCTACTGATTCTTATTATTGTCACGTTTATGCCTAGATTGGGATTTGATATTTCGTAGCCGAGGATGCCCTCGCTTGCATTGTCGTTGGCCAGACGCTTGGTTAGTTTTTGCTCTATTTTTTATTTGAACTGCAATTAACTGGGGGCTGGAACTGGGGCTGGGGCTGGGACTGGGAGTGGGAGTGGGCTGCAGGTGAGGAGAATTTGCTGAGATACCGAGAAGTATCAGTAAATGAATAATGAATGCAATTCAGCAAAATTCAATTTCAATGCGTCACTTAATCGGGCGTCGCTCATTAATTTATGACAGTCATTTTTAACGCTTTGCTGGCTGCCAGCAATGACGACGATGTAGACGTTGCCCACGCCCTGCCCACCGCCCCCGACGCCGCTCAGTGCCTGCCAGTGACAGCTGATGTGACCCTAAGTCCCGCCCCCGACGGCCCACTCGTTCCGCCCACTTGGCATGCCATACGTCAAATATTCAACGCAATTTTTCAATTGAATTGAATGAATTTTTGAATCGAGTGTATGAATGCCGCCTGACAAACGGCAGGGCAATCAAACACAAAGCTCCTGCTCCTGCTCCTGCTCCAGCGCCTGCTCCTGCTGTTCCCTGCATATTCATTCTTTGCCACGCCCCCAAAGCTGCGAATGACCAACTTTTAATGCAGTCCGCCACAGCCAAGAGATACGCCAGGCATATAGCATGCATATATCCAGCTGTCGGATGCATCAAACGAAATAAATACGTTGCTCAGCGAGACAGGTTCAGTTCGAGAGAGTTGTGGGAGGGAGGGAGAAGGGAATTTACTTTTCGATGATTGTCTAAGCATTATTTGTTGACTTTTAAGAATCGTCTTGTGGCTAGAGAAAAAGGGAAAATCCCAATTTGAAGCCGAGTTTATGCTAGCCTCAACATATTGGGAGTTAAGGGTATATTAGTTTTGTAAGCATATAAGAAAATGGCAGAAAGAGGCGTGGCAGATCATCATAAGGTGTATGTTTACTTGAGCAGAGCACTGAGTTGAGTCAATCTAGGCATGCCCAGCTGTTCATCTGGCCATCTGTCCGTTCAGCCGTTCAGCCACAAAAGCTACACACTTGAAACTGTTACTATATATATACCTGTAGACCATATATCTTACTATATAATCTTTTTTTTTCAATAACTCATTCCATTTCCTTAGTAAATTATTAGTAATAACAGCCCTTGGCACACTTTAGGGTAACTCCCAGTCGGTCACTCCCGACTAGAAACACTCTTATGTGCCTTTTGTTCCTGCTGTCATGCCAAAAATATGTTTCATATTCCTAGCTGTGATTGTTAATATGTAAATAAATCAACTTAGACTCCGCTCAGTGCTCAGTTCAAGCTACGAACTTTATGAGTTGTGAATATATTTGAATTATTTGCAATGAAAGAGTGTTTAAATGGCTGTGAAATATGAGAATATATAACTATAATCGGACAATTGTCCAAGATAATCGCATCTGTTATCCATGTGTTTGCTGTGAAGCAGATAAAGATCTCCTGGGCTTTGGCTGTCACACTTTGTGCCTTCACTCAAGGATCGCGACGCATACACAAACATATATATACATATATAGATATATATGTATAGATATATATATATGTATGTATGTGGGCAGACAGCGCTCACGAATGCAATCTAATTTAAAGTTTTCTAGCCGCGCGAATAAAACAAATGCAGTGGAAGCGGCCGGCGCTCGTGCGGCAAAAGGAATGCTGGGGATAGGACAGGATAGGATAGGATAGGATAGGATAGGAAGCGAATTCCATGCTGCAATTTGTTATCTCAAAAATGCAAAATTATGAGTTTATATAAAAGTTTCGCCGCGCTGCTTTGGTGGCCAGGAAGTGCCGCCACGGATGCTGGATAATAATTGTGCCTTTCCGCCAAATGTGAACGCAGCAGAAGGAGCGCAACAAGAAAAAAAAAAATAGAAGTGGAGAAGAAGTCCTCGTAAACATAAACAGTGTAGCTCACACCGTGAGCCGCACTCAAACATAATTTAAGTTAGCGGGGGACAATCTATTACTTTCACAATATAACTTGGCAAATTGCTATAAAAATACTTAAGCTCAAAGGGGACTACAATATTAAAACTACCCACAATACGCTCGAGCGCTGCCTCGACTAGTGGATGCCCTGTCAACAGAAGTTGCGTTGCACCCTTTCTGCTAATCTCTCTCTCTCTCTCTCTCTCTTTGTATCTCTGTCAGTTTCTCTGTTTCCCTCTCTGTTTTCCTCTCTATTACTCTTCCGTTCTATTTCTGTTTCCAGTTCCAGTTTCAGTTGTGATTCCTCTTCCACTTCTAGTTCCAGTACTAGTTATAACTTTAAATCCACTTCGAGTCCCCATTGCAGTTCTCGTTTTAGTACAAGTTCTAGTTCTACTTCTAGTTCTAGTTCTGGTTCTGGTTCTAAATGTAGTCTTAGTTCTAGTTTCACTTCTATTTTATGTTCCAGTTCTACTTCTAGTTAAATATCCTGATCCAATTGTCTACCAAATTCCATTGATTTATTCAGCTTTTGTACTTTCATAACTTTAGCCTTTAATTTTCACGACTCCTGCCTCGACTTGCCTGCTAAATGCACAGCAAGAGTACACCGACTCACAGTATCCTGTTACATGCAGCAAGGCAAAAGGTTAATGGGTATAAAACTCACATATTGTAAATGTAAAGCGTGTGTGTGTGTGTGTGTGAGCCAAAGGCGCTGTGTATTCTTTGCTGCATGTGTGCTCCTACTCAGTTAGTGTCTGATTAGAGCAGATATATGTATATTCTTATAATATCCACAGCCAGTTCAATGGGGTAAGTTGAAGCTGATCTGATGCGAGGCATAAGAAGGCTGTGGCGCAGAGGGCAGAGCTGCGCTGGCTATAAATCATAGCGAGCGCATTACAAGTTGCAGAGATTAACAATGCCTTGAACTCTAAACAGCTCTCGAGTTGTCCAATTACTACAGTCAGCTAGGGTGAGGGGAGAGGAGGAGAGGGAGCGAGTAGTAGTCCCTACTACCAGCTGAATGAAAGAACTGTAGTTTCCATGTTTGACGCTCTTTTTTCTCGCTTTATGCTGCCCCATGGAATTTATTTATTGAATAACTTTGGCTCTAGATGCACTATCTAAAAAGAGTTTATGGAGCGCTATTACGGAATTTGTGTACAAATAAAAGTATCTACTATTTGAAGCGGAATTTTTATATTCGCAACCGAGCTGAAATGAGTTTATGGGCAACATATGCGCCGGGCATTACATATGGCCAATATACTCTGGCTAGCCATCCAGAGTAATGCGCCGGGCATTACATATGGCCAATATACTCTGGCTAGCCATCCGTCCAGCTATCCGTCTGTCCTAGTTGCAATTTGGGTAGCCTAAGCTTAAAACAATTAAGAGCCTTACAGTCGGCCGCTCCCGACTGCGGAATACTCATTCAAGGCAAACTTCCGATTTGCCAGTCCCCTAATTGTTTATATAATTTTTGGTAAATCATCATAAAATTTGAAGTTTCTCACTGAGAAACGTTAGAAGATACAGTTTTTATAATATATACTCATTCATGAAGTGAACAGGGTATATTGGTTTTCTGCTGTCCGTCCATCCGTTCGTCATAAACCTTTCCTATGCAAGTGTAGCTATATCACATATCAAGCCTTTAACTTTTGTGGCTCAGTTGATAATACTTTAATGTATGTGCCACGCCTTCTTTTGGCTGTTACATACATTACGCCCAAAAGCAGTATACCCTGACTCTACATTCAGATAGGGTTCAGTTTGTCACGAGCAGTTGAAGCTGCGAATAAATGTCGCTAGCTTTTGATTCCATTGAAATTTGCAGAGTTTTATTTCGTAATCTCTTTGCCTAGCATATTAATTAGTTGCATTCAAGTGAATGCTTGGACAATAAGGGAGGCAAGCAAGCTAAGAAAATTTCATATAAATACATTTTCGAAAGGAGCTGGAAAACTTTTCGGCATGAAAGTTTGCCAGACACTCTTTTGATAGCCGAAATTTAAAGCAGAGTTGAGTCTGGCATGGGGCTGGGACTAGCTGGCTGATTAGTTTATTAGTTAAGCAGCTCGTCTTGAGTGGGAAATGAGCAACCGGCGGACAAATATTTGTGAAGGAGTGAAACTCGCATTAATGCGAACTTTTATTTGTTTTCGTTGCCGTCGCGCTGCCTTTGGACGATTTTAAAGGCAGCGCGTGACTCTCTCAGCCCGATATGTGTTTGTTGCTCCTTTCTTTTTTGTTTTGTTTTTTTTTTTTTGTGTGCTTCTCCTTCTCGGCAGCAGACTGTGCTCCTTGCCGGGCCCTAATGTGAGCGGCAGACGGCGTCATCTGGTGCCTTATGATTTAATAAAGTTGCAAGTGTGCACAACCGCCGCCACGTGGGACACACACACACACACACACACTGAGGCACACATTCGACTTGGCAGCAGGAGCGCCGTTCACATTATCAACGACACCAGCCAGCTAGCTGCCTGCGCCGTGCTGGCCTCTTTCCCAGCCATATTATCTGGCTGCGGCGCATGTCATCGCAGAAAGTTGTCTATGCCCTGACGATGTCGTCATCGTCGGCGGGATATATTAAATTGTGTTAAAACACTTGCGCTTTACATGTTACCATCTCTACAGCCCCCTCTCTGTCCCGCCTGTCATCAGCTCTCCCATCGAGTGCGCTGTGCAATGAGGCGTGCGCTGCCAAGAAACTGACTTTCGGCTGCATTTTCCTTTGCCTTCTTCTTTTTTTTTTTTTAGCTTTGCGTTTAATTTCCGTCAAATTAAAACATATGTCACACGTACTCGAACAACGCAAGCCTATCGCACTTAACTTATTGTCGAGCAGCAGCAGCAGCAGCAACAACTAGAACAGGCATCGTTATGCCATTTCTCTGGAGGGACATATTTTGGACCACGGTTTTAGTTGCAGTTACTCAGCTAGCCATATAGCTGCCTCGCTCCTCTCTCTCTCTCTCTCTGTTTTTTTTTTGTAACGGTAGACAACTGTAAATAAATGCATTAATCCATTTCGGTCCACGGCTTGTGGCTCCCGCCGGAGCCGCAGCAGCAGCAGCAGCAGCAGCAGCAGCAGCCGTGCTACATGGACTTCGGAGCGCGCTACACCTCGCTTCATAATTAAAAGCTGCACTCCGAAATTTTTCAATAACAGCTATAAATCAGGCATATGGATGCCAAGGGAGGTGGCTACACATAAATAACTTCACACACACACAAACACACACATATATATGTGTGTGCACTCGTACAGGCACGAACACACAAGCTAATAGCAATAGCTTTCATATAACAGACTCGCAGAGTCAGGTTTTGGCACGTATCGCGCTGCCCGTGGCTCCATCGATGGCCCAGCGAAGCGTGAAACGCTCCAATTGGCTCCTCATTAGTTACGCCACTGATATTTTGAGCATTAAAAGTTGTTTTAGATTAAGTCTGGCACAACAAGTGCAAGCCCTCCTCAACGTATAAATTTTGCCCTCTCGTGATGGGCTATACAAAAGCGCTGGAAAAACAGGGTATATCGAGAGGAATGACGTTGACAGAGATGTTGTCTAGATAATACATCTGAAATTGATGAGTTTATATATGCATATGAGTGACAGAGTTTAGGGTGAACTGGAGATGATTTAGTCAATCACAGCTTAAGCGTGTTAGGGCTTTCTGAAACTATGAGCGCTTAATATGTTGATGGCTCTAGTGATTGGTGGAGAAAGGATTGTCGTCGGTCGGAGGGAACGTAGCTATGATCAATACTATTGAGTATATGTAGTGGACATAAGTTATTCTATTAGAACTTTAAATAAAAGGCCTCGCTTGCAGCTTAAATATCTGAATCATCTGAGTGTTGTACATTAATAAAATAAAAGGAGAGAAGGGTATATGGGCTTATGAACAGAGAGAGATAGTTCTGAATTAGCAGTTGTATAACCAATGAGTGATATGACGAATAAATATGACTCATACATAACTCATAGGACTCATATGGCTCAAATGATTCATATGATTCATATGGCTCAATTGATTTATACCACTAATTTGACTCAGATTCCTGACTATTAAAATTTAAGCTGATGTGACTCACAGGACTCATGTGATTCATATGACTCTAATGATTCATATTAGTAAAATGATTCATATACTCTCATATAGTATCATAACGAATAAAAGTAAAAAAAAGTAGGTAATACATGTAGCTTATGCATGATACTCGCTCATGAACTGATAAGAGTATATTAGGTTTCTGTACTAACTTATAGTTAGATATTCTCTAAAAGTTTGTGAGCATGGAAATGTCATGTCAAGTTCGATCGATGCACTGAGAGCTTTTCAGAAGCAGGGCTGAAGTAGTATACTAAATTGAACAAAATGCAATATACCCTTATCAAGATCATAAGAGCGTATAATGTCACAGAAATATGTTATGCTGTTGATATAATCGCCTTTTCGTCTTTCACACTGCCATTGTTGCTGCAGTTGGGCACATTATTGATTCCAATCAGATGGCCAAATGATATAGAGGTAAATTGAAAAGTTTCGCTTGAATTTGTGTAGCTGCGCGAGAGCGGCGAGTGCTGCGCCAGAGCTAAATAGTTTGCCTCGCGCTGGCATGGTTTGTGTTTTACATTTTCATTGTTGGCGCGGACTGCACTGCGTCGCTGGCTTCTTTTGCATAAAAACTTTAGCGGAGAGCCACGCACACTTGCACACGCTAGAATATGCAATAGCATTTATGAGCTCGTGTGTCAATGTTTTTGTTCATGATTCCTTGACTGTCTATCCAGGCGCGAGTGTGCCTAGAGCCGTGGCACCTGTCGCACAAAAAACACGCCACGAAAATACTTTGTCCCGTGTGGGCGGGGCATGGTTGGATTGGGTTGCACATATCGATTCGACATCCCGCTGTAGTTTCAACAATTTAGCTGAATTCACGGAATGCTGCAACAATTTAAGTGGATCTGTGGATCGAGGCTAGGCTATGGCTAGGCTATGGCTAGGCTATGGCTAGGCTATGGCTAGGCTATGGCTAGGCTATGGCTAGGCTATGGCTAGGCTATGGCTAGGCTATGGCTAGGCTATGGCTAGGCTATGGCTAGGCTATGGCTAGGCTATGGCTAGGCTATGGCTAGGCTATGGCTAGGCTATGGCTAGGCTATGGCTAGGCTATGGCTAGGCTATGGCTAGGCTATGGCTAGGCTATGGCTAGGCTATGGCTAGGCTATGGCTAGGCTATGGCTAGGCTATGGCTAGGCTATGGCTAGGCTATGGCTAGGCTATGGCTAGGCTATGGCTAGGCTATGGCTAGGCTATGGCTAGCCTGACTCTCGCCTCGTCTTATTACTTTTAATTTCCATTTTTTTTTTGTTGGCACTCGATGCCCTTAGATATCAACTGTTAGCTTTGGCAGTGTCCACATTTTTGCGGCTCGCCGCACTTTAAATATGCCACAAGCCGCAGCAAAGGTGGCAGCTGCGGCGGCGCCAGCGACGGCAGCGTGTCAATAGAGAGGCAATACATAATGACACGAGCATATTCCATCCACACAGACTCTGACCCGTGTGTGCCGAAGGCCTAATTGTGTTTGTCCGAACGGCCGTGTGGATGTGTCTTAATTTTTAACCAACCTCTGGGCCGCACAGCCGCCTGCCTGCCTGCCTGGGTAGGTGGGTGTGTGTTTGGTAGCCGAAATAAACTTAATGAGTCACATATGCAGAGCAGAGCAGACTAGAGCAGAGCAGGGCAGAGGAGACTAGAGAGGGGTAGAAGTTGCTGCTGCAACTTAAGCTCGAGCCAAAGCAAACAAATTTTTCGGCCTGCCTTAGCAGCAGCCAAGCCAGACAGTTGAATTCTCGTATTTTTTCAAGCATACTCAATTTGTACACATATCTGAATGTACACATATGCCCTCTCTCTCTCTCTCTCTCCCTCTCTCATGCATTAATATTTATGCATATTTGCAAACTGAAAATGTACAACTATATTTCTCTGGCAACAATTATTCTATATGATATACTAGAAAGAGCAGGAGAGATAGATGGATACAGGGGGAGAGAGAGAGGCAGAGAGCGTGTGAGCTACCTCAACACCAATTGTTTGCTGAGAGCTCACAGCATTTTTCAACTCGAAACACTAAAATTTAAACACTACGATCATTCTATTATAATTTATATCGTTATCTAGAAATAAAATATTTGTGTCTGCTTCTGCAGGCATTTATGCACATTACATATATATGTATATATATATATATATATACATATGTATGTGCATATTAATATACCCTGCAACCATTATAAACTTGGGATATATTGATTTCGCCCAAGTGTATGTAACAGGCAGAAGGATGGGTAGTAAACGCCATATATCATATATCTATATTAAGTCAGTGGGAGCTGGGTTCATATAGACATATGTGTCTGTCTGTTCGTCCTTTTCTCAGCCTGTCCGGCTCAACTCATGAGCTACATTTGGTATATGTATGCTCTATATTGCATATTGTATACTCAGGATACAAACTATTACGTATGTATTCACATCACTAAGTTAGCTCGCAGGTTAGGTATCTCATTGTATCTCAGAGTATCTAATTGCATCACATAGTATCTCAGGGTATCCTAGGGTAGCTCAGGGTTTCACATTGTATCTTAGGGTATCCTAGGGTATCTCATTGTATCTCAGAGTATCTCAAGGTATCTTAGAGTATCTAATTACATCACATAGTATCTCAGGGTATCTCAGAGTATCTCAAGGATATCTCAGAGTATCTAATTGCATCCCATAGTATCTCAAGGTATCCTAGGTTAGCTCAGGGTTTCACATTGTATTTTAGGGTATCCTAGGGTATCTCAGGGTATCTCAGAGTATCTCAAGGGTATCTCTGAGTATCTAACTGCATCCCATAGTATCTCAGGGTATCCTAGGGTAGCTCAGGGTTTCACTTTGTATCTCAGGGTATCCTAGGGTATCTCACTGTATCTCAGAGTATCTCATTGTATCTCAGAGTATCTAATTGCATCACATAGTATCTCAGGGTATCTCAGAGTATCTCAAGGATGTCTCAGAGTATCTAATTGCATCCCATAGTATCTCAGGGTATCCTAGGGTAGCTCAGGGTTTCACATTGTATCTTAGGGTATCCTAGGGTATCTCAGGGTATCTCAGAGTATCTCAAGGGTATCTCAGAGTATCTAACTGCATCACATAGTATCTCAGGGTATCTCAGAGTATCTCAAGGATGTCTCAGAGTATCTAATTGCATCCCATAGTATCTCAGGGTATCCTAGGGTAGCTCAGGGTTTCACATTGTATCTCAGGGTATCTTAGGGTATCTCAGGGTATCTCAGAGTATCTCAAGGGTATCTCAGAGTATCTAACTGCATCGCATAGTATCTCAGGGTATCGTAGGGTAGCTCAGGGTTTCACATTGTATCTCAGGGTATCCCAGGGCATCTTAAGCGTATCTCGTGGCATCTAAAGATATCTCTGCATTTCTCACGCCATCTCAGGGTATTTCCTAGTCGTACACTCCCAACCACAGCCCACTTACTTGTTTCATTTAAAAATTGTCAAACTATTGCAGGCGCTGTAAGTTATAAGCGCAGCAGAAAACTAAATAGATATCAATTTCTATTTAAATATTTACACATCCATTTAAATTGTTAATTATTTAAACGCTGCGGGACTCGCCCGAGGGAGATAATACGAATTTAAGTGCTGATTACAAAACTCGTTGACAATAAATTTCATTTAGTTGAGATTTAAAGAGCAGTTTTTAGCTAATCAAATGTAGAGTGAGAGATTTTATGCTAGATTGCTGTCAATCAAGGCAAGGCATCATCATCATCAGGGTTAATAGATGGATCCACACGTATATCCCTTTACAGGGTGTTCAAGGTAGCCCCCGAATTTTGTGTGTTATATATTTTGTTGCTGGCTGGCTTCGCTTATTGTATCTGGTATCTGGTATCTGGTGACTGGGGGTCCGCAAGAACTTTATGGCTTGGCGAATGGATGCGAAAGTTGCGCAGCTGCCGCTAGCATGAAGTAATCAAAAAAGTTTCGCTTATATATTGCAGCAGTCGTAATTATCAGCTGCGAGGCATCTTCGAAGCTCTAATAGTGTTAGCGCGGCGAAGGCATGTGAAGTGCAGTCGGCGACACAAAAAAAATGGGGAAGCGCAAGAACAAGAGGCGAGTGACGATGTCCGGGCGGAGCTGAAGCATTTGCTTGTTATCGCACTTGATGCGGATAATCACTGTTGTTACACGCAGCTACGTGCCACTCGGATCAGAATAAACAGCCAAACAATACAAGTCAAAGCTCTCGCCCTTATCAGCACACTTGTCAAACATTAACTAATATCCTTGGGCAAACAACAACAGTGTGACGGGGATTAGCTGGCCTCTGATTGGGATATGACTTCTCTCTGCAGTCGATTGAAAAACAACAAATTGCAAAGAAAGCAATCCAGCCGAACGATTTAATTTTACATATTTGGCGTGCGGATAACACTTCTGCCAGCTACACATGTGCACGGCACAGATAACATTCCGAATAGCTGAAAACAATGTGCAATATGTAATTACTCGAACTCCAGCCCACTGGCCGGCCGGCCGGCCACACACATACAGACTCTCGTGCAATTCATTTTTAAGCTGGGTTAATTATTTGTAATTGTAGCCTCGTTGCAGCTACGTAAACAAAGCAAAGTCCAACAGCAGGCCGAAGCGCAGATGCCCTAGGACAGGAATCTATCTCTACTCACACGATAACCAAACTAAATATTAGCTAAGCTCATTCGAGCTTGTATATGCCTAAGTGAGGAATAACTTTACATATTGGCATAGCAAAATGAATAGTTAGGGTATCTGTGAGTTCGTTTTAGTAAAGAAGTTCTTGCCGTGCCGCCAAAAGTTCAGTTTGCTGCATAATTTAACTATCAATTTATATCGAGAAGTCAGAAGTCAATTGCCAGTGGCAGTACACTAAATTTAAGCAATTAGATATTGTAATCGATATTTGTATAAATTTATAATCGAAATCAGTTCAGTTCAGTTCAGCTCGAGCTTTCTCTGTTTGTCTGACTGCTCCATATTTCTCCCTCTCTCTCTCTCTCTCTCTCTCTCTCTCCCTCTCTATCTCTGTATGGCACTTGAAAGCTTGTCACGCTTTTCAGCTGCGCTGCGATTTCGATTTGATTGTAATTCCAATTTTAATTGAGAGAGAGAGAGAGAGAGAGAGAGAGAGCTCGGCATCAAATTAATTAAAATAACTTACCGGCTTGTATTAAATCAGCAAAACCATCGACATTCTATGCACCTGTTGTTTGTGCAGCTCTTGGCACACACTCGTATCGTTCCATTTAAGGCTACCACAAAAAGATATGCTAACAATTTAATTAAAATTGCATTCGGCAAACAGCAGCTCAAACACTCTTACGCTGCCTAACAAACACGCCCACAACTAACTGCATATATGCACATATATATAGATAGATATATACATATATATGCATATCTATATATATAGTTATGTGCCGTGCCATTTGGCCAATCGGTCAGAATCACGTCTTGGCACAACGTCAATACCCACCCAAACAGAACAGCAGAAAAAAGTGTTTACCAAATTGTGTAATTTTCAAATGAGCACTCGCTGGCCAAGCTGCTCAAACAATGAAGTTGACCCACTTGGAGAGGTGTGAATAGGTAGGGGTTATTATGAGTAGGTGGTAGAGGCTCCAACTGAAAGTAAAACTTAACTACGAATAGAGAAGATATAGATAGTTAAAACTATCTACATATGTTCCGAATACACTCATAGCTCTGATCAGCTAAGATGCATGTGCCTCTATGTTTAATACACTAATTAATCCATTATAGAACTATTAGCTATGTCAACTCTTTTTAACTGTTCATCTGTATATATTAAATTATTTAAAAAATCTAAAAAGAATACTTGGGCTGCAGACTTATAATTTTCTTATGGCTTAAGCTTAACGAAATCAATTCCGGAATCAATTTATTTGAGCTAATTTGTTTTTCTTTTGTTAAATCTAAATTTGGTATATTTCTTCCAAATATCATGTTACAAAGGATAGAAAGATTCTTTTAGCCATATTTTCTCTTAAAAGTAGATCAAAAGTAGCGAGAGATTAACTATATAGTTTGGGATGCGACGTCCTGTTTCAGATTTTTTTTAAAGAATTTTTAAAATGATATAGAGCCAAATATTATTTTATTATAAGAAGAATAAACCAGAGTCTAGTAGAAAATAAATTTGAAGACCCTAGCTTAAATGATGTAGAAGATATTCCATATTTATGAATGTGAATGGAAGGCTGATCCTGATAACGCACAGTGAATGATCATTCAACTTTGAATACCCTTTGCCTTTTAGAAGTTTGCCTACAAGGTAAGCTCTTGAATACCTTACTTTTTAATTATATAATATATTTTAACCATATTTGACTTTGTTGTGAATTTTCTGCTAATGAAAACAGACTGAGTTCATAGAATGCAAACGAATCTCCGCTAGCATATATTACAATAAATTTTCTACATCATTTATATTTTAGTCCTTCTTAGAGGAACTTTCTTTGGCCCCATCAAATCTCTTTAGTTTAGTTAACTCTTCACATCGGTTTAGCTCCGTCTACATTCGCCGGCATCGCATGGCGGGCTTCCAGCGTGCTTATGCTAGGCTGGAAGGTAAACAAGCAAAATGTAAACAAACGTTGGGCCGGCTTCAGGGCGAAGCTCACCACGAGGTGGAGAGCGTTGGGAGCGAGGTGAAAGTTCGGCGGCTTTGGCTGCGTCAAGAGCGCAAAACTGTTGCATAGAAGCAGGCGCCGATGGCAACTTTCCGAAGCCGGAAGCATAGCCAATGGTCGCAATAATTGGCACACAGCCAACGGGAGCTAGTCATGGTCCACGGCGACGGCCCGAGCGCGGCATAAGGACTCGGCAGCGCGGCACGAGCTCGGCACACGACAAAGCGAGGACTCGCGTCGGCATCGAGTCGGCTCCGTGGCCAACTCAAGCAACAGTTTTGCTCGAAACGTCAACACAGGCGGTCGCCATGGCCCAGCGCGCTCCTCTTCCGTCGCGGCAAAGTTTACGTCGCGTGTGAATTTCTACGTGAGTTTCGCTGCGGCTCCTGTTGCAAGTGACGTGAGTGCAGCACGCGCCTCGACTGGCTGCTGTGCCTCCAAAAAGAAAATAGCACAGAGAATTGGTTTATTTTTTTCCAGTGATTTACGATTGTAACTGAAAAACAGCAAATGCAAAGATATCGAAGATATTGAGACGCTCAGCCGATGAGGAAAAGCTCGACGAGATCAGACTAGGTTCAGCTGATATTCGGTATGTGCATCAGAGAGTCTTCAGAGAATCAGATCAAAACCGAAAGCTAATTTATACTAATTCACACTCATTATACACCCTCACACACAAACACACACACACAAACACACATACACAGTTGATGGCTGCTGGCCATTGTTATGGCAAGACGGAGCACAAAAGGCAAACTGAGAAATATTTGACTAATCGCTGGCCGCTCGCTCGCATGCGGCAGGCGGAAGTGCAATGCAAAGCAAAGCAATTCAGATTCTGAAATGGCTCTCCAATCCAAATTTAATGAAATTAAAACATTTTCATTTCGAAGGGAAACATATTGCGAGTGAATTGAGTTTCAAGTGTTTACCAACTGCAACTCGGCCAATTTCCCATTGACTACAAATTAATAGAAAACATTTTCTGAGAACAAAAAAAAAGACAAAACCGAAAAGTGCTCGATAGAAGAATGCCAGCTTGGACCTGGAGTCAATCCTTATTTGACAACTTTCTATGCCAAAGATGATCCTTAAAGCACACGCAGAAAGTCAGCTTCTGAGCCTCTTTTATGGAGTACGCTTAAGCTGAAGTTTTTCTTTAAGCGAGTTGATTGAAGTTGGTCAAAACGGAATCAGCTTAAGTTCTTGCCAACCTGAGTTGAATAAGAAAGCTAATTTATATTGTATAAAGTCCATTTGACTATGGCATATACTCAAAGTGCAGCCGAAGTCAGTTAAAGTGTTAATATAAAGTGGAAATAAAATTATAAAAAAACTTGATTCAAATGCTAAAAGCACAATTATAGAATGAAATCAAATTATATCAATTATTAAATAAACTAATGATTAAATAAATTAATTACATTTAATTTAAAATTTATAATATACATTTTAAATATATATATTATAGAATATATATTATAGAATAATAGAATGAAATAATATAATATCAATTATTAAATAAACTAATGATTAAATAAATTAATTACATTTAATTTTAAATTTTAAATATAAATTTTAAATATATATATTTAATTTTAACATTTAAATTTCGATTTTTATTTATTTTATTTTGTTTTTATTTTGAATTTAGCTTAATTCAACAGATATTAAAAAAATAAAAATCAAATATTATGATCACACATATTTTCTTTCAAAATATTTTATTTAATATATTTAATTTTATTTATATGTATATATTTTTTTATTAGTTTCTATTTTTTGGATAAAAAGTTAAAAATAAAGTATTGCGATCTCTCATATTTTATTTATATATTCAATATATTTAAATTAAATTTTAAAAAATAAGTTTAATATTTTATTTTTTAAATTATTTTCAATTTCTATTATTTTATAAATTTAATTTAGTTTTCATGAGTTTGGTTTTCTTGAATAACGCAATACAGAAATAATACTTAAATGATCTTTAACATAAACTAAAATAAATATAAATATTGTCTTAAAAAAAAAGCCGATTAATAACTTAAATTTCAGTTGAAGTCAAGTTTCTTATTGTGCCTGTTGTTGACTGAAGAGCTTTAACAAGTTTCAAATCGTTGGCCAGAGATCAGCAGAATATCAAATGTATATGAAATGAGCCAACAATAAATAGAACAGTAATATCTAATATAATAATATCTAATATAATATCTAATATAATAATATTAGATATTACTTTTCTATTTATTGTTGGCTCATTTCATATACATTTGCATCTTAAGCCTGCCTGAAATGTCAGCAAATGGAGCTGTTATGCAAGTTCATACGGAAAAGTTGTATTCGGCTCGGCATGCTCAATCTGATCAATTTTATTACTCAGATCAGCTCATAGATTTATGGGAAAATTTATGTTTCTGCTTAGTGAATATACTTGATCAAGCTTTCTTTTTTTTTAGTTTTTTTTTTTTTTTTTGGTATTTTCAAGTTATCTTAGCTAAACTACTTGAATGTGGAGTGCTTTTCGTGAAATATAGTAAATATTTTAAGTTTTTATTTATTTTTAGTTAACTTTGAGCTATTGCTGCAGCAGCCAGTGGACATTGCATTCAAATGTTAATAATATTATATAAGAAGAATTCGATCTCAAGCATTAGTTAAGTGTATATGTGTATTCCGAACAACACACATTGAAAGCTAAAAGGACATTGGACGTGAAACTGTTTTCTAATTTTTGCCGTTTCCCCAGAGCAAGGAGTGGAAAGAAAAAGTAAAACAAAACTGACATTTCGCTCGACAGACGCCTGGCGCTGGCTATTTATCGAAATGTGTTTAGCCGAGCGTTGAGTAAACAGAACTAGCAAAGCTTTACATTTCTTTTCTAAAATGGAACGTGTGTGTGTGTTGGGGTGTGTGTGTGTGTGTGTGCATTTTATGTAATCTCCAGTTTAGGCGAACATCGAGAAAGTGCGCCTCGCCGCACCGAGAACAATTTTCAATTTTATAACTTATTGTGGCAATGGGTAGAGCGCAATTTGGAAATGTTGCGACGGCTGCCGCACGAATACGAATACGGATACGAATAGGAATACGGATACGCATACGTATACGTATACGTATACGTATACGTATGCGGGTACCGTGTTCCGCTCGCTCTTATATTATTTTTAGTCCCGGGTTTGCGTGTTCTTGACGCAACATTTGCGGTTGTTTATGTTTTTGAGGTCTCATATCGTGGTAAGCCAATTGTTATGCCCATTTTGTTTTATTGCACACAGAGAGAGAAAGAGAGAGAGAGAGAGAGAGAGAGAGAGAGAGAGAGAGGAGAGACGAGATATCGGGACTGTGTTAGTGTTAGTTGCGGCGACATTTTGCGTTTGGGTCACCTTCGTTATGGGCATCGCTTACAGGTGTTAATATTTCAATTAGTAGTCGTTTATGTAGCGAAAAACCCTCATGTAATGCTTCACGCAACTGTTACGCCGCCGCCAAGTCGTAATGGCTATGCGTGAGTGTGACCGGAGTGTGTGCCGGCGCTGACTGGTTGCTGGCAAATGCTAAATGATTCTTCCGGCGGCTAAATAAATTATTTTAATTGTTGCCCTGAATGAACAAACTACAAAAATCAAGTGGAAATGAATGAAAGGCGAACAACTGTATTAATTGATTAATAATAATTTGATTTAAATTTGAAAATTATAAAAAATAGATATATATACACTATATATAATATATATTGATTAATAGCTAACATAAGCAGAGGCTTTAGATAGCCAAAAAGAATTCAGTGAAGCTTGCAATTTGCCAGACAGTCAGGATCATGAGCAGAAGTCTTCTTGGCTCAGCGGCTGTAAACAGCAGTTCCTCTCTTAAAATCCAACTAAAAATGCAGATCCCATTACTTATGATTATTCATCACTATATGCCAGTCAAATAGGAATAGATTGCGCCAAAAAAGGAAAAAAAAAAAATAAATATGCTTAGTCAACTGCCAAATATCTTGAATTTCAAATTTCTTATTAAGTTTAATTTTAATTTTAATTTAAGAAAAAATCTGAAATAATATTATAATAGTATGTGTGTGTGTGTATGTATTAAAATAATCGAATTAATGAGCTGTTCATTTAATATAAATATGCATTATTGAATATATGAATATATGAATATGTATATATATTTAAAAATATGTGTGCTTATGCATATTGAGAGTGCCACGAAGGTGTCTATTTAATTGCACTTCACATCTCGCTGGCAGAATTATCGAGCTTTTTGTTGCTGGCGCATTTCAATGATTAATAACATTCGCGCTTGATTGTGAAAGTGGCCTAAAGTGTTGTCATCTGAGTGGATGGATGTGCAGCGGGCATTTCAGCTCGATTGTTAGGGCTGGCTGCCTGGCTGCCTGGCTGCAGTGAAAGGCAAAACAATCAAGAAAGCCCAATTGGCCGTCGTTTTCATAATTTGTTTTAAATAAATATTGTTTGTTTGCAGCTGTACGTTGGCAAACTAAATGACATTTATTGTCAGTTTTTGGATCAGGACGATGCGGATGCAGCTGCAAAAATCTGTCTCTGGCCAAATGTCTTTCCATATTTTTCATGCACAATTTCAGGAAGGGGTTCGCACTGCCCCATGCCCCATGGAAATGGAAGCTCGTCTCCATCGCTTTGCCTCAGTCACGGTCTCGCTCCGTTGCAAATATATAAATATATATATACATTTATATATATATATATATGTATATGTATATGCATTTTGCTTGTGTGCATTTATTTATTTACGTGGCCATAGCCAGCCGATGGGCCAGGTCCAGTTGGTTACAGCTCGTCGTCAGGGAAAAGAAGAATATTGCAATGGCTGACAAAATTTATTTCGTTCCCGTTAGCGGTTTTTTCTTTTTGGTCGGCGTTTTTCTCTTTTTCGTTCATTTTTTTTCACTCTTTTTGCATATGTCAGCCCTGCCATGCATATTAAAATGTTAAAAAACACACATTTACTTTTGCATATTCATTATTAAATACTTTTTGGATACAATTTATAAATATATATATATATAAATATGATGAGCAGAAATAAATAAAATTAATATTGTTGCAGCTGCTTAAACCATCAATTTCTGCTTAACTGGCCAATTCGGCAAATATCTATTGTTTGCTCTATAACTGTCCCAGCGCAGAGCTCATATCGGGTGCATACTGTACGCGGCACAGCAGCAGCAACAGCTGCGAACCTCTTCAAGTTGCAGGCAAACATTTGTGAATGCCTTCTTTATCTGCTTATCATATACATATATATCTGTATATATGTATATACTCTTTTAAGAGCGCCTGAGCTTATATTGTAATAAGAGGCTTACTTGCTCTCAAGAGAGAGAGAGAGAGAGAGAGAGAGAGAGAGAGAGACTGTTAATGCTGCCACTCTGATTTATCATTAAACAATGATCATGAAGCAGTATTGTTCAGGCATTTGAGTGAAGCGCATCTGCAAGATATATAAGACTGGCAAATTGTATATTGGAGCACTGTTAGAGCACTGTTAGAGCACTGTTATAGCACTGTTACAGCACTGTTAGAGCACTGTTTGATCACTGTTAGATCACTGTTACATCACTGTTAGAACACTGTTTTAAGCACTGTTTTGAGCACTGTTAGAGCACTGTTAGAGCACTGTTAGAGCACTGTTAGAGCACTGTTAGAGTAATGTCATAGCACTGTTAAAGCACTATTTGAGCACTGTTTGAGCACTGTTTGATCACTGTTAGATCACTGTTACATCACTGTTAGAGCACTGTTGAAGCACTGTTTCGAGCACTGTTAGAGCACTGTTAGAGTACTGTTAGAGCACTCTCCTCTACTCTCATCATGTGCTCCTTTAGACTGGCACTAGCTGATGGTACGTAAATCAACTTCAATATTGATAGGGCTCGGTTGGCCTGATTTTATAGTAATATTTCAGTATATAAACTAGACTAGAATGGAGTTAGGAGAATCGAGTAAAGCTTACATACAAGGATATATCGGTTAACTGATACACTTAAGATATTGTTATTTAATATTATTTGTCTCTGCATATCTGCCCTCTGCTGTGTGCCAAGTTACCACAACACTCACCTCTGGCAACGCCATCCGAGCAATAGTCAATATTGGTGTTAAGAAAAACTAACCGAAACTATACAGCACTGTTGCCAACACTGGCATAGTCAGCGATGAGATTTATCTAACTGTCCCATTACCAACTATACCTTTGACGTGCATATATAAAAGACTTGCATTAAGATATCAGATATAGAACTTAGGTACTCTTTATAAGAGTCTTGAACAATAGCTTAACATTTGCAATGAAGTCAGGGATATACATAAAATAAAGACAACAACGGGACTGGAGCATGTCTATGCATAGCTGGCCTCGGCGAAGGCAACTTTACGCTTGCCACATCTCAGCAAATACTTTCTTCGAGAATATCTAAAGTTCTATTTTGCTATGCAAATGAAGTGAGAACGAGAGAGAGAGAGAGAGAGAGAGAGAGAGAGAGAGAGAGAGTGGGAGAGAGAAATGACAAGTGAAGAAGTAAGTAAGCTCATTGTCAGGAGGCAAAAGTTTTCGCCTAAATATTGAACGCAAACACAAAGTTTGATCAAGATATCTCGGGAAAATGAAAATATATTGCTTTAAAATGTGAATTATTTATGCAGCTCTCTCTCTCTCTCTCTCTCTCTCTCTCTTTTTCTCTCTCTTCATATGCTGTGCAGTTGTCTAATTTGTTGACTTCTGCAGGAAAATGGACAGATGGAGCATTAATATGCATGATTCGCTCAGACAATAGCAAATGAGTGCGCCGTGTGTGTGCCAGCTGGAGCTGGAGCTGGAGCTGGAGCTGGAGGGCATTGGGCATTGCAGTTGTGCGGTCCCGTTATGTGGACGAACTTAAAGTTAACACATTGTGCTCAGAATGGATGAAAAGGCCATTGCGACAATTTGTAAACTAAAGATGAATAAAACATGAAGTGGAAAACACTTTGGCGCTGATAAAAAGGCCGCGCAGCAACAAACTGTCAGCGAAGACATGTGTCCGCGCGTGTGTCCTTTAACAACTGCACAGTTACATAAACAGGATAATAAGGCACTTAACATGCACTCTTCACCATCGCCAGCGCCATCGCCATCGCCGATGCCCCACTGCTCCAGCTGTTGTCCAACACAATGGGACGAGGCCAGCAAAATACAAAACTGCAAATGCCGTTGGCTGGCTGCCTGGCGGATGGCGGATGTGTGTGTGTGTGTGTGTGTGTGTGTGTGTGTGTGTGCGGGTGGGTAGACTTGATGACGACGGTGACGTAACAAGGACGACAGGCACAGGAAAACAAAGCTGCGTAAAGTCACCGCCACTTATGTCAGGCCAAATCAAGCGTTACTCTTGACATCAGCCCGCCGCTCAGAGTTCACAGCGCTGCACGGAGTCCCAGCCGTAGCCGTAGCCATAGCCATAGCCATAGCCGGTTCCAAGGTGCGGTCGGACTGCGGCCTCCAGGCATCCGCCATACGCTTAGACATTTGCCTCAAATTATGTTTTACGCCCAGCCATAAGCGTAATTGAAAATTTAAAGGCTTTCTCTCCTTAAGCCCGCAAGAGCTGCCACCAACAGCCGCTCCGCAGCTCCATGGGCATTTCGATTTTTTATATTAACAGCAAAATATCTGGGCCCAAGCCAAAGGCACTGAACTTATCTCTGCATCTCGAGCACAATACAAATATTTGAGACATCATTAAATGAGGCTCATATACAGAGGCAAGTGGTCAAGTTAGCTTAGGATAATCAAGTTTTCAAGCTGTGGATTCTATGTTAGTTATGTGATATAGTTTTGCATAAAGAGAGGCTTAAGTCGAGGCTTCTTTGAATTGAGCGATGGCTCCGGTTGAGACCCGATTGGACAAGTATATGAGGAGACCGATTCTATGGGCTGTGTGAAAATGCATCTAACATGCTGAAGTAGGCGTGGCTGAGCCCATAAAGTCTATGTATGGTTGATCAGGAAGATAAGCTGAGTCGATCTAGCCATGTTTCTCTGGCCGTCTGTCTGCTTGTTCGTTCGTTCGCCTGTCTGTCTGCCCGTCCGTCTGTACCTGTGTCTGTTCGCCTATCCGTCTTTCTGCCCTTACATCCATATGGCCGACTATCCGCCCGTCCGTCTGTTTATCCGTCCATTTATCCGTTTCTCAGTCTGTCTGTCTATCTGCCAACCCGTCCATCCGACCGCCTCTATTCGTATGCCCGACTATCCGCCTGTCTTTCTGTCTACCCGCCTGTCCGTCTGTCTATCTATCCGTCTATCTATCAGTCTATCTATCCGTCTATCTATCAGTCTATCCATCCGTCTATCCATCCGTCTATCCACCCGTCTATCCACCCGTCTATCCGCCTGTCTATCCGTCAGTCTAGCTGCCCATCTGCCTCTCCGTCTGCCCATCTCTATAAGCTCTACTCAAGGCCTAGACCACTCTCACTTGTTCAGTTTATTCATTTTATTGCATTGCATTTCCTGCAGTGCTGAACTGAATCTTACTCGATTCGCTTATGAACTGAAGTCTTAAATTTAAGTAAATAACTACAACAAATCGATTCAAAAGAATTCGATTTGGCTACCAATTGGTAAATTAAATTTACTCCTTCAGCTGCTGTGGCTGACAAGGGCCGTTGCCTGAAGCGTCGAAGATAGATTTTTATATTCATGGAAATGTTTCGCTCCCCCTCTCTCTCTCTCTCTCTCTCTCTCTCTCTCTCTCTCTCTGTGTGAACATCAAAGCTAGCTGCTTGTGTTTAAAATGTTGCAAACACACACAAACTAAAAATTAATTTATAAACACAAAGCGTGTCAAGGGACGGGGGGGGGGAGGGGACAGAGTCAGAGTCCTAGCCAGAGGGACGCTAGACATTCCAGCCAGCTTATGTTCATATATATATATATATGTATATATGTATATATATGTACAATAGTAAATTAGCTCTCTTAATTTAGCTTTTCTTGTACGTGTACTTGCCCATGATTTAATCGTGCTCACTTTTTTGCTCCGCTGTGGAGCACAAAATACTATCTCATAGCCATAAACACGCCAAGTCGCCGTCCGCTCGGGTCCAGCTTTTGCGCTGGGGATTGCAGCGAAGCTAATTACAATAAGTTAGAGTGCGTCCAGTGGGGAGTGCCTGACTGCGAGTTGCCCTGCACAAGCCACCCATCTAGATTCGCATATGGGGTTGAGGCTGCTTCGACTCCCGCGACTCTTCATACCCGCTCGGCGACTGCTGCTCAGCGGTTGCGCGGTATAAAAAGTAAAAGCATAATTCATTTAGCATGTTTTTAGCGTTTTCTTGCCCACCCAAGTGAATAGAGAGTAGCTCCCGCTGCCAATGCTTGTGGCTGACCTCGGCCACCATGGCGACTGCAATCGGTACAAAGGTCATCATTATCGCATAGGTGCGCGTCCCGGCTGTCCAGTGCATAAGTCGAGCAAAGAGGTTTGCTTTATGTTTATTCTGATTACGCGAGCTCTGGCAGCTCCGAGGGTCACTTCAGCTGGACTTTTACTAATTTGCTTTCGCTTTCTGCTTCTGTTCCGGTGTCTTTGCAGCATTTCGAGAGCCATTACGTCTGCGTGTCTGAAGTCTTAGAGCAGGAGCTGGTTAAACTCACAATATTCGTCGCATACCACAAGCTGATGAAACATGGAGCTGCTGCAGTTGCTGTGCTACACATTCCTGCTGCTGCTCTCGAGGATGCTGGGTGAGTACTGTGCCGAGGAGGACACGAGCTGAATAATTCGTTGAGCGCTCGAATTGGACTAGCTCCGGGGTCAGTGCCAGCCGTGTAAACGATATGCAAAGTGGAAATTATGAGCACCAGCTGACGAGCGCCTGCATAACTAGGCAATAACAAAAAGAGGTCATGTTCCCAGCCACGTTCACCACGGCCGTCGCTCCACTCTGCCAGCAGTTCCAGCGAACAGCAGCGGCCATAGATTTGGCACGCTCACAGCTGAAAATGTTGCAAGCATTCTCTCGGAATAACATTGTAAACATATAAAGGGGGCTGGGGACGGGACCCTATCCCTATTCCTCATTTGTCTAGCATCAAATTGACTTTATAGAGGAGGAACTTTTACTTTTTCCAAGTGAAACTGGAGTAAGTTTCGTTTATAGAACAGAAAATGGAATAGTGGATGAAGTAAGAGAGAAGAGAGTGCAATGGAACGATACGAGAAAGGAGAGTGGACGAAAAGCATTATAAATAAAAGGATACAGCAGTTGAGGTGTCAGATGTAGAGACACAGAAGGAGACTGAGGGTCATTAACAGAGAGGAAAAGAAGTGGAGAGAGGCAGATAGAGAAAGAAAATAGAGAGAGAGAAAGAGGCAAAAATAAATAGTGAAAAGGGAGACAGACAGAGAGACAGAAAAAAGGGAGAGAAGGAAAAGGAGAGAGAGAAAGAGCGAAACAGGGTTGCTATGGCAAAGTGAGACAGATAGATCTGCAGCTATGGAGATAAAGATGAAGAGTGAGGGAAAAAGAGATAGAGAAAGAGAGAGAGAGAGACAGCGAGAGCGAGAGCCAAAAAATTAATACGAGAGTGAGATGGAGAGTCAATGGGAGAGCGAAAGTGCGGGAAAGTGAGAATGAGAGAGTTAGAAAGAAAAAGATGGCGAATGAGATGCGGAGATACAGAGAGAGAGAGAGAGAGAGAGAGAGAGAGAGAGAGAGAGCGATACACCGAGTGAGTAAAGAGCAAGCAAGAGACAGGCAGAGACATTGATAGCGAGCTTGAGAAAGTTACCCTGTTTCAGGCTAGTTACCCAAGTTAGTCAAGTTGCTATCTTTGGCCAACAAACGTTCTGCGCGAGATCAATGAAACCGGCCTGGCACCGAGTCAGCCCAGGCACAAGAATCAGTATAAATAATGGACGGGAATTGAAAGTTGTCTGCTGGATCCAAAAATAGAAGTAAAGGCTGAAAGACAAATGGCCCAGCGGAGCTAGGCCATGACCTTAGCCATTAGGCATGCGTTGGCAGCAGGGCTGTAGCAGAAACTACACCTGAAACTAAAGCAGCAACTAAAGCAGAGGCTAAAGCAGAGGCTAAAGCAACCGCGACACCATCGACCAAATAACATCTCAAGGGCTGCCACCCCCCGCAGCCCTCAGGCCTCAGGCCTCAGCCATGCGAAGAGTTCAATGTCGCACTTTGTGGGCGAGTGGAATATACATTTTAAACAGTTGGTCACTCGAGCGACGAGATATATAAATATGTTATTTGTGGCCTGACAGGCACGAGTGGGCGTGGCAGAAGGCGTATGGGATATGGCAAATATTGACTAGCTTTAATTGGGCGCTTGCTGCTTGAGCTGAAACTCAAACGATAAAAGTGAGACTTGATTAAAGTTGTTTTTAAGCAAATATATATATATATGTATTTTATATATATATGTATATATATATAAGGAAAGTGCAAGAGGAGCGCATGCAATAAATTCACGTTAAAATTGTGCAATAGTTGCGTCGGCTACGATTTGACGTCGCAAAAGCATTTAGAAATAAAGCAGGTAGCAGCGCCTGAGCTAGCGCCACACGCTAAATGCCCGCCCAGCTCTTACTACCAGCCAGTCGCCTTCACTAGAAAAAGAGAGACAGAGAGAGAGAGAGAGAGAGAGAGAGAGAGGGAATCGCAAGCCCTCTAGTCTTGCCGATAAGCACGCCACGCTCTTGTTTGTGCCCCATTTTAAGTGCGCCTCCCGATTAAACAAAACATAAATTTTACAGACGATAAATCAGCTGAGCGCGCTGAGAGCTGCCCAACAGCAGGTGCAACCTCCCAGCTCTCAGCTCCCAGCTCCCAGCTCCCAGTTCCAAACTCCAGCATCCGAACTCCAAGTTCGACTCTGCTGCAAGTGGCAAATAATACTAAAACCAATGTCAACAAGATGGAACGACTTTTTGCTGCCGCCATGCCGACAATTTAATACACTTTGAACTTCGTTTGATTAATATATTTGTATAAATAATATATATCAAATATAAATGAAATATAATAATAGCAAATACCACTATTGCTCAATGAGCTTTGTCAGAGAAAAGCTTGAAGTATTTTTGAGCTGAATATAAATACATATTTGGAATATTATATGTATATGACTAGAGCTTTCTTACTTCTGCAATTCACATAATTGTTTTGCTACTCAAAAAGGAAACTTAATAAACACTCAATATATATTGAATGTTGCATTTGAATGAAGTCCACTGTAAATTAATTTTAATTTTCATATACATATATAATGCATAGTCTCATTATCAACTAATTTTCTTGCCATTTATTGCAGCTTATTTTCTTAGCTGTAAGCCTGAGTCAGTGCCAGCACATATATATATATATATATATATATATATATATATATATATATATATATATACATCTCAAGTCTAGAGCTATCTAATTCTTATTTAATTTAACTCTAGAATATTTATACCATTTGCTATGGTCCAGAGAATATAATCGTTTCAGCTTTCAGGTTTAGTTTGCCTGTGTTTGTCAGTCTAGATCAATACTGATCTAAAACTTATAATCTTTTTACATATTCCCAACTTACTGCTTCTGCCCCCGCTTGCTGGCACCATAAGCAAAAACACGACCGATCGCCTCCGCTGTCCATGCCAAACTGTTCTAATTCTGTTAATTTGCGACTCAAATGTTAGGCGCATGCTGAGGGTGTGGAGCCACGATTGAGTAACACTCGCGCTTTAACAGTGGCCATGCAGTCGCTCCCTGAGCACCCACTTCCTCTGCTCGCTCTCCCTCTGCTCGCTCTCCCTCTGCTCGCTCTCCCTCTGCTCGCTCTCCCTCTGCTCGCTCTCCCTCTGCTCGCTCTCCCTTTGCTCGCTCTCTTTCTGCTGGCGCCTCATTGGTCATTCGTTGCTTTGAAACTAATGAGCATAAGAAAGCCACAAGGAGCATCATTAAGTGGTTCGAGTGATATTAGCAACAAGATCTTTGGTAGACATTGAGTGGTTAAAGAAGATCATTGATAGATTCACTCAACTGGCTTAGCAACTTCTATTGTTTTCTTTGCTTAGATCAGCTTAAAGTCTATTAAACAAAAAGTCTTTGTAGAGAGTTTAGACAATAACTTAAAGATTACTTTTGACTGACTAAGTCAGGGCAAGTCAATCGAGTGAGCGTTGCCCGAGTCCATAACAAACTATAAGTTGTATATACCTTATATATACAATGGCAAAAAACACACACACATTCAAACAACATCAATATTGAATTGAGTGAATACTAGTAGAAACCCATATGAGCATGAGTGAGTACTCAATGTGGCTTTGTTATGAGTACATTGATGAAGTGCTCTTATATAGTAGTACGCATTTTCTTTAAGATTTTGAAGTCCGTTTCTGAATTGTCTTACAGTACAGTATATATGTATATATCATGCCTTTTCCTTGAGATTTGAAGCCCACTTCAATTCACATCAAAACTCTAAAAATCTCGTCCATTTTTCAATATTCCTGCCCATTTGCACTGCGGCTGGCAGCACACTTCGATCGGATGCAAATCGAATGGCGAATGGCGAATGGCGAATGGCGAAGCTCGTGAAGGGACACATAATGAGAATAACTGCTCGACATTTAACATTTGCAAATTGTGGCGTCGCAGCAAAAACGCTGAAGCGTTCGCCGCGCTGCGCGGTGCAGTGCACGGCAGTTGTCCGAGTCTGCATATCTAAGTCCGGGGCGTTCCATTTGAATGGTGCCTGCATTTTTATGCTTCGCTTGCTTTCAAACTGATTTTAATCTGTTTTTTTTCTTTTTCTTCTGTCCCTTCGTTCCATCGCACCCTTCGGTTACTTGACTTCTCTGTCATTGTTGCCAAAAGTCCGCGTTATTGTTCCGTCTGCTCGTGCTGTTCCCGCTTTTGTCGCTTGCCCTGCCGGTCATCATCATTATTGGCATTTTGCCATTAATTTGCGCCCGAGAATTAAAAAAAAATATGTTAACCTATGGCTCGAGAAAGAGTGCCCGACCAGCAGATACCCTCCGAATGGAGCAAAGCAAAGTTTAGGTAACTTGATGATTGGTTAAGCTCGAGCTGCTCAGATTTATTGAGAAGACTTTGATCCAGGGATATCAGCTTCGCTGATTACAGCTAAAGCTTCCTATACCCTTTCAACAAGTTAAGCCAAGCCAAGCTCTAGATATCATATTGATATGGCATGTCTTGAGCGCAGATTGAGTGGGAATCTCTTCTGATAGCAGGTCTGGAAGGGCATTGGAAGTGTAATCCATTCGAAAGCCCAGCTTATCTCCCACACTGACAAATATCCTTTCCCTCGAGGACTGTGAAAATATGACATGTAAAAGTAAATTAATTAAACGCATTCTATTTGTATATAATTCATATATCCACGTTCCCTTAAATCCACTTTTTAAATTGAAATATTTAAAATTTCAACTGCAAATTCATTTGAAACACACAAAAAAAAAATGTAACAAGGATAACAGCAGAGACTTTTTATGCCACACGCAACTGCATGCATAGAATAATATTTTGGCATTTTCGTATGTGACTACACAGACAACAAAAATATAGTAAATATATATATACATATATGTATTTATCTGCACTCAAACGAATCATTGAAATATGCACATATGCGACAAAAAGAAAAAGGAGAGATTGTCCTGACTGATTGACAAGACATGACGTGAAGTAAGCTGCTTTACGGTTCGAGCCGCTGAAATATTTGAAAAGATGTGATTAATGTGATAAATATGTATGCCCAGAGGCAAATGTCCTCTGCAAGAATAATTAAAAGTCAACTGAATGAAGTCTCGCCTGATGGGAGCTCGAAGACTGCGCATGATAAAAGGCAATTAAGGATGATCCTAAATAATAATAAAATTGGATAAAGGTAATTGTCTTGCCACGCCCACTAGCAGCAGCTAATCGCTAAGAGTTCCTTTTATATCTTTTCAATACCCACTCTCAGTATCATCTGGCTAGAGGTTTCTCTTAGTTTCCAAACTTTCATAGAGTATTTGGCAGTTGGTTGCACCTGTTCACAAAACTTTCTTAATTTTTGTTGGTTTTTGTTGTTGTTGTTGTTGTTTTTAGGTTTCGCCGAGAACAATGATAATTAGCAGCTCAAATAATCAAGTGCAGCTTTCATTTTCACAATGCTATCAGCGAAAAATTGAAAACAAAGAGGAGCCCGGACAAAGTCTCTCGCTGGGCTCGCCCCAGCCTCAGCTCCAGCTCCAGCTCCAGCTCCAGCTGCCTCGTGTTGTTTTTTTGTGGACTATTCTTTGGGCGCAGGCTCTCGTTGTGGTTACAAATATTTGGCCGGCTGTTCGAGGCTAAAATTTTATTGAATGCTAGCTCCGCGATTGGCAGTTGAGTTCAGTTTTAATCTGTCCTAATTGTTGGCTCCGCGCTGAAAACAATGGCCCCCAGGCCGACCAGACGCTGAATGCCACGAAAAGAAAGGAGAACTTGATTGAACATTTATCCACGAATTGCAGGCAATTAAATACCCTTTTTAAATGTAAAGGAGTATACTTAAACTGAAACTATGTCTGGTCAGCTTATATAAGCCTTAAGCAGAAGTATGAACCTCTGCAAGTAGTCAGCATTGGATGAGGCCAGTTCCATCCAGCTTTAGGTATTTTAAATGACTGATACTAACAGCTATATATATAGTAAGTTCCTATACTGCATTTATGAATTGACGTAAATTGAAGTAATCGATAACCAGACCTAAGATATCGATAACTGTTAAATCTCAAATTTAAATTTTACTCTTGCTGGTCTCGGATACCTTTTAAGCAGTTGACTATATAGAAAAGTATATATAAGCCTTTGGGTGTTCATATTCATGAATGATAATAACTAATCAAGCAATACAGGGTATCTTTCAGTCAGTCAACATTACAAGAATAGGTTTTCTTCTCTTTCCTATCTTTTCTTCAGATGCTTTCCAGTTACTGTTCACAGATCATGCCTGAAATGTGGCAGTTGTAGAGTATGATAAGATCGTATAGTCCACATTGAGCGCGCATCACGCAGTCGTCTATAGGGCACGTCTCGCACAGTGCTCAATGCTTTGTTGTATTGAAGTATAATTTCAAAATTTGGTGGTTACTCGAGTCAAAATCAAAGTTAGAGGTCATCATCATGTGCGCATTATTTCCGGATCATTTGTGGCAGACCATGGAACAGCAACAACAACAATGAAAGCAAAAAAGTGCCTTTAAAGCGTGGGTGAATTTTACGCTTAATTTAGCACTGGCAACATTATGCATACGCAACCAATTCAGAATCGATTGCGATGCCTATATCACTGTCAATGCGTACGCCTCAAATATCAACGGCAGCACCAACATCTGGCCAACATAATGTGGCCCTTGCCTAAAAGAGGGCAACGCTTGCTGGCTGCTTTTTCTCTTCCTTTCTGCTTCTTCTGCTTCTTCTTCTTCTCTTTTTATCTGACAATACAGCACTAAGCACTTCGGGCACACCCAACAACAGCAACAAGGGCAACAACAATAACACGAATATAAATAATCATAACAAAATGTGAACGTCAAAAGGTGAGGCAGCCCCTAAAATGGCTCAAGAAGCCATTGAGCTCGAAAGAACTGGGAGGGACAGTGGGCCGAACGGCCAAGTGTGTGGACAGAATTGTCAGCCAAAAGTCGGCCAGTCTAACTAAACTAGATCTTCGCTATATCTCTCGATATATTCAACTGAAATTATAAATATATATTCTTATTCGATATATACCATGCTTAGTTCGAGCACTAACCACTGTATGCCATGGCAAGATCCTAAGATCCAGAAATGCGTGCTGCTAAAATGTTATGGCCGTGAGCGGCAGCATCCATTTGCTTGCATCGCTGAATGTGGCGCACAGGTGATGGCAAATTGATGCTGTTATTGTCAGGCGTCTCACGCCATGTCGCTGTCCTGCTTTGTTTCTGACATTGCCTCTGCCTCTGTCGCTGTTGGTGTGGCTTTGGTGCCAAAAAGCCAAGCCCTGTCAAATGTCATCGCTTGACTTCTGCCACCTAAAAGCCCCATGTCCACCCCCGACCACCAAAGTTCTCACGTCCTCTCATGTCAGACGGCCATAATCATTGCCGTTCATACATACATAATGGACTCATTGATATTCGCAGAAAGCAACAAAGGCAGTTACCAAACAACAAAGGCCAAGTGGCTTTGACTTTTACATCGGCTGGCCCCCCCTGCTCGCAGCTGACCCGCAGCCTAAACTGGCCCGTTTGTTGGCCTTGTCGTAACGGTAATTGCCAACAAAACGAGTGATTAACCTGACAATACACACCAGTTCACACACACACACACACACTCTCTGGCTGCAACTGTGACTGTAACTCTAACTGTGATTGTCACGGTGACAGGCACTGTGACTGCGACAACGCCCACATTCCATTCCTGCTGCGACCTTGCCCAGTGGTCGACACGGCGTATACTCGACGCTTGTCACTCCCCGCATACGCTCTCGGGCATTCCTGCAGCTAATGTTTAGCATTGCTGAACTACTTGCCCCATGATCCCCACGGCCAGCGAGCTCCATGCAACCAACAAATGACTGAAAACCGAAAGTAAAACGGCAAGTGGCAAGGCAACTGAGAACTGCAATTGCTTATGTATGTAGGTGGAAAGGGGACTGAATACACTATACCTGACCATATATCATATAGTTAATATATAAAGACAATATGAACCGTATACTTCTCTCTCCTTTTAGTTTCCCAATTTGCTGTAGAGTTGAGTGTTTGGCCGTGAGCTGCATATAGAATTGCTGTCAAAACATGATCTGCTTATAAAATAAGTTAGTTACATTCTAAAGAGTTAACGTGGCCTTCACACATTGCCCATCATTGGACTTGCGATTACATCTATCTAATCAGCTCTTCTATCAGATACCCTAATATACATATATAGTTTCTATGGGCTGCTGATGAGTTGCACTCGTTGTCCAGCAACACATTTGGCCCAGAGCCTAAAGGGAGCAGCGTTCACGCATTGCCTAAGTGGGGGATATAAGCCCATATACATTGGATGTTTAAAAGCTGTGACAAAACAAAACAAAAGAAAACGAAGCAAAACACAGAGAGAAAAAAAAGGGAGAAAAACAAGAAAAGTTCTCAAAGACAAACGCAATTTGCACATAAGCTCTTTTCATACGCTCTCCGAAACAGTGTAGAAAAATCTGCATATTGTGCCGCTTAGAGCCGCCTTTACATATATTTTCATTTGATTTTAGTTTGCTCTCGTTGCTGACACTAGCGCCTGCCTGGCCAAACTTGCCGATGATTTAATTTGATTGGCGGCGACAGATATTTGTGTTTCCGTATTGTCAATTTGCAACGAATTAATTTACATATGCAAATGCCGCAACACCTTAAATTGTTTGTAACAAAAACAAAATCAAAATCCACAAAAAACAAAAAAAAAAAACAAAAATGAAAGTAAATGGAGAACAAAAGTAGAATCAGTTGATTGTGCAATGAAATGTTAAAATGAATTTCAAATTTGTCACCTATCGCAATTTATAGCCAGCGGCAAGTCCATATCTGCTGCTGCACACAAATTTATGTAAACTCAAAAACAATAATATTTAAATGAATGAAGCTATCCGAGAGTGTTTACAGCCAGAGCCAACAACCAGTTGTTTGCTCCTTGGGTGCAAAGTGCTCTGGGGACTGTCAGTCGAACAAGCGCAGGAGCAAGGGCTAGGTAACGAGCAAATATGCTTGAGAGTAGAAGCTATTGAGAAAGGTTATGCTTAGCTAAATACCAGGTATTCGATATTTGACTGTTATACAGGAGGTAGGAGGTTTCGAAAAGACAGGAAGAACAGGAAGAACGGGAGGACTAGGTAACTAGAAAATATGATTAAGAGTAGATGAGAAAGGTTATCCTTGTCTAAGCAACATTCTATATAAGAAGACTCTACAACCTTCTTATACAGAATGGTATTCGAAAAGATGGGAAGAACAAGACTAGGAGGACTAGTTACCTAGGAAATATGCCAAGAATTATAAGACTTTGATTTCATAAGACGTAAGAGAAGATATTCAAATAGATCGGAAGCGTGGGAATTGATTAGCCTTAAGCAAGATAAAAGAAATAAAGAAGATAAGCGAAAGAAATAAAGAAGAGGGCTCGGATATGTTATTAGCTCTTAAGCTATCCTACTCCTTAAGAGGAGAATTCAAACGGAGGCAAAGAAAAAGGAAAGAAGAGCAGGAGTGGGATATGCACTTAACTTCATTTAAGAATGATTAAGAGGAGGTATTCAGAAAGATATGAGATATCCTCAGCTGAATACATAACATTTAAAGAATTGGATCTAATGATGCAGCAGAGAAACTATCCAATAAGATAGAACGGACTAGACTAAGATATATACTCAGCTGAATACCCATTAAGTATTAGCGATGTCGGAAAGAATCATCGGAGATGGCCAAAAAGATCGGATTGATAAGACCAGCAAAAATAGCTGATAACAAACACTTTTCATTCTCATTATCATAAGTCAG
The DNA here is from genome assembly GCA_961210405.1 of Drosophila mercatorum. NCBI lineage: Eukaryota > Metazoa > Arthropoda > Insecta > Diptera > Drosophilidae > Drosophila > Drosophila mercatorum. The sequence goes on along the minus strand of CAUIUS010000001.1, from coordinate 5,278,244 downwards.
TAGTAGCTCCAATATTATTTTAGTTGTTTTACCATAGGGGTATTCCTGCTTGTGATAGATACATAAAATACCTAGATACAGTCTGCTAATCTTAATTACAAACACGAACTCAGTTGACTGTTCTGTGACATATTCCACTGATTTGTTTCATTCATTATTTCATTTCATTCATTTTCTCGTCTGCCACCAACTTTCTTCAGCGAATCAAATAAAATACTGCGAAAATTGCAGTTTCATCGGGAGGCTCATGCGTAGCCAAGTCTAAAGTTTCCACGTGTCGGGATTGTCCTTTGCGCAGCCTAAGGGCTGTCCGCAGTCCGCCTGCTCGGCTTCGGCTTTAGCTGCATTTCGCCAGGAGCACGTGCAACAATTTGTGCATTGGGCTACTCCTTTGAACTTGCATAACTTTTGCGGCTTTTTAACGGCCCGGCTCGGCGGCAGTAGCTTTATCTAAACTTTGCAATGCAGTTAGAAGCTAAATTAAAATTGCAAGTTTCGACTTCAGCCTTGCGATGCTCCAGCTGCAGTTCTCGAGCTGCCGAGTTGCCGAGTTGCTTTGCGTGCGACCCGAAAAGCCAGCTCCAGTTTCCATCTTGGCTTCTGCCTTTTGATTTTGCTAATAAAATTGTCAAGTACGTTTTGTCAAAATGCCAAAAATGTTGTTTGAGAAAACGTTCAGCTTCCGGCACGAGCGAGCGTCGTTCTTATGCGCTTGTTCGTGTTATCATACCCTGCCACGATTAAGCCACGGCAGGAAGTGGGCATATGAGCAGGGCATAGAGGGAAGGCAAGTCAATGAACGGAAGAAGAAGTCTATGGAGTTCAAACTAAAAATATATTATAGATCTGTCTACTTATACAGGATATATTCTCCTTTGACTAGCTTTAGGGCAGTTCTTCATAGCATCACCTTGTAGGGTATCAGCTAGTCGGTCAATCTGAAGTCTAGAGGGAGACCTTCTAGTTGTTTTTATGTTTGTTTGACTGAGGTAAGTTTTGCATGCAAAACATGTGTAAAATTGGAGAAACGCCATCAACTGGCCAAAAGCGTTCGATTTTATTTCTTATTATGCCTTGAGGAAGAACAGGACGTGCCTTCGTTTGCTCTGGCCAAAGTAGCTAACTGGACAACGGTCAGTTGGTCAGCTGGAATAGTTATGCTTCGTTGCCTAAATTAAATAACACAAGGACTTTGGGAGAGAGAGATAGAGAGAGAGAGAGGGAGAGAGAAAGTGAGTGATATACCTAGGAACATCTAAAGATATTTATGCTTACTGAGCGATATCTTTGCCAATACCAAAAGGCGAAGCCAGCAGATACACACCTGAAGCACAGCTGGAATGTGAGCATCTACTGCGAGCAGAGAAGAGCAGAAAATTGTTCAGTTAGAGCACTTGGAGCACTAGAGATTGTTTTACATTCCCCTTGGCTTGAAAGCCTTGTCACATTGCACTTTTGCTGCTGCAGCCGTTAAGTGTTCCCATTTGGATGCCTGGCCTGTTCTAGGGTGTACTTAACTCTGGACTGGACGAATTCAAAGCTGCTGCAGCACGCTCAATGCGCATTTTAAATAGCCGGAGAATGGGAGCTGCAGGTATTGGGATAGGCGGCCAGGTCCTTCAAAAATTTCAAAAGGAACACCGAAAAGCAGAGACCGAGAGAGAGAGAGAGAGAGAGAGAGAGAGAGAGAGTGAGTGAAAGTAGTGTATCAGAGAAGGCAACAATGTGCAGTATGCTTAAAGTTTGTGCACCATTTCCACTTAGACTAATTAACTCCGCCGTCACTTGACTCTGTTATCCATGTCGTGGACGCCCAGGACCGACCCGGGCTCGGGCAGCTGAGTGCAGCAAAGCCGTTAGTGGATTGTTGCAGTGGTTCTTGGCTCTTGTTGTTGTGGCCATACGGTCATCCGGTCATCCGGTCACTCGCCAACAGAAGCAAGACCGCAGACAGTCGAGCAGCATCATTAAAACTCTTTGCTGACTTGTGGGGAACGAGAACGAGAGCGGGCACGGGAACGAGCACGGGAACAGCCACCAAGTGCGGGGCGGAATATAAAGCAATATCATCCCAAAAATATACACGCTTAACTTTTCACTGATTGTACCGCTGGTCACTTGCCAGCCCCAGCAGCCCGAACAATCAACAAGAACTTGTTACTACAGCATTTGAGAGTGATGCGAAATTAACTAGTACCGAATGCAGCTATCCAGCTATGCAGCCAGCTGAGAGCGAGCCCAGCCGAGCTGACCAACGTCCATTACTTGTCAGGCCACACTAAAACATGCAGCTGGGGACGTGCTCGTTGCAGGGCCAAGCGGTGCGATCGTAAGATGCCTTAATTAATGACCCAAATGAACTGCGGGCTCATACATGAGTAATTGTGTAAATAGAAACGTTAGTTCCATCATGTATCCTGTATCTTGTAGCGTTTATCCTTTATTCTTTATCCTTTTTCCTTTATCCTCTAGTATTTATCCTTTATTTTGTATCCTCTGGCTTTTATCCATTATCAACTAGTCTATATCCTATATCCTATTTCCTTAATTCTTTGTCCTCTATCATCTAACCTGTATCCTCTACCCACTATCCTCTGTCATCTATACTTTATTCTCTTTCACCTGTTCGTTATCCTTTAAATTGTATCCTTTATGCTTTATCTCCTACCGTCTCTTCGCTGTCCTCTATCCTCTGTTTGCTCTCGTTTATCCGTTATCATCCATCATCTGTTTGTTATCCTGTATACTTTGTCCTCAATTCTTTATCCTTGATTATCTATATTCTATCCTCTTTTCACTACCCGTTGTCCTTTATCCAATATCCTCTATATTCTGCTCTTCATATTATCGTTATCCTTTATAATCTATCCTTTATCCTTTATTCTCTATATTCGACTCTTCATAATCTTCATAGTGCCTCTTCTAGCCCCTAACCCCAACACATTATCATTTATACTCTATCTATTATCCTGTACACTCTATCCGTTATCCTTTACTCTTTATCCTTAGTCTTTATCCCTTTTCCTTTATTCTTTATCCTCTATCTTCTTTTCTCTTTACTCTATCCTCTCTCCTCTTTACTTTCTCTTCTATTTTATATCCAATATCATGTACTCTATATCTTATATCCCATGTCATATATGCTTTATCAGTTATCCTTTAGTGTTTTCCATCTTGAACCTTTCATCTCTCAATCCATCTCTGTTGTGCGTTCATGCACATCTCTGGCTCTTCGCCTAAGCTTTTGCTCAAATAAAAACTCCTGCGTCGGGCAACGCCGGGTATTTTGTTTAGCATTACAAACTTTTCCACCAGTTGGCATACAAAAAATTCAATACTGAAATTCAGTGGATCTAGTCCAGTGTGCACAGCAGTGTTGGAAAACCAGTTGCTGGCAGCTACATGCAAACAGCTCTCCTACATACGCATGCAAAGTTTTCAATTACGCAGTTTTTTAATATTATGGGTACATGGTATATGCCTTGTATATAAAGAGCAGAAACAAATATAGTTTGGAAGGAGCACACACACCTCTCTCTCTCTCTCTCTCTCTCTCTCTCTGTCTCTCTTCCTGTCTCACATAAAGATTACACATTCCGTTAAAGTTGCTCGAACTTCGCCAAAGTCCAGCCCGGCCCGGCCCGGCTCGGCCCGGAGAGTGTTTGCATTGTTGCTGGCACATTTTTAGCCATTTTCCAAATGCACTTAAAGCGCAAATGGAAATCGAAAAGCAAAAAATGGCGACAGGCCGCATAAAATGTTAGTACTGTGTACGTAATTGAAATGGCATTTACCATTAGTCAGCCGGGGGTTGGGTCTTGGCTGGGGCTGGGGCTGGGGCTGGGGCTGGGGCTGGGGAGATGGGAGCGACTGGAGGTGGTCGCGGGGTTCCGCACATGAACTGCGCGCTGAACTGAATAGGTTGCTGAGTAGGATGTGATGGTTGCTAAACAAAGGCGTGGCCCAGGCATCCAACCATACGAAACAGAAACTCAATAAAAATCAAAGAGCAAGGTGTGGCAATGTCGCGGGGCAGTCAGTCAGTGGCAATGGCTGCTGGTCACTTGGCAAAGCGAAGCAATGGAAGTTGAAACCAAGCCAGTGCCTTACACTGTGAAACAGAAGAGAGAGACAGACTGAGAGAGAGAGAGCGAGAGAGACTGAGAGAGAGAGAGGAAGACATGATGGACAGGGGGCAAATAATAGGCGACCAAACTACATGATTGAAAGCTTTCACTTGTTTGGGTTTTTAAGGCATGGCGCACTCGGCATTTGTGTATTTTAGACCACGAAACCCGCTCGCCCTCGGCCCGCTGCCCCCGCTGGCCAATTTGCATATAGCTTTGGCCAGCTTTCCCCCCGGGGCGATTGCGGCAAAAGGCGCGTAATGAAAACTAATAAACTAAGCAAATGAATTGCAGGCGATAGTAAAACTCGGCCAAATGGAGCGAAACCCTAGTAGCTCAACAATTAAATGGCTACGCCGCGTCGCTATCCACGCGATGTGGCGAGCAGAGCGAAGCGTCTTGTCTCTTTCGCAAAAAATCCTGGTCTACATGGGCGTAAACTTAATGTGGTTTTGTGTAAGGGTTTGCCAACTGCAACTCTTTTACTTTTTCTTCAATTTTCATTTGAGCACGAAAGCTGTCGATGGTGGCTACAGCCATCGATACTATCGATACTTGAAAGCTCATTTTTGAAAGGCCTTTAAGACTTTTGGGTTGAAGTTGAAGCCTATATCTGATGAAAGTCTCATTTGAGTTTATCTTGCATAGTTTTTAGACATATTGTCTAAATGATACGATATATCAGTTCAGTATATAACATATTATACTATATATAATATATCGATATCTTGCCAAAGGTCATTGCCTATCGATACTATCAATGGCATCATCGGTGTTATCAACAGCTCTAGTTACTTTTCTCTCGAGCTCAAGGCAACAAACTTGATATACAAAACGTGTGCTCAGTGTTCTCACAAGTTGGACTTGACCCAGTTGCGTGGAAATTAGAAATAGCTAAGATTTCTTAGCATACATTTCCTTTGGCTGCCGGTCAGCTACGGCGGAGCACAATAATGAAGGCTCACAAAATGCATAAAATATTGCTGTAGGAGGCGGAGAGGCAGAGAAGCGGAGGTCGTATTGTCGCCTTGTCGCATGCCCCTTTAAATGGCTGCCAGGACGAGCCACGAGAGGCCACTTTTCACTTCAAAGCCCGCTGCTTGGGTTGGGCTGCTAGTTGGGGCTGTGGGGCTGTGGGGCTAGTCCGGCTTAGCCAACTTGTTGTGGCCGTCGCGCCTTTTACTATTGATTACACATAATACTTATCATTATCATTTGTTGCCGCTGGCGACGCGTCGTGACAACTTTTTGTCTACATTTTGTCTGCGCTCGATGCGCCGCTGCCTCCTGCTGGCTTTCCGCTCTGCCAAAAGCTAATAAACTGCGTTATTTGCCGTTAATTGTTTCTGGCCTACTCTTATTGTTATTGGGCTGGCGTGCCAAGCCGCCCCGATCGCTGCCAACTGCCAACTGCCGGCTGCCGCGTGCTAATAGCTTTCAATTTCAATGCCGGCGCTTCCATTTCATTCCGAGAAGCACAGGAACACTTGTTAACATCGCCGGAAATTAATGGTGACACTTTATTGGCGCTCAATTGTCTTTGCGCCCCCTTCTCATCGCTGCTACCTTTTATTGTGCCTTGTTGCCATTTAATGAGTGGAGGGGGCTGCAATAATCACGCCCTGAGATCTGCAGCATTTAAAAAGCGAACTCCTCAAATGAAATATTTATGCGCTACACACGCCTACAAATTTGAATGCGAGTCGGTTGAGCTATGCATCCGGGAGTAACAGAAATCAATGCTCAGTCGGTAGCTAGATGCTGGAATGAGTCCCAAGACTTGTAGAGAGGCGAGAATGAGATACAAGTAGTTAAGGACAGCTTATAGCTTTGACTAGAGTCAACTGGAATCGAAATGTCATAAGATATATATTTCGATTCCAGTAGACTCCAGTCAAAGCTATAAACTTTCCCTATTATATTTTTATATGATATTATATATGTTATCCATAGCAAATCTCATGAATGCCAGCGACTGTTGAGGTAGCATTAGTATGGGGCTGAGATAACAATATAGAATATTATTCGAGTGGGTTTGTGTCTTAGCTAAACAGTTCTCAGTTCTGGTTTCTCCTGCTCAATATATGGGAGAGTGAGAGAGAAAGCTGTTGCTGAACAGAGTCACAGCTATTGCTGAGCGAGAGAGCGAGAAGGCCGTTGTCAGCTGAGGAAGAGGTGACTGGAAAGGTCCATGCTGGACAGATACAGTGGGAGTTTCTTTTCGATAGAGATGAGATAGAATGATATAATTTGAATGAAAAATAAACAATTTTTTGTTACAAATTTGTAGATTTTATTGTTATAGTTTTCTGTTAACTGCGTGGCAACTTAACCTAGTTATACATTAGGAAAACAAAGAAATGGATCGCAGTCATGATGTATACACAATTACTTACCAATATTAACAAATATATCTTTCATCACATCAACTATACAAAAATATACATTTGAAGACATCAATTGATAGGCATTTCTCCCACCTTTCTCTGTGCCTCATTCTCACACAGACACAGATAGATCCATGGAGCTGCTGCATGGCCATCGATTACGGTGCATCCTCTTTGCGCACTATCTTCACATAGTTTTTTGTTGTTTTTGTGCCTGGGGCGTGGTCATTAATTGATGTTGAAATATTAAACAGAAAAAGCTAAATACCGTTAGCACAAATGCACAAATGCCGGCGAATACCCTTCGAATGGCGCACATGCCAAATTCAAAAAGTTTTGCCGTGCAATGCGAAGGAAATAAAAGAGCAGATGTTGGAGCTGGCAACAGCCGCACACACACACACATAATGCAAACAAAACAAAACACAAAAAGGCATCCATTTAATGCAAAAGGAGCACACACACACACACACACACACACACGTCAGCCTTTAAAAGGTGCCGGAAGGTGGGCCGGTGGGGGGTAGAAATGCAGGCCAGGGATGGAAACCGGAAACAGGATGAAAAATTAAATGTCGAACTGGAATTGAAAATGGAAAAAGGCGCGCGCTGCATTTGCACAATAACATTAAGCTGAAATTAAACACGAAGCATTTGGCCAAATACGCGCCAAAGGCGCCAACTGGCAGCCCCTGCAGCCAGCCAGCCAGCCAGCCAGCCAGGCAGGCAGCCAGTCGAACATATTTCGATGCAAGGAGCAACAATTTGTCGGTGAGGTCAAGAGCCCAAACACTTGGCGTTGCAATGACGCGAACATTTTGAAATCCATTAATATCCATCATTACCCATGACTTTGCAACAATGTTTCGCATACCCTGTATTGAGAAGCGCAACGAGAGGCATCTCCTACTAGGGGGAAAGTCCAAATCAAGCCATGGCTCTAGCTCTATATATATATTCAGGCACTTACTCAACTTACAATTTGAACGACCTTAGCTAACTGTATATGCATATTCCTTAAATACTTTTATCTCTCTACTCTACAATAGACAGCTGCCCACAGTAAGTACAGGGTATCTGTTAGCTGGGTAGTTATAGCTACTCTTGTCATCATTTTATTACTGCTGAAAGCCCGACAGCTTTTAAACTCTTGCCTTTTCGTGACTTGAAACGAGGTTTGCAACTCGACTGCAGCGAATTTGGTTTTTATTATTATTCGCACCAAATGTTACAATTTTTAATATGAAATACGTTGAGCAAGAGTTAAGCGACCCCAAGAGCTCTATATGTATATATGGTCGTATATTGTATGACCGATTAGAACTTGAGCCGTGCAGAAGAACTAGAAAACGAAATCTTAACGAAGTTTTATGACAAGACTGGGTTGCAGAGAGAGAGAGAGAGAGAGAGGGAGAGTGAGAGAGAGTGAGAGAGAGCGAGAGTGAGAGTGAGAGGGAGAGTGAGAGAGACAAGAGAGAGGGAGTGAGGGAAAGACAGAATGAGAAAGAGAGAGAGAGACTGAGACATAGACTTACTTGATAATACCTGTAGTATATTATTAGTATTTAGTATAATTATCAAAAAATATAATAATAATATTGCTCCTTTTTTATTATATATATTTTATACATATAAATATATATATATATATATATATATATATATATATATATATATATATATAGAAATAATATCATAAAAAAACTTATAAACAATTAGCTTAAGCTTCAGGACTCTGAGCCGTTTGGTCATAGGTATTGCACAGCGTTGAGACAAAATTTATGAATATTCTTAGAGAACATAAAACTGGCAGAAGAAATTATCAAATAAATATTTTTGTATTGCTCCAAGAGCATTTAATATATTATGTAAAATATAAAAACAAATTAAATATTTATCTATAAATAAATATATTTAAAAATATATGAGACACATGAACAGTATACTCTATTTGGTCAATTATTTATTGACGATTAAAACTACTATTCAACGAGAATCATAGAGTAATATAGAGAATGCAGAGTAATATTGAAGGAGAGTAATATCCCTAGATATGCATATCGAAACATTTTCCAATGCTGCCTTCCATAAGATCAGTTCGCAACTTCCAGGAGCTGGCAGGGCGAATGGCGTAGCCGATATGCCCGTTCGCTGGCTAGACAATTACATTGCAGTTTGGCAAACGTTGGGTTACGAAATGAGCAGTACTTTTTAATGACTCGACATTTCGTCATTTTTTCGTGAATCCTGAATCCTGAATCCTGACACGGGTCTGGGCAAAGAGCGCAAAGAGCGCAAAGCGCAAAGCGCTGCTCGCTGGCTCTCGAATAACAAAGTGCTTTGGGCCTTCAGCAGCAGGTGCCGCGCTGTCGATGTGTGTTAAAGCCAACAAGTGACGGAAGTGAAATTACAGCGCATAGAAATTAAAACTCAAGTAAGCAAAAATCATTTCAAGAGTTTTCGTTGTTGTTCTTTTTTTTTCAGCCAGGGCGACAAAAGACGTGCCAGGCTTAAGGCTGAGCAAAGAGTGGGCTTTAAGTCGCACTGAAAAGTCGCTGTCAACAGGAAAAAAAAATGAGAGAAGTCAAGAGAGAGGCAGAAATGCCTTGACACGCAAACTACGAAATACTCTTGCTCATAGGCCCTTTGGAGTAAGCCCAATATGAGCCGAGTTGGCTGTGGGTATGATATGGACATAGTTTGTAGGAAGGCTAGGATCTTTAAGAGTATTCTATATGCCTTAGAGGCGACACTTGTCGATATATATCGTGTATCGATATCTCTGTTTATCATTTCTTTATGGCCATATCAAATATATATGCAGCTAAGGGCTTCCATCGAATCTGATTGCCTTAAAATACTCTCTCATCTTGATATTAGCCAAAGGCAGAAGTCTGCTCCAGTCGCAAGTGCCTTAGCTGCACGCAGCGCCCAGTTACCGCGTTGGCATTCGAGATTTCTTTGATATAAACACAGAAACACTCACACACACACGAACACGCACACAGAAGCACGCACTTTGCAAACAGCGCACTTTATGCATCGGCAGTGCTTCGTTTTCCCTTTACCCCAGTTAAGTGGCATACCTGTGTGTGTGCGAGTGTGGGTGTGCGTGTGTGTGACAAGGGAGAAATGCGTATAAATGCGGCGAGAGGGTAACTGCGAGACTAGACAAATCTGACTTATTAAGTTAACTGATGTGCTGTAGCGAGGTGCCAAAGGGAAGTTCGCGAGACTGAGTGGCAGACAAGCCGGGTATATTTCAGCCGTGCCACTCTGACTTGTAGACTCAACCGATGCGAAAGTCTTATGACTGGCTGTAGGTGTCAGGGAGACAAGCAGGGTCTTCTGGAGTCGGGCATGTTGGTCTGAGGTACTCGTATTTAAAGTGTTGTGGTGCTGAGAAGATCGAAAGGGTATTCTGAAGTCGTGCATCTCTCAAAGTCTTGTGGCATGCTGTAGGTGGCAAGAGTGGCCTATAGAGAAGTCAGGCAGGGTCTCCTAGAGTCGTGCTTATTGGTCTCAGGCACTCATACTTTAAGTTCTGTGGTGCTTTCTTCACATCCAGGGTATCCTAGAGTCGGGCATTTCGTCCTTCGACACGGTAACTTATTATGTTAGCTGATGTGCTGCCGCAAGTGCATGCATCGAAAGTTTTAAGAGCATAAATTGTGCTCGGATTACGTGTCGTTCATTTGAGTGCGACTCGAGGGCGAAGCTAACAGCATCAACTGCCAATAAAATCAATTGATATTTTATTATTGTTTTTGTTTTCGTCTCGTTACAGTGCTGCAGGCCGTCAGCTGGGAGGAGTGGTGGACCTACGACGGCATCTCAGGTGAGTGATTGCCTCGCATCGCCTCGCCTCGCCTCGCTTCGAAATTAGAATTCAGCGCGAAGAACTTTAAGATTCTGAGCCGGAACAGGAGTCGCCTAATCCCATTGAGTGTCTGCCGATAGATATGGAAGCATATACCTGTGTGTACCTTGGGTCGCAGCAAGCACATTCAGCGCTGGCTCTTACATATTAAAGCAAACACTCGATTTAAGCCCTTTTTACTACTTGAGTAGGTACATAGTGTACAATAGCGAGTCGCGCTTTTTGCGTTTTTCACTCTCGCGCTGACTGCGGATCGTATAACATTTTAGCCACCCTCACGGAGATGAGAGGCAGAGTCGGAGACGGAGATGTATGTAAAGTTGCCGTATATTCGTCGTCATCTTATGTATCTGGCTGGCATTCGCAACAATGTTTGCGCAAAATAACGTAGCATACTTTTTGGCATTAAGACACGCTGGCACCTGTCACAGCGACTGCTCTCGTATTGCCAGTTGCTGTTGCTGCTGTTGTTGTAAAACGATTTCACCAGTGAGCAAAACTGCACACGTGAGCTGTGGCGCCTGGCTGCGGGGCTGGGGCGGAAATGGAGACGATTTGCAGCTGTCTAATGGAAGGCAGACGAAATACGCCAACAGAATCTGGCCATAAATAACTTTACTTGTTTCTTGGTCCATTGTCTGAGTCCGCATCCAGATAGCAGAGAAACTGCAATCGCCCCAGTTTAGCTCAGTTCTGCAGTCGAATGCCTGCCTGCTTGCCTGCCAGCCCGAGGCACTTGCCTCAAGGTTAAGAAAAAATTTCAATGTGTCTCAAGTCAGCCGGGCAATGTGAATGCGTCCTGAGAGATTACAGCTAGACGCCAGAGACGGAGCCAGAGACAGAGCCAGAGACAGGGCCAGCGCCAGCGTCTGTCAGTCCAGTCAAAGCAAACGCCAGATAAGCGCGCCTCTGCCGCCGCCCTGTCTTCCACCTGTCTTCCAGGACTGCCCAGTCGTCAGCTGCTCTTAATCTCATTAATGACAACAGCGACGCCATTTACACAAGACAAATGCATAAAAAAGTTCAAGTGCTTTGAATTTGGTTTCGCATTTACCACCCCAACTGAGCGCAGAGTAGTTGCGCTGCCCGCCAAGGCATGCTCTGTGCACCGTCTCTTAAAGCTAGCCGAGAGCTGCAGCTATAGCAGGTGCTAAGGCTGTTGTAATATATATAAGCAATATCTGACACTTATTTTGAGCTGCTGTTGCAGAGGGGCTCAGCTGAGATTCCCTATGGATTACTGGCTCTACAGCTCTTGGATTGTGAATAGGTATTCTGCAGTCGGTAGCACCCGACTTAAATGCTCTTACTCTTGCTGAAGAGCCTGAAATGGCAGAGATTTTCAAATAGCTAAACACTTCTGATAGAGAACAAATGATATGTCCATATAGCTCAGAGAATATACTCAAAATTTCTATGTTAAAGCATATCATATTCCCATAGAAAATCGAAAATTTATATTTGCTATAGCCTGAATTTTCCATTGGCATTATCTGAGCACCCGCAACATGTGAGTCACGGTTAACGGAGCCTCCTCGATACGGTGAAAGTGTTGCAAGTCCGTAGTAAAGTAGGCGCAGCTCGTGCGACGGCGACGGTGTCCCCGATGCCGTAACACGTGTTGTCAACAAATTGCAGCCAAATCCGTGCGAACTTTGTGTTTCTTTGGCATGAATAAATTTGCATAAGCATTGCATACATACGTAAGTGCTGTTGTTGCAAGTTGGAGAAGACGGCGCCAGTGCGCCCTGAGGGTCCTGGCAGGAAATGGCAAGAGCTGGCGATGGCTGGGCAAAGCTGCAGCAGCTTCTTGCTTGGGCGCGCTTAAAGCGCAATTAATGCTCCGAAAAATCCGCTTGATTTCACGGCTCTCGCCGGCTGGCTGGCTGGGCCCTTAGCCCGGCTTTAACATTATTTGTGCTCGCAACAGGCCAAATAAAAGCAAGTGGAAGTAGCCCAGCTGAGGACGAGTAGACGCCGCTAATGTTGTTAATGGCTCAGCAATTGGCTCATTGACTCGATATAGCCCCAATTTAATGGACTTTAGCTGCTGGTGCGCCCGCTGAGGTCAACAATCGCTAAAATGCGTCTACGTGGCGTATCTATGATTGAAGATTGCGATTGCTCCGGCCGATATAAGCGGCGGAACGTGTTGATTCCGTCATGCATTCGGTGCCGATGACGATGCCGATGCCGCTGCCGCATCAAACCAACATGTCTGTGTCATGTGTGCCGCATTAGCAGGCACTGGCAGGCAGTTACGCGGCGCTGTTGTCGCTGCATCAAAGCGTCGTCTCCATGCAACGTGAGCGGATGATGAGATTTTGCATAGCAAAGTTGGCGAACATTTTCTCGTTAGAGATTAGCGCGGGTAGCACGAGTGGCGATACCTCTACTAAGCCCACGCCATAAATTGACAAACGGAGCAAATGTAGGGAATATCCTTTATGGTAACAATACACACATATATAATAATCCATATATTATATTGGATTACCATTCTCTTCTGACGGTAACTTTAGCTCTCTTCCTACTCATCTGCTCTGCTTACAGGTCCTGCCTTTTGGGGCCTCATCAATCCGGAATGGTCGCTCTGCAACAAAGGACGCCGCCAGTCGCCGGTGAATCTGGAGCCGCAGCGTTTGCTATTCGATCCGAATCTGCGCTTGATGCATATCGACAAGCACAGGGTAATCTAAGACTATTATGCTTCACACTAAACTAAATCGAAGATATCAATCGTTAGCGTATGATCGACTGGCACATACACTACATATGTAAACTGAACTTGCATCAGATTACTTCCATTTCATACTTACATTTGCAATATTTTATTCTCTTTTTCTTACTCACATCTCTCTGCTGTTCCCTGTGATAGATAAGTGGCATCATAAGCAATACTGGACACAGCGTAATATTTACAGCCGGCAATGATACCGTCGCCAACTATGACGGCATGCAGACGCCAGTGAACATATCTGGCGGTCCGCTCTCGTATCGCTATCGTTTCCATGAGATACACATACATTACGGACTACACGACCAATTTGGCTCCGAGCACAGCGTCGACGGCTATACGTTCCCCGCAGAGGTAAGTCGAAAGCAGAGACTGTGACTGTCACACAACAGAGAAAGAATTGATTTAGTTACATTCTGTTTTAGTTAGTATCAAATGATTTAAGCAAAACAAAAAATGAATATTTTGCTTGAAAAAAGCAAGGCTAAAGCTGAGCTCCAAAATATTCTATTGCGCTCAGCATTAGCCTTTGATAAATATTAAACCAAAATATGATTTACATTTAAAACTTTGCATAAAATTAAAATTTATTAGAGCTTTATTCAGCTGCATGTAGAAAAGCTTCAGAGGGCATTGTTGTTGCAGCCAAAATACGTTAACTGCTCAACGCATAACTAAAGACATATGTATATATCGCCTGTCTGCATACACGTATATATCGCATACATATATGTATATAGTCTGCCTGTATTTAGAGTTCAATGGGAATACGGAAATGACGGCAGCCGAGCGAGCACTCGCGACTTGTTTGATTCCACTTGTCGTCGCTTGTTAATCGTCTGCTTAAATATTTACGCCGATAAACGAGCGGCTTATTTGATCAAGGTTAAAGTCAACATTTGAAGTTCACTGCCAAATTGTCTTTTTTTTCTTCCTCTGTTTATTTACACTGTTTATAAACAGGATATATGGGACGAGGGGAGCTGATGCTCTTTTTAAAGTGTTTAGGAGAGACTATTTATATCTAGCTATAATATATAGAGTCAGCCAGGCCTTCTTCTGCCTTTTATATACTTGCTTCAGCAACAATCTGTCTGACTGCGAAGTGACTTTAGATTTAAAAACTTATTTTATTTTATTTTTTAATATTTTACTATTTCACTTTATTGCATTGTCTTCAACTCAGATTCAAAAACTATTTATAAATAAATTTCATTCAGCTGAAGAGTCGCAGAGTGTCTAATGGATATATAATAGAGTATCTCACTAGAATGATTCGCCATAGAATCAGTCGGCCAGAAAGTAGACTCTAAGATTCCCCTGCAGCAATCTGTGTTTCTTGAAGAGCCCCGCTATGCCCATTAGGAGAAGTAGAGATGTGTCTGTAATGTATGGCCACAATTCGATCTTCGACAATCCACAGGAATGTTTGTGGTGCCTGCCGCTCTGGTCGGGCAGCCTGATTTATTGAGTGTATCTCTGGATACATATGTGAACTTTTCAGTCAATGTCCTCGCGTGTGCTTGCTTCCTGTGCTGCTTGTTTGGCCGTTTACCCATTTAGATGTCATCTAGCTCTGGGAGACATGCACTCGCCGAGTCGGTTTGTTGTTTCGCTCAGTTGAATTGCTGGCAGTTTATTAAAAATATGTAAATCCGCCAGTGGAGCCGGGGCGGACTGTGCAAACAGAGTGAGAAAGGTTAAAGATTAAAACGTACTGGCACTTGAGACGCGTTCGTGGCGTGCTAATTTGTCGAGCCATTTGCAGATTCAGTCGGGCCATGTGCTCAGGCAGCTGGAACTGATTGTCCTTTCAGCTGCTCCTTTGCCGCCTCGGCTCACCCGGCGCTATGTTAAATGATCATTATTGATTTTACTGCCCAGTCCATAACAGATAATGGGTGAGCCAACTGAGCCAAGGAATTCACTAGCGGCATGTCAACAAATGGCAGCAAATTTCTCTCAGTCATTGTCTGCCTGCCCCCTGCCTCCTGCCCCCTGCCCCATCTTCAGTTTCTTCCTTCCTCTTGTTCTTTTTCTGCTTTCGTTATGCGCACTTGGCCCAGTGGCCTGGTCCACTCCTTGCGGCCATAATGTGCAGCTGTTGCCAATTTGTAAGCTGCTGCATATGCAGCGTATACGTCTAATTAGTAAATGCCAATGGTGATTAACTCGTATTACCATGCCGCACACTAGCACCGATTGCCGCCCAAATGACTCAAATTGCTGCGAATCACCAGATAAATCAGGCGACGTAAGGCAAGCCAGCGCCGCAGTCTCGATAATTCGCTTTAACAATAAAAAACTTCGAATCGGCCAGAGAATTGCCTTATTTGTTGTGAAAATACAATATATATATAGTTGAAGTTTGCAGTGCCAAAGTTGATTTTAACTGAGCTGTTGATAAAAGAGGCAAGCTCTGGGCGGGAGTAGCCGACTGGCAGATACCTCTGAGCCCCAACAAAAACTGACTGACTGAGCTGAATAGAAGTTGAACTCGTGACAGGCAGAACGAACAGGACAGTCATATCAATTCAGAGCAGAGCTAATATGCCCTTAACTGCAGCTGTCAAGGAGTAAAACATTCATATTCAGAGATACGAAATATATATTGAAGTTCTAGCTGAAACTTTTGAATTCTTGCCTTAGCTAGATCTGAGCTAAGCAGTTCTTTAATGAAGAGGTTTGAGAGGTTCGAGAGGAGTTTCTTTTTAATTAATTCATAATTGGCAATTCGATTTATTCTGCTGCTGACTGAGGCGTAAATCGATACAAAGCTCGAAGCAAACAAGTCTTTGATTTCGGTTAGCTAGTTAGACGACCTAAACACAGACTTGATAGCTATAATATATATATATTTATATATAAGTATACATATAGATATATATATTTTTTGGGAACATTGTGGGTTTTGCTGGCTGTTTGATTTGGTTTATTTTTGCCAGTGGTTGTGGTAATTTAGCACTTGTCTTGTGGCTGAAATTTAATCGTTTGACACACCCGACCTGCCCCTGCCACTGCCCCTGCCCCGGTCCCGTTGACCCAGCTGTGTGTGTGCCTATGCCCACCCTCGCTGCCAAATGAACTTCGGCACACGTTTCAATCCCCTTTCAGCGGTCTATGGTGTCTGCGGTCTCCATCCATCTGCAGCGCCATCCGTTTGCAGCGTTGGCAACGTGGCAGCGTGGCAGCGTTGGCAACCCGAAACGACCGACGTGACCTACGGTTTAACCATTAATTTACGCGCTAACCATGAGGTACTTAACTATACAAATGTATCCCTATCTCTGCCCCTCGCTGCCAAATATTTACTGGTAATGAGCTGCCGCTCTGAAATTCGGATTGATTTTTGTTGGCTTTCAACAAATTAAGAGTGCTATATTTGATTTGAAATTTTGCGTGTGCTTTAATTAGGTGTGAGCGGGCTTAAAGTTGCAGTCGGAGTGGACTATCAATGGAGCCATCTGGTTGCTTTAATTAGCATAGAAAAAAGCGTGTGGTCAGAGCCATTAAAAATGCCAGATATTCCTGCTCATCTTTTCGTCTGAGCGCTTTTTAAAACTCCAGCAAAACGGGACATTTGCTTTGCTGCGCCGCACTCTGTGGCTCCTGCAGCGCATAATTAGCAGCAAGTGCTGGCCAAATGTACATCTGCGTATCCCCATACACACACACACACACACACACACATGGAGAGTGGCACACACTTGAAAGGATCTGTTTGGCATAGTGAGCGGACTAAGTCCTCTCGCTAGCAATGCTGTCTAGCCCAACGTTGCTGCTGCTGCTGCTGACTAACCACGTCGGCCTGTGTGCGTTGTGAAGCTAATTTGCTTCATTTGTCTGGAAAAGTGACTGACAAACCTCCGACATGCACACCCATAGGCATATATGCCAACAATAGATTCATGGCTGCTCGGCAAAGTGTTGACACGAGGCCGTGTTTTCAGACCTACTCCCCTACAGCAGCAGCAGCAGCAGCAGCAGCTCCTGCTGCTGCCCGGCTGCAGCCCAGCATCTAAGTAAACTACGCTCGACCTTCTGCTCCCGCAGCAAATCCGAAACTTTCTGGCTGAGCTGAACACAGTGGACACCAATTGTTGCACTGAGCCATATAAATGACAGACATTGCCAGAGAGCTTTGCACGGGGCATTGAAATAGACAATTTCCAGCAATTATTTTGCATCGCTAATTGTTTTGGATGTTGTTTGGCGATGGAGTTTGCTATATGTCACTTTTTGGGTCAATAGAAAGATAATAGATAGACAAGATACTAGACAGATACATATTCAATAGATAAATCATAGACAGATATACACTAGATATGTGATAATACATAGATAGATCGATAATAGACAGATACATACCGGACAGATTGATAATAGACAGATGTATACTAGATAGATGGATAATAGGCAGATAGATAATAGACAGATAGATACTAGATAATAAACG
Source organism: Drosophila mercatorum (assembly GCA_961210405.1). Lineage (NCBI taxonomy): Eukaryota > Metazoa > Arthropoda > Insecta > Diptera > Drosophilidae > Drosophila > Drosophila mercatorum. Next base: position 5,260,657 of record CAUIUS010000001.1, on the reverse strand, counting down.
GATAGATAATAAATAGTTTAATAATAGATAGATTGATAGAAAGATTGATAATAGATAACTCCTAACAGCAGTTGATTGAGTTCAAAAAGGTCTTTCTCTTCGACTGAGTATTGTAAACGATTTGCTAGTGCGATAGTCGAATATCATTTGATATATGATATCATACATCACATCATGATATCATATATCATATATTACATATCATATAACATATAATATATGACAAATGTAATATATGACATGTCATATATTATCATGTGTAATATGTTTCATATCATATCACTATGATATGTGATCACATATACCATATATCACTTATCATATACCATATACCATATATAACACATATCACATATCATGTACCACATATCATATACGGTATGTGATATACATATATATATGTCACATATCATATTTCTCATATGTATATATCATGTGCGTTAACATAAGTTGTGCCTAAGCAGAAAAAGACTCTGATTAAACTGATTGCACTAGGTGATACCACATCACATAATATACATAGCCAGATATGTAAATACTTCTAGGAAAATTTAAAGAAAATCTTTCAGAGTTGACAGACAAAGAGCACATAAAGTAGAAACGGCTCCAGAGCTATGTATCGATTAACTATGTCTAAAATCCTCATGATATCGAGGCAGGTCTCTTCAGCTTCCAAGAGCTTAAAGCGCCATTTAGCAGCTTACGCTACGTCTATGAGTTTCGAGGGTCCAGCTATAGGTTTTCGCTCAGATTTATCTCATATGCATTTGCAATTTATATCGTTTGTCAACCACTGTTGTAGCGCTATTTGTAGGCAAGGCATTGTTGGGTCGCTGGCCCATGTTGACTATGGCTTTGGCTTGAGCTACGACCTGGCGCTCGGACTACACAGGGAGCCGACAAGCCTGCAATCCATGCAGTAAAAACATGTGTAATTGATCTGATTAAGTTGCCTTTTCTCTACCCTGTCTGGGTGTCCGATTGTTTGTCGATTTCCCCATATGTGTGTGTGTGGGCGTGTGTTGTCCAGGCGAGCAGCATGCCGAGAGCTTGCTTTGTATATTGCCTTCTCTTTGAGCAAACATACAAACAAATTGGGCTTAGAGAAACACACTCAGAGAGGGAAAGAGAGGGAGAGAGAGCGAGAGAGAGCGAGAGAGAGGGGAGGGACAATGGACTAGGCCTTGTGGCTATTGCCTGCTGGCACTCGGCCTCTGTCCGGCTATTTGCTGGTATCGCATACGCCGTAGTTTGTTGTTTGCTGCTGCTGCCGCACGCTTTGCTGTTTAATGAAACGGAAGTATAACATTTTACTTTGCGGTAAATATTGCTTAGTATTTGTAAGCCCAGCAACAAACATTCGATTCTCTTCTGCTTTTTACTCTGCACACAATTGTCAATTGTAATGTGTTTCGCTGTCATTGTGGACTTTGTTGTTGCTTTTTTACGTGTTTCATATTTTTTATTGATTATTTATGAATATTATATATACATATAGAGAGAGAGACAGGTGAGGTGTGGGAGAAGGTATGAAATACATAAATCAAAGTGTTCTGTCTCCCTACACAGTTTATAGTCTATACAGTCTATACTCTATATAGCATACTACACTCTATATAGTCTATAGTCTACACAGTCTATATTCTCTATAGTCTATACAGTCTATACAGTCTATACAGTCTATACAGCCTATACTCTATATAGTCTATAGTCTACAGATTATATATTCTCTATAGTCTACACAGTCTTTACTGTTTAAACTCTATATAGTCTATAGTCTACACAGTCTATATACTCTATAGTCTACACAGTCTATATACTCTATAGTCTACACAGCCTATATTCTCTATAGTCTACACAGTCTATACAGTCTATACTGTCTATACAGTCTATACAGCCTATACTCTATATAGTCTATAGTCTACACAGTCTATATTCTCTATATAGTCTTTAGAGTCTACACAGTCTTTAGTCTTCAAGTCTTCAGCTCTGATAGACAGACAGAACTAGAAGGACTTACAGCAACCATATTCATGCATCAGTCCATATGCACATCGTGCCCTTTCCACCCATTACAGATTCACAAGAAAACAAAAGAAATTTCCCCAATTCTGCTCCTTCAGCACATGCTTTAGTTGACCAATTGTCTGCTTGTCTCGCTCGCCTCTTGCTTAATCGGGCCAACAGACTTCCCATATATAATGGTTGCAATTGTAGCGACATTTGATGCCATATTGCTCGGGTCTTCAAGTGAGTCCAGGACGTGTTGCGCTGAGTAGCCTTTTATGTGATTTGGATAAGTAATTCGTTTGAGAACACATCGGGCACTGGCGCTGGCACTAGCGCTGGCTCGAGCAGTGGTGGGGGCACAGCACTTGCATGGCTCGAGTAGTCTGTGCCATAAACTCACACAATTTGTGTTGCAATTTACTCGTCAAAATTTCATTTGCATTTACGGTTTGTGCCTCGGCTCCTTTATTTGCATGTGCTTCTTTGTGGCAGCCAGCTCAACACTCAACAACTTTAGAAATTTTAATTTAATTTCATTTTTGTTTGCCTTACTGGGCACACATTAAAATTGCAGCATGTAGTTTTCATATTTAAATGAATATTTATACACTTGCCGAAAAGTATTACAAACTTTGCACGAAATGGCCAAAGCCAAACAAAAACCAAAAGCAAAAGCAAAAGCAAAAGAGAGAAGACCTAAAATGTTTCTAAGAGCATGAAGGAATGCATATATATATATATATATATATATATATATATATAATATATAGAGAAAATCATTTTGGGTATTTTAATCATATTTGAAACATTTTTTCTTGGCACTAAATCAAGTTCTTCTAGGTCTTCTGCTTCTTATACTTCATCTAGGATCTAGCTGCTTCATATTTTAGTTATATATTATTTATATTCAATATTCGTTAACAATATTTTCTAGCTTGTAATAGAGCTCTTCGTCTTTGGCATTTATTCACACTTGAATTTATCAAATTTGAGCTGAACTGAGCTCAGCTGTGATTCATCAATTGGGAGCGAAGGAAATTTGTTGTGGCACATATCAGAGTTTAGTCACAGCTTGACAGCTGCTCATACAACATTAATTAAATGCATAATATTTGAGTTTTTGTATAACTTCGGCCTCCGCCCACTCTCGGCATTTGAAGTCCTAGAGCCTTGGACTGAAAATTTCATAAGGATTCGACTTTAAGAATTCATTTCCCATAGTGCGGGCCGGGGCCATGCAGCGGAACCGCTGTGCAAAGTGCGCAACTGTTGTTGACCCACGCAAGCACACAGCTTCTCGCGTGATTCTCTATGTGTGTGTGTGTGTGTTATGTGTGTGTTTGTGTGTGTGTGTATAAAAGAAAGTTTGAATGTTTGTTACGGCGGCTGGGCTGTGTGTTCGCAGTATCTTCTAGATGAGCATTAGCAACTTAGAGTACCTTATTTGTTTTCATACTCGTTAGCTAAATGGGAAGAGCATATCGGTTTCATGCCTCTTGTAGTTGCCAGCTGGAAGTTTTGGAGTGGATGACGAACTAGAATTATATATTTATAAAGAGATTAAGACTTTGTTGTGCTCGTTGGCAGGCTTCACTGAAGGCACTTTAATTGGCATGAAAAGGCAAAGGCAGGGCATCAAGGTAGGGCATATTGGTTATGTGAAAGTGTATGTCGTATGCACTACTCACTCGTGGCACATCACTCACACTCCCATCCCATGATCTCGAGCATTAAGCAGCCGGTTATCCCCAACATTATACCTTGCTTTGTCTTCCTCTGCTCAGGCGAGTTGACAATTAAACAACGACAGCAAATTTCAACTTCAATGACAATCTCGAAAGGAATCCACCCTCCGCTTTGCTAGAGGTTATTAAATATAATACAAATATTCATTAATTTAGCTGCCATCAAGTGAGCTAAGTTGTGGGGAGTACCTGACTAGCAAATACCTCCAGATAAGCTAATGCCTGACTCCAGCTCCATCAGCCAAATCAATTTGTTAAAGCTGAGATTTCGTCAGCTCAGATTGCCGATGTAAATATGCAGATGTTAAAGCAGAGCCAGTCAGATCCATTCATGCCAGTGATCTGAGCGCAAAGGCAGCCAAAGCCAAGTCCAGAAATTCACTTGAATTTGACTGCTCCACACGTAGCTGGCCTTAAGCATTTTCCGCACAGAAAAAAAAGCTAAAAAAATAAAGAGGGAGAGAGAGAGGGAGAGGGGGGCAGGAGGCCTTGGTTGGAACAGTCGAACTCTAGCGAATTGATGCCTTCTGAGTGCAATGCCCACGAGATGAATTAGAGGCCAAATTCAATTTAACAAAGCATTTCAGAGAGCAGAGCTCGAGCTATTAAGAGCCACTGCAACAGCCTACGGAAAGCACATTCCATTAGGTCGGGGAGCGCGAACGGTGCGCTTACAGAGCGAAGCTATGTGGCCCGGCTGTGGCCCACTCCAGATTGCGTTGTCTCATGTATCATTGGCGAAACGAAAGCGAAACGAGACAGAGATTTGGGGCAGTTTCTTAACTTTTAAATAGGCAAAAATCAATGGGGGGAGGGAACAGGTGCTTGTGGAGGGATTAATGTTTTGCTTAGACGTAAGGTGATGAGTGTAAAGGATGGTAATAGATGGGCAAGGAAAGGGTATTAGATTGGGAGTTAGATTGTATTAGATTGTCTTTATGATGATTGCAAGTAGAGCTGGTCAGTCAGCACCTCGATCGGAACAGCTGATCGGCTTGACAGAAGCAATTTATGAACTATTTGGCTACTATATACAATGAAGCTATAATTAATATAATATTTATAATTTACAAAAGGGCAAACTACTCGAAGTGTAACCAAACTCAGCTCAGCTCTTATTCCTATATATATATATTGAAATATATATGTATATCTGCATCATCAAATTATATTGAAATTTGAGTAGCTGTGAACATGAAATGGAATACTTAATCCTTACACAGCGTAAGCCTTATTAAGCGCCTTTTCTCCTCGGCTTTGCAGATACAAATATTCGGTTACAACTCACAGCTCTATGCAAATTTCTCAGACGCTTTGAACCGGGCCCAGGGCATCGTGGGTGTCTCCATACTACTGCAGGTGAGTCTTGGCGCAGCTGCTGCCTGGTGCAGATTCCTGTACTAACTGTCTGCCTGCCTGCCTGCCTGCCTGGCTTTGGTTAGCTGGGAGACCTCTCCAATCCGGAGCTGCGCATGCTGACCGACCAGCTGGAGCGGATACGCTATGGCGGCGACGAGGTGTTTGTGAAGCGGCTCTCCATACGCGGCCTGCTGCCCGATACGGACCACTACATGACCTACGATGGCTCGACCACAGCTCCGGCCTGCCACGAGACCGTCACCTGGGTGGTGCTTAATAAGCCCATATATATAACCAAACAGCAGGTAAGACAGGGCGGGATCTTGAAATTACGATAAAAATCGATAATGTTGGGATATCGATAATTGGTATAATACCGAATAATATATGCTACATATATATTTATATATTATCCAATTGCCTTTTTATCATCTTTTAAAAGAGACTTCTTCTAGACTTCTGCTAGATTTATAGTCCACACACTATTCAATGCAATATTCGATACATTCGATATATCTCAGATTGATGATTTACTAGAATTTTAATTATATTTTCAATTATTTATATGCAGCCATAAAACAGTTTGGGATCCTATGCCAAATCTGATCGATTCTATATTCAGTTCACTTCGATAACTCATCGATAACTGAAGTTATCGAACATTTATGATACCGATTACTGCTTTTGTCTGCTTATAGTTGTAGTTTTATATAATTCCTCTAGTCCCTTCTAGTTGTCCTTCCACGCCTTCCTTCCTAGTATTGCTCCTCGTATTCCTCTTCGTGTTCCCCCTCATAGTCTTCCTCCCAGTCTTCCTCATATTATTCCACCTCGTATTCCTCCTAGGAGGACGCTTCTAGTATTCATACTCCTCTTCATATTCATCCTCGGATTCTACCAAGTCTTCCTCTTAGTATTCCTCCCAGTCTTCCTCCCGGTATTCCTTCCCGGCTTTCCTCCCCCATCCCTGCCCTTCCTTATAGTCAAGTCACTTGTAGCAGTTCACTTCAAACATGCTGCGAACTACCTGCTGCTGCTTCTACTGCCGTTGTGTTTCTTTCTGATGTCTGTAGGATATTATTTATTTGCATTAGCAATTGTTTCTTTATGGCTCCCTCGGCGCACAATTAGAGAGATTCATAATATAATAATTGCTAAATTTGCTGATGTCGCCCGGCATTGTCTCGGCAAAGTTTTACATAAAGTTGCCACTCGAGCCGGGCTAGGCCAACAATACCAACAGATACAGAGACAGAGGGAGAGAGAGAGAGAGAGAGAGAGAGAGAGAGAGAGGGGGAGAGGCGACAGCGACTATAACTACAAGTGATGGCCACTTTTTGCGCTCTGCCTGCGTACCTGCGAGCAAGCAGAAAAAAAGGAGGAGAGGGTGATGGGAGGCGGGGCAGGAGACAGAATACAAAATGTAATGCAAATGTTTATTAAGTGCCGCGCCGTAATAAAGACGCCAACATGCATGGCCATCAGGCCGGGACTGTGGAATGCAGCCAGGAGCTGTAGCTGGAGCTGTACGTCGCCGTACGTGTAAATACAGTAAACGGCAAAAGGGCAAAAGCGAAGCCAGGAGCAGTAGCAGGGCAGGGCAGCAGCACCAGCAGCAGCAACAGCAGCAGTAGCAGGGCAGGGCAGGAGCAGGACACTTGCACATGGCTGCATATAGAAGCGGCTCACGCTGGAGCAGAAGTCGCAGACGGACTAGGCAGCCGTCGAGTCAGACTCATAAAAACTTCAACAAGCGAAATGGCACCCGAGAGACCCTGGCTGCAACTTGTGGCAGCCCTGGAGCACTCAGACGACAGCAGCAATAACACCCTGCACTAGCGGGACGAGGGGTCGATTCGTGCAGCGCGGCAAGTGCAGCGCCGATGTAATTCAGTGATGTATGCCAATAAAGCCGGCGCTGCACCTAGCTAACAAAATATAATTTACCAAATTAGAGTGCCACTGCACTGGAGGGGGGTAGTGGGGAGGGTGGAGGGGTGTAGATGCCGACAAAGTAAGCTGTGTAGGGTGAGAGAGGGAGAGGGGGGAGGGGGGGGAGGCAGAACAGCCATAATCATTCACGGAATTTGACAATTTGTCAGCATTCATAGGCGAATATTGAATGCTCTGCTAGAAGTCGAAGATAGTCGAAGATTGAATGCTCTGATATCAGTAGCTAAAGCAGGGGGAGTAATGCTAGCTAGAAGAAGCTCCTTGCCTCTCTGTCTATTCCAAGTCGAAATCTCATTAAGTTCTCAAGATATCGGCAGGGATAGGATATATATGTTTATCAGATAATTTTCCTATACATAAAAGTATTTGGAGAAGCAAGATAAGTATTGGCTACTCTCTCTCTCTCCTATATCGGCAATCAACTGTTATCAGTTTCTCAGCTGCTTTCATGTGCGACAATATTTTGCTCCCTCTACCTCCCACCCTCCCTCTCTCTCTCTCTCTCTCTCTCTCTCTCTCTCTCTCTCTCTCTGACTTTTTGCTGTCATGCAGCAAATTTAAAGTTATGTGAAAATGTTGTACTCTCGGGGCAAGTTTTTGTCTCTGGCTGTGGAACAAAGTAGCGAAACGACTCCAATTCAGTTCTTAGATCCGCACTTTTAGGACAGCACGTCGTAAAGCAGAATATTGTCTTGTCTAGCATAAGGATGGCTGAGTCTTGCATTCTGGAATAGCTTTTCATTTCAGTCCCATTCATTTTGTATATTTTTTTTCTGTGTATTCTGCTTTTAGTTGCACGCACTGCGCCGCCTGATGCAGGGCAGCCCCGACCATCCCAAGGCTCCGCTGGGCAACAACTATCGTCCGCCGCAGCCGTTGCTGCATCGACCCATTCGCACGAACATTGACTTCAAGACGGCGAAGACAAAGGCCGCCTGCCCCACCATGTACCGCGAGGTCTATTATAAAGGTAGGCAAACATATTAATATATACATTTAAATACTTTTTTCTAGTATTTTTATTTTATTTGACTATCGAAACTTCATCTATTTATAATGAATATTTCTTGAAATATACAAAAGGAGTTTCAAAATAATAATCTAACACAAATGATTGACTTTGTACAACGTTCGTCTTGTCGCCAGTCCAACTGTCCGTTTATCAATCTCTACGTCCGTCTATCCGTCCGTCTGCTCATCGGTTAATACCAAATCAGTTATCATAGAGGTTCTGTTAAAGCACTAGTGACTTGGTATTACTCATGTCCTCACATCATCTAAGATATACAATATGTCTGAAGTCTCTCAAGTATGGAGCGTGACACATCCGAATATATTATATATTATATTAGGAATAAGTATATAGCAGTCGGTCACTGCCGACTAAGTTGGCTCTAAGCTGACTTAGAATGTAGAATGTAGAATTGCAGCTAAGACTCTTTGATTAACTCGATTTGTGTGTTCTTCTACCTTCTCTTTTCCTTCTTCATCTTCTTCATCTTCATCTTCATCTGAATACCCTTTACATACATGCAGCTACCAGTTGGAAACAAAACTAGAAGTCAATGCCATAACGTTCAGTTCTAAGCGTGAGACGTTTGTAACGCGTGGCTTGCAAAAGGAGCTTCCACTAAATATATATATAATTATATATTTAAAGTTAAATAATAAAAGAGCGACAGACAGAGAGCGAGCGAGAGAGAGAGAGAGAGAGTGGAGAGTGGAGAGAGAGTGAAAGTGGGCAAAGAAATGGAATATCGACAACGCATAACCAAATGGCAATTAAACACACACAAACACACATACACATACATATATAGAACACACATATAATACATATGAAGAGAAACCTCTTAAATATATATATATATATAAAATACTTAAGCATAACTAAGCATTTAAGGTGAATAATTTTTTTTAACGAACCCTATAAAGACGCCTGTTAAAACGTGTTTTTTTTGGTAATTTTTTTTTTGTGTGTAACTTATAAGTAAGATAAAGTCATAGAAGGACATTAATCATAATCGTAAAGTATATATAAAAGTATATATATATATCTTATATATATATATATATGATAAATAAATTGATTTAAGAGGCAGCGTGCGGCTTGTCGCCACAACAATAAGATCAAACGAATAGTAAAAATGAAACTTTAGTAATAATTGAAAGAAGAATAAATATATGTATATCTATAGCTATATATAATCGGAAATTATCAAATAATAATAATAATAATAATAATAATAATTAACGACAACCAAACAGATGTCAGCTAGTGAATGTTACTAATGTAGTAGACGCATTATGCAAGACCCACCCGTGCTATATACTGTATTTATAAATACTATATACAAAATCGTAGATATATATACAATATATATATGCATATATATGTATATGTATATATATATATCGAGAACACACTCACATATATACGTACTTATAACAATTTGTATAGATTGTATGGATCAAATAATGATTACCCCAAACAACACCCAACACCCCCGCCCTTCCTCAGACACACACACGTTTTTAAGAGCCTATCGAGCTGTGCGTATAATAGTAACGGGCTTCCCCCTCCCACCCTTTATACCATTTTACAAATTGTACTCGCTTCATATATATACATATATAAAAATGTATTTATTTTGGAATTCTTTTCCTTTGTGCCGCTCGCCTCCCGCCCCCCCCCTCAATTAATTTAATGGCAAATAGCAAAATATGACATGTTCCTTTCAATATCTGTTCAACATAGTTATATAACAAAAACATATATCTGTCAATATAGAAAATCTTACCAAGTTCAAAATAAATCAAATATGCTTATTATTTGTTGCAAAATCAAATGTCTATTTCATAGAACGAGAGAAAACGAGAGAGAGAGAGAGAGAGAGAGAGAGAGAGAGCACTTTAATCAGTGAATGCGTATAGAAATGCTGCAGAGAAAGGCGAAAGCTGAAAGTGCATGGATTGCTCGACTCGAATATATCGCGCACTGTGAGTTGAACTTGGGAAAACGATGTGATATTATAGAAGGAGAAGGTATTAGTGTAAATATAATATAAGAGATATATTTTTGATGGAGTAGAGGTAATCATTCAACAAGCATTCAACAAGCTTCTGTCTGTCTTGTCTGGCTTGTCTACGGTAGGTCAATTTATAAAAGATGAAGTGTATGTATTTAACAAGCCTTGCTCAGCAATGGGAACTTCTATAAATATTTATTTATTATTTAATATATATATTCCATTTCTCGAACCAATGAGACTTTGGTTCATTATTGCAAGTAAAGTATTTTTCAAATATTTTTATCTATTTGCAAAACATATTTACAAGAATTGTATATTATTTAAAAACATCTTTTGAGTGTTTAAATATCTAACATATTTTTGTATGTTTTCAGAAAGTCTTTACAGCAGATAAACGTTTATCTTATTGGATATTTTGAAAGCCTTAAGAAAGTCAAAACTGAAGCTTACTTAGAGTATGTAGCTGCTTATGTAACTCTGATCAGTGAGCTAAAGTGAAATATGCCAAATTGATAGTCACTTGAAGCAGCCACGCCCCACATATACTTGCTATACAATTACTCATGTCTATGGCAATTGTTTTCCCTCGGCGAGTAATTGTGTAGTACAGCCACAGGGTGGTTTTGGTATGTGTGCCTATATGCGATCTCTTTGATGATGAGTTATAAGTTTCTCAATGCTGTCCCACAGTCCAGTAGACGTTGATTGAAGATCTTGTATATATTGAAGATATAGTACATACACATATTTTATATAGCTGCAATTGGGACTCTTTGAGAGATCAGCGCAGCTCGGTTGGATATGCTCATCTGATGCAAATCAAGTTATAATTCCCACTGCCAACAATATGAAGTCTGTCAAGTCTATAAGTATAAAATATGTGAGCAATGAAGGTAAGTTACTTAAGATAACTCTTTCAACTACAACTCAACAACAGTGCAAAAAGTAATTAGCACAGTCAGCTCTGAGTGCCAGCCCGGTCAGAGCGCTGGCCACAGGGTAGCTGCGTGGATGGCATTCTCGGCAGGTTTAAGCACATTTAATGCAATACAATCGAATTGCCAACAGTTGCTAGCAAATGCCGCAGATGCGTGCAGTCTGGATTTAAAATTATTCTGACCGCAGCAGCAGCGGGAGCGGCAGTAGCTTTAACTCATCCTCTGGCTTATCGTTGAACTGATACCCAGCGTGTCTGCACGCTGCAGCCGTCTGTTCTTTTGCATCCTGACGCCCCGCTTATCGAACATAAAATGCAACATGAAACCACAAAATCTGTTGTGGTTATTTTAAATCACGTTTAAATAGCATTGTAGAAATAGAGATGAACGCGTGCCAGAGCTGCCAGAGCTGGCCACCAAGACACGACACGATGACTAAGCCATAATTTCTTTTTCTGTATTTGATCTATTATTTGATGCATTCTGTTTCAATCTAGGCGTGCAACTATTCATGGGAAATCTATTATATAGTTTCTTGGTGCCTCACATCTATAGCTCTTACCGATATTCATAGTCGATAGTCGTGTCACGAGCACTCGCATATCGTTCAGCTCTGGCATGAATAATAAACTTTTATGGCCAAAAGGGAAATTATTGTACATAAGCGTCGCCTGGGATATACTATGAAAAATAGCCCCGAAACCAAAACAACTTTTTGTTGTTGTTAAAGGAGTGTAGACGTGTGTGTATATGTGTGTGTGTGTGGGTGTGCCACCATATCACATAATAATTTGTATAAATATTTGCATTAATTTCACAAGCTACACTTTTCGCATAGGTTCACAAAGCGCACACGAGCATATTGGCTCTGTCCGTTCGGCTGCCCGTATCACAATGAATAAACAATCAAATTAAAGTAAGAAAAGATTGAATTAATAAAATATATTTAATGCGTTGTCAAACAGAGAAGTACTCAGATCAAATCCCATATCAAGCGAAAGTTCTTTCTATCTCCGCAAGCCGCCATCTTCTGGTATTACAGCGTATGGCGCAGTCTGCTACTGCCGCTAATTATTATTAGTTTTTTGTTCATAATTCTCATATTTGTTACGGTTCGCCAAAGCTTTTTAGTGAACGGCGCCAAATTTGCAGCGCAGCAAGGGACTTGCCAATTATGACTTAAATTAATACATGTTTTAAGCTTATTTCTGCGACCGATGTGCATTAACATATAAATACATTTTGGCCATACTGCCCTCAATCTCTCTCTCTCTCTCTCTCTCTTGTATCTCTCTTTGGGATGTGTGGAAATATTTGAAAATTTCAGCGAAAAAAATGTCACCTAAAAATAAAAACACTTTTCGATTTTGTATTCAATTTTTAAAGTGGGCAAAGCAAATCAATAATTTAGTTTAGATGCAGCTAAAATAAAGTTAGATAAAGCAGCTAAAAATATATGGGAGAGTGCTAATCAGGAGTGTGCGACTGGGAGATACCCTGTAACCTGAGAAGAGCAGCTGGCATAGATATATATATATATATATATATATATATATATATATATATATATAGAGAGAGAGAGGGAGAGAGATAAGAAAGAGAAAGACAAAGAGCAAGTGAAAGAGTGAGAAAGAGATAGAAAGAGTGAGAAAGAGAGAGAGAGAGAGAAAGAGAGAAAGAGAAAGAAAGCGAGAAAAAGAGTGAGAAAGAGAGAGAAAGAGAAAGAAAGAGAGAGAGAGGGAGAGAGATAAGAAAGAGAAAGAGCAAGAGAAAGAGAAAGAGTGAGAAAGAAATAGAAAGAGAGATATAGAATGAGAAAGAGAGAGAGAGAGAGAGAGAGAGAGAGATAAAGAGAGAGAGAAAGAGAGAAAAAGAGTAAGAAAGAGAGAGAAAGAATGAGAGAAAGATAGAGAAATAGAGAGAGAGAGAGAGAGAGAGAGAGAGAGAGAGAGAGACAGACAGAGATCTGTACTCTGCCACGACCCTCTCCGGCAAACCTATATGCCCAATATGCCCGCCAGTACAGGGTATATTATCTATCTTTATTCCCCTTCGACTATGTGACAGTTTGGGCAAAGTTGAAGTTACTTAAGTGATAAGTGAATAAAATGTTCGGCCAACAGCCCCTGGATAGGTGTGGCACTTGTAATTGGGCTTATTAAGGGCGAGCACAGCTGGCCGAGCTCTAAACTCTTGTCTCTGCGAAATATGTTTACAGAGAAAGCTGGCTGCCAAAAATGCTTTGTGTGTCAAGCAGCTGCAGAGCTTACCTTCAAGTTGATTTCACCCACAGAACCAACCACCCACCCACCCACTCTCTGTCCACTCTTTGAGTGAATCTGTTTTTGTTTTTGCATTCGCTTTCGGTTGGTGCGCACAATGCAAACACTAATTAAATGCTATCAATTGATTTAAGTGGAGCAGAGTGTTGTGTAGTTCATAAATTGTATGGCTTAAATGTCAAATTGCCGCTGGTCGCTTTATGGGCCTGACACGCCCAATGCGAACGATGTCGTGGTCAGCATGTAAATCATATTACAATAAAATGCAAAGCACAGCAGCAACAGCAACAGCAACACCAACAGCAGCAACACCAACAGCAGCATCATTAATTTTTAATGACAATTTTGCGACAATAAATCACTTAACTAATACAAATGCGCGTTGGGTCAAGTTTATGGATTTGAATGTAAAAACATTCGCCACGCATGAAATTAGTAAACTTAAACAATGAGACTGGGTGTGTGTGTGTAGGTGTGTGTGTGCTGCATAAACAAATAAACAGATTGACTCGCCTGGCATTGAGTGATGGCATCTATATATGTATGCCGAAGCGAGTGCGTGTGCGTGTGCGAGTGCGAGTGCGAGTCCTTGCCTGCCGCTTGCAGGTTGCCCGGTTGCTGGTTCCTCTGCTCCTGGTTGCTGGTTACTGGCTGATGGCTGCTGGCTGCTGGCTGCTGGCTGCAGTTGTGCGCGTGCATGTATGAATTTAATTAATCTTGCTACCGTCAGTTGCACACAATTGCAATTAACTTGCAACACTCGCATAATTACTGGCGACCTCATGTTTTGCTACTTATCAGCATCAACATTGACCAGCGACGGCCAGCAAAAAGGACAACATGCGACAAGCTCCCCACAGACAGCATGCAGAATGAGTAAGTGTGTGTGTGTGTGTGTGTGTGTGCAAGCGAGCAAGTGTGTGTGTGTGAGTGTGTGTGTGTGAGTTGTGGCTGGTTCATTGGTCATTTGGTTGCTACTCTGTCGGTGTTAGTGGTTGATGGTCGTCCTCGTCAACGTTGTTGTCATTGCAATTTCTCTTGCTGTTGTTGTTGTTGTTGCTGTTGTACATTGGCGAACGACTGATTGCAAATGTTGATGCTGTTGGAGCTGGCAACGGACAGCGGCACAGGTTGATACGCTCGCTCTTGTCGTAAACTGTACCACAACAAACAAACGAGCGCAGCCTAAGCATGAACTGAACGACTAGCGGATACCCCGCATTGTCGGCGCTGAGCTGACTGTGAACAGGCAACACGACAGCAGCGGGCAGACTAAACTCTCTCTCTGATTGTATCTTGATATATAAAAGTCTATCATGCAAGTATGCCATACAATCAATCAAGAAAGAAAGAGGTAGAGAGAGAGTGTGAGAGAGAGAGAGAGTGAGAGAGTGAGAAAGGGAGAAAGAGAGAAAGAGAAATAAAGATTAGGCACCGTCTTTTCATCATTCAGCTCATCATGCAGGATGTACTGTCAAGTATTGTCTAGCTTCTTTTCATCATAATTCAGATCATCATGCATCATCATACATCATCATACATCATCATGCATCATCATGCATCATCATGCACCATATACTATTAAGTATTGTTTAGCTTCTTTTCATCATGATTCAGCTCATCATGCACCATCATGGATCATCATGCATAATCATGCACCATCATGCACCATCATGCACCATCATGCACCATGTATTGTATTGCTTAGATTCTCATCATCATAATTCAGCTCATCATGCATCATGCCACATCATGCATCATGCAACATCATGCATCATGCACTGTTAAGCATTGTTTGGCTTGCATGGAAGTAGACAGTAACACACTCGATATCTCTTCACACTTGTTCGATCCTCAGACTACAGACCCCATAGATTCACACAGAATCCTTTCCCATCTCTATAGTCGCAATTGCCCGACAAACCTGTCGCAGTCTAGTGAAATGGGAAACTGAATTTCCATTAAGTAACCTGATGATGGGTTTTTCGTATTCGTATGCCATGGCTATCGCTTACGGCACAAATGCTCGTCCGGAGGGTATTGCCTAGTTGCTCAATCAGGTTAGCCGCTGCAGCAGCGTCGCGTCGCGTCGCGTCGCTCAACGCAAAGCTGCGCCTTGTGGTTGCACCACCTGCGCCGCAGTCGCAGTCGCCAACTGTCGCTGCGCTGTCGCTCTGCAAATTATTATTTTGTAACGCGATTCGGCTGCGGCTGTGTTTGAATTTCACACTTGCCCGCCAATTCAGCGGCAGTCATTATCAGTCCGCGTGCATCTGACACGCACAGGTCGGCGCCGGTGGTGCACTTGCAGCAGCAGCAGCCGTCGCAGCAGTCGCAGTCAGGTGTCAAATTGTTGTATTTGCACTTGATTGTCAAATCAAATATTTGTTGCAAATAGCGCACGGCCGGCTGACCCTCGAGGCCAGCCAAATAATCCCCCACGCGGATGCCGCATTAACAGTGGCTCATTTAGCGCTCGTTCGCCGTTCCGCCGTTCCGCCACTGCACGCGAGTATTTAAGTCCATAAATAATGCTCGCTGCGGCCCGTTGATGGGGAATTTGTCAGCGGGGAAAACGCTTTAATTGTTAAATAAAACCCATAAATATCACTCTACCAGACGCATTCGCGCATTTATTATATTTACAAAATATGGAGCGGGGACAGCGGTGCAGTAAGTCCAGCAGCTCAAATTATATATGTACATATATGTATCTGAACAATTGAAAACGAGCTCTTAATTCATTCATTTATGTGTCATTTGATCAACCGATTGACATCCTCAACTCTCAAGTGTCTCAATTCAGTTTTTAGTTACGTTTTTACGCGAATCTTAATTGATTTTAATTTTTTTTTTTTTTGAGAGAATATTAAAATAACTTTTGAGTAGAAAAAAATTATGTTAAAAGTATATATATATATTAATAATATATACATATATACATAAATATATAAATAATAATAATAGTAAATATGTATGATAAATATGAAAATATTGGTTTTGCCCTTGATCTATAATTAATAAATATTTCGATGTGCCCTTTAACAAATTCCCGTGCCACGTTGTCTCTCTCTCACACTCTGACCCATGACTCTTTCTTTCACACTCTGACTATGACTCTCTCTCTCTTTCACACTCTGACCATGGCTCTCTTCTCTTCTCTTCTCTTCTCTTCTCTTCTCTTCTCTTCTCTTCTCTTCTCTTCTCTTCTGTCAGACACTCTATCTCTCATCGTTTATCGACTTCATTGCTACTCTGTCGCTTTCACTCAACGACCCACGGGACTACGTTCAGCAACATCTATGGTTGTCTCTCTCTCATTGACAATTAGCAACACAGACTCTTCTCAACACTATTTAGCTCCTTTCCAACACTTTTGGAGACAATTCCAACACAGCCAGCTAACTATGACTATCGCAATAATTTCATATCCATCCGACATATATGTATATATATATATATATATATATAATTTTTCAATTTCAAGTCCTTGGTATTTGGGCTTTCCGACTAAAAAAAAAACATCATAAATAAATAAGATAAATAAAGGCAGCTATTTTATCATTTAATTTTATGTAAAGCTAACTTTTATATGTACAAAATAAATAAAAATAAACAATAAAAATTTGATTTAAATTCGAATAATTCCAAGCAATTCACGGCAACTGCAAAAATAAACAACAACAAAAAACTAATACCTTTTTTCTTTCTTTTTTTTTCGTTAAATTTAACACCTTGAAGATTTATAAAATCGGCAGTTAGTATATAATTGAAATATATATAATACAATAAATACCAAAAAAAAAAAAAAAAAAAAAACATAATTGACTTTTTATCACTCTCTCGTATAAAATGGCCATAAAATGGATTCACAGTTATTAAACTGTATTTAAATATGGAAATTCGCATAATAAACAATAAACAATGGTGTGAAAAAAAAAAAAACAAAAACAAAATATACAATTGCATTAACTTTTTAATAGGATTAAACAACAAGCGGCTAATGTGAATTGTGATGGAGCTAAAACTGTCATAAATGGCTATTTACGGGCTGAAAACAGAGAGAGAGAGAGAGAGAGAGAGAGTTTGTGGCGGGCTAGAACTATATGTAGTTCCTATTTACCAGATTTGAATGCCACAATTGAACAAGTAAAACAGATGATTAGATGATTGGTATAGCCAAAAGAAACTATTCATGCGCATTCCTGGAATATATTTAGCAGTAAGATCGATAGCTCAGCTTACTACTCTACATATACATATCCATTAGCTCCTGCTCAAGTTAATAAAGCTTGATTTACACTCACACTGGTGAGATATTTGTCTGTCACAGACTAATTAAGGAATATTTAACTCATGCTCAGCTCTGTTGATGTTTATTTTATATATATATATATATATATATATATATATATATGTACATATGTACATATATATTCAAGTTAATATCTGTTCAATAAAAATTGAGTTCTGCTTGTACATCGAACGCGCTCTTATTTGCTATTGGGAACGCGTATTTATTTAAATGTCCGATGCAAAAATCAAACTTTCACACACAACTTAATTAACGACGCAGACAAGAGATGGAGAGTGAGAGAGAGAGAGAGAGAGGGCGAGAGGGAGGGGAGAGAGAGAGAGAGGGCGAGAGGGAGAGAGAGAGAGAGAGGAATGTAAATAAAAGAGAATAGGCATGGGAAATACTACTTAATTTACTCAATCTGTTTATTAATTGACTTTCCTCTAAAGCGATTGCAAACAGACAGAGAGAGAGTGAGAGAGAGAGAGGGAGAGAGAGAGCGAGAGAAAGAGTGAGAGAGAGACGAGCAGTGCTTACTTACAGTCTCGTCCTGGCATTCACTCGAGTGGAAATTAAGTTATGTGGGAGCCCATCCATGCGGAAGTGTGTCGTGGGAGCTAGCTGGAAGACTGCTAAGTGTCGCCTAGAGGTAGGCACTCTCGAGTGCCCACCGAGTGAGTGCCGGAGAAATATTGTTGCTCTTTCGGCTCAACTACTTACTCAATCACGGTCAATTGAGTCATAAAGGTTGGGCTAATGAGTGAGACTGAAACTGAGACAGAGAGACTGAGATTGAGACTGAGACAGAGAGACTGAGACTGGACTGAAAGAAAGATAGTGAGACTGAGAGACAGAGAGACTGAGAGATTGAGAGACAGAGAGACTGAGAGACAGAGAGACTGAGTGACTGAGTGACTGAGTGACTGAGAGACAGAGAGACTGAGACCTGCACTGTCTATCTACAGATTCATCCGCCAAGAGGTGATCTCATTTAATTCCTTTTTTTATCCTCGGGCCCTCAGCATAATGGCGCCGACAATTCACTTTATATCGCAGTTATGCCAGACAAATGATATTCTGGCAACAAACAAAAAATGATACAGAGAGAAAGAGAGGGAGAGAGAGAGAGAGAGGAGAAGATGAAAATATAATAAGATGATAAAATGGATTTCCGAGTGCGCCAACAGGCCAAATAAGTATTATGTTTTTGCTGTTTCGCTCGCCTTAAAGCGATAAAAATCTATTTCATTTCCCATTTGAATTTGCTGGCGTATGTTGCTAGTCACTCGCCCCCCTCTCTCTCTCTCTCTCTCTGTGTGTTTTTTTCGGTGTCGTTGGCTGGACGCATCTTATCACCCGGGCGCAACACACACAGACATAAAAAGCCGGCTGCTTTAACGAAATAAATGCCGGATATCCTTGCTGGCTGGCGGCAGCATCCAGGCGGCCACAAAACGCGACGTTATTAATAGGCGCAGGACAACACGGCCGTGGATAACAGGAGCGGTAACAACGTTTTTGAACCAAAGGTCTTATGCCAGGCCATTGGGTTAGGTCACAGGGGAGAGACAGCCGCCCAGTCGCAGCAGAGGGCCTTAACAGATTTGCCGACTTTTGGCATTTAGCTGGTTCTTTGTTTTAGCCCGGCCACTGGCCAGTAGCCAGTGGCCAGTGGAGAGTGGAGAGTGGCCAATATGTTATTCAACTTTCTTATTGATTTCGAAACTATATTTTAATTTGTCGCCGCAACAGATGCCGCTTCCAATCAGCGGCTCGAGACCCGATGCGCTTGATTCGAATGCGATTGGCACCCGCTCGCCGCTCGCCGCTCGCCTCATGGATATGCGTCGCGCGTTGCCGCAAAAAATGACGTTTTGCCGCACAGCAATCGGATTACAAATGCTGGCTAAAAAAGAACTCGCGCCGGCATAGACAAAGCGAAGACAAAATCGAAACCGAGACCGAAGCTCGAATGAGCTCTTCATAAATAATATTCGGGAATCAACTTAAAGTTTAGCCAGAAACCCGCTTCCGGAGAACTGCGGCGTGAATGGGCCTCGGTGCAGGCATTAGCATGATTAAACACATATTCCGGGTATATGACGCGGCATAGATACTATTTCGCTGATATGTAGGAAGCGCTTAAGTAGCCTGGTGAGTCAGTAGCTATCTGATAAGACTTGTACTTTGGCTCAACTAGCGAGTGGAAAGCAGAGCAGACAAACTACTTGGACTAGTTAATGGACTCAGTCGGAAATAGCCTTTTTTTTTGTCAGCATGAAATTATGATACTGTTTACGTGGACATAATGAGAGAGAGAGAGAGAGAGAGAGATAGAGAGAAAGAGTGGGAGAAAGAGAGAGTGGGGGAGAGACAGAGACAATTATAAAGGCGCATAATAATTGCTTTCAGATAGCAGATGGAACTGGGCAACTTTAGACAAGACACAATGCATTAGTGTTGTCTAGGCGTTGCTGGCAATTCCCTTTGGGAGTCCGATTGGATGAGGGCTACAGGTCGCACGGAAGCCGGATGTTGACGGCAGCAGTTGCAGGATGCCGGCCCGGCAGCGGCACAAAAGAGGAAATTAAAATATGCAGACACAAAACCGCGTTTAGAATTTTGGCGCGATTTTTGGTTACGGCTTTGCATAAATTTCCGAGTGCAAAGGAGGCAACAATATCCCACCCCCTCCCCCTCCCCCTCCCTTCCTCCCAGGCCCACACACAGCTGGCCTGGCCTAGGTTAGCCTAGCCTAGCCGGGCCCAGCATCAGAGTCTCTGGCTATGTATCATCAAAATATGCAAATCTCGGTCATGTGAACTCATTCGGCCCGATCCGTGCTCCATGCCCCGCCCCGTGCGGCGCATGTGTACGGGTCAGCGCTGTGGCTCATGCTACGAAATTAGCAGCAGTAAATAACGCTGTCAGTCGGTGGTGCAGGCGGCAGTCGGGGGCAGCAGGGGGGGCTGCCCGAGCGGGTCCAAAAGTTCTTGCCGCCGGTCACTGCCCCGTTAGAATTTATACTTATGCTGCGGCCCCAAGCTCCCACAGCTGCCCCCAGCCAACCAGCAGCAGCAGCCAGCAGCCAGCAGCAGCAGCCAGCAGATCGCTGTGGTGCATGTGGCAAAACGATTTATGCAATTGCAGATAGAAATCGATTGAACTCCAGTCGCCATTGCCGTCGCCGTCGCCGTCGCCGTCGCCGCATCCGATGAGTGTTTAGATTGAATGTAAACTGCACTTATAACAATGAAAGAGGAATCCTAAATACCGTTAGACCCTCTGCAACGTGAACGTGAAGAGCGAAAGATAATCAGAGTCCATTATGCAACACTGACACTTACATATGTACGTTCGCAGCGAAAGCCGATCGGCATATTTAACTAATAGAGTCAACTGATACCCTCTCTGCAGAGGGGCATATTCGTTCTTAAGTTCTACTACTATTGCTGGTATTTATACTACTATTTCTTATACTATCACTGGTATTAATAGTACTATTTCTACTACTATTATTGGTATTAATGCTAGTATTTCTACTACTATTATTGGTATTAATGCTAGTATTTCTACTACTATTATTGGTATTAATGCTAGTATTTCTACTACTATTGCTGGTATTTATACTACTATTTCTTATACTATCACTGGTATTAATAGTACTATTTCTACTACTATTATTGGTATTAATGCTAGTATTTCTACTACTATTATTGGTATTAATGCTAGTATTTCTACTACTATTATTGGTATTAATGCTACTATTTTTTACTACTATTATTGGTATTAATGCTAGTATTTCTACTACTATTACTATTACTCCTACCACAATCTACTACTATTTTTACTATTACTTCTACTACTATTACTATTACGCTAACTACACTCTGCTCCTTTTCTATTACTCCTCTTCTACTTCTATTGCTATTACTCTCACTCCTATTTCTACTACTATTTCTATTACCATTACTCTTACTCCTATTTCTACTACTTCTCTTAATATTTCTACTACTATTTCTACTACTACTTCTACTACTATTACCACTACTATTATTAACATATCTGCTACTATTACTACTACTATTATTAATATCTCTACTACTATTACTCCTAGTACTATTAATATTTCCACTACTATTACTAGTACTATTGCAACTACTATTACTACTACTATCACAGGTAACATTGCTTCTACTATTACCACTACTATTACTACTACTTCCACTACTATTACGACTATTTCTACTACTACGTGTGCTCTCTCACCTCTTTAATATTAACCAAATTGGGCAAATAGTTCGCAGAGAGCCAGAGCTAATATATCATTTGCTCGCCGAACTATAAAAACTTCTATTGCATTCATCATTTGAATGCAGTGTTAAATTTCTATATCATGCCATGTGTAAGCGGCTCCTCCAGCTGGTTTCTGTTTCACCTTTACGCCGGAGCTGGCGCTGGTGCTGGCGCTGGCGCTGGCGCTGCCAAGGTACAAAAGTCTTTTGCCCTGTGCCTTTCATTTTCCATTCCCAGTTGTTTATTTTAAGTACTTTACCTTAACGCTCCCCTGCGCTCCCCTCGAACGTGGCGCACTCTGGGAAGAATTGTGGCTACAGCCATTTCTATTTCATTTTATGATTTATGGCGCTAAAATATTAGTTTTGGTTTTTTCATATAGACACCCCCTTTGTGGCGCTTTCTCTCTGCATCGTTTTCCCTCCTTCTCTTCTTTTTATTTTCTTATGTTTTTTTTTCTCTTCTGCCCTCCGGGTTGTGGGCCGTGGATGCGGAATGCGTGGCGAACTATGAAAAGGAGCCTGGTTACTGGTGGTGGTGCAGCTTCGACAGGTGCTAGCACGGCCACGTCTTAGTTGCATAGCTCATGTGTCTGGAGAGCGTTTATAATAATCATGGAGCAGAGCAGAGCAGAGCTGAACTGGTTGTGCCTAGGCACCGAGCTTGGCATCGGCTCCCCCATCACAGCTCAAGTCTCTGCTCCAGCTCCAGCTACAGCTGGCGTATAGATTGTCTCGCAATTGATGCACAAATCGTGTGCGCCAGGGTAATAAATTGTCACGCACAGCTATAGCTATTTGCAGGTATGGCAAATTGGCTTTTATGCAGTTGCAAATGCGAGCCGAGCCGGAGGGAGAGGGAGAGGGAGCTGGAGAGGGAGCTGGAGACTGCCGAGGCGCTGTTGGCTCAAGTGTCTGTTATAAAATTTGATTACAGTCTTCCTCTCAAGGGCACTGGCTGAGCCCGCAGCCAAAAGTCGCTATTTCCTATCCGTGGCCCCAAAATACCTAACGACTTGTCGCATAAACAGCTTACCCTCCCCCCCCTCCGACGCAGCGGTGGGCGTGGCAGTTGCTGTTGCATGTTAATTGCCATTGTCGCCTTAGCACATTTTTTACGCTCCTCTGCCGACGTATCATTAAAGGGGGCAGACGGAGAGAGAGAGAGAGAGAGGAAAGACAGTGCCGACTATCAGATACCCTTGCCACTGCTTATGCCTTATATTGTTACTCATGCTGTACCTAAATCGGTATACCTTAGTCGAGTGCATGAGCGCAAAAGAAGTTGACACGCAAGTGTCAGGGTGGCAACAAAGGTCACGCGTGGGCGCGAGGAGTCTCCACTGTAGCCCAGCCAGCACCGCAGCTCAGTAAACAATAACAGCAGCAATAACAACTCACATATGACAAAGTCAATGAGCAGGCAAAGTAAAACAAAACCAAACAAAAGTAATCGTCGCCGTCACCTTTGCTCCTTCCTCTTCCTGCTCGAGACGGAAAAAAACGCGCCCTAAGCAAGTGCCTCAGCTCCATTCGGAAATATTTGGTGCGTGCGTGTTAATCGCTTGCTCCGTTTATTTGCCCAAGGCATCAGCCGGGGCGTCAGTCGCGCGCGAGACTCATCAACTCCGCGGATAATCGATGTGTGTGTGCGTGGGTGTGTGTATGACAATTAGAGGCCAAAAACGTCACAGCCGAGGCCTGAGAATTTGCCCGAGTTCCACTTCAAAATATGTCAAATGATGTTGGATGTGATGGACTGGAAGTGAGACAGTGAAGCAGGGCAATGTAGAGGTAAAGTTAATACTAAGTATGTGAACTATGGGAAAGGGCTAGAGATAGCTATATATGGGTGAAGCTAATACTAAGTAATAACTATGGCAAAGAACTATAGATGGGTTATCATAGCAAAACTCTTGTATAAGTTTTTCTGACTCTGCCAGCACCTTCATCTGCCAGCTCAATCATATTTATACTCTCCATAACTATATGCCTCAGCTATACACCTTTACTTTTACTCAATTCCCTTTCATTCACAATAGTTCACAATTTATTAAAATTCCTGCTTTGCGGCTGTTTTAAATTTCCTGCCCGTGATTACAACTGGCAAGGCGAAGCTATCGCGATGACAACTATATTTATTGTAAACGAAACACAATTGCCAACTCGAAGCTGTAAGCCTCTAAAAAGGGAAATCTGTAAGCTATTTATAATAATATCAAATATATATATATTCATACTCAACTGTGTCACTGATTCAATGCCATTCAGTCCACTCAAGTGCCTGCCATTCATTCCTATTCAAAGTTTCATAATGTTCAATCAGCGACTCGAGCTTGCTCAGAGCTGCACAAAGCTTATTAACTTGACAATGGCTCATAAATGCAGTTTCTCTTTAACGGGCGAAAGGCGATTGCAGTTGTTGTTTTGTCTCCTATGACTTTGTTTTATTTAATATATATTTAGTTTGTCTAATGAAAGTCTAAGCAGCAGCTGCTTGAGCTGGGAATCGGTGCACTCAGTGCACTTATCTTACCTGCTGAGCCACTCGAGTGAGTTTTCTATGAGATCAGGATGAGAGTGGAACTTCTGTTTGAGTTAGTTATGAATTTGTCATGTTCCATGAGCCGAAGGAGAAGACTTTCAAATCGAAGCCAGAGGCGTATATATATTATTGCTCATAGAAAAGGAGTAATAGCATTTATATAGATCTATAGCTATAGCTATAGCTTCTTATAGCCTGAATCTAGCTATAATATCTGAGTTTCTATTTCCTCTTTGACAAGATCAGTGCAAATAGTCGGGCGCATTTCGAAGCAGCAGCTAACCAAGTCCAGAAGCATGTAAAATGCAGCAAACTTTGGAGGCCAGTTCAAGAGATGTGAGCTGAAGCAGTTGCTTACTGAGCCTTAAAAAGGTTCCTAGGCGGGCAGTCTTAACTTTGAAGTCATGAAGATCTGTTATCGAAGCCAATCAAGCACAGTCTGCCGCCTAACTTTAATTGAGAGACTCAAAGCTCTAGTGCTGATCAGTTTGACTCTTGACATGGCAGACTCGAGGAATCGAATTATGTTTTATGACTCATTATGCATGTGACACGCACATACACACACACACACCCACACACACTCAAAGGTAACTAACTAGTTAGTTAGTATCCCACATACTGAGAGCGAGCCCCGTTTAATGAGCTCCGTCACACATTCTGATTTTTGCTCCATTTTCATTTCTTATTTTTACGAAATTTTAGGCGATGTAAAAAAAGCCAAAATACAAAAACAGAAAAGAGAAGAGAGCTGAGAGCAGAGAGGGGGAAGGAGTGGGGAGAGGAGTGGGGAGAATATACAACATTCGTTACACACGTACTCCACTGTTTATTTGGGGTATTTATTTCCCGTCGTTCGCCCCGTCGCGTCGTCGTCGTCGTTTTACTTTAACTGCCTATACAATTGCCGTTTGACGTGTGCCAAAGACACCCGTACGAGCGACTTTTAACGCCGCAATATGGCTCCCCGAATGGGGCCGAGGCTGGGGGCAGGGCGACGTCTATTTAAATAGAAAAGAAATCAATTTTGGGATTCGCGTTTTATGCACAGCGCAAACAAAAAAGTACGCGCATGATGTGCGTTATCCCCTTCATAAGGCCGGGGAGCGAAGGGGGGAAAGGGGGGCTGGAAGCATGGGAACAATGGCATAAAGCAGCCACTGGCTGCTCCGCTCGAGTCGACTCGACTTGGCTCCATGCTGATGCATTCACATTAGGCACTGTACGGCGCAAAGCACATTGTTGACAATTGAAATGCGATGTGTGCGCTCGTGTTTTCTTCTTTTTTTTTCTTTCTTAGCCAATTCAAGGGCGCGACCGAAGGGGGTCCCAGCCCAGACTGAAGTAAATGGCGTGGGCTTAGCAGAGTTGAAGGAAAATCATTTAATTATGTGGATATTTTTAAGAGTTAATAATGATTGTGAATATGAATATGAATATGAATATGAATATGAATATGAATATGAATATGAATATGAATATGAATATGAATATGAATATGAATATGAATATGAATATGAATATGAATATGAATATGAATATGAATATGAATATGAATATGAATATGAATATGAATATGAATATGAATATGAATATGAATATGAATATGAATATGAATATGAATATGAATATGAATATGAATATGAATATGAATATGAATATGAATATGAATATGAATATGAATATGAATATGAATATGAATATGAATATGAATATGAATATGAATATGAATATGAATATGAATATGAATATGAATATGAATATGAATATGAATATGAATATGAATATGAATATGAATATGAATATGAATATGAATATGAATATGAATATGAATATGAATATGAATATGAATATGAATATGAATATGAATATGAATATGAATATGAATATGAATATGAATATGAATATGAATATGAATATGAATATGAATATGAATATGAATATGAATATGAATATGAATATGAATATGAATATGAATATGAATATGAATATGAATATGAATATGAATATGAATATGAATATGAATATGAATATGAATATGAATATGAATATGAATATGAATATGAATATGAATATGAATATGAATATGAATATGAATATGAATATGAATATGACACAGTTTTTAGGCAAAAGCTATTCACTCAGAAACGTTTAGCCTTTACACAACAACCAAATCAATAAGATAACTTCCATTGGCAGTGCTCGACTATGAAATACCCGGAAAAGGTATATTTTTTTAGCAAATTCTCCAGCCTCTGTAGCTATAGAGGCTGAAGAGAAAGTTAGAAGATGTGGGATATAAGTAAATGTGACAAAGACTAAAATTTGAACAATATCGCATATTTTGGTTGCTGAGTACTTCTATACATATTAATATATGCCATATATTGAGATTCTCAAGTCATATCTACATAAGCTTATCAGTTAGGATCAACACACAAATATATGTATAGCCTCTCAAACCTCTCACGTTACAATTGACGGATAAGCATCTAGAGAACGCTTACACAACAGATTGATATT
This sequence comes from Drosophila mercatorum, assembly GCA_961210405.1. Classification (NCBI taxonomy): domain Eukaryota; kingdom Metazoa; phylum Arthropoda; class Insecta; order Diptera; family Drosophilidae; genus Drosophila; species Drosophila mercatorum. Next base: position 5,233,678 of record CAUIUS010000001.1, on the reverse strand, counting down.
AGCATATCAAATCCGTTATGTTTATGCTATAAAAGGTACTAAAGGTCAAGAGGATTACCCACACAGACACCCACTTCAGCTTTGCTTCTCTGCTCAGTCTCAACAGTTTCTGATGGACTTGTAGCTGTTGGCTGAGCACAGACCCCTTTCGCCTAAGCCTCTGGCTACTCAAAAGTAACCGCGAGCCTTTAGCGGGCGGGGTCATGTGTGCGCGATTACGGGAGTGCACGTGTGAGCGTGTGTTAACAAAAATAATCGCATTTCCGATTTGCGATTTGTGATTAGCGTGCGATAAAATTTTTCCAGCTCTTTTTCGATTAAACGATTTGGGCGCCCGTCTCGATGCTCCCTTGATGATGGCACACCCACACACGCACTCGATGAAGTTGTGAATTATCGTGTGCTTTTGCCTTTGTGAACCGAAGCATAAATATAACATGTTTATGTATCAGGGGCCCGCCTGGCTGGCCCCGCAGCACGCGTGTGCCCAGGCGACGCGAAAATAAAAGAAGAAGAAGAGAATGGAGCGCGGCATCCTCCGGCGTGCACTGCTCGAAATGGCGAGTGCAAAGCCGGCAGCAGACAGACGAGCGTCTGTCGATGAGGAATCACTTAGGCGTGATAAGGCTAATTTAGCCGTAATTTCAATGAATTTCGCGCCGATTTAACACGCAGCACAACACTGGCTGCCGCAATTTCGCTCAGTGTAGCGTGCCAACGCGTCGCGTCGCGTCGCGTCGCTTCGCTTGGTCTAAGTTAGACGCTCGTCGAACGGGTCATTCGATTGAACTACTGAACTCGTTCAGTGATTAGTGAACTGTGCCGAGACAGAGACAGAGACCCCGACTAAATGCAGCTTTCTGCTCTGCAATCACTCATGAACAATTCGTGTTGTGCTCACATTGTACTCAGCTGTTCAGCTGTTCAGCTGTTCCGTTGTCGAACATCCAAAAAGGCAGCGCGATTTCAATTTCACCTTTGGCAAAGTAATATGTTGAGTATGTCATGCGGAAGGGAAACAAAGCTTCCATAATCAAAGTCAGTTTCTGGCCAGTCAAAGAGCAGAAGATGTTAGAGAGTATATGTAGAATATATGTATATAGAATATATAGATGTCTGATGTCTTTGATATCTGATTGAGCTGAATGAAGAGCGTGTGAACAGCTCCTTTGACGACTCAACAATTGGTACTATGGGCCAAACTGTCCCATGGGCAGTCAATATATACACTGCACTTCATCAGAATAGCGCACCAATCTCACTCACCGTAAGTGTTGAATATCTTTTATACCATTTGCGCTAGAGTCTTAAAATTTTGTAGTATTAAGATCTGTTTAATTATTCTTAAATTAAGACTAAATTGGGCTCTGTATCATTTCAGAAAGTATTTTTTAAAAAATTTTTGAAGAAAAGCTTATAGAAAACGGTTGTTAAAATCGCGTGTTCTGGAGAGTGCATTTGAGTAAAGGATCATGGGCAGAACTGAAGGGGGCCACAAAGAAGCTTTCATTTATCAATGAGAGCTTTTAAAAGTCGAGAACTGCCTTTAGAAAGATGTAACTTCCGTTAAATTATATAAATTATACACAATTTTTATTCTGTGAAGAAATGAGAAATGAATTCTAGTTATGCTAGGCAAAAAGAGGGGTGACCACGCAAGTCTGATAGTATTTAGAATGCTTATATTTCAGCAACTGTTTGAGTCATTGTTAACGTTTTACTTTTAAAATATTAATTAAGGCTTGCCAAATTGGATAAAGTAAACTTTGGCATGTCAAGCATTTAACTTATTGATATAACACTACTTGCAAGCATTAAACCGAATCACAAAAGTATGAACCCAACACAGGCATTGCTCTCCAGACCGCTAACAGCTGAGTTTTGGGTACTATTGGAATAGATTATACTTTATCCGAATTGGCATGAATGTAGTTTTAATATAACACTAAATTTATTAAAATAACTCAAACCGTTTCTGAAAAATAGCAACTTATTTTCCTATCAGACTTAAGTGTCAGCCTTTACAACAGCAGCATAAACTTTACTCTTTGATTTTTCCTTCAAAGATATATTTTGCTCAAGTTATATTTTTCTTAAAAAAAACAATTTTGTGGTCTGCGTAAAATATTTGGTAACTCTGCTGGCTAAATTATAAAAACAATTATATTAACAATTGAAGTTAAATGAGCTATCCTAATGACACGGCTTTAGCAACCGTTTGTAAGCTTTTATTCCATAAAACTTTAAAAATACTTCCTGAAATGCTATAGAGCCCAATCTGCTTTTATTTGCAGAAGAATAAAACAGAGTTTGATAGAAAATAAATTTTGAGACTCTAGCTGAAATTATATAGAAAATATCCAACATTTACGGTGAGTGAGAAGGGTGCATGTATGCACGTTCACTTCTCACGTCTTCTCACGCTTATGCATTTGTGGTATGTTAGTGGCCGAAAAAAAAGACGTTGGCAAAAGGAAAATTATTTCTTTTCGTTGGAAGCGATGTTCGCTGGCGTCAGTTACTAATTCCTGTCCCGCCGCCTCGGCAACATAATTCTTGTCGCAGCCACCTGCCGGGCTGCCGGGCTGCTGGCAGGAGAAACGGCTTGAAATTTCAATTAAAAACTGTAAACTTTTGCCGCTTTTGGCGGTGGTGGCGGTGGCGGCGGCGGCGGCAGGGCAGTGGCGTTATTTTTGAAAAGTTATTCATAACATTGAATCAATGGTAAAAGAGCAAAGTCCAAGTCCGATGCGAAAATTCAACAACGGCCACAGGGCATTTTATCAGCACTCGCCACCGTTGACTTGTATTAGGCCGGGCTAGGAGCAGGTGGAGGTGGCCCACTTGGTCCACTACTGACAGCGATGGGCAGAAATGCTGCTGACGGAACCCGAAGCCAAACAGGCGCCAACATTATCGCCAGCCAACATTATTCATTATCGTTTTGCCCCGCCGAGCGGGCTGGCCATTGCATTGCAAGTTGGTGACATTGCAACAGATACTTGTGCGAGGTCCGGGTAGCAGCAGCTGCTTCAAGTTATGCAATGCCTCTTCCTGGCCGCAGCGGGCATTCAAGCTGCACAATGGAGCCCCAACCGCTCCCCGGCCCAGTCCGGCCTGGGGCCGGCCACCTTTGCCCGCAGCCAAGCGCCTGCCTTTGAGCCACATAAAAGTCGGGCTCCAGACAAAGTTTTGCACTGTCAAATAAAAACGAAACAGCCAACAGGAAAAGCAATACCAACGACGTCTCCGTCGACTGCCGGCGCACAAAAACTTCCGTTTCATCTTGCTCGCCAGCAATTGCCAGCGCCCGTTGTGCTCCGCCGTGTGGACCCAGGCCGGACAACGGAATTGCCAGGCGCCAAGAGCATTAGAGCGACTACAGCAAGAGCTATCGATATCGATAGACAAAATTATGAATGAATTGCAAATTCCACAGATGAGTTAACAAGGCACAATGGCAATAGTTATTAAGGCGTGAAGTATGCGGGCTCAAATCACAAATAAACGTGTGAGTGGAGTCGAAATGCAGCTATCGATAACGATATATGGAACCATGACGGAATTGAGTTGGTGATGATGTTGTCAGAGCAAAGCATTGTGAGTTAAGCAAGTAAAACAATGGTGAATGGAGTCATGAATAGTCAAATAAATAGGTAAAATTTTTTATTTAAAGCAAGTCCAGTCCATAGTTAGAGTTATCGATATCGATAAATAGAAATATGAATATTAAACATGAGCACTAGAGCTCAAGTCACTCAGAAATACTGTGAATAGAGTCAAAATGAATAGTTAAAATGATTCATTGAAAATAAATATCGCACATTATAAAAGTTATCGATATCGATATATGGATACATGAATTACAATCCCCACAGATGAGTTATCAAAGCGAACCATGGAAAGTTGGCTAAAAGTAAAGTATGCAGGTTGGAATCATTCACAATAAATGTGAGTGGAGTTGAAGTGGATGGTCAAAATGATTCCAGTTATCGATATCGATACATGGATATATGAATTACAAGCCAAATAGATAAGTTATCAAAGCAAACCATTAACACTGACTCATAACAATTATGAATGGACTCAAAGGGGTTAGTTGAATTGATTCATTTCAAGCAAGCATTTCCAGTATCTTTTTCTGAGTTTTCACTGTGCTTAGAACATCTTAAGCAGGTATCTTTCTTTACCAAAATTTTATAAATTATCAAAAAAGGAATATATTTATATTTTGTAAACTCTTTCTAGTCGCGTATTTTAAGGTCTCTCCGTTGCTCCGTTGCTTGCGACTGTGACTGTGATTGCTATTCTTATTGTTGTTGTTGTTGTGACAATGCAACTGCCGCATTTATGTCTCAAGTCTTGCAGGCATACATATCACATACCCACCCACACACACACACACACACACAGACACACACACACTCATTGACCAGCACGTCGCCGCCTTGAAACCTGCATCCTCCGTATGCCGCCTCCGCCCGCAACCCGCTGAGGGCTCAAGCAGACAGTTGCTTTCGGTTGGCATCAGATTTTCATGGCTCGCACAGTTTGAGCTTTGCATATATTTTGCATTTATGCAAAGACGCTGGGCTCCGTCGCGTCTGTGTGCTCAGTCAGCTCCCCGCTAGTCGGCCCCCTCTCCCTCTACACCCCTCACGATACACAGCATACAAAAAACGAAATGGAGCGCAGCTTGTAGCCCAAATAAAAGGCAAAGCAGCTGCTACGCCCACTGCAAAAGTTTAAACTTTTGTGTTCTATGCGGTTTTTCTGTGACATTTTTGTAGATTTAGCTTTGGGCCTGTTGAACGAGTCGACCAGGCTGTGGAAGCCCAGCCAACTGCCACCCATCTCAGCCACGCCCAGCATCATCATCATCATCTGCTCTGCTCTGCTCTGTATTGCTCAGCAGTCAGCTCATCTTTATGAAATTTTCGGCTAGCAATCGCCTTTACTTTTTGTATTTCTACTTTTATTTTTATTTATTTCTTTTTTTTTTTTTTTTGGGGTCGCTACTTGCCCAACATTTGTGGTTAATGAATAGTTCTTGAAAGCTAAGCGAAAACTTGCATTTTTAACCGTTTGCGCCGTTTACAAAGCCGCAGATCTTGCAGCAAATGAAACAGATTTGATGGCCCACGATAATACCACTGGCTTGACTTGCGCTTTAGGCATGAAGAAGGCGTAAGAGTGCGCTAGTGGGAGATACACTGATGGCAGCGAAGAGACCCTGGGCTGAGCTTAAATTATTCTTGAATAACTAAATGTTTAGTATTGATCTTAAAAGAAATGGGATAAGCTATCGAACAAAACAGATATGTAGGTGATTCGTGTGATATATAGAAGCATAAGTTTAAAATTTCCAGGCTGTAGATTTTGTAGTTTACGAGATCGCAGCATTCACAAGCCCTGAAACACAGGCGATCAGACAGGTGCTCACACTGTTATGCCTCGATCGACTCTGCTAATCGTCCTCACCCAGAATATTTATACTTTATAAGGTCCAATATACCCTGCCAATATACCCTGCCTACTGCCTATAGATACTCTTAAGCTAAATTCAAATTTGTAATATGAAAACGGAATGAACCTGCTAGCGAAACATGGTAATATCTTTTCCCATTGAGCGAAACTCGTTCGCTGTTTATCAAGTTGTTTATTTTATGGGCTTCATTGTGGCTGCTTCAAAGCAGAGTCTTATCAACAACTAGTTATGTAGCGCCGTCGAAGGGATCAGTTGTAAATCAAATTTATATATGCAATAATATTATATCTTTCCCAATCCGGCCCATATATAAAATATACATATATATATATATCAGCAATATCTTATCAACAATTGGCTCGCATGCATAAGGAAGCGTTCTGTGCTGTAGTAATAACAATCGTGTTTCTCTTGCTCGAATGCTTATATTATTCCAGCGAACTGCTGCGGGCCGCTCTGCGCAGTTCTGTTGTCAAAGGGCAACTGCTTTGTGGGCGACGTCCGCTGGCCAAACAGCCCCTCAGACCGATCGAATGATTGTTTATCGTTGCCCAAATTTAATATGCTCTTCTTGTACCCCTTGCCAATTGGCTGGCATCGGCTATGACAAGTTGAGGTCATGGCAAGGGAAGTATCACTGGATGTTGAGTTCAGTTAGCTGGGTTTCTCTGGTTAGTTTACGGAATTCAAATGAGGTGTATTTGCAATTATTCTCATATAGCTCTATAGCATTCATGAGAGTATCAAATTCCGCTTATAATTAGTCTGTGCTGTTCCAGCAACTATACTTGCCCCTGTGCTGTTGAACTGCAACTAAGTCTAATTGCTGGCATGAAACTTGTGCCGAAGAGAAGCTGTTGCTATACACACATATATATAAGTCTATAAATTCAAATAAATATATATAATATTGTATTTAGATACACCTTTATATCTGATAATACTATAAAATTTCAACTGCATTTGGGCATGTCTGAGCTTTGCACCTTTTGTCGATCAAAGCCGTCTTTTCGTGACATGCAAACTAGCCTCAGTTGGTAAGTCTAACACTTGAGTGGGTTTTCCCTTAGTAAATGAGCTAATACAATTGTTTATCAATGAGAGAGAGAGAGAGAGAGAGAGAGAGAGAGAGAGAATTAAGAACGTTGCAATCGGGTGCTATCGACTGCATAATACTTATTCACATTGCAAAAAGAGTTGAGTACATTCTTTTAAAGAAGACGGTGTATTATGAGAGATCATATATATATATATATATATATATATATATATATATATATATATATATATATATATTTGATCTTTGGTATATATAATCTACAGCTCAAGTCTCTTAGCTGCAAAAGCAAGCCAATATACTCATTATATTTTCCCGCACGAGTATCAAGAGTAGCGCCAGCCACTTGGAGGTCAGCTCTAGCGCGTTGGCATCGAGTCGCCTGTCCAGCTCCGTTGCGAATAGTTGATTTAGCGCAATTCAATCGGTCAGTTCAATCAAGCTCTGGCAAGAGCAACATCAGAAACAGCATCTGAATTGTGGTTACCTGCAATCTCGCATCGATGACGTCACATGCTCTGCTGCTGTCGCTGACAATTGTATTGGCGGTTGCTCAGCTGCAGGCACAGCGCAGCTCAGCCGTCCAAACGAGTAGTGGGTATAGGAGAAATCACAGTTAACAGTCGAAGTAAACCATTCTTGTGCAATTGGCAGAGATTTACTACGGCAACTGCAATACGGAGAGCTACGGGCCCGGACGTTGCGTCTACGCCAACAATTGTGACTTCTACGATGTGAACTTGCTAAGGGTGGCGGGCAAAGGCCACTGCCGTTCGCAGCAGCGGCCGGGATTGGTGAGAAGAGTAAACTGTAGAGGTCTATATAGATAGGAATTCGAGTCGATCTCTTCCTTGCAGATCTGCTGTCCGCGTGAGCAAAATATCCTGCCTCCGCTGGCAGCTCGCACGCAGAAGAACTCAACTGAGGAGCAGCGCAGGACCTTTCCGGCGGCACCTACCACGCCCGACGAGCTGCCCCTGCATCCGCACTGCGGCACTTCGTTCTCGTTTAAGGTGTACGGCGGACACATTACGGGTCTGTTGGAGTTCCCCTGGACCACGCTGCTGGAATACACTCTGGTCGACAGAGAGGCCAAGGAGCACAGCTGCGGCGCCTCGTTCATCGCGCAGCGCTGGCTGCTTACGGCGGCGCACTGCGTGCACGAGAAGTTTGTGGGCTCGCATCGCAGGCTGACTGGCGCCCGGCTGGGCGATTGGAACAAGACTTCTGATCCGGACTGCATAACCGCCTGGAACGGGCTGATTGATTGTGCTCCGCCGCACATTCAGGTCAGCATCGATCGGCAGCTGATGCATCCGCAGTTCGACGTGGCCAACCTGACCCACGACATTGCGCTGCTGCGGCTCGCGCAGCCCGTCGACTGGAGCCAACTGACGCACGTGGAGCCCGTCTGCCTGCCGCCAGCGCGTGGCTCGCATGCCGATCAGCTGGTGGGCAGTGCCGTGGACGTCTCCGGCTGGGGCTTGACCGAGCAGAACAACCAGCCGAGCGACGTCAAGCTCAAGGCCGTACTGTACGTGCAGTCCCAGGAGCAGTGCCGCGCGTCCCTGAGCCTACACAACTACACAATCTCCGCAGGGCAGTTGTGCGCCTCGGGCGGCATTAACGTCGACTCCTGCTCCGGCGACTCCGGCGGCCCGCTCACCGTCGAGGCATACACGCCCCAGCGGGATCGCTTCGTCTACCAAGCTGGCATTGTCTCCTATGGCAAAGAGCATTGCGGCTCCTCCGACTTCCCAGGCGTCTACACCAGAGTCAGCAGCTACGTCGACTGGATCGAGCAGACCATCGCGAGGAACAGCGATGACTCGGCCAAGAGGAGCTAAGACGCCACAGTTGATAGACGAAAAGATCAATTATATTGCTATATTCGACACTCTTTCACTAAATACCCCTTTAACTTTGTGATAGAGTATTGCCTAGTCGGTTACAGTCGATTGTCATATATTTTATAAAATATTTTTAGATTCTATAGCTAAGATTGACTCCAAATATCTTCTTTTTTTATATCAACAATTTTTTTTTTTGTATATTGTCTTAAGCGCTCAATATTTTTAAATACAAGACTTATATGCAGTACGAAAGACAGACTTGATTATACCCGGCAGTGGC